>JAUPFP010000026.1:350000-965000 GCA_036925085.1 Brachycybe producta | reverse complement strand
CAGACGGGGAAACCCTTCCTCCAAAGAGAAGTGTCCTATGTAAAGGGTGTTGGCAGAGCGCACTTCGCGCTGCCAAGTGACCCACCGATTGTTGAGCAACCTCTCGCCGGAGGTGGCTGCACGGAACGGATGATCCAGCGGTAACCGCCCCAGAGTAGCCCCGGCATGGGGTACAGTGGGCGGTGCGGCTGGTCGGGCTGGTGTTGGAGCCGCAGGTTCCAAAGAAACTGATGCGCCCGTGATAGGCCTGGCATGGCGCAAGGCGGACCGGGCCATATCGCGGGCCCGCTGACGTAGTCGCTTCGATGCCGACTTCCTGCTCAGCGCCTCCAGTGGCTTGGCACTTCCTGGTGCACGGCCCAGTGCTTCCATGGGGTCACCTCCCTGTCGCATGACGTCTTGCAGAAGGTTTGTGATGGCCTTCTGTTTTTTCAAGAACGCGGCACGCTCTGCGGAAGGTGGCGGCATCAAAGGTGTAGGCGTAGGTTGTCCAGAAGGGCGGCCCGGAGGTGGCGGAGGAGGAGAGCGACGCGGGACCCAAGTAGGAGGGCCCCGAGTTTCATAGCGATGGTCGCGGTCCAGTTGGACTCGGTGATCCTGTAGGTCTTGCCTGACCCTTGGGTCGAAGTTATTACGCGGCGGAGGGCCGCGTCCAGAGGAACCACGTTGTTCCTGCTGACTTCTTCCGTCGGGTCGGCGTCGGGGCGAAAGATGGGAACCACGTGGCGAAGAGCGACGTGGTTGTGGCCGTTGAAGAGAGTCTCGAGAAGAGTGGTGGCCCCTGTAGGACTGTTGAGGCTCCTTGGGGCGAGCCCCAGTGGGAACCTGAACACGAACAGGTTGGGGAACCACCACTATGGAAGGTAGCTTTGGAGTCGGAGTTGGTGTGGCGGCCTCGCTGCGTGGAGGCGTGGCACATCGGGAGGTTGGTGGTGACGATAATGGTGTATGAGGAGGAGGCGGCGGAGTGATTGACGGCACCGGTGAGCAGTGTTGGAAAGGCTCTGGTGGCGTTATGGGTGGAGAAGGAGATGTGGAGAGGCCAGTTGTCAGGGTTGCTGGCGAGTTTGAGGATGGAGGTGATGACGTGGTCGATGACGTAACTTGGGCGGCTTCTTGGAGTCGGGCCTCGATTTGCAGGAGCTCCTCCTTCGGGAGTTGCGCCGTACACGGTAAGCCCAGCTCGACAAGGCGGGCGCAAACCGCACGGAGGTACGCCAGATTGTCCTCCCCTTCCTTTTTATCTCTGGCTGCCTGGCGAAGGGCAGCCTCCCTCTGCATCTCCAAGTGGAGGTCTTCGAGGGGGGAGGGCACAGATCCACCTCCCCCACGCTTCCCTCTTGCTTCAGCTCCACCCGGAATGGGTTGACCAGGCGCGATGCTATCGCGGAACGCCTGGTTAACCCCCCATGCCATTGTATTAATATCGATGCGGTCTTCCCGCTCCTCCCAGTAGTGTTTTGATGTCGTGACGTCGAAGGGGACGATGCTGCTTGGAGCAGCAGGCTTCCCTTCGCGCCCGACATTGGCAGGTCGCTTGAAGCTTGCTTTTAGGCGCTTCTCCCCACGCCGGTGAAAATTCTCCGGTTCGGAGGAGGTGCGGCGCCTATCTATTATGTTTGGCGACTCTCTTCTCGTTACTGGCGCACTGGCGGCGCCCGCCCTTTGTAGCTGGCAGGTAGATTGAGAGAGGGGTTCAGCGGTCCCCGCCGTTCCACTCTCCGTCTCATCTTCACTAGAAGAGGCAGACATCATTCTGCCTCCTCTCCATGAGCCTCTACCTGGCATATTTCTTAAGAGTTAGAAAGTTCTTACTTTTTCAAAAGTCCCGCTGCTGGTGGTTACTTCCAAATAATAACAGAAATCGGTCCCCGATCACTCTGTTATTATTTCAAGAGGTCCAAAGAGTTCTGAAGGCCTGATGCACTGCACGTGAGTTCAAAGGCTTGAAGGTGGTACTCAAGCTTTGGATTGACAACAAAACTGAAGAAGTTCGAAATTAAAATTTGGAACTTGGCACAGAAGTAGATTGAAGATTTGATGATTGAAGAAGATCGAGCATAAAGAGATGAACAAAAACGAGTGCTTCTTTGAAGAGAGCAAATCGAGTGGTAATTGACCAAGTTTGGTCACTTTCTTATTTAATTTTAAAAGTTAGAAGGGCCGGCCCCTTTTAGAATAAGACACCTTACTCTAATTGGTTTCTTCACGACTTTATTTATTGGGGGTGGGGGTTGTCCCACCGATATTAGATGTGAGAGGTGTTGATCTAATTCTTATCAGAGTCGGTCCTGTTTATTATTTTTAGATAAACAAAAGGACTAAGGAATCTCGAGGGGGAAGGGCCGTTATTTTATTTCACACCGAGGTGTGAAGTTGCCCATTAACTTTCTCCCCTTCTTTTCCTTAATGCCTTTTTTTGGAAAGAATAGGTCAGCAAGGTTACTAATGTACCTTGCTGTTTGTTATTATTTTTAGGGGGGAGTGGGGCAGGAGTTGGTGTCCCACAATTCGATCTTAATTGAGAGGGTGACAGGTTCTTCAATTTTATTTTTTAATTGAAGGTGTCCGCTCTCACAAAATCTTCAAAACTGATTTTCTTCCTTTTTTATTTGTTTATGGCCAGCAGTTTTTGTTGTTTGTTTTTTTTTCTTTGAAGTCCCAGTGCATTGGTCTGGCCCCCAGAGCAATTGTCTCTTTGAAGTTTCTATCCTTCTACTGTCAACAGCATGGTCAATGACGTTCGTCCATAATAAAGGGGAGCACGGTGTTTTTCTTTTGCTGACCCTTTTATGGCTCTTGATTTTTCTTCTGAACGTCCTTGACTAGCCTTCGGCGTTTTTCCCAGGTGTACCACGTGGTTGACAGTTGTTTGTGAAGGCCACGTGGTTCCGGTGTAGTTTATTGCATGTTTGAAATGGTTGCCAATATGTAAATATTGGCGGCCATGTTGAAAAGTTTAGAAGTGTTTCAAAAATTAAAGTTGTGTGAATTTTGTAGAGTTTTGGGAGTTATTTGAGAGTGTTTAGAGGGGTTGTTGATGCTGTGGGGTTGTTTATTCGTTGGGGGGTTCCTTTTATCCCCTCCCCCACCTCTTGACAACTGTCCTCAGTTGTTTTTCAACACAACAATTCTCAAATTCCTCCCGCTCTTCTATTGTTGATATTTAATGGTTGCTGGTGTTTATTTCCATAGTCATGAAATAAACACTGGTGAATTATTGTTTTATTTTCGTCGCGTTTGGTTTCTTGACAGCGTGGGTGGCCGTTGCTTTCGTCGTCACTTACGGGGTGGAGTTTCGAGGTTTTCCTTAGAGGTGCTGGCAGATTTGCCAGGGGCCTCTACGGAAGTTTCTCCCAGAGCCCATCCGATGTGTGCTTCGATGCATTTTTGTCGGAGTGTGGATTCGAAGAGGTCGTCCTCCACGTATACTTTGTTTGTTGTCATGGACACAGCTAAGTGCAGAGCCCGGCCTAGATCTCGGCCTAAGATGGCTTCGTGCCGGCCGGTAATCACTAGTAAGTGCCCTCGCACAGCGTGGGGGCCCAGCTGGACCGTCGCGGCGAGTCGCCCCACCACGGTGATCCTTTGGCCTCCCACACCCTGAATGTTGGGTGGGATTAACACAGGCTCGATTTCGAACTTGTGTTCCTGCGCGAGTTCAATGGTGATAACGCTGCCCGTAGCTCCGGTGTCCGCGAGCATCCGTATACTCTTTCCGTTGATCGTGACGGCGATGCGCGGGTTCTTGTCGCTGGCATCATAGTCTCCGACTTCTTGAGGTGAACCTCTTTCCGTTGATCGTGACGGCGATGCGCGGGTTCTTGTCGCTGGCATCATAGTCTCCGACTTCTTGAGGTGAACAGCTGCTTACCAGCTGCTCATACACCGTTGTCATTAGTCTTCGGCAGCAGGAGTGGCCCTTCGTCGGCGATTGGGTTCCGGGAGCCATGATGGCTATTGTTTTATTTTCACGGCACCCAATCTCCTTGACGGATTGTTTAAGGACGTCGAGCGTGTCCTGCCAAACGATTAGATCGTCCGGGGTCCATTTATGTGCAGGAGCCCGGTCGAGCACCTTGACTGGTATATCCTCAGAGTCGTCAGAACTGTCGTTGTCGGGTTTATCAGGAGTAGGCGCTCCGGCGGCTGAGTCTGCTGCTGGAAGAGGAATCCGGCGGATTTGTCCCGCCACTCTTATTAGAGCAAACTCAACGCCGTCTTCGGTGATGATATCCGTCTCAGGCACCTCTCCTTTGATGTCATAGTCGGTAACCGGCTCTCCAAACTGCTTGATTGCAACCTTCTTCTTTGGTTGCCGACACTCACGGACGAAATGCCCCAATTTGCCACAATTATAACACGTCGACTTACTCTTGTCGAACGTGCGAGTGGTCTCTGGTTGGGTGTCCGCTGCAGAGTGTCGGTTTGAATTGGTGGCAGCAGTCTGACTAGGCTTTTTATCATGCCTAGACCGGTGTGTTTTGTCTTTAGGGCTGGCGGCTGCCGCCGGCTCCTGGTCGGTCTTCGATGCTCCTTTACCCGACTGTGAATCAGCTGCGGGTTTCGGTTCCGTCGGCCATTTATCCAAGGACAGCAAGACCACCTCCATATTGAGGACGGCGTTTGCGAAGTCCTTGAACGACGTCGTAGATGCGTGATGCGCGGCGTTCTGTATGTTGGGATGTAGAGCGCGGCGCAACTGGCTTATACGCAGCTGATCGTCAAGTTGCGGGTAAACTCGGTCGCCGAGTATCATAAACTCCCAGATGAAAGCTTGTGTACTCTCACCTTCCTTCTGGAGCATCTCTGTATACTTTTTCTCCAAGATGGCCAGTTCGTTCGGCTTCCCGAACGTATCTACCATCTGTACTCTCAGTGCTGGCCAAGGAATGTCCTGAAGCTCATACCTCAGTTTACTCAGCCACGTGCGGGCGGCCCCAGTGAAACACCCCGTGATGTATTCCTCCTTGTGGTGGTCTTTCCAACCGTACAGGTGTGCTACTTCCTCGAATTCTTCCAGGAAGGGACGGAAACCTGTCAATCCGTTGAATTTTTGGATTGTGTCGGCTGGGTGGCGACCGCTGTATTTCTTATTGAATTCTTCCACGGAGGGTTCTCTGGGGGTTGGTCGATAGATGCCATCCTGGACGTTTGACATTCCAGCCGGCATCAGACCTACCCCTTGCGGTGGAAAACGTGGCGCGTAAACTGAAGTGCCTTGTGTCGCTCCTTGGCTAGGCTGTTGCTCCGGGGGTGTCGAGCGGCGACCGCTACGTGCAACCCGGACAAGCGAGTGAGGAGAATCAGCACGTGTCGTGATCGGTATTTCCGCACGCTCATCTCTGTGACGCGGATCATCTGACTGCCCTTGTTGTTGCCAGTCAGGGTTACGCGGTAGATGACGTGTGTGCGGTGTGTAATGTCTTTCGTAACGATCGTGACGCTCTCTGTAGCCAACATAGGGGGCTGAAGAGGCGTCCGAGTCATCGTCGCGAAGTCGGTGTGTGCGTGTTGTCCGCCGTGGTGTAGTCGGTCGATTCGGTGTGAATCGGTCGTCTATGAACTGAGACATACGAGTCGAGAGTGCAGCCACTTGTTGTGACAGGTGGTCAAACTCGGCCCCAGTCGGCCGCGGCGGTGGTGTCACATCAGTAGTCACGGGTACTTCCAACAGATCTTCGTGCGAACCCTGGTGATCAGACAGGGACCCCGTATTGTCGTGTGAGGTAGCCATGATTAATGAAGTGGCTTGTGTAATGTGAATGTGCGGTGATGAACGAGTCCGGCGAAGTCCAAGTCGTTGTGTGCAGCTCCGAGGGTTCTCGAGTACACTCTGAGCTATACTTTTCGGTTCCAGTATGATGGGACTCGTTCAGTTTGTAGGTCGGTGTCGTCACTGTGCGTCGGTAACTTAGTGCTTGTCGGCAACCGACACTATCGTACTCTTATACACTGAGTAACGATAGATTACCTAAGCTTGTGACGTGTATAACGAAGTGGCCGTTCACTCCGTTAGTGTGGTGATGGTTGTATCGTGTTGATCGTGTTCTCAGTTGGGCGTGTGATGAGTTTTGGTTCCCAACTGGTGTAGCGTCGTGAGTTCTTTATTGAGCGTCAGATTTTGGAAGGATCTCTCTCGACACGTGGTATTTGGCGACCACGTGGAGGTTACGAGAATTCCAAAAACCTCAATAAAGAAACAGCAGATGTACAATACAACCTCGAGCGTGGTACACCACCCAATCAAGATTGCACTGCGGAAAGTGAATTAGAAATGGAAGTGTATTGCAGTTGCCTGAAGAAGAGGAAAGCAATACGAAGAGTAAAGCTAGAGCGCGGTGCCCGCACTTTTAGTTTTACTTAGAAACAAGAATGAAGAGTGTGTGTGTGAAGAACACACAAAGAACAAAAAGTTCAAGATGGCTGAACTCTTTAAATGCACAAACAAAGGAGAAGTTCAAGATGGCTGAACTTTTCCTGAAAGCAAGAGAAGAAAGCTGTTTTACTTGGAAAGCTTAAAACTTAGGTGCGGTGCCCGCACATCAAAAGTTTTAATTTAGTTTTATTAAAACAGTAAAACAGTGTAGAAATTGAAGTGTGTTCAACAAGATAAATACTTCGTGAACCAGAAGAAATGTTCAGACTGTATAAATTTTGAGTCCTCACTGCTGGATGGCTCTGGATGAAAAAGACAGAGTCAGTGCCCAGTGAGGGACTATATTGAGTAGAAGGAAGAAGTCCGTAGGTGGCGCTGAGGTGGCCACTTCCGGTTCAGTTTATTGCAATGTCCAAAAATTGATGATTGAAAAGTTCCTCCGGGGCACGTTTTTATGGTGGCCAGGAGAAAGACAAAAAGAGAGAAAATCCAAAGAAAAAGAGAAGTTTTCTCTAACAAGAGGAACTCCGCCAGGGGGCGCGTGAGTGCAACCCTCTGGAAGAGAAGAGAAGAGAAGAGAACACAAAAAGATGAGAGAAGGTACAACAATGAGTCACATGGAGCGAAAAACCGCTCCGTTGGCGCTTTTTGAAGAGTGTCCGGTCGATCCAAGATGGCGGCCGGGCTTCAGAGCTGTCCAATGGAGAAAGTTCATGTGATGATGCATTGAGGTGATGATGATGAAGAAACTGAAGAACATGACTTGGGACATAGTGGTCCCAAGGGAAACACAAGTGTAAAAACAAAGAACAAAGAAAAGGGGGGACAAGAAAGTCCCACGTGGCTAGAAAAAGTGTGTTTTAAGCTTGTAAGCCCCCTAACAATGAGATAGAGTTAGGGAGAATCTTGCTTGAAAATTAAAGATGAAGAGTGAAGATAATAGGACATTTTAAAAGACACACACGTCCCTTAAAAGCCTATTAATAGATGAATAGATTAGTAGATGAGATTTGTTTGCTCATCTCATAATGAGACTGCAAACTCCTCTCGGAGAGTAAGAAGAATTTGTTTAAAGTGTTGCCCACGTGGTGTGGGTTTCACTTTGAAAATTAAAGAAGAGTGAAGGTGACAGTGGGTGATTGTAATGGAAACATGAAATACAAAAACACGGACGGAAACACGTGTGTCCAAACGGTTGTCCACTTTCCGAGTGCTAAGCGGTCAGCAGACAAAAGTTCGTTCCCACGTGTCTCTAAGGACAGGACACAGAATCGCGCGGTCGACACGTGGTGTGTGTAGCCACAAGTCTCTTTCGCGATTCCACAAAAACGGTACCATGCGGTTGGCTTTGACGTGATCGAGGGCCTCCATACATGGTCCCAACATAAAAAGGCGCCACGCGGTTGGCTTTGACGCTATCGAGGGCCTCCATACGTGGTTCCAACACAAAGGACGCCGCGCGGTTGGCTTTGACGTGATCGAGGGCCTCCATACGCGGTTTTACAAAGGCGCCACGTGGTCGACTTTGACGCTATCGAGGGTCTCCACACGTGGTTCCAACACAAAGGACGCCGCGCGGTTGACTTTGACGTGATCGAGGGTCTCCATACGCGGTTTTACAGACAGGCGCCACGCGGTTGACTTTGACGCTATCGAGGGTCTCCATACGTGGCTCCAACATAGAAAGGACGGACGAAGCCTCGTGAGGCACAATCACGAGACTTAGGACAAAGGACGGCTTCTGTTTACAGGTCGGAGAAGGCAGATGGAGCTATACCCCGCACCTCCACCAAATGTGAGCTTTTGACATCAACCAATATTTTATTACCAACCTTTAGATGACATTTTCTACTTTTCGTTTCTTCTCTGAGCAGTATGACACCTGCACAGAGAAGATCCGAGCTGTAGAGAGAGCTGGATGGAGATAGATTGTAGTCACTCTTCTGCATGGGGGTGTAATCGATGCAGGAGAGTGGC
This sequence comes from Brachycybe producta, assembly GCA_036925085.1. Classification (NCBI taxonomy): domain Eukaryota; kingdom Metazoa; phylum Arthropoda; class Diplopoda; order Playtdesmida; family Andrognathidae; genus Brachycybe; species Brachycybe producta. The sequence goes on along the minus strand of JAUPFP010000026.1, from coordinate 956,644 downwards.
GGCCATCTCTCTCTCTTCCGGTTGATGCTGATATACATCTTCTCCATCGGTATTCCGACCAGAGAAGATGTTGTAGCTGCTGAGAATCGTATAGCTCCTGCCCTATGAAACCTCCGGCCTCTGAAGAGAAGTTATTAGCATAAAGACATAGAGACAACGCTACTTCTTATTACAACACTTTTATTCATTCCTTGTAAGAAGTACAGATACAAGGGTGAATAGTAATATACTAACTGGAAATCCTCAGGCCCATGATTTGGAATGTATCGCAAAAACAGGCAAAGGAAAGAACTGAGGAACAAAGAGGAACATGGTCCTTTTATACCTTGGACCTGTGTACACCTGCGAGGTGTAACCAGGTCCAAGTGACCATGGTCCTTTATGTATCAATCCGCCACTTGGGCATGAGTCAGAAAGGTGAGTCAGAGAGGAGGGAGGGACGGTTGAGAGTTGTTTACCCCCCAGGCTATGGTTTTGGCGGGATCACGATTTACAGGGTGTTTGTATGTATGTATGTATGTATGTATGTATGTATGTATGTATGTATGTATGTATGTATGTATGTATGTATGTATGTATGTATGTATGTATGTATGTATGTATGTATGTATGTATGTATGTATGTATGTATGTATGTATGTATGTATGTATGTATGTATGTATGTATGTATGTATGTATGTATGTATGTATGTATGTATGTATGTATGTATGTATGTATGTATGTATGTATGTATGTATGTATGTATGTATGTATGTATGTATGTATGTATGTATGTATGTATGTATGTATGTATGTATGTATGTATGTATGTATGTATGTATGTATGTATGTATGTATGTATGTATGTATGTATGTATGTATGTATGTATGTATGTATGTATGTATGTATGTATGTATGTATGTATGTATGTATGTATGTATGTATGTATGTATGTATGTATGTATGTATGTATGTATGTATGTATGTATGTATGTATGTATGTATGTATGTATGTATGTATGTATGTATGTATGTATGTATGTATGTATGTATGTATGTATGTATGTATGTATGTATGTATGTATGTATGTATGTATGTATGTATGTATGTATGTATGTATGTATGTATGTATGTATGTATGTATGTATGTATGTATGTATGTATGTATGTATGTATGTATGTATGTATGTATGTATGTATGTATGTATGTATGTATGTATGTATGTATGTATGTATGTATGTATGTATGTATGTATGTATGTATGTATGTATGTATGTATGTATGTATGTATGTATGTATGTATGTATGTATGTATGTATGTATGTATGTATGTATGTATGTATGTATGTATGTATGTATGTATGTATGTATGTATGTATGTATGTATGTATGTATGTATGTATGTATGTATGTATGTATGTATGTATGTATGTATGTATGTATGTATGTATGTATGTATGTATGTATGTATGTATGTATGTATGTATGTATGTATGTATGTATGTATGTATGTATGTATGTATGTATGTATGTATGTATGTATGTATGTATGTATGTATGTATGTATGTATGTATGTATGTATGTATGTATGTATGTATGTATGTATGTATGTATGTATGTATGTATGTATGTATGTATGTATGTATGTATGTATGTATGTATGTATGTATGTATGTATGTATGTATGTATGTATGTATGTATGTATGTATGTATGTATGTATGTATGTATGTATGTATGTATGTATGTATGTATGTATGTATGTATGTATGTATGTATGTATGTATGTATGTATGTATGTATGTATGTATGTATGTATGTATGTATGTATGTATGTATGTATGTATGTATGTATGTATGTATGTATGTATGTATGTATGTATGTATGTATGTATGTATGTATGTATGTATGTATGTATGTATGTATGTATGTATGTATGTATGTATGTATGTATGTATGTATGTATGTATGTATGTATGTATGTATGTATGTATGTATGTATGTATGTATGTATGTATGTATGTATGTATGTATGTATGTATGTATGTATGTATGTATGTATGTATGTATGTATGTATGTATGTATGTATGTATGTATGTATGTATGTATGTATGTATGTATGTATGTATGTATGTATGTATGTATGTATGTATGTATGTATGTATGTATGTATGTATGTATGTATGTATGTATGTATGTATGTATGTATGTATGTATGTATGTATGTATGTATGTATGTATGTATGTATGTATGTATGTATGTATGTATGTATGTATGTATGTATGTATGTATGTATGTATGTATGTATGTATGTATGTATGTATGTATGTATGTATGTATGTATGTATGTATGTATGTATGTATGTATGTATGTATGTATGTATGTATGTATGTATGTATGTATGTATGTATGTATGTATGTATGTATGTATGTATGTATGTATGTATGTATGTATGTATGTATGTATGTATGTATGTATGTATGTATGTATGTATGTATGTATGTATGTATGTATGTATGTATGTATGTATGTATGTATGTATGTATGTATGTATGTATGTATGTATGTATGTATGTATGTATGTATGTATGTATGTATGTATGTATGTATGTATGTATGTATGTATGTATGTATGTATGTATGTATGTATGTATGTATGTATGTATGTATGTATGTATGTATGTATGTATGTATGTATGTATGTATGTATGTATGTATGTATGTATGTATGTATGTATGTATGTATGTATGTATGTATGTATGTATGTATGTATGTATGTATGTATGTATGTATGTATGTATGTATGTATGTATGTATGTATGTATGTATGTATGTATGTATGTATGTATGTATGTATGTATGTATGTATGTATGTATGTATGTATGTATGTATGTATGTATGTATGTATGTATGTATGTATGTATGTATGTATGTATGTATGTATGTATGTATGTATGTATGTATGTATGTATGTATGTATGTATGTATGTATGTATGTATGTATGTATGTATGTATGTATGTATGTATGTATGTATGTATGTATGTATGTATGTATGTATGTATGTATGTATGTATGTATGTATGTATGTATGTATGTATGTATGTATGTATGTATGTATGTATGTATGTATGTATGTATGTATGCATGCATGCATGCATGCATGCATGCATGCATGCATGCATGCATGCATGTATGTATGTATGTATGTATGTATGTATGTATGTATGTATGTATGTATGTATGTATGTATGTATGTATGTATGTATGTATGTATGTATGTATGTATGTATGACTTACTTACTTACTTACTTACTTACTTACTTACTTACTTACTTACTTACTTACTTACTTACTTACTTACTTACTTACTTACTTACTTACTTACTTACTTACTTACTTACTTACTTACTTACTTACTTACTTACTTACTTACTTACTTACTTACTTACTTACTTACTTACTTACTTACTTACTTACTTACTTACTTACTTACTTACTTACTTACTTACTTACTTACTTACTTACTTACTTACTTACTTACTTACTTACTTACTTACTTACTTACTTACTTACTTACTTACTTACTTACTTACTTACTTACTTACTTACTTACTTACTTACTTACTTACTTACTTACTTACTTACTTACTTACTTACTTATTTATTTATTTATTTATTTATTCATCTCAAAGGTGACACAAACACAGCTTCCATGAGACTACAAACAAAAGTCAAATCAATACATAATGCACAATACATCCCAAACTACAATATAAAAATCAGAGAAACATCTCCAGTTTTAAAAATGGGTATTATAGTTGCAAGTTTCCAATCTTTTGGCAAAAGGCTGGTCCTAAAACTAGTTCTGAAAATATGACACAATAAGGGAACTAATGTATAAGTACAGTATTTTAAGACAGAACCTAGAATTCCATCTGGACCTGGGGCAACATTTGTCTTAATTTCAGTTAAACACTTAGTTACGTTCTGACATGTAAATATATCTAAAAGTCCAAGGTCCAGAGATTGACTCACTTCTAATTCATGCTGGTTACTATTAGCATCATTATATAGACTGAAAATGATTATTTGAAACACATGCTTTCTCTTTATCATTTTCATGTATAAAACCCTCACTGTCCATGAGTGGAGGGAGATGAGTTTTGCGATGTAATCTTTTTTTTAACCGACTTGTAAAAATCGGCAGTAAATCCGCTGTTAACAACATTCAAATCTTCCCTTGTGAAATGCACCTTAACTTTTTCATCACAAGATATTGAGATTAATTTATAATTATCAAGGTCTTCAATGTTTTGACTTTGTCTCCACTTTGCCCAGGCTCTTTTTTATCCGAAAAAGCTTTTCGAATGTCTCTAGAGAATTTACTGGATCTAGGTTTAAATAATAGTAGGGCCCGTTTATCAAGAGAACTTAAAATTCTGGTTTTAAACAGGTTCCAACAATTTTCAACATCATAACTGGATAATAAATTAGACCAATCTATTAAATGTAAATCATTGGAAATATGTTCTAACACATTATCATTCAATTGTCGTGAGAAAAATCCACTTTGAGAATCTATTGAGCATATTCTAAGACAAAATTTAACAATTAAGTGTACTGGTGTGTCACTTGTACAGAAGAAATCTTCTGGGCTTATATCACTGATCACTGACTCATTATCACTTAATGTCACAGATAAGGTATTAGTGCCACGAGTGGGAAAAGTCACCAACTGTGAAAAACCTTGAGAATACAACCGAGATTGAAACAAACAGACACAGTGATTAGAGGAATCCATTGCATTCCAGTTAATTGATGGTCTATTGAGATCTCCAACAATAATATTTGTGGCCTACTTTCGAACAAGCCCGAAATATTGTATCGAGTAGAGATTCGGTGTCCACAAAAGTAACTGTACTTGCAGGGCTTTGATACAGCAAAAGTAGTCTATTGATACAGTTCTTGCCTGAAATTCAACACAGGCACATTCACACCCATTATATAAAACAACTTTTGGATAAACGTTTAATGATTTTTTATATATAATACACACACCACCTCTACCACGATGTCTGTCTCCACGTACAACTGAAAATGCTGATGAACAAAACAGGCTGTCAGGAACTTCATCCACAAGCCAAGTTTCACATATGCAAACTACATCATAGTCAGAAGCACATAAAAATGCCTTTAAAAGATCTAATTTATTCATTATACTACGGGCATTCAGTAGAGCACATTTCAACCATTTACTTGGTGTACTAACTTGCCGAGGCACCATAGTATCACTTCAAAGAACTGGAGGCTGAGTACCTAGGAATCCCTGATTTATTTATTGCTGGAACAGAATTCATATTCCGTGATTTGAAACTTGGACCATGCCATTCCCGGACAAACACATGCGGTGGCCAGAACTTGTCACAGAAAACCTTATCCTTAATAGAATTGTCAAGTTCAACATAAAAAGAAGCCCGTGAAATCTTGGGCACAGCCCCCAACAAACAAATGAAGTGGAAGAGCAGATCCAACTAAGTGTACACTTTCACTTCCAGAACCTCTAATGACAATGTGGTCTCTTTTTTTCAAAGGTCCATCTGATTTACCAATTGGTTGTGGAGTAGTAGAAGGCCAAGAAACGACAGTTGCTGTACTTGGCTGAACCGGTCCACGTTCAGCACCAGAACTACTTAAATTCCGACCAACAGTTGCAGAAACTGCAGCAACATTGGTTAATGTTTCCCCTGCAACAAGATCTCTAATAGATTTACTGATAAATTTTGAGTTATTATTCTTGAAGAAACTTTTTGTATTTGCCTTCACAGCCACAGGAACTGGAGGATCACAGCATAAGTTAGCAGTTACAAAAGTGAATACGGTTGAAGATAGAGCATCTATCTTTGCCTCCAAACCCTGGAAACAAGTCTCAATAGATGGCCCGTAACCAACATCACTATGAACAACTTAATCACAGTCTCGTGAGTTAGTTTTTTGATTTACATCAACCAGTAACTTCTTCATCTTGCTAACACAGTCAAAAACAATGTTCTTTTTTGCAATAGCAAAAGTAGTCATTCCATTAACAGTTGACCAAATAAGGTCTAGATATTCATGACATAAGCCATGCACATCCACTTCATTATCTCCACCAACAGACTTATTAGCCATTTCAGGTAGTAATAGTTGAATTAAAGTTAATGAGGTCAAAACCTCTCTGGGCCTCTGTAGAAATCCTTAAATTAATTATACAAAGAAATCAACAGTATCCCAGTAATTTACAAAAAAAACGATAGAAACTGCTTTTGAGTCACAAATACAGTTCAGAACTCACTTAAATTCAGTTTGGTATCAATTAATGCATTTAAATTATAAGGTGTGTACTAGGTATTACTTTGCTAAGCTTTTCAAGTGCAAAAACCATTTTAACTATTCACAATATCGGTTTCTTTGGCTCCCCTACAATAGATTGAGATAAAAAAACTGCAACTTTAGACTTATTTTTCCAAAAAAGTGTTGTTTATTTTTAGTTGTGCCATCCTTCCGGCCGAGGTGCGACTTGTCCCGTTTAATTGTAAAATATATTTAACTCTTGTAAATGTATTTAGTGTTAAATTATTTATTTTCTACAGTTCATTTCTACTCGTTTCTGATTTACATTGTGAGTGAATAGACATGTCGCACCTCCGCTTCTCAAGTATAAAAAACATATTTTAACTATTCACAATCATCACAATATCGGTTTCGTTGGTTCCCCATACATTAGATTGAGATAGAAAAATTGCAACTTTAAACTCATTTTACCAAAAAAAAAAAAGTTGTTTTTTTGAGTTGTGCCATTCTGCTTCCCGAGGTACGATGTGTGCAAAAAATGCATTATAATAAATTTCAAATGGAAAGTGGATCTAATATATAATGGACAACTAAGTGGCTGAACGAGAAATTAGCAAGACCTCTCTCAGACCAATAAAAAATGATCGATCATGTTAATAAATACAATTTTCTGAAAACATGTGTTTACAATGTTTACCAAGAGTAGGCCATTTTAAATGAGATAGGAGATGAATAGATAAATTTACGGAGCCCTGTAAGGGGCATGCGAGATTTTTTTTTAAAAAATCTCGACATTTCCAATGCACCTTATGCACCTTAAATATATGCTGATCGAGTGATAGAATGACAAAAAATTGGTAAGTGCGGTTCTATTTATAAAAACTATTTCAAAATCGCGAATTTATCCATTGAGTATGCGCTCGTAAGCAAAAAAAATCCATTAAAATGTTTGTTAAAATACCTAAAAATGATTTTAAAAAACACAATTAAATGACAGTGAAGCCAACACATTGGCGCACGTGCTGATTTTTTTCTGTTCTTTTTTTTTAAATTATTTTTACGCATTTCTACAAGCATTTTAATGGATGTATTTTTCTTACTTGGGCCTACTCAATGAAGTTTAACATATAAGTTTTACATATAACCACACTTACCAATTTTTTGTCATTCTTTCGCTAGATCAGCATATATTTAAGGTGCACATTGCACTCTGAAAACTTAATATTGGACAACTTTAAATATGAAAAATAAACAAACTGGTATACAGCTGCTTTTCATATTGTCAAGTGGGGGGAGGAGGGGACCGTATATAACTTTTTTGTCTGTGGTTCTACTTGAAATATCCATTCACATGAGTATAAATTTAGCCCATTAAAACAGGTGGGCATCGCAGGTGTGCCTGTAGCTAATATGTTTCACTTGGAAGTATCAATTTTCTCACTCATGGCATTTTTCCTAATTAGAAACTAATAAGGAAATGAAAAGTTTCTGAACGTGAGATTTTTTTTCTTACTTTTATTTTTGGATTTTTACTTGAATATGTCAACAAAAAAACTAAGTTTTATTTCGAAATAAAGCGGTTTTCACAACAACAACAAAAAGAAAAACATTTATGTTGCGAAAACAGGCCCCCAACTGTAATGTAATGAAATATGATTCTATTAATGAATTACTGTAATTGAAATATTTATAATAAAAGAAATCTGTGTAATTTATGATTGATTGTAAGCATTTACATTTTTTACTCAGTGGCGGCTCTAGAGTATTGGGCGTTGGAGGCTATTTATAAAAGAAGAGCGCCCCCATTATTTCAAATGTGTTTAGCCGGTATTACACTAGCAACTTTTAATGCAATAAAATGTGCACTGTGACATGCAACTCCCATGTTTAAAGTGTGATATAACATGCAACTTGATAAAACTTTCCTTTTAACTAGTGTCAAACTCAAACTTTTCAAGTAAACTTTCCGACAAACAACCAATCAAACCGTTTGCCGTATATGACATACAGTATGTAACATTAAACGAATTCTCGGTTTTATGACTTCCGGTTTATGAACTTCCTGTTAGTTGATCACAATATGGATAAACACAAACCAAGAGGGCAGACATTGAAGAAAATCATGTATGATTTTCACTAAGATTCACAGCAGATCGTGTGGATGGAAAGTCATTTTTCTTTTTAGCTGCATTTTACTGGATATCCAGAATAGAATTGAAATTTTAAAATTCAGTAAGATGCGGATTAAAAGTAAAATCGCTTCCGATACCGTACGAGATTCACCAGAATGTCGGCCCGGCCTTGACATAAACGAAGTTTTGAAAACTTGATTGGGAACTAGGTTGCATATTGATATAAAAGTTTATTACAAAGTTCTAGTTGCAAGTCACATCACAGGTTGCATTCAGTGGCATAGCTAGGATTTTTTTATGGGGATGGTCCAAAATTATTTTTTCAGAATGAAGCTAATCACCCACCGCCTAAATAACTTTCTATTGTATGCATCACATTTAGCCCTTAAACCTTTTGGTGATGGGGGGGTTTAATAATTTTCATATATGCATGATATGAAATCAAATTGTGCAACGTCCACTACAAGGTGGCATGCTGCGACATCCAAAACTGGCTTGTAGAACTTCCATAAGTTCCTTGCCAGAAGAAAAAAAAAACTTTTTCTATGTGGCAATGGAAGGAACCTGGGAAATAACGTGCTCACGGGACATTCAGACACCACTCAGGTGTCTTCATTTACCAGCATACTTTGTTGTAAACAAAAAAACGTGTTCAATTGTATGGCGAAGCTGAGCATTTAAGTTGTCTTCAATAAGTGGTGGAGTTCTGGTGGTGCATATACAGTATATGCGCTGGGTCTCGGATGGAATGTTCCACATGGTGGTTTGGGGCTGCATTGCACTGTGCACTGTAGTTGGCGACTAGCTGAAAAGTCGCTTAGTTGAGAGAGAGAGAGGGAGAGAGAGGGAGAGAGAGGGAGAGAGGGAGAGAGGGAGAGAGAGGGAGAGAGAGAAGGAAATAGAGATAGGGAGAGAGAGAGAGAGGGAGAGAGAGAGAGAGAGGGAGAGAGAGGGAGAGAGAGGGAGAGAGAGGGAGAGAGAGGGAGAGGGAGAGAGAGGGAGAGAGAGAGGGAGGGAGAGGGAGACAGAGGGAGACAGAGGGAGAGAGAAAAAGAGAGAGAGAGAGAGAAAGAAGCCCGTGCTTGCGAAGTTAGAAAATGGAAGTTATTTATGTGACATCATTTTTCATACATAGTTAAAAAAATCCTATGTTCTGTACTTAATTTTATAAAATAATAAATAGAAAAAAAAATTAACAAACAAAGTACTTACTTATGTTACTTAAGTTACTTATGAGCCACCCTATATAAAGGAGGCATATTTGTAACTTTCTTAGTGTTATTTTTTTTTTCTCTTGCGTTTGCCTTACGTATGCGTGTATGACTGCATCTGCTGGTGCGTAGTATGTGTGATATGTGTGTCTGTCATTCTGTGTGTTTGTATGTCACTACATGTACATGTATACTGTATGTAGACTATGAAAGCTACATTTGTCGTTTTTTTAATGCAAGTTGAATTTGGTATTAAATTTACAAAGAATTTAGGCTCACGACGGCCACACAACGGCACACATATATATTCTCTCCGCCTTGTGTAGGCTATATAGGGCGGAGTGAATGACGTTTACATACTGAGCTAGACCACTATATCGAAATTTGGCCAGCTAAAAACTACACCTATTGCACCTTTAGCTGCTTTTTTATGGCTACATGTGATCTTTTGCTTCTTTCTGTCTTTCTCTCTCTCTTTCTCTTTCTCACCCGCTCTCCTTTGCTCTCTCATTGAGCGGCGTTGTGACTTTACTAACACACCTGTCTGCTTGGCCGTTTTGTTGGATGTATGTGGCCATTCCAAAGGAACAAAAAAACGTGAAAAGGACACCAACAACCATACTTCGGCCACCCAGAATTTATTGATAATACGTTCATATAAGATTGTACCTATTGGATGTTTCCAAAAAAAAGTAGATCTATTTAGGTTTTAGCAATCTTTTTAAGTTGCTAATACTTCAGTGTATTTTTTTTTACCAAAAAACACAAAAAAAATACTGGCAGCCATATGATATTATATATACCTTATGCTCGTATATGGCCAGAAAAATGCCACCTCCAACACCACATGTTATTTAGGAAGGCATCCGCATGTCACAGTGTCACATGTGGCAATGGTACATCTGTCAAAACAAACCACCAGCACAATTGGAAAAGTTATAACATAAAAAAGACTTTTTGTTGTTGTAAAACTTTCAGCATGGTCATGTTCGACTTTGTCATTAATGTCGAAATTGTTACAAATTATTAGAATTTCATTCCATGTTTTGATGAGTGTTTATTTGCACGGAATAATTACCAAAGATTAGCAAAAATTGTCAAAATTGTATTCTGACACTTGAGAGGGAAGCTCATGTAGAGTATATAGGGTGTCTGAAAATATTGTCTGCATGTGTGTGTGGTTCTTTTACACATTCATCTTATTATTTTCTTGTTAAGATGTTATCACTAACAATGAATGGTTTTCTTGTGTTCCTCATTTGTTTGATGTTGCTCGTATCGCCAGCTACTGTCACCGGTAAAAAGGGACGAGGATCAAAGTGGTGGTAAGTGACATTTCAATCACTGATTTTTGGGCGCAGGACAACAAAGATAGTAAATTATTATTAACATTTTTTCATAGTTAGAATATAGGTTGGTTATATTTAATTATAAATCTCAGATGAACAAACATGCTCTCAAGTTTTTAATATTATTATTATGTAAATATTGCTCAGAGTTATGAAGTTAGTTAAAGTTAAAAAATGATATTGTCAACTGGTGTCGTTTTGATGAATGAGGAGCACTTTTTTCAAATAAATGACAAAAGAACGGAAAATGTTTAGAAAACAATAATCGCAACTGTATACAAAACAAGACTTTATAAACTCGAGATTATTTTAATTTAAAGGTTAAAAAATATATAGTGTTTTTTGTTCTTCGTTTGCACTTTAATTAAAAAAGTAGGCTTATTAGTTTAACACTTTGCTAAACGCGTGTACTGAGCTTAGGCCTATGCATAGTGGTCTCTTATTATACCTATAGTACACATCTGATGATTTAAATGCATTTAAATAAATAAATGTATTTTACAGAGCCCCTCTGTGAATGGCACAAACAAACCAATATGTTGAATTCAATTTATTCAGTTAATAAATCTCAAAATATTGAGATTAATACTTAAATATAATGTATAAACATATTAACAAAAATATTGATTTAGTATTTCAATTTAAAATATAAATAATAAAGTCAATTTTTATTTGGTTCATGTCCTTAACTGGACTCCGTATATAATTCACCTAAACATTTAATTTGAGTTCATTTAACTTATGTGTGTACACGGTATTAGTTAAAACAAAACACTTTTTAAGTGGCCATTGTTAAAAGAGAAAATTCACCGTTTTCTAAATGTTAGTGGACACTTGAGTACATATTAAAGACTAGTGGGGTAACCCGTCATAAATGACGGGAGCAAAAATCACAGGCAATTGTGCGCATGCGCGTCGTTTTTTCCTTTTTTTACTCCTTTCATTTCAATTTTCGTCACCCCTGCCACTTTTCTCTCTTCCCCCTCTACACTTTCCAACCTTTTCTCCCTCTCCAATTTAATATCATAGGGTTCTTAGATGGGAAGGGTGCAACATATAGTTGACCTTGAAAAAAAAAACGGTTCATTTATTCAAATTTTTATAAATTCCAACGTCTTTCAAGGTTTCTGCAGCGTTATCGCAGAAAGAAGAAAGATAGATAAAGACACTCACACAGACAATCAGACCTATATATATATATATACATATATATATATATATATATATATATATATATATATATGCATATATATATATATATATATATATATATATATATAGTGGGGTAACCCGTCGTAAATGACAGGAACAAAATTCTAGTTTAATTTTGTTACTAAAATTATTTGACTATTTTATTCAAATGCTTCATACGCACCTTACTATTGTTCGGGTTCTTGGATTCCGACGTGCTTAAACGTTTTTGTCCTTGTTTGTATAGCATTATACACCGACAGATAAACAATCTAGACTATTCGTCTGTGTATAACGCTGTACAAACAAGGACAAATATATATATATACATAAATGGATGAGTCTTGTCTGTAGTTGGCATTTAGCCTGTCAGTCTAAATTAGCACTAACTAAACTTAACAAAATTCACAAGTAGCTAATAATAAAATCTTTAAAAAAAATGATTCATTATCTTTTCTTAATACGAATTACGATGAAAAATTGTCCTAATTTGAAAATTATGAAAGTTTATGCAATTTTTCCAGACTTAGTAAATAATGTTTTACTTGAATCAATGTTTTAAAGTCATGATTTTTGCGTCTTTCAATGCTTTTGTAAAATACAAAGTGTTTAGAACAAAAAAAAATAAATAATTTTTACAAGCAACTTTTGAGAGAGAAAAAAAAATTAGGCCAACTACAATGAATAATAAAGCTAAGTTTTTTTTCCATTATTATATATATATATATATATATATATATATATATATATATACTAATGGGGTAACCCGTCATAAATGACCGGATCAAAATTCACAGGCAATTGTGCGCATGCGTGTCGTTTTTTCCTTGTTTTACTCCTCTCATTTCAATTTCAGTCATCCCCTCCCACTTTTTCCCCCTCCACATTTCTCTCTCCCACCTCTACACTTTCCAACCTTTTCCCTCTCCTATTTAATATCAGGGGGTTCTTGGATGGGAAGGGTGCAACATATAGTTGACCTTGAGAAAAAAAGCGGTTCATTTATTCATTTAAATTTCTATAAATTCCGACGTGTTTCAAGGTTTGTACAGCGTTATCACAGACAGACACCCACACACGCACACAGACCTGGCTTAATATATCTATAATATCTATATATATTTGTTATATGAATAATATATATATATATATATATATATATATATATATACATATATATATATACATATATATATATAATATATATATATAATATAATATAAATATATATATATATATATATATATATATAAATATATATATATATATATATATATATATATATATATATATAATATAATATAAATATATATATATATATATAAATATATATATACATATATATATATATATATATGTATATATATATATATTTATATATATATATATATATATATATATATATATATATATATATATATATATATGAAAGTTTTATGCTACACATTATTTTGTTTTCATTTTCACTTCAACCTGTTAAAAAATTTTTTTTGTAAATTTTGTAAAGTTTCGTGCTAATTCCGTGACAAATTCATTTTTCATGATATCATCATCATAACATACTAACTAGCCTTAATTTTTTAAAGAGAATTTTTGCATTTAAAGAGACCATTACCTCTAGAAATTTCTTGTCAAAATATTGGCAAGAATTATTCACCGATTATCAAAACGATTTTTTAAAATTTCAGATGTCATTAATATAATTTAAAAAATTAAAAATCAGTTGACTTATCAGATAGATGCGCCACCAAACAACAGACATTGGCAACAACCCCCCCCCCCCCCAAAGTTTATCCTCTACTAGAATTCTGATGTTTTGTCACTAGCTCACATTACTTTTATTTCCAAAGTAAATGTACTATGAATTTAATATTTGAATTATTCCACATGAAAGGTTGTATTGAGTTGAATATGAATAGGGAATACATGTATTTGATTAAGAAACTCTGGAAATGTGAGGTGACAACCTTTGCCACAAAAATGGGGGGTGGGGGGAGAGACTTTCGTTCTTGGAAATTTAAAATGGTGTCGTTTTAGTGACTCATTTTTAAGTTTTTTTATGGTTTTAATGACTTTTTTTAAATTTTAAAAATCGTTTTGAGAATCGTTGACAATATTTTGAAAATATATTTCTGGAGGTAATGGTCTCTTTAATATTGGAGATCATCTCCGTATCCGTAAGAAAAGGAGCTTAAATGCTTGTGTTTGTAAGTACGCCTAACCAATTTTATAATTTTGTCAAAATGAAATTTGTATTTAAATAATAAACGTGTTCTACAGAGCCCTGTAAAGGACAAACAAACAATATGTCCAATTCAATTTATTCAGTTAATAATCTGAAAATATTGAGTTAATACTTAAATATAATATATAAAACTATTGACAAAATATTGATTTAGTATTTCAATTTCAAATATTAATAATAAAGTCAATTTTTATTTGGTTCATGTCCTTAACTGGATTCCAGTATAATTCACCTAAACACATTTAATTTGAATTCATTTAACTCATGTGTGTACAAGATATAAGGTTGAGCATTAGACGGAAACTTTTTTTTTGGAAAGTTCTCAAAAACAAAAACAAAATGTTTTTGTTGTAAATTATATTACTTCTGAACATAAAATTTATTTTAAATAAATAAGATGGATGTATAGAAGCAGAACCTACAGCTGGAGTTGGGAGAAACCGCGGTTTTCAGAAAACTGCGGATTTTTTCGGGTTTCATTTTTGAAAACCGCGGTTAACCGCAGTTTTTCTGTTTTTTATTTATTTATTTTTTTTTCTTAAATTTAAAGAAAAAACTTTTGATGAAAACAATCAATCATATTGAACAAAATTATTATTATTTTTTTAAGTATTTATAATTTTTGTAGAATAATCGTGAACGAAGTTTTGTACAAAAATGTCTTTTTGGCAAAATTATGTTGATGTTCGTTTTTTGGTAGAAAGTGCTGCGTAAAGATGACCTAAGGTTCTTCCGTGATTGTTTTGATATGATTTTTTTTTTAATAAAAACGAAAAACGGCGTTTTTTTCGGAGACGGTTTTGCGGTTTTGGTTTTTCATCGAAAAATCGCGGTTTTCGGTTTCGAAAGTAAACGGGAAAATCCCAATCTCTACCCTACAGCTTACATGGATGTTCCACGACTACATGTAGGTCCAGTGGCGCGCCCACAGGATACTTTCATAGGGGGCGCTTCCCAAGCTACTATGATGAACTAAACAAACTATTAGCCCATACTATTATGACCGTAACATGTGGCTCACAGAATTAAATGATTTAAAGCAGCGGTCGCCAACCTTTTGGACCTCACGGACCACTAAATTTAAAATTTTAAATCCAGCGGACCACTAATATGAATTTTTTTAAAAAAAAATATAAATACGTTTGTCAAATAATGATCAGAGAACTTCCATTTTAGTAATAGAAAATCTTTAAAGGTTGTTTAATTAGTTTAGTTGGTGCAATATAAAGGCGAAAATTCTCATTCAGAATAGAAGAATTTATTAGAATATTTTTTTTTGTTTTATTATTTATAAAACAAAAAAAATGCAAATATTGTCCAGATTTTTCTGCGGACCACCAAAAATTTCTCGCGGACCACCGGTTGGCGACCGCTGATTTAAAGCATACATTAAAAGCAAAATAAAATAGAAGTTCAAGTTTACCAGTCACCTTATAGCATTACCGGTTTTTTCGGTAATGCAGCATTACCGAAACCGGGTAAATTTCGGTAATAAAGCTAAAAATTAAATAAGTGCCGTAAAAAAAAACTCAAACATTTAAAAAAATTCTCCATGTTAAAAAAATTAAAAGAAATATAAATTCATAACTAATAATTATATATTAACAAAAAGAATTACGTTAAATAAAACAGGTGGGTTTTTTTTTTATCTATTTCGTCTCGATGAAAATTCCGAATTCTTGTTTAGTGTTTTTTTTTGGTTTCTTCTGAATATCACATTTTTTTAATATTTTTACGTATAATAATTGTTTTTTTTTTATATCACAAGCGTAACAAATGAAGATGTTGCGTTAATTTAGTACATAATGTAAGTATTTACGGTGTAATAATATGCACGGGAAGCATTTTAACTGTGCGAACACTTACATTAGGACCTCATACCTAATACATACCTGTTAATTTAAATGCATTTAAATAATAAATGTGTTCTACAGAGCCCCTCTGTCAAGGGCAAACAAACAATATATCGAATTCAATTTATTCAGTTAATAATCTGAAAATATTGAGTTAATACTTAAATATGACATATAAACTATTGACAAAATATGGATTTAGTATTTCAATTTAAAATATTAATAATAAAGTCAATTTTTATTTGGTGTTCATGTCCTTAACTGGATTCTGTCTCATTCACCGAAACACATTTAATTTGAATTCATTTAACTCATGTGTGTACAAGGTATTACTGCGACTTTCGTAAACGGGTTACAATTGCATGCGAATACCATTTTTTTACTTCAGTCTTTGAAACAAACAAAAAACTCTTGGTTTCTATACGCGTAGACTTATGTATGAAATTTGAATTTCAAACTCAGTGGTTCTTAAATATTGGACAATTTTTTTATTCAAATTAATACAAAACTTTGTATCGAAAAAAACGGTATTTGAAAGGTCAATTTACCGGCTAATACCGATGCAACAAAATAGACCCGTAATACCGGTTAACCAGTAATGAAAAACCCTAGTCTTATTCGACATGGTTTTCTGGAAAATTAAAAAAAAAAAAACTTTCATTAATTTTTATTTTATCCTTATGGATCGACATTAAACACAATTTTTATTTTAATTATTATTTCAAATTCCAAAAATTAAAATTTGTGTACATTGAAAATGACTTTCGAAAGGTGGGGGGACGGGGGGGGGGGGGGTGGCGACCGCCAAACATTGCCCCCTCCTACGTGCTACGGGCACCTAGGTCTATTGTATAGAAATTGATACATACAGTAGGCCTATAGGCTATATGGCGCCAAAGTAAAAGCAGAGTTTTATTTCAATTACAATTACAAAAAATACCCTACAAGCAGCTGGTTGGCCTGTGGCAGAGGGATCTTAAAATCCAAGTGCTGCTAGATGCATTGTCAATATATAATTACCAAAAAAATAACCTGCATTGCAAATATTAAAAAACTAGTGGAGTAACCCGTCATAAATGACGGGAGCAAAATTCACAGGCAATTGTGCCCAGCATTAGAATTTCTTTCCACCGCCCTTTTATGCCGTCAGACCAAGTAACAAACCCAATTAGAAATTGATGGCGTTCATAAAAGGGCTGAGCAAAAGAAATTCTAATGCTGGGCACAATTGCCTGTGATAAACTCTAGTTTAATTTTGCTACTATTATCCCCTCCTCTTTTTATATTTTAAAGAGAAAATGAGTTTTTCATTTTCTCTGGCGTGCACATGCGCGTCGTTTGTTCCTTTTTTACTCCTTTCATTTCAATTTCAGTCACCCCTCCCACTTTTTTCCCCCTCCTTCACGTTTTTCTCTCTCTTTCTCCCTCTACACTTTCCAACCTTTTCCCCTCTCCAATTTAATATCATGGGGTTCATGGATGGGGAGTGTGCAACATATGAGAAAAAAAGCAGTTCATTTATTCAAATTTATATAAATTCCGATGTCACACACACACACACACACAGACATGGCTTTATGTATATATATATATACACATGTGTATATATATATATATATATATATATATATATATATATATATATATATATATACATGTATATATAATAATGCAGACATGACAATTTAAACCCACAATTCATTAATAACATCATCAATAGCCTGTTTAGGAAGAGCATTCCATTGTCGTATAACCCTTAAAAAAAGACTAAACCACAGTCCAGTGATATTCATAAAGAACTTATACATGGGCAGGGCTGACCACTCAAAGAAAATTCGGGAAATTTTTGCTAGGACAGATTCATACTATTGGTCTTTTTTCCTAGAGTTATAAGACATTGGAACTCTCTTCCTGAGGCAGTGGTGAATGGGGATAATTTTGTTTTGTGGGATTGACATTTGTATATTCATTTTGTTTTTCAAGCACATATACATGCACACATATATGTGCTTGACAATGCTTAATGCTGCATGTAGACTCTTTATGTCCCTCTGCCATAGGCCTTTTTGGCTGCTAGCAGAGTACTAATTGTAATTGTAATTGTAATAGCCTTTTGATTAAAAAAATCCCGTCTATATGAATAAAAGTAGAAAGTTATTGATGTTTACCAATCAAGGTAAAAATATTGCAACTTAATTTCTTTTTTTTTTACTAAACTAACTTTTTTACGTGTAAGTTATGATTAATCCTAAAAAAAATGTTTGGTGAATGAAATCACCTGTGAAAACAATACTAAATGGTCCTATGTTACATTCAGATTTAAGATATTAGATATCGTATTTCGCAGAATAATGTTTTAAGTTCAAATTCAAATCAAAGTTTTAGGCCTAATACCTAGAACACAACTGATAATTGAAATACATTTAAATAATAAATGTGTTCTACACAGTCCTGTGAAGGACAAACAAATAATATATCGAATTCAACTTATTTAGGTTAATAATCTGAAAATATTGAGTTAATACTTAAATATAATATAATAACTATTGACAAAATATTGATTTAGTATTTCAAATTAAAATAATAATAAAAGTCAATTTTTATTTGGTTCATGTCCTTAACTGGATTCCGTATAATTCACCTTACACACTTAATTTGACACATTTAATTTGAATTCATTTAACTTATGTGTGTACAAGGTATAAGCCTAAAATAGCAATTACAATAAATGGTTGGTGGTTAATTGTAAAACTGTATCAGCGCTAGAGTTAGGGGAAACCGCGGTTTTTCAGGTTTCACGTTTTGAAACCTGCATATACATGTATTTAAGGTGCACATTGCACTTTGAAAACTTAATATTGGACAACTTTAAATATGAAAAATAAACATATTGCCGCGACTGTGTATTTTAAAAATTAACATTTTTTTCTTTGACATAGGGTCTATGGGATCAATAGCAAAACGATGCTAGCGCTCTTTGCAGAGATTTTCTGAAGTATTTTTGCGATGTAGTCTCTTAAAAAAGTCATAGTTACATTTTGACGTTTCAACTAGATGAAAGATAGCAATATACCAGGGGGGCATAAGTCACCGTACCCGTAGCTATTATCATTTATGTAACTTACTACCAACAGTTTTGCAAACTGTTGGTAGCAGTGACAATGACAAAAAAATAAACATCTCGATAGCGGGATGTTGGACTTAAGATCTCAGATATACGAGCAATTTTTCGATTGAATAGTGCTTAGTTGTGAGTGTTTGGGCTGCACACTGGGTAGACATAACACCAGTGATGTTACACGTAAAGTGTCGCAAAGGACCTGGAGACGTATCCAACTCTGCAGAGACAAAGATTGAGCTCACACACAGACCCATTAGATCCCTAGGTATGTAGGGCAGAGTGTTCCAAAAATGTCGATTAAAAATTAAGAATCTGTGAATGCATACCAGGGGGGTTTCAGCTCAATGGAGCTATGTGTTGACAGCATGTAGGCCAATTTTCGTAGTATCCCTAACGATCACTTGGTGGTGCTAGAATCATGGCGCTTCAGCATAATTCTTTTATGAACAAAAGTGAGGACATGATTGGTATGTTAGGACCACGCCCTCACAAAACTACACTCTGTAATTCAAATTGAACAAAGCTATCCCAACAGCCAGCAGTTACAGCCTTACAATCACTTACAGTGTTACATGCACAGTTCACTTATACATATGAGATGATTTAACTGTGGAGTACCTGCTATCTGATATAATTTCAAAAAGATTTCAGCATTATTCATTCATTTTCTGGTAATTCTGACTTTATGTTTTGCCTGCACCACAAAACAAAGTCAAAATTAATAGAAAAAGGAATGAATAATGCTGAAATCCGTTTGGACATGGTGACCGGGACGAGGAGGGGCAAGCTAGATTATTTATCTGACGTCATAATTATGATATCGCCATCTAGTGTTTGTTCGGGACATTTACAATGGCGGCCATTTTTATTGTCAACACTTTTTAACATGAGCTGAAACAACTATATATATATAAGTGAACTGTGATGCATACCCACTGAAAAGTTTTTTTTATTTATAGATAGTAACATTATTAAAATTTCTGATAATTTGAACAATATTTAGAGGTCCCCCAAGGATCTCCAAGTTGGTACATTTTTGGCAAAATTGGTAATTTTTTTCAAAATTATTATTTTAATTTCAATACATTATACAATTGACATACTGTAAGTAATATGTTGTAAAATTAAATAATATGTAAATTTAAATTGAAATTTGTCATGTATAATATAAAAACTATGGTAATAGCCATATAGAATTTGGGAGCCATTTAGGGGACCTATAAATATAGCTCAAATGAGCTGGAATTTTACAGGTATTATTATTTTTCAAGGGAGAAATGTTTTAGAAGGTATACATTCCAATTTTCAAACTTTGATTTTTTTGGGACACCCTAATGTAGGGGTACTTGTGACTTCTGTCCCACCCTGTACAATCTAGATATACATCAAGATTTTAGTTTTTTTATTTATATAATAGACCTTACTATAGGGTGTTGTATAAACAACCACATATTCTCACATACAAATGTAGGTATGTAAATAGCGAAATGTTTTTTTGTGTCAACATTGTGCCAATAGCCTTTTCAACTTCAACTTGGAGTCAAGTGGGGAAAACATTTAATTTGAATGCCCATTATGGTATTTTCTTTGTTGATATATATATTTGCTCAAGAGTATGTTTAAGTGTCTTTCCAATTTCAAGTGTTGTTCACCGAGTGCTTATGTAAACAGTTTTGCTATATTCATCACCAGTCTTCCAAAGCGTGGTTATTCTTTTTCATTGAGTTGACTTGACCTCTTCAAGAGTGTGATATTATTAAGCCCTCAATGAGTTTGAATTATTTAACCGGTTTCAAGAACTGGACCTATTAGCATAGGTGCACACAGTTTATATACCGGATTAGAAAAGGATTTCCTTATACATTTGTGACGTCTTGTTTAGTGTTAAAATGTCTCAATATTTTTAATCTGTTGTCACCACCCCTCTCTCAATTAGACACATTGTACAATTATTATATATATAATATCCCAGGTCTGTGTATGTGTGTGTGTGTGTGGAGTAACAAAACCATTGAAGCACGTCGGAATTTATATAAATTTGAATAAATGAACCGTTTTTTTTTCTCAAGGTCAACTGTATGTTGAACTCTTCCTTTGGAAAGTGTAGAAGAGGGGGAGAGAGAGAAAAGTGGGAGGGGGTGAGGGGAAAAGGTTGGAAAGTGTAGAAGGGGGAGAGAAAGAAAAGTGGGAGGGGGTGACTGAAATTGAAATGAAAGGAGTAAAAAAAAGAAAAAACGACGCGCATGCGCACAATTGCTTGTGAATTTTGCTCCCGTCATTTATGACGGGTTACCTCACTAGTATTTAGAATAATGTGTTTATGTGAATCAGCGTCTAATTTTAATTTTTTTCATGCTTTTAGGTTCATAATATAGTGTAGCTTCACACAGTTTCAAAATTGTGTAAAAAATGTCAATCTTTCAAAATGGCATTAAGAGGCTATATTGCAAAATTTACTTCGAAAAATCTCCGCGCAAAGAGCGCTAGCATCGTTTTTCTATCGAGCTCATAGATCCTAATGTTAAAGAAAAAAATGTTAATTTTAAAAATACACTGTCGCGGCATTATGTTTATTTTTCATATTTCAAAGTGCAATGTGCACCTTAAATATGTGCTGATTTAGTGATAGAATGTCAAAAAATTGGTAAGTGCAGTTATATTTTTTAAAACTGTTTCAATATCGCGAATTTCTAACTCAAGATTATGTTAAACTCTATTGTGTACGCCCAAATAAGAAAAAAAAAACATCCATTGCTCGTAAAAATACGTAAAAATAATGTTTAAAAAACCAGAAAAAAATAAGCATGTGCGCCAATGTGTTGACTTCACTGTGGTTTAATTGTGGTTTTTAAATTATTTTTTAGGCATTTTTACGAGCATTTTAATGGATGTTTTTTTTTTCTTTTTTGGGCGTACACAATGGAGTTTAACATAAGAATTAGAAATTCGCGATTTTGAAATAGTTTTTAAAAATATAACGGCACTTAATGACCAATTTTTTATCATTTTATCACTCGATCTGCATATATTTAAGGTGAACATTGCACTTTAAAAACTTAATATTGGACAATTTGAAATATGAAAAATAAACATATTGCCGCGACTGTGTGTATTTTAAAAGTTAACATTTTTTCTTTAACAATGGGGTCTATGGGGCTCAATAGAAAAACGATGCTAGAGCTCTTTTTGGACATTTTTCGAAGTCATTTTGTAATGTAGCCTCTTAAACCAACTCATCATCGATTCATCATCATCATCATTTTTTACACCGTTCCCCGCAGTATGCAGGGTCGGCCTTCTACAGGTTCTATCTCTTCACTTCTTTAGATTTTGTGCCAAACTCTCCGCAACCCCACATGCAAACCCCATATCCAGTTTTATCACCACATTCCAAGCATGTTTGGGCCTTCCTCTACCCTTTTTACCTTCCAGGTCCAAATCCATCACCTGTTTAAGTAGCTCATCTTACCCATCACTCCTAGTTACATGCCCAAACCACCTCAGCCTATTTTCCCTGCATTTTTTCTACTATATGCTTGCTACCCGGGTTTACCCCTGCACTCTCTCTTGATAAAGTCATTTCTGATCCTATCCTTTCTTGTTACCCCACAGGGGCATTGCTAATACGGGCGAATCAAACAATTTGATGGATAATTCACTACAAAGACATGGACGAATTAGTAATTATTTGGACCCTGCTGTTCATGCTACACTAACAAGGGGACAAAGAAGGCTTGCAAGACATAACCCGGGTACGATCACCGCTGTGGCCAAAGGAACGAAAATGGCTATGAGTGAGTGTGAGCATCAGTTTCAAAACAGACGTTGGAATTGTCCAACGACAGATTTTCTGAGGGGACGTTTACTTTTTGGAAAGATTGTCGATAAAGGTAAGGGCAATTATTAAGCATTATAGTTTAGGTAGAACTAATATCTGGTTTAAAAGTGAGCCTTCTAAGTCTTTGGAGTGCGTTCTCATATTATCTGTGTTTGTGTTTCTATGTTTCTCGTAGAGTATTGGAAGCCATTTTAACTTTAAACCGCGTTTTACTGAATTTTTAAAATGTGAATAACATTCTGCAATATATCCAGTAAAACGCGGATAGAAAGTAAAATGACTTTCCACTCAAGTGTACGATATGCTGTGAATCTCGTACATGATTTTCTTCAATGTCAACCCTTTTGGTTTGTGTCCACATTGTGGAAGCCGTTATGATCAGCTAACAAGAAAGTTCATAAAACGGAATTCACGAAACCCGGAAATTCATATAATGTTTTCATGTCATTTTCCCGGCAAACAGTCTGATTGGTTGTTTATCAGAATGTAGTGGATGTGCGATAGTCAAACATAAACTATTGAATGTATTTTACACGACTGATGGACATTATCGATAGTCGCTTCAATATTGATAGTACTGTCGATAGTTTTCAACTTTTCCCAATTGGTGGACATATTTCTTTTACAAACCCTACTGAAAACTGAAAAGCCGTTGTGTTTTTGAAGGTAAATTCTTGTTGATCTGAAAAATGAAAATAAATGCTTTTTTGGGGGAAATTTTTTATTGAAAATAATGAAAAGATTTAAGTCATGCAACCGTTTTTTTTCTTCTTCTAATGACCTCTGGCCTCTCAGTGACAACAAACGTTCACTTAACGTCACAACGGTCACATGACAAATGATACCACACTGTCACATTCACAACATCTCTTAGCAGTTCATATAGTATACTCAATACTGACCAATGTCACCATGCACTGCAGTTTAAGAGTGCAGACTATGCAAAAGGTGCAGATGATGGCGCCATCTAACCATCCAGGATTCAAGATACATTATACATTAACATGTGATTGTAGGTTTTTTTTTAAAATATCGATAATTTGCAAAACTATCGATAGAACTATCGATTGCTAAACCACTCGATAGTTTGACTTATGAGTAGACGACTATCGCAATAGTATTCCTATTCATATTGCTATCGGAACATCACTATAGCCTCGTTTTCACGGTGGCGATAGTTCTTTCATGAGAGTAGCTGTCATGAAAGTTGATATAGTTCATTCTCACGATAGCAACTGTCTACATTTCTTGAAGTAACAGAGATAGTTGTCTGTCACGACAGGGTTACGTCTACTTCACAGGATATCATTGAGTCAACAACAGTGTTGCTGGACTTGCTGCCTCTCTCCCTCCAGATCCCAAATTTCCCTACAAAGTGGATATTTCCCTACAAGCGGGTCACTCTAAAGCCTCGTTTTCACGATGATAGTTGAGAACTGTCATCGTGAAAACCACATGATAATCACTATCGCACTGTCGCGATAGCACTATCACACTATCTCGTTTGACTAGATAGTTGATAGTACTGTCGCGATGTTAATAGTTGTTGTGTGACCGCTTGTAGGGAAATATCCACTTTGTAGGGAAATTTCGCTTCTGGAGGGAGAGAGGCAACACTGTTGTTGACTCAATGATATTTATGAAGTAGACGTCACACTGTCGTGACAGAACTATCTCGTTACTTCAAGAATGTGTAGACAATTGCTATCGTGAGAGGGAACTATCGCAACTTTCATGACAGCTACTCTCACGATAGAACTATCGCCTTGAAAAGGAGGCTTAACAACTATTACTATTGCGACAGTAGGCCTACTATCAACTATCTAGTCAAACAAGATAATGTGATAGTGCTATCTCAACAGAGTCAACAGTGTGATAGTGACTATGATGTGGTCTTCACGGTGATAGTTCTCTCGCGATAGGTTGCTGCTCTCATGAAAGCAACTATATCGTGAAAACTATCATTGCGAAAACGAGGCTTATTCGAAAGTTAGATTAAAAAAGTCTCTCAGAAGTTGAACATCTTCAAACTCAATGAGACTTGAGTCTCACGCTAGTATTAACAAAAAGTTTTATCAAGTTGCATGTATGTCATATCACACTATAAACATTGAAGTTGCATTTTTATTGCATTAAAGTTTTTATCAAAATGTGCTAGTGTGATAGGGGCTTTATAATATCCAATGATCCATGTGTGTCCACTTTTTTTTGTGTGGTTTTTTTTTCTTCATAGATCTCTGTAGGATTCAGAGAATCCAAAGACCACACACTAAATCTACTCAGCATAGATACAAACATATATATATATATATATATATATATATATATATATATATATATATATATATATATATATATATATATATATATGTATATATATATATATGTATATATATATATATATATATATATATATATGTATATATATATATATATATATATATATATGTATATATATATATATATATATATATATATATATATATATATATATATATATATGTAGAGAGAGAGAGAGAGAGAGAGAAATAAATAGGGAAAGAAACTATACTCAAGACTGTGTCCATTCGCCCACTGCATGCTAAACAGATTTTGTGAATGGCACAAAAATACTGGTTCTATGTTTTTATGAGTCTTCTTGTCACATTGTGTCCAATTCATCATTTTGCCTAAAAAAATGTTGTTTTATTACTGTTGTTGCACAATCACAGAACACATCTCTCTCTCTCTCTCTGCCTCTCTTTCTCTCTGCCTCTCTTTCTCTCTGCCTCTCTTTCTCTCTGCCTCTCTTTCTCTCTGCCTCTCTTTCTCTCTCTCTGCCTCTCTCTCTCTCTCTGAATCTTCTGATACAAAACAACATTTTCTATAAATCCTGTACTGTACTCAGTGACTCAAAAAATGCTTTAGAGCTCTAACTTTTCAGTTTTATATTGCGCCCTGAATGTAACACCCTGCAGAGTGTGTCAGAAATTTTGAATCGCTTTGTAAATTTTTTGTTTTATTATAGAAAAAAAAAGGAACAAAAAAATGTGGCCCTATTACAAGAAAGAAGACATTGAGGCAACTGCAACAATATATTTTATGAATGGCGTGGATTTTTTTCTTCTTCTTCTTCTTTTAAAACTCTCCATTTCACACGAATTTATTGTAGATTTATGGGACTTTTGTTATTTTATTTGTGTAAAGAGGTATTTTACATTGTAGGTCCTATAATAAATTGGCAATTGCGGGCAAATATATATATATATATATATATACTAGACATATACTATACACTATACTATATATATATATATATATATATATATATATATACTATTGGGGTAACCCGTCATAAATGACGGGAGCATCTAGTTTAATTTTGTGTGAATGTCCGGTTGTCATGAAGTAATTCGCCTTGATGAAGTTGTTCACCAAATTTTTGACAAATGTTCGCAAAAAAAATACCGGTAATAGGCCCAAATTTTGATATTTCTGACAATGAAATAATTTCCTCAACCTCATGTAAATTTAATTATACAGTAAAGTTAATCTCATAATGCTGTGACATATTCATATTAAACATATTTTTAGGGCAGTTTTATGGCAATTGTTCTTTTAGGGTCAATGGTTTTAGGGCAAAATGGTTTTAGGGCATAGATCGGAGAGCGCAACATAAAGCGTTTTTCTATTGAGCCCATAGACCCAAAGTTAAAGAAAAAAATGTTCATTTTAAAAATATACAGTCGAGGCAATACGTTTATTTTTCATATTTAAAGTTGTCCACTGTTAAGTTTTTAAAGTGCAATGATTGTGCAACTTAAATAGACCTACTGTATATGCTGATCAAGGGATAGAATGACAAAACATTGGTCAGTGCGGTTATATTTTTAAAAACTATTTCAAAATCGCGAATTTACAACTACTATGTTAAACTCCATTGAGGAAAAAAAACATCCATTAAAATGCTCCTAAAAATACCTAAAAATAATTATAAAAAACAACAATTAGATCACAGTGAAGCCAACACATTGGCGCACGTGCTGATTTTTCTGGTCTTTTTAAAAATTATTTTTACGTTTTTTTACGAGCATTTTAATGGATATTTTTTTTCTTATTTGGGCGTACGCAATGGAATTTAACATAAGAGTTCGAAACTCGCGATTTTGAAATAGATTTTAAAAATATAACCACACTTACCAATTTTTTGTCATTCTATCACTCGATCAGCATATATTTAAGGTGCACATTGTACTTTGAAAACTTAATATTCGGCAATATATAAAATATAATATAAAATAATAATATAATATATAAAAAATTAAACATACTGCCGCGACTGTGTATTTTAAAAATTAACATTTTTTTCTTTAACAATGGTTGTATGTTAACATATTTTTAGCAAATAGCGTTTAGAACCACCTTGGAGGGTGGGTTCCAATGGTTCCCGGGAATTTTTATATCTAAACGTTGGAATATGTTAGTAACATATATAAATTAACATGTCTCATACATTACTCGAATATATACAATTATACATTACTATTAATTTAAATTTATGCTATTAAAACAGGAAAGAGGATATCGGTGCATTGTATTTAACAACTCGTGCCATACAGTTGGTGTGCTTTGCCAATGGATATTCAATTCATGAAAAACATTATGTGTCAGCAACGCCAGACGTAAATAAAGCCCCTATCACACTAGCAACTTTTGATGCAATTCAGCTTGCAATGCAACCTGTGATGTGACTTGCAACTAAAACTTTGTAATAAACGTCTATATCACACTATGCAACCTAGTTCCCAATCAAGTTTTTAAAACTTCGGTTATGTCAAGGGGCAGACACATTCGTGTTAATCTCGTATGGTATCGGAAGTCATTTTACTTTTAATCTCACCGAGTTGAACATGTTCAACTTTGAGAGACTTTTCAAGTAAACTTTCTGACAAACAACCAATCAGGCAGTTTGCTGAAAATGACATTTGTAACATTGAACGAATTCCCTGTTTCATGACTTCCGGTTTATGAACTTCCTGTTAGTTGATCACAATATGGACACGAACCATGGGGGACAGACATTGAAGAAAATCATGTACGATTTTTACTAAGATTCACAGCAGTTCGTGTGGATGGAAAGTCATTTTACTTTTTAGTTGCATTTTACTGGATATCCAGAATAGAATTGAAATTTTAAAATTCAAGTAAAACGTAGATTAAAAGTAAAATGGCTTCCGATACCGTACGAGATTCACAGGAATGGGTCTGCCCCTTGACATAAACGAAGTTTTCAAAACTTGATTGGGAACTTACGTCTGGCATTGCTGACACATAATGATGGTCATGAATTGAATATCCATTGGCAAAGCACACCAACTAAATGGCACAAGTTGTTAAATACAATGCACCGATATCCTCTTTCCAGTTTTAATAGCATAAATTTAAATTAATAGTATTGTATAATTGTATATATTGGAGTAATGTATTAGACATGTTAATCTATAGATGTTACTAAATTACTAACATATTCTAACGTTTGGATGTAAAAATTCCCGGGAACCATTGGAACCCACCCTCCAAGGTGGATGCTATTTGCTAAAAAGATGTTAACATACAACCATTGTTAAAGAAAAAAATGTTAATTTTTAAAATACACAGTCGCGGCAGTATGTTTAATTTTTTATATTTAAAGTTGCCGAATATTAAGTTTTCAAAGTGCAATATGTGCACCTTAAATATACAGTATGCTGATCGAGTGATAGAATGACAAAAAATTGTTAAGTGCGGTTATATTTTTAAAATCTATTTCAAAATCGCGAATTTCGAACTCTTATGTTAAACTCCATTGCCTACGCCCAAATAAGAAAAAAAAATATCAGTTAAAATGCTCGTAAAAATAATTTTAAAAAAAGCAGAAAAAAAATCAGCACGTGCGCTAATATGTTGGCATCACTCTGGGTTTAATTGTGGTTTTTTAAAATTATTTTTAGGTATTTTTACGAGCATTTTAATGGATGTTTTTTTGTACACGAGCACGCACTCAATGGAGTTTAACATAAAGAGTTAGAAAATCGCCGATTTTGAAATATTATTTTTTTTTAAATATAACCGCACTTTTTTGTCATTCTATCACTCAATCAGCAACATTGCACTTTGAAAACTTAATACTGGACAACTTTAAATATGAAAAATAAACCATATTGACGCGACTGTGTGTCTTTTAAAAATTAACATTTTTTTCTTTAACATTGGGTCTATGGACTCAATAGAAAAAAACGTTGCTAGCACTCTTTGCATGAGCTTTTTCGAAGTAATATTGTGACGTATAGCCTCTTAAGTGCGTAAATTTTATTAGCATGCATTAGAAATATATATAACTTTCTAAGTTATATCCATCTCACTATAGGCCTACATTACAATACACGTATACATATAGAAGTCCAGGGTTGTTCTATTAGAAGTTTTGAAATTTTTCAAATTCTTTGTCCACCTAGTCAATATAATTTTCAGTCTATAGCTGCAATAATATATATGTATAGCTCTCTTCTTTTTATAAAGAAGACTTAATGTTTACGTTATAAAATAGATAAGCATCTGTTGACTCAGTAGTTCCTTTAATGTCATTTCCAAAAGATAAGTGAATGCATAATAATGTCTAGTCATATAACTTTATAAGCATTAGATCTACAGTTTACTCATGCCTAACATTTTTTTATTTCTGTCGACATCTTCACCTGGTCAAAAAAATAAAAACAATTCACTAATAATTTATTACCACTTCATGCAAAAAAAAACATTTCGTCATAAATCGAAATTTAGATTATCTTGTGGATGAGATTTTTTTTGTTGTTGCAATTTTTTTTAATGTGAAAGGATTTTCAACAAAGAGTTGAGCTTAAGTGCAGGTTCCACATGGTTGGTTACCCCGTCACTACAAAATAGTCATGCACGATTAGTTTTATTCAAATCATCATGGTTGGCCATAAGCTTGTGACCTGTATGTGACTCGTTAGTGACCTAAATTCTTGAAGTAGACCTCCATCTAAAGCCTGGAACACACACGCCGATTTCCGCTCAGAAAATCACATCGGAATATTTAAATGAGAAAATCTTTCCATAAAAAGTGAAAGGATCGTCTTTAATCTGGAGAGTGCAAATAATTTTGACGGGTGTGGGACATTTGCCCTAAAGACTCTTGCCCTACGGACACTTGTCCTAAAGCCATTTTGCATTAGAGAGACGTTTGCCCTATGGACACTTGCCCTAAAATAATTTGCCATAAAACCGTTTGCACTAAAAGAATGTTTAAACTGAAACCTTTTGCCCTAAAGGAATATTTGCCCTAAAAATGTTTGAAACTAAAACCAATTGCCCTAAAGGAATATTTGTCCTAAACCATTTGCCCTAAAAGGATGTTTGAAACTAAAACCATTTGCCCTAAAGGGATATTTGCCCTAAAAGGATGTTTGAAACTAAAACCATTTGCCCTAAGGGGACATTTGTCCCATGGACACTTGTCCTAAAATAATTTGCCATAAAACCATTTGCCTTAGAGACATTTGCTCTAAAAGAATGTTTGAAACTAAAACCATTTGCCCTAAAGGGACACTTGCCCTAAAATCATTTGCCTTAAAAGGATGTTTGAAACTAAAACCATTTACCCTAAAGGGACACTTGCCCTAAAACCATTTGCCCTAAAAAAATGTTTGAAACTGAAACTTTTTGCCCTAAAGGGACACTTGCCCTAAAACCATTTGCCCTAAAAATGTTTGAAACAAACTTTTTGCCCTAAAGGGACATTTGCCCTATGGACACTTGCCCTATAATAATTTGCCATAAAACTGTTTGCCTTAGAGACATTTGCTCTAAAAGAATGTTTGAAACTGAAGCCGTTTGCTCTAAATGGACATTTGCCCTAAAAGAATGTTTGAAACTAAAACCATTTGCCCTAAAGGGACATTTGCCCTAAATCCATTTGCCTTGAAAGGATGTTTGAAACTAAAACCATTTGCACTATTATTAGCAGGAATAACAAAAAGTGCTCAAATTATACATATATATACATATATATATATATATATATATATATATATACATATATATATATATACATATATATATATATATACATATATATATATATATATACACTGTGAACGGAAAAAAACGAACCTCTATATTAGATATATCTATTATAGAGGTTAGTTTTTTTTCCGTTCATATATACACTTGCATACGCATATACATACAGTATATATATATATATATATATATATATATATATATATATATATATATATATATGTATATATATATATATATATGTATATATATGAAACACACTGTATTAAATACTATCATTCGAGCTATCGATTATCGGCACCACCTTCGTCACGATTTAATTGGAATTACAATTACAAAAAGTACTCTGCTAGCAGCCAAATAGGCCTATAGCAGAGGGACATAAAAGTCCACATGCAGCATTAAGCATTGTCAAGCACATATATAAAAAATTAATAGACAATTGTCAATCCCACAAAACAAAATTATCCCCATTCACCACTTCCTCAGGAAGAGAGTTCCAATGTCTTATAACTCTAAAAAAAAAAAGACCAATAATATGAATCTGTCCTAGCAAAAATCTCTCTAATTTTCCTAAAGTGGTTAGCTCTGCCCATGTATAGTGCTTTATGAATATCATTGGACTGTGGTTTAGGACAATCACCACGTGTACTTTTTCCAAACAATTAAACTTAACTTAGCCCTGCGATGTGCTAAACTATCGCCATTAATCGGCAATCTTATTTTTTATAACCATACTGTGGTATTTATACACCTTAAACAAACAAGTACATACAGACAGATAACTTGTTAAGTGTATGGCGTGCGTGCGCATTGCTATCACCGTATGTAAAGCTGTGTTTGGTTTGTGTGGTGGCTTTGTCTATCATAAACCCTATATAACGGAGCAAAACTGTGTTTGATCCAACATATACATTATTATGTCCAATGTAAGCACGCAAGTAGCCTGTTAAAACATCTAACAACATGTACTCTATTGGCTTCCCACAGTGTTTAACTGCCTCCAAAATGTTTTTTTTTCTCTCTCTCCCCATTTTCAAAACCTTCTTTTCATTTCTACGTGTGTATCATTCACTCACTTTTAAACATCTTTATATTTCTTTACAACTCTCATATTGAATGGGCATACTTACAGGTTTTTATTTTTTTGTTTGGTACAAATTACACATATCATATGCGACTGTTGGAGGCAATACAATTCACGCCACAAACTTGTTAGAAAAAAGTTTTGAATATCACCATTCTAACCATTCACCCCCCTCCCCTCCCTCCACGCACATATCCTTTCCCCCACCAAACATAGAACTCTGTTCTCCATTTATTCAACATAGAGAGAAAGAGAGAAGAAAAAGGACAAACATTACAGACAACATTCTTGCACCATATGGAGACAAACGTGTTTAAACCTTTTGTTCCATTCAAAACTAACTATTTAAATTGTCTCCTTGAAAAAACTTTTTTGAAAGAGATAAAAAAAGAAAGAGATTCTTTGCAAGTTAAAAACATATTAGCAAAAAAAAAGACTTTCTAACGTGGCTCATGCTGCTTGCTCTTCACTGTTACTATTTACTAGTAACCCACCCAAATGGTTGCAAGAATATATTTTGTGCTGTATGGGAACTGCAGATAGGGTTTCATCCGTACCCCACATATAAGTCCACATAATAGAGCCAATGAATAAAGGTAAAAATTACCACAGACCACAGGTCATGTCATCATCAATAATAAGCAGTGGTCATAAAAAGTGATCTACTGGGGGAACAAGTAGAAGTGATCAATGACCACCAACGACTATATGTGATATGTCACTATGAACCACCTTTATACTCATAGGCAAACAAGCAGGATTCCATAGTGCTGCGCGATTGGCCGGCCACTGTGTTGATAAAAGCAGACAAAAGAAGACAGTTTTAGCCAAGAAGCAGCAGCTCTTGAACAGTGTAAATTTTGCACTAAACAATTGCTTTGTGTTACTTTCAAATGCAGCGCTACATGATATTTTCAAAAGCAATCATAAAGCTCTCTTTCATTTGTTTGTTTAGGGTAGAGACCTACATAAAGCCCATGGGCCGGTGGGCTTCGTGGGCCTGGTGAGCCTCGTTGGCTTTGTGGGCCTCATGGGGTTGGTGGCAAGCCCGTATTAAGGCTTATGCCAACTGTGCCTTGCACAGGAGCCCCGAGGTGTAATGGCCCCTTCTGCCTTCAAATAAATCACTCTGACTTGTCGGATTTATTTTGTGATAATAATATATTTCAATTTTTAAATATTTTTATGGTTTTTTTTTGTAAAATTTATCCCAAACTAAACTAGAAATTCCCTAATCGAACCCCTGTCTGCTCATTTATTGTACCGGATATGCGCCGCTAGGTTCACTGTTCGCCTGGTATCACGTGGAATCCAACAGCCCGTGTTTATAAATTTTACGCAATACTACATATCTGCAAACGGGTACCGTGTGACGCTCAAAAAAAAAAAAAAAAAAAAGCAGCCAAGAACGTTATGTGGTTCAAAATGTTCAGAAATCAGAAATCAGAAATAAGAAATGTCAATTAATGACAATAACCCAGGATGCAGTGTTTGAAGTTGATGTATATGTAAGATTCATAATCATTCATTTGGGGTAATTAACTCCTAAGGGCTCCCAGGTTCTACTTGGCCCCCCAAAAGTGTTAATTCTGGCCTGGTTGGTTGCTTTTGTGGGGGGGGCATCACGGGTTTCGAAGGCGTTTGATCACTTCTCTCATGAGATTCTTTAAAAATGTATAGAACTGAATCACATATATCGCACATTAATAAAAGTATAACAAATTCCACACTGACCCATCAATAAAATTAACGTATTAAGAGGGTGTTTGGTAAAAAAAAACAAGACATGCGCATATGCGACGAGTCTATTACAGTGTATTTTGCCTAGAGCTAGGCGAGTGAGTAGTTTATAGAGGTGGAAAGCACTATGTCTATGATGCCTCACTTCTCAATGAAAATATAAAAAACACGCTGATTGGTTGGTTTTTTCTAGAATTCGTTTGATAGTTCTAGTATACGAACTGCTCCTCCTGATCAACGATAATCGATTTTGAAAACTGTTTTCAATACTTTAATGATACGAAATCAATTTGATTTATTTCGATTTAAAAAACTCATAAATAAACTTTTTATTGATTGTTAAATAAATGCCACATGTATTTTCAATGCAAATAAACCAAAATAAAACGATAGATAAGAAAGTTATTTCTAAGCTATTTTGATTTAAAAAAATTTTTTATTTGTATTTCGTATTATTGAAGTACTGAAAACAGTTTTCAAAATCGATTATCGGTGATCAGGAGGAGCAGTTTGCATCTTAGAACTATCAAACGAATTATAGAAAAACCAACCAATCAAATACCGTCTTAATAGAGTATTTGGTAAAAAACAAGACATGCATATTTTTGACGGTTGTGGACTGCGTCGACTTTGAAGTGTAGGTGAGGCTCAGCAGTTAGCAAAGAATAAGATTTGTCATAGAGACCATTGAGTGTGGGTGTTCTATTTCCAAACAGGAGGAGTGCACGTTGTTTTTTTTAAAAATGGAATAGCACACGAATTGCCAGCGCGGGAATTCATGCGCTGAAAACACGCTGATTTGTTTTTTTTTTGTCTAGAATTCGTTTGATAGTTCTAGTACACAAACTGCTCCTTCACAAACTGTTCCTCCTGATCAATGATAATCGATTTGAAAACTGTTTTCAATAATACGAAATACAAATAAAAGAATTTTTTTTAAATCAAAATAGCTTATAAATACTTTTTTTGTCGATCGTTTTATTTTGATTTATTTGCATTGAAAATACATGGGGCATTTATTTAGCAATCAATAAAAAGTTTATTTATGATTTTTTTTAAATCGAAATCGTTTCATATTGATTTCGTATCATTGAATTATTGGAAACAGTTTTCAAATTCGATTATCGTTGATCAGGAGGAGCAATTAACATCCTTGAACTATCAAACGAATTCTAGAAAAACCAACCAATGAGCGTGCTTTTTATATTTTCATTGAGAAGCGAGGAGTCATAGAGATAGTGCATTCCACCTCTATAATTTATAAACTACTCACACGCCTACAGGCAAAATAATCGACTCGTCGCATATGCACATGTCTTGTTTTTTTACCAAATACCCTATTAAGGCAATTAATGGGGCAGTTTCTTTTCTTGGTAAGCAATTGAACTTGTGAACCATTTAGTATGGAAATTAGAGATATACACAAAGCCCATGGGATGGTGGGCTTTTTACAAAAACCCAGATCGGCATTTTTATGTTAAAAGGTCCATGGGCCTGGTGGGCTTCGTGGGCCTAATTAAAAAAAACACACAATTAAACCACAGTGCAGGCAACACATTGGCGCACGTGCTGATTTTTTTGTTTTTGTTTTTAAATTATTTTTACATATTTTTGGATGTTTTTTCTTCTTATTTGGGCGTACTCAATGGAGTTTACCATAAAGTTAGAAATTCGCGATTTTGAAATAGTTTTTAAAAATATTTTTGTCATTATGTCACCATCTCTTTGTTGGAGATTTTTCGAAGTAATTTTGCGATGTAGCCTCTTAACCAGTTTGACGTCTATTGAGACTTTTTCTTATTCTTCCAATAAAGCAGTTCTTCAGTTAAGCGCTTGTTGTGTTTGGGACTACTTCAACTTGGCAATTGATCGGTACCACCATATACATACATATATAGTGTGATAAATTGTAAATTACTTTTTTCGCTTACGTTCCGCTTCTGTAATCTGCTAAAATTGTATAATCTATGCTTTTTTTGCTATTTAACCGCTCTTTTATACTTCATTCGCTACCGGTATGTCGCTGTTAGCATCCACTTCTAACCCTCGATGATGACGTACGGATGAATAATAAACAGTCCGAAATATTTGTCATTTAGCTCACATCATTGTCAAATTAAAATCACATATTCAGGGGAGTAGCTACGGAACCGCAAGATTCCCAACTGCGAGGGGGGGGGGCGCAGGAGGTTAGGAGGCGCAAAAAAAAGAAATGAAAGTCGATGTATTTTCAAAAATAATTGAAAAAATTAACCGATTGATTCCGAATCTCTTGCTTAAGTGATTCAGTTATTTTCGAAAATACATCGACTTTCATTTAATACTTACTTTTAAAAACTACATACTTGCACCAGTAAATCTTCATAGGTGGTGCTATTTTGATGAACGGCGGAACGGGTCGGAACAACGGTAGGAAAAGTTGAAAAAATAGTAGGAACAGTCAGAAGGTTAGGTTTAGTTAAATTAAGCTTGTTGCATGGGGTCTGAGGCGCGCAGCCCCTCATTTTTAAAGATTATTTCATCAAATTAGTCCATTGTTTCGACTGTTCCGTAATTTGAATAACAGGAGGAATGGTCGGAACAATGGATAAATTTGATAAAAATAATTCTTTAAAAACTGGAGCCTGCGCCCCCAGACCCCCTGCAACAAGCTTAATTTAAATAAATCTAACTTTCCGACTTCCTACTGTTCTGACCAATTCCGCCGTTCATTATAATAGCTTCCCCTCTTCCTAGAGATCAATGGGCACGGCAACACGGATACCTCACACATGAATTCACGCATCACCATTTAATGGCAACATTTGCAATTAATTCTAATAGAAATCTGTAAGCGGAGTGAGGTAAAGGAGGCGCAAAGTTTTAAGTGGCGGGGAGGGGGCGCAACTAAGTCATAGGTACGCCAGGGGTTTACGGTCCACCGGCGTAAGTCAATCGATCACTGGAGAAACATAATTGTTTTCTCGGTGTTAGGCTTATTTGACTTAGAATATTTTCGTCCTGCTACTTCACATTCGTGCAATAGCACGGTTCGATTAGTAGCATGCGGTTTTCGAAGACCGAAGGACTGCCACATATGGTTTGTATCTCTTAGCAGCCTTTATATAAATCAGGCTCGGGCCTCTTCACCATAACAAGGTTGACATACAACGAAGAGGAAAATGTTTTTCGTCCTGCTACTCTACAGAGTCATTTTTATCGGCATAATAGCCACATACGGTTTGTATCTCTCTTGGCAGCCTTTATATGAATTAGGCTCAGGTCTCTTCACCACGACAAGGTGGAGATACATTGAAGAGGAAACATGTTTTGTTTTTTTGACAGAAAAAAAGGACAGCAAAGAACATGCACGCAGGCACACATGCACACTGGAACCCCCAGTCATGCGTCCCAAGACACGGATGCAAAAATACAAGCACTCACGAAGAGCCATAACATAACGTTTGTACGGAAAACTGCGAAAGTGACTATGACAAGCGTCAAAAGTTCTCTTTCGAGGTCTCTTCGTTTATAATTACATGCAAGAAATGAAGCACAGCACATGCAATAACACATGAGCACTGAAGCACATGCAGGTTTTTACCCACTTACGATGAGTTCGAATCGGAATGTCTGAATGGAATCTTGCGAAATTGACTATGACGATCGTCAAAAGTTTGTTTCCGAGAGATCCACTGAGAAAGACTGCTATCGTCATCGCTGTCAGGATAAACAACAAATGGCCTGAACGATCTTCACCACTAGGATGTGTTATGCCTGACGACATGCATGGTTGAGCATCATCGCCATGTGGGTTTTGCATGCAGAGTGGTCAATTCTCTGTCCCATGATTGATCTTGCTTTTCATGGGATGTCGAGATGAGTTTCTGTATGAGAGCAGAGTCTTGTGCGGTCAGTTTAACATTCGGTTGTCGATACGAACATTCTGTAGTCAGCTCTCGATGTTTGAAAGCTCTGCAGATTTTCTGTTGTTCTTGTTTAGACTTTCTGGCAATGGAAGTCTGGAGAGAGAGCGCCACAGACTGTTCCATGCTGTTCCCACAGA
Source organism: Brachycybe producta (assembly GCA_036925085.1). Classification (NCBI taxonomy): domain Eukaryota; kingdom Metazoa; phylum Arthropoda; class Diplopoda; order Playtdesmida; family Andrognathidae; genus Brachycybe; species Brachycybe producta. The sequence continues at coordinate 918,448 of JAUPFP010000026.1, read as the reverse complement.
ATTCATGAAGAAATTCTGGGTCTTCAAATCATCAAACCATTGGTCTGAGGAGATGGTAATAAAACTCAAACATCAACGTCTGGTCTGATATTAGGGAGATTCCCTGTGGACCCGTGGCAGACATCTTATGGTCGTGCACGAAGAACATGTAGCCTCCTGATGCTGCTTCTTTGCGATTTAAGTACTCGCTTAGGCGAAGGTTAATCATGGCCGATTGCCGAATTCCATACGAAGCAATGATGAGCATTAAATAGCATGTGACCACACAATAATCAATAGCATTAAACCCATTATTAAGAAGGCACGTAAGTGAGTCATTAACATCCTCCAAGAGCGCAGGGTTGCTTACTAACAATGTGGACACGGCCACAGTTTCTTCAGTGAATGCGTTTTTCTCCGCATTTTTGCTCTTCTTCGCTCGACTTTCGGCTTTTTGTTCTTTTTTGGCCCGTGTCATAAATCGCTTCACCACTTCTACGACATGCACCAAAACATCGTACAGGAGGCAATCCTCGACCCTCAAATCGGTCGCAGTCATCAGGTATGAAAGGTATATCAGTAAGTTGCGGTAAATACTTACGATAGTGCTCACTTTCGTGCCAACATGTGTGAGTCATAAAGTGTAATTTTGTATGTGTTTGGTGTGTCTCAAAAGGCTTGGCACTGGTCTTTTGTGCTTGTTGATAGTTTGTTGAGATGTTAATGTGATACAACACCCTTGCAATAAGTCTCACATACGTAAGTCGATGCGCATGGGCTCCATAGATTTTTTCAGTTTCCATGTGATTGATAAAATCCATAAAAAACAATAGATTGTATTGCATGGTCAGACTCCGCACTGCATCTTTGCAAGCACAGATCCCGCATGGTAGTTTTTGCGATGAAACACTACTGGCGAAGCACCATCATCATTGTCTTCATTACCAAAATTGCCTTCAATGGCCATGCGTAGGTACATGACACTTCGGACAATTATAGCTTCTGCAACCAGGGCACGTTAGGCAAGGCCTTTTCTTTATCAATTTTTCCATGCATGTCGCCATGACTGTTTGCTTTACTGGAAATATCAACATCTTCAACATCGTTATCTGCAGTACCTTCCTCTACTTATTTCGTTTCTCCATTTTATAAAATGCTTCATTTTATGCGTGAATTACTGAAACGACAAAAGCAACACACATTTTCAGAAGCATTCAATACATTCCGCATTGACTCTCCGAACACCCAAATGAATCTAATGTTATTCACAGACAGCACGGAAAGCGAACGACCTTATATTATTGCAAAGGAATAAATAAGGCCGCCAAAGAGAAAGAATGTATCCACATGTTCAGGGAAATGCCTGTGTTCAATGAAACAATAACATCTCAGTGACAAACAAGAACTTTTCCAACAAGCCTACCCACCACGTCAAGACTATACGTGAGTAGGTGGGTGGGAATAGTTAGTAGGATGAGGTCCATGAGCACAAAAAAGGCCCACGGGCCTCAGATGATTGTAACAAACTCTTTTGCTTACATGGAAACATCGATTGGTCCCAACAATCGATCCCAATCAATTGTAGCTCAGTTTCTATAAGTCACACTTAGGAAGAGCATGTATCGAAAGGTGACATAAAAGCCTGAAAACTTATATGTTTACATTTGAAAATTTATTCATGGAAACATCGAATGGTCCCAATGAAATGATTACAATTTTCTTTAATCCAATTTTGCATGAGAGTGCATCGAAAAGAGGCTTAAAAGCCCCAAAAAATGTATGCACTTTTTTTGCCAAATTCTCCTTCGATACGTAATTGAAGAATTATGCTTCAATAGGCCCGTTATTCAAATAATTTATCTTTGATTTATCTTTTATCTTTTAGGTGGCATTAGTGCACTCAAAACACGGTGGTTCCTCTAGTGGTATTAGTGTGAGAGGTTAGGCCAAAAGTGGGTTCTACGTTCCGTGTTAACCATAAAACACACACGGGACTAAGTCGATGGACTTTAAGCCTTACATTTGTTGAAAACGATGTATCATTCAACTTATCCCAAAGTGGTAGGAGTAACTCCATAATCCACATGGGACTAAGCAGATCGACTTTAGGCTTTACATTCGTTTACAACGATGTCTCATTAAACTTATCCCAAAAGTGGCAAAGTAACTCCATAACTATGACGAGAGTAACTCCTTACCAAAACAGGTGCTGGTCAATTCCGACCAAAGTGCACCCACTTATGACCACGACTGGCCAAAACTGGGTATGACTTTTCTATACACATTGCCTAAAATTCGACATAAACATGCGGCTGCCATAACTTCAGTGGCAATTAAGCCTAGCTATGCCACTGCACATATTACACAATAATAATAGTGTAAATTCAGGTTGAACGGATAGACCAGAAATATGAATCATTTCTATCACTTAAGAGAGACCATAACCTCCAGAAATATATCTTTTCAAAACAATGTAAAGACTTATCCAACGATTATCAAAACGATTTTTAAATTTTAAACAAGTCAATGAAACCATAAAAAAACTTAAAAATAAAGTGACTTTTCATGAGTCACCAAACGACGCCATTTAAATTTTAAATTTTCTCCCTGCCCATTTTTGTGGCAAAAGTTGTCACCTCACATTTCAATAATTCCTTAATCAAATACATGTATTACTCTATTTGTATTAAACTCAGTACAACTTTACATGTGGAAATTTTGGGCAAATATGTCCCTTTACGGCAAACATTCTTTTAGGGCAAATGGTTTTAGGGAAAATGTCCCTTTAAGGCAAATGGTTTTAGCCTAAAACCATTTGCCTTAAAGGGACATTTGCCCTAAAACCATTTGCCTTAAATGGACATTTGCCCTAAAACCATTTGCCTTAAAGGGACATTTGTCCTAAAACGATTTGCCTTAAAGGGACATTTACCCTAAAACTATTTGCCTTAAAGGGACATTTGCCCTAAAACTATTTGCCTTAAAGGGACATTTACCCTAAAACCATTTGCCTAAAACAATGTTTACAACTGAAACCATTTGCCATAAAAGGACATTTGCCCTAAATCCACTTGCCCTATAAGTTTTAGGGCAAATGTCTATATCCCACTTGTAACCTTGTTTTAGAGTTTTTACAATCGAAACCTTCCCCCCCCCTTCTTACATAAGTATAACGTCCGATGTGTTTAAAAAAATTGATACTACAAATAACATTGCGTACACTGTAGACAACAATCAAAATTGTGTATGCTTTTATCTGTACTAATAAACTATATAAATGTTTGATTGTCATTTTACGTTGAAAGAATAGATTTTTTTTAAATAAAAAAAAACGTTTTAAGTTTGGCATTTTTAGCTTCAAAAATTTCGTTATGCTTTCAGTTTTCAGACCCCTGTATATAAATAGAGAACTGTGATTTATTTCTTTAGCTCTCAAGAATGTCAAACATTCTTGTTTAACATGTGAGACTGAATATGAAAGTGATGTCTTTGGGCTAAGAAAGAGCTTCTTTTAGGAGCAAAAACATTATTTTAGAAGCAAAACTATCCGTGAGACACAATTACCCATAGTCATAAACTTGTCAAACTCTACTCTTAATATATTACATAAGAATTTTTATTTGTTTTTTGTCTTTCTGAAAATCATTTTTTTTAAATAACAAAATGAGCAAAATAACAACAATCAACACTAAAATGCATTAATTTATCACATTAAAAGAAGATTTATAATTTAAATGCATTTAAATTATCAGGTATAAAGCTAATACCTTGTACACACATACAGTTAAATGCATTTAAATATCAAACACGTTCTACAGAGCCCTGTGAAGGGCAAATGAACAGTATGTCGAATTCAATTTATTCAGTTATTAATTGTGTTAATACTTAAATATAATACATAAACTATTGAAAAAAATATTGATTTAGTATTTGCCCCGTCTATCTTAGTCTCCTTGCTTCCTTTCCTCAGTAGCGCTGTACAAACAAGGACAAAAACCTTGAAGCACGTCGGAATTTATATAAATTTAAATGAATAAATGAACCGCTTTTTTTCTCAAGGTCAACTATATGTTGCACTCTCCCCATCTAAGAACCCCATGATATTAAATTGGAGAGGGGGAAAGGTAGAGGGGGAGAGAAAGAAACGTGGTGGGGAAAAAGGGAGAGGGGAAACTGAAATTGAAATGAAAGAAGTAAAAAAGGAACAAACGACGCGCATGCGCACACCAGAAAAAATGAAAAGCTCATTTTCTTTTTCAAATATAAAAAAGGGAGGGAAAGCATTAAACTAGAATTTATCACGGGCATTTGTGCCCAGCATTAGAATTTCTTTTGCTCTGCTATTTTATGAACGTCATCAATTTCTAATTGGTTTGTTACTTGGTCTGACGTCATAAAAGGGCGGAGGAAAAGAAATTCTAATGCTGGGCACAATTGCCTGTGAATTTGGCTCCCGTCATTTATGACGGGTTACCCCACTAGTATTAATAATAAAGTCAATTTTTATTTGGTTCATGTCCTTAACTGGATTCCGTATAATTCACCTATACACTTTTAATTTGAATTCATTTAACTCGTGTGTACAAGGTATAAGTAATAAATTGAATAAGCTAAAAGTATAATAAACGACATCTGAGTCGTAATTTAATTAGTTGCGATTTTGTGGAGTGTAATATTAATTTGTTGATTGTTCTTTTATTTGCCAATAAAAAATTGTGAGCATCCCATGACATTGAGTCTAAATTCACCGCTTGAATGATGACCAGTATATACTAAAATAAACAATATGAATAATCCGAATATTGAATAAATAACCTACAAGCAGTTCAATTGTTCAATTTGGCGCTTGATCAGTCGCCTCGTTTTAATGCATTGTGTAATTTATTAACGTAATAATGTAGGTGTATAGGTCGTTTAAAAAATACGAGTTTATGGTTGGGAGTCACTACAGCTACCAAGGCTCACAAGCGCTACTAGGGGGAGAACAGCTACTTGGGTCACTACAGCTACCAAAAAAATATATAGACCTTTTGTTCGTCAAAAGGGTCACTACAGCTACCAAAAAATAGGGGGACAAAATATAAACCTTTTTTATCACTTTTTCGTCACTACAGCTAAAAAAATAACCCTTTCTCCCTAACCTAACCGAACATTACCTAACCTAACCTTACCGAACCTTACCTAACCGAACCTTAACGATCCTAACCAAAAAGTACCGATATTAACTGAACCTAACTGATCCTAACCAACCCGAACCTAACTGATCTTAACCAAACCTAACTGAACCTAACCGATCCTAACCAAACCGAACCTAACCGATCCTAACCAAACCTAACCGAACTTTACCGATCCTATCCAAACCTAACCGATCCTAGCCAAACCTAACCTAACCTTACAGATCCAAACCTAACCGAACCTTACCGAACATAATGAAACCTAATCGAACATAATGAAACCTAACTGAACCGAATGTAATCTAAACTAAACGTAATGATAAATAAAAAGGCCTATATTTTTGGTAGCTGTAGTGACCCTGGTAGCTGTGGTGAGCCAGTCCCGAGTTTATGCCTGGGTTGGTGAAAATCATTCTGGCTACTAACAACTAAGCTACTACTAAAAGAAGAAGAATAGCATTTATTGCTCTCTGGTCACCAACGTGACTAGCTGACAAGCGTCTCAGAATACAGATCGATACAATAATGTAAATACAGTGAGTGAAAACAAATACTTATAAAAGTGAAAACAAGCGAAATAACATGGGGTTGAATGGGTATAGTTTCTCACTACGTAAATGGGTAGCGTTATGGTGGTCTGGGAATGGTGCCTTTAGCACCCACCATAAGACCAATGATTTCAATATCCTCTAGCCCATAATGCTCCAGAAAAGGGGGGATTGTGTCCTTATAGTGTTCAACCTTTTCAGTGTATCATTAAAACATAGATAGGCATTTCCAAATGCAGAGCAATATGCAATGGCATATCTAGAGTTTGTGCCGCCCTTGCCGCCTCTCCCTCACAAAAAAAACACAATATACATTCGTGGCGCAACCAGGACTCTGGTCTGGGAGGGGCCAAACGATATTATCGATATCCAGTGATTGAATTGGTTTATATAATTTTATATTAATTATGAAATTATGAAATAAACCAGTACTGGACTTAAAAGTATAATGCTGAATTGCAGAATACATATGGCGAGTGCAGTGAGCGAAAATTTTTTTTTATAATTTCTTGGGCCATCTTAAAAGAGTTTTATAAAGCTCCTTCTACTATCCCAACAGGAAAAAAAAACTTTTGTTTTCATTTTTTGGCATTATGCCACCCCCCAAAAATGCCGCCCAGGGCGGACTGCCCCTTTTTAGCTACGCTAGTGACAATATGCCATTGAAGCAGAATGGGTCATATAATAATGAAAGAATCATATAAATGCTCAGAGCTGGATCAGCCTACATGGGGGCCCTGGGCTAATATATGTATGGGGGTCCCTTTCATAAATGATGTAAACCCTACTTACTAGTATTGGTTTTCTATTTAAACTGTTTCAGTTATTTTTACATCATTAGGAGTTAAGACAACTGTGGCGATAATGTGCTCCTTTGATCATTTGCAAAAAAATTGTCGATTTACAGTAATCACAGTTGTTGAAAAATATTCACTACGATTTTGGGGGCCTCTGGGCTGCAGCCCTTTTAGCCCAATGGCTATTGCAGACCTGTAAAATGCTTATTTTATGCAGGGTCATATTTTAGTGTGCTGAATAATGCGGTTTTCTTTAAGTATCAAACAACAAGTTGACTTTCAATTCGTTAATTGCCTCATATTGATTGAAATAGTATCCTTATTAATCATTTTTTGAGAAAAAAATACCTTCATAGGAGCGTATTATATTTTAACAAGTAGTGTAGCCTGTCCCAGTGCCATAGCCAAGATTTTTTTATGGGGGGTCCAAAATTATTTCTTCAGAATAAAGCTAATCACCCACTACAACGTACCATTCCGCACAACACCGCCTAAAGAACTTTTCATTGCATGCATCACATTATACCTGCGGCTGGGAGGGGCGATGACAAACTTCCTGTATGCATCAGATTTAGCCCTTAAATCTTTTGGTGGGTGGGTGAGGGGTTTAATAAGGTTCATGTATGCATCATATGAAATCAAATTGTGCAATGTCATCTATAAGGTGGCATGCTGCGACATGCAAAACTGACATGTAGAACTTCCATAAGTGCCATTGTAGAAGTCAAGAGGAAAACCGAGAACTTTTTCTTTCTATGCAGCAACGAAAGGAACCAGGGGAATAACGCGCTCACGTCACATTCAGACACCACTCGGATGGCTTCATCTGTCAGCATACTTTGTTGTAAACAACAACACGTGTTCAATTGTATGGTGAAGCGTGAGCATTTAAGTTGTCTTCAATAAGTGGCGGAGTTGTGGTCGTGCATATACAGTATATGGGCTGTTTCTCGGATGGAATGTTTCATATGGTGGTTTGGGGCTGCATGGCACTGTGCGCTGTAGTTGGCGACTAGCTGAAAAGTCGCTTAGTTGAGCATTTATTATGGTGGTGGGACAAAATGAGTTCTGAAGGTACATGTTACTAGAGATAGGGGTGGGAGGAAGAGAGAGAGAGAAAAGACCGAGAAAAAACTATCAAATATAACCACAGCTTTTTTTGGCATGTACAATGTATATCGAATCAAGGGGGGAGGGTCCAGGACTCCTGGAACCCCCCCCCCCCTTGGCTACGCCACTGGCTCATCCTAGGACAGTTTATCTTCAGAAAACTTCTGAATATGAAAAAAAGTTTAGTGAAGTGTAACTGAAAAAAAGTTATGTAACTGAAACATCTAAACAAATTATCAGCACTGATTTTAAGTGAATGGCATACTTTTAAAAATATTTTTGTTTTTAATAAAATCACCCTTACAAGTTAAAAACAGATCCAACCAGCTAAAACGTTGAAATAATTCAACTTTAATTTGAACCTAATTTTTGTTTAATTAATTATTTGTCCTTTTTTCCAGTTTAAAATTCAGTATATACAGCCTCATTTTTGCCAAGTGGAAACAGGGCCTAAAATAAATAAGTTCTAAACGTGAGAAATAATGAAAAAATGCCAAATATTCGACTTGTTATTCAGTTTGGCGATTATTCCAATTAATCAATTAGGCAGTTAATCAGTCGTCTCATACACAGAGAGCGAGAGACAGGTAGCGAGAGACAGGTAGATAGAGAGAGAGAGAGAGAGAGAGAGAGAGAGAGAGAGAGAGAGAGAGAGAGAGAGAGAGCACCGGATTTTTAAAATGACGGCTCAATTAATGGTTTTATTTGACTCACAAGAAGATTTTCATCAAGGTCTCCATTCTGACAAACATAGAATATATTAAGTGTTAAAAAATACTCAAAACGCTAATTGACACTTCCGCAAAAATATCAACATCTGACTTCCAATTAAATTTCTATGATATAGGCTCAGATGTAATACATGTAAAGACCTGTCATAAGATAAACACATTTAATATTTAATTTATATTGAGCAACATCCCAAATGACTCTCAATGAATAAATTGCCTTGATTTTTTAATTACACTAAAGGGGTTATTTATGTCTATAGAGTTATTGGCTACATAAGGGCTGGAATATAATTACAACACGTGTGTGAATTCCTACACAACATTTTTTTTATTAAGAGTTTGTCCGAATTGGTGAGAACATGTGAAGTGAAAGCTGACAATTTTTGTAATGAGGCAGTTTTCATTGCAATCATCAGGGAAACCTATTTTGTCGTTGGTTTAGCTATACAGGGTGTCCATAAAGTCTTTCCCTGATTACAAAAACCCACTATACACAAACTATGTAAAGTATAAGAAAACGGTTTTCACCTATTTGTAGCCACACTCATAAAGTTTTTTTCCTGCCCAGTTTTCCAGCCCGTAAACAGTCTAGGCGGCGCTGCGGTCATCAAAACCAAAATGGCGTCGTTGCAGGAGAAAGCGCAATGTGTTTTGTGGTTTCATGAAACGAAATTGGCAAATACGGTTCAGTGAAACTTTAGAACGGAATATCGACGAGAACCACCGGATGTTAAAAGCATTAAACAGTGGTATCTGAAATTTAAAGAGACTGGTAGTGTTGGAGATTTGAAAAGAACTGGGCGATCAACTGTGACTCAAGCCAATGTTGTTCTCCTTAAACTTCAGATACCACTGTTTAATGCTTTCAACATCCGGTGGTTCTCGTCGATATTCCGTTCAAAAGTTTCGCTGTACCGTAGTTGTCGATTTCGTTTCATGAAACCACAAAACACATTGCGCTTTCACCTGCAACGACGCCATTTTGGTTTTGATGACCGCAGCGCCGCCTAGACTGTTTACAGGCTGGAAAACCGGGTAGGAAAAAAACTTTATGCGTGTGGCCACAAATAGGTGAAAACCGTTTTCTTATACTTTACATAGTATGTGTACAATGGATTTTTGTAATCAGGGAAAGACTTTATGGAGACACGTATATAAATTATTTTTTTCATCTTCTGTCACGCGGAATAAAAACTACAACGAATAATAGATAATAAATTTATCAAAATTCAATTTACAACGGCTTGATTATAAAATTGCAAAGCAAATGCAAGCCTATACATTCGAATTTGTGTTACTAGAGATTTATTTTTTCTCATATTTCTTTCTATTTACAGTAAGAGGCTACATCACAAAATTTCTTCAAAAAATCTCCGCAAAGAGTGCTAGCATCGTTTTTCTATTGAGCCCATAGACCCGATGTTAACGAAAAAATGGTTAAATTCTAAAATACACAAGTCGCGGCATTATGTTTATTTTTTATATTTAAAGTTGTCCAATATTAAGTTTTCAAAGTGCGCCTTAAAATATATGCTGATCGAGTGATAGAATGACAAAAAATTGGCGAGTGCCGGTTATATTTTTAAAAACTTTTTAAAATCACGAATTTCGAACTCTTATCTTAAACTACATTGAGTACGCCTAAATACGAAAACAATCATCCATTAAAATGCTCGTAAAATACGTAAAAATAATTTTAAAAACCAGAAAAAAATCAGCACGTGTGCCAATGTGTTTTCTTCACTGTAGTTTAATTATGGTTTTTAAAAATTATTTTTAGATATTTTTACGCACATTTTAATGGATGTTTTTTTTTCTTATTAGGGCGTACTCAATGGAGTTTATTTAACATAAAAGTTAGAAATTCGCGATTTTTGAAATAGTTTTTAAAATTATAAACGCACTTACCAATTTTTGTCATTCTATCACTCGATCAGCATATATTTAAGGTGAACGTTGCACTTTGACAACTTCATATTAGACAACTTTAAATATTAAAAATAACATAACGCCGCAACTGTGCATTTTAAAAATCAACATTTTTTCTTTAACATTGGGTCTATGGGCTCAATAGAAAAACGATGCTAGCGCTCTTTCCGGAGATTTTTCGAAGAAATTTTGCGATGTAGCCTCTTTAAAAAAACCGACAACTAGTTTTTTTTTTATAATAAATCCAATTACTTATTTTCAGTCTCTATAAATTCATTAAAAAAATAATATTTAAATAATAATATACATCTTGAAAGCAGTTTTAAAGCAGTTTTTTTCAAAACATGTAATCTAATGATGAATTAGGTAAACAGTTACAAAATGGCCACCTGCAGTTAGGCCTAACTGACCAATGCAGGAAATGAAGACACTTTGTCAAAATGTTATTACATCCCGCAAATTAGTCGTGAATGAACTTCCTTCTTTTATATATTATAAAAAATAACCAGGTTTATTAGTTTAGTTAAAATGCAGATATTTCAGGTTAGTATTTTTTTGTCCAAATAAACTGCATTTTTTAAAGTTCGTATTTTTTTTTGTAGAAAAGGCAATTATTTTGTATTTCTTAAAAATGTAAATTAGTTTAAGTTTGGTTAACTTGTTTGTATAGGTTGCGAAATAGTGACGTTAGTTAACTTACATTGTCAGCTGCTTGGAAAACAGCCCCGGTGAGGAGTGAGTTGTTGATTGAAATACAACAAAGACGATTTTGTTTTTGTTTATTGTTTTTGCTCAATTTTTCTAACTTATTTTTCATTTGCTAATTTTATCAATTTCAAAGGGTTCCAAAAAAAAAGAATTTTGGGTACACTATAGTATTATACAATTGCAAATGTGCAATACTCAGTTTAATCCATAATAAAATGCATATATTCCAATATTTTAATTGGAAATTCGCATAAATTTGCATTTTTATTATGAATATTTTTGGAAGAAAAACATTAAATTTTGTCTGGTTCCCATTTGTAAATAAATACTGACGAGCGCAGCAAGCTAACAAAAAAATAACTAATTTATTCAAATAATTAATAACTGTGGTAATATTATTTTAATGGCAATATAAAATGAAATTTTCATTTTTTTTTAACAAAATGCCGTCGTCTTAGGGCAGCTGCACACGTCGCCTACGCCTCTAACTGGAAATGTAACAGTGGCATACTCTTTCGTACCTGGCAATCAATACAACTTAAACACTATAGTTTGTGGGGAAAAGGTGTTTCCTGAGTAACTCTCCTCCCTCCAAACTGGCATAAACCTAATAATTCTATATGTAGCAGCACGTTTGACCCATATTGTGCTCAGAAACACCCTAACTGTATAGGTTTAACAAGAAAGTCAAGATGCTTGCTTGCTTGAATGGTTGTCATCAATTCAGTAAGAATTCTTTTTATTAATATTTCCTCTTCGTGTGTGTTCATGAAGAAACATTCTGAAATTGTTAAACATCTTGACAAGACATTTGCAATACAGGTAGTCACCTGCTGCGTTTTGAAGGAAATTGTTTTGTAGACATATTTTTTTAAGAAACTCCTATATTTCGATGAATTTTAACTGTGAAAATATATATAATTTGTTGGTTACTACTAGCTTTGAATCTTCCACGTGTAATTGAATTTGCGCATGCGAGTAAGTATACCAACGTGTAAAAAGTGGTGTCTATCTGTCAATTCCATTTCCATAATATAAAACTATTTCTATTAGCATTTTTACACATTAAAATTATTGTAAATAAAACATTGGAAATGGGACAAGCCTGGAAGTTGGTCTATATGACTTGTAGGCCTACTCTGAATGGACTTCAGTGAACAGTTCCCATTTTCGTTCGAATACGGAATACAATTATTTCAATTTTTAATACTTTACACAATAACGTTATTGTAATTAAACAGAGATTCAATGAATCCTATAATTTAAACCTGTGTTGCATCATGGAGAGTCTCGACAAGATCTTTCCACCATGTTATACGCATGTTATACTGCAAGTTTCAGTAACAGTTCCGGAAAAAAATCATTAGAATTCATAACATCTAACCTTGATGCTTTTTTTGTGGTAGAAGTAAAATCACTGAAAGATTCCAATAAACAAAATTAAGGAAACTGAACTGCTACAGCTTTGAAATATGGCAGACATGGGATAAGGCACTTGTTCTAAGGACATATCCTCTAAAGCCAATTGCCCTAATGTCAATTGCCCCAAAGGGATTATTGCAATAAATCCACTTGCCCTAACACCACTTGCCCTTGAGGGACATTTGCCCTAAAACCATTTACATTAAAATCATTTGTCCTAAAGGAATGTTTGCCCTAAAACCACTTGCCATAAAAGGACATTTGCCCAAACAAGGACATTTGCCCTAATATTACATTGCCCTAAAACCACTTGCCCTTAACGTTATTAAAAAAAAATAGAAGGTCCTTTTCAATATTTATATAAAGCGAGCACTAAAAGAACAATACTTTTTATTGCATTTATTGCTTTACTGTATCTTCATTGAACGATTGTGAGACTATTTCTTGCAAGTTTAGTAACACCCATTTGTTCTGTTGTCCGGTATCATGCTCTTAAAATTTAAAGTACAAATTAATTATAAATACGTTGAGATTAAGATTTATATTCAAAAAAGATAATACTTAAAAGTTTATTGTATACAAAATGAAATTGCTTTCATGTTTGTAAAATGTTTAATTTGTTAATACCATAGGGCCTATGGCTAATTGAAATTTTGTTGATTTCAATTTAAATCATGTCATTTCGTGTGAACTAATTTCAACTATGTATTTATTTGTTATAGTAGGCCAAGCATGTCAAACTCGAAGGGTAACACGGGCTAAATAAACAAGGTCTAAGTTTATGTGGGATTTTATCCGGACACTTGGGATCTCTTCTAGAGCTGATACAATCTTTCCTACTTTTGGGGGAAATCTTGTTCGCAGTGATTACTTTCAAAACTGACCCTAGGTGAATGTCAGAAATCCTGGATCTGACGGGAGACTTATTTGCTTTCATAAAGAATTCGAATTGGTATCTCCTTGTAACACTGGGCTGCGCTAATGCACAAAATGTCAATGTAAATTGCCAAATCTAAATAGGGTATACATAGCATAAAGTTTGCTTGCAACCAGTATACCGATACGGTTTACTTTGGTACTAGATGTTTTGAAATCGATTGTTACGTTAGAAATTTAATATTATAATTATAATATATTTCAAAGGTGAACAAAGTACCAAATGGATGCAAAAAAAAAGGTAGTAAATCTATAAAAGTAGTAGTATAAATAGTTTTGAATATATTGGCTGGGCCACACAAATATTCGTTTTGGGCGAATTTGACATGCTTGCTATAGGCTTATATATTCATTAATTTAATTATTTTTGTATTATTCTTTGTGTTTTTACAGGATGTCGTGAAACAGCATTTGTTTATGCAATCACAAGTGGTGCTGTAGCGCATGCTGTCGCTCGAGCTTGCAGCGAAGGTCTGGTTGAATCGTGTACGTGCGACTACAGGAATCGAGGTCCTAATGGACTTGACTGGGAATGGGGTGGCTGCAGTGACAATATTGAATTTGGTTACAAGTTTGCCAGGGAATTTGTAGACTCTGCTGAACGAGGACGCGACCTTCGATATCTTATGAATTTGCACAACAACGAAGCTGGCCGAATTGTGAGTGTACTGAAGGGTGGGCTTCAAGGTTTTTTTTTTTCATTTTTAATGCTGATCAAAGTTTTAGCTTTCTATGTTTGTAAGGCTGGGTTGGGGCAAACCAGGATGACACACACACACACAACACGTTTCGAAACATGATGAAACGAAACATTTTTGTGTCAAGAGTCAGTGCAATTACAATTAGTACACTGCTAGCAGCCAAATAGGTCTATGGCTGAGGGACATAAAAGTCGACATGCAGCATTAAGCATTGTCATTGTCGTATAACACTAGGAAAAAATATTAATAATATGAATCTGACAGGCATTTAGAAATTGGGACGAACACAAGTTGGCTCCGCCCTTTTTATGACGACCGGGAACTTCTAATTGGTTGGTTATGTAGTCTGACGTCACCTGCTCCGCCCTTTTCAACGTCGAACCACACAACAAACCAATTAGAAGTTCCCAGTCGTCATAAAAAGGGCGGAGCCAACTTGTGTTCGTCCCAATTTCTAAATGACTGTTATGAATCTGTCCTAGCAAAAATCACAGGCAATTAGAAATCGGGACAAACGGAAGTTGGCTCAACCCTTTTTATGACGACCGGCAACTTCTAATTGGTTTGTTGTGTGGTTCGACGTTGAAAAGGGCATAAAAAGGACGGAGCCAACTTCTGTTTGTCCCGATTTCTAATTGCCCGTGCAAAAATCTCCCTAATTTTCATAGAGTGGTCAGCCCTGCCCATGTATAGTGAGTGTGTTATCAATATCACTGGACTGTGGTCCAATTGTGGTTCCACTTTAAATACTTGCTTTCAAATGACTCGCTGCAGAAAATGATTGTAAAAATACGTAAAAATAATTTTAACAAGGGATTCAAGGAACCCTATAGATCTCCATTGCTTTAATATATGCTTTCATATATCAAATAACCAACTTTTTTTCATTGTTACATGTGTGCACATGAGTACACACGTGCGTGCATGCATATGCACATGTACACACTTGTGCGCATGTGTACATGGCTGGACTGGCTAGTGGTTAGGCCCACCGGCTATGAAATTGTGGTGGCCCCATTTTCTAGTATTTGGCCCCACCGGCTATGAAATTGTGTTGGCTCCATTTTTTTAATTTATTTATTTTTGGCCCCCATTTTCTTTTGGCCCCAATTGACCGGCGATCGCCGGTCAGCCAGCCGGGCCAGTCCGGGCCTGCATGTGTACGCACATGTACACACTTGTGCTCATGTGTATATAGATAAACACACATGTATGTACTCACATACATGACATTTGGCAGATAAGTGAGAGGTGCTTTGGTTCAAGTCCTGGCCAGAGTTTTTGTATTTTCATTTTTTCAACACAAGGCAGGCTTATACGTTCTGGCAGGCTTATACGTTCTGCTAGGCAAAAATTTTTTTTCTTAAAAAGGTAAAAATTTAGAAAATTAAAAACTGGAAATTGGCCGTTTTATAATTATAAACGAACTAATGACCTTTTCACTTTTATTAATTATTGTGACAAAATCACATACTGAACACAACAATAACATTAAAAATAATGAAGTATACGACTGTCCTAATGTTTTATAACTTAAAACATTGATTTCTACATACTTTAATCAATATTTATAAGCAAAGTTACAAAAATTCTGCCCAGAAGCAGCTAAAATGGCACTTTTCAGCTCTACTAATGTAGTATAATCATGGCAATCTGCTTAACACGCCGGCCATTCGAGTGTCGTGATATTTTGGTTTATTAACTATTCATTCCTTATGTTACTGTAGTAAACTGATGCATTTTCTTGCTCGAATACTAAGCTAACACTTTAGTCCATTAGTAAACACTCATAATGTTGTCTGATAATAAACATTATTTCTTTGGTTGAAATGAAGGAAAAGCTATGCAATACAAGGGACACTAAACACTTCTCATATTGTTAGGCTCCCACCACCAAACTTTCTGAGAGGGAAAAATTCAATCTTGATAATTTTGAAGTTTTTTTTTCCTTCTTTTCTTCATATTGGAAGGATATGAGGATCAAAATTTTGGCAGTGGGTGAGCCTAATGATACGGGAAACAATTAATGTCTTTGGAATGAATAGCATAGTTTTTGAAATGCATAGCTTAGGATTCATTTCAACCAAAACAAATATCATTTATCAGACAATGTTGGGAGGATATGCACTGCCTTAAAAAAGACATCGATTCCCTAGCATTAGCATAGTATTCCAGCAAGAAAATGCACCAGTTTACTCCAGTAACCTAACGAAGAAATGGTTATGAAACCAAAATATCACCACTTTCGAATGGTCGAAATGTCCCCTCAACTTAAATCCTATAGAGAACATTTGGTACATCACCATACGGGATGATTAAGCAGATTGTGATAGTAGAGCTGAAAAGTGCCACTTTAGCTACTTGGGGCAGAATTTCTGTAAATTTGCAATATGTAGAAAAAAATGTTGTCAGTTATAAAACTTCAGGACAGTTGTATACTTTATTAATTTTAATGTTACTGTTGTGTTCAGTATTTTATTTTGTCACTGTAATAAAAGTGAAAAGTGTATTAGTGCGTCTATAATCATGAAAAGGTCATTTTCCAGTTTTTAATTCTTTTTAATTTTTACCTTTTTAAAAAATTTGTTTCTGCCTAGCAGAAAATTTATAATATAAGATGCTCTCATGTGTATGTATATATATATATATATATATATATATATATATATATATATATATATACATGTATATGAAACGCTATCACACCCGTCGAAGACAGGCTTTCTTTCTAGTAGTATTATATGAACACTATATTAATATGGGTAAACACAAATTTTAAAGAGATGAACATAAAGGGATAAAAGGATGAACATACTTTAAAGGGATGAACATGGCTTTATGGGGGCTGAACATGGTCTTATGGTGATGAACATGGTTCATATTCCATAAAACCATGTTCATCCCTCTCAAATCCATGTTCAACCCCCATAAAACCATTTTCATCCCCTGTTAAACCATGTTCATCCCCTTTAAAACAATGTTCATCCCTTTAAAACCATGTTCATCCCCTTTAAAAACATGTTCATCCCCTTTAAAACCATGTTCATCCCGTTAAAGTATGTTCATCCTTTTATTTCTCTCTGTTCATCCCTTTAAAATTTGTGTTCATCCATATTAATAGTGTTCAACCAATTCTATGTGCATTCTGTGTCGGGTTTTAGAGTTACCCCCAATGTTCATCCGTTCATCTTTTTATTCTGACCCCATTTTTGCTTCCAAATTTTATAAAAAAAGATGTCTATGAAGCATAGCATTAGTCACTGTAGTATCGCCGTCTATGGGAACAAAAACAAAATAAATATCTATAAAGCCACCTAAAAAAATCAAAAGAAAATCTTTTGTTGCGGGTGAAGTAGGTGTGAAGTTTGTGAACCACGCAAAACCTCCCTCCCTCCCTACACGCCCATGATGCAAAGTGATATATATACAATGAGATCACAAATACATGTACATGCAGTGACACACCCAGTGTGATGGATGAAGGCATTCAAGAAAAAACGGAGAAGATTGTTATTTTCTAGCGGTTGGATGTCTCCGAAATATTCTCGAATCCGAATCCTAAAAGGTTCTCGAATCCTTCATATAAGAATCCTATATTATTCATTAAAAAGATACAAATAAATGAAATAATATTAAATATTAAATTATTAATAATAAAAACAGTGTTTGACACTCAGTGTCGCCACAAGGTAATATTGCAGGGTGATCCGGGTATCACCAAAATTGCAACAATCGCCGTTTTTTCGCTACAACTAGCGCCATAGTATCCATTTTCTATTGAGCCCATAGACCCCAATGTTAAAGAAAAAAATGTTAATTTCTAAAAGACACAGTCAAAGTGCAATGTGCACCGTAAATATATGCTGATCGAGTGATAGAATGACAAAAAATTGGTAAGTGCGGTTCTATTTTTAAAAACTGTTTGAAAAATCGCGAATTTCCTACTCTTTATGTAAAACTCCGTTGAGTACGCGCTGGTAAGCAAATGACATCCGTTAAAATGCTCGTAAAAATACATAAAAATAATTTTAAAAAACCACAATTAAACCACAGTGAAGCGAACACATTGACGCACGTGCTGATTTTTTTCGTTTTTTTTTTAAATTATTTTTACATATTTTACGAGCATTTTAATGGATTTTTTATTCTTATTTTGACACAGAAGTTAGAAATTCGCGATTTTGAAATAATTTTTAAAAATACAACCGCACTTACCAAATTATTTGTCATTCTATCACTCGATCAACATATATTTAAAATATGGCACACTGTGGCACTTTGAAAACTTAATATTGGACAACTTTAAATATGAAAAATAAACATATTGCCGCGACTGTTTGTATTTTAAAAATTAACAATTTTTTCTTCAACAACAGGTCTATGGGTTTAATAGAAAAACGATGCTAGCCGCTCTTTGCGGAGATTTTTCGAAGCTAATTTTGTGATGTTTTTGCCTGTGTGTGCTTTTTCGTTCTCTTAAGAGTACGAAAAAGCACACACAGGCAAAAAATGGAAAATTCACCCTTCATAATTTTCTTCTTATTAATTAGAATTACACCCCCATGAATAAAATACATCACTAAAATACGGGCCTCGTATATTCTACTTTTTATCTTCTTTCTTTTATTGTGGTCCTTAAAAGTGTCACTTATTTAGACTAATAGATGTAGTTCTATTTCTTTTTCTTCACTAAACGTGTAAATCATTTCATCTATTATAAAAGGACAGTGGGAGGTAAGAGTCAAGTATACATTTAAAGCGTGTGTGTGGTCTTTTTATGTACCAAAAAAATTAAAAGTAAAACATGAAAAAGAGAAAAATAAAAAAAGGGAATTGTTCACTCAAAAAAAAAGTACTTCATTGCAATAATTACATACAAGTTTGAAAGAAGAAGAAAAGGTTTATCTTTTATCTGTTTAGACTTAAATTGAGGTTTTAGATTCTTAAAATCATTTGTTCCATCCATAAGGTTTATGGGGATATTTGGTAGAAGAAATGGAAAGGAATACCTTTTTTTTGGTTGTTGTATGCCATCTCAACCGAATAAATCTCGCATGCCGACAACAAAGTCGGACAGGGAGGCTACCAAACACTTCTAGTAAAATAGGGTTGGAAATATGTTAGCAGCGAAAAATGGTTAACTTATTCAAAATTAATCTCTCCAAATGGATGATAGCCTCTCCAGTCGTGTGAGATGGATTCTGGCGAGATGAATACAGCCCCTTTTTTAACCAAGGGCTTCCACATGCTGTGAGAACAACACGTTGATTTGTAAAGGGCAACTGGGGGTCTTTGTCGCCAGTTTCAGAATTCATGGATTTTTTTTTCTTTCTATGCAGTGCCTCTTAATTTGCTTCATTGCACTGTACGTGGTCTGTCTTATTGTTTATCAGTGGCAAGAGTCTAGGGACATTCTTTAGAAATTTTTTTCTTCCTTCACTTAACCTCATGCCACATTGACCAGTGACCACTCAATTTGTAACCAACAGGTGTAATACATGTAGGCATTGTAGGGGCTACTGTTTTGTCCTCTTTTTTCACATGATCTGAGGTATAATGTTGTAGTATGTTGTATAGCTTGTAGGTGGAGGCTTCAGCTTCATTCCGCTTTCTATAATCTGCTTGCTACAGCTTGGTATGATTTTTGCTGTATACAAGCACATCATTGTTAGCCTCCACCTCCAAACCTTGGTGTCGTCCGAGATAGAACCATATAAGAAAACAAAAGCCCCAGATGGATACAGCCAATCTTCTACCCACAGGGTGGCCATTGTTTCTTTCCCCTCTTCTAGCCTTTTATTTTTTTTCTCCCCCCCCCCAATGAGGTTTTCTTTAGAGTTTAGATCGAAGCATATGCAATGTGCAGATCTATCTTTGCTTTTTGTCCACTAGGCATAATTAACACTTTACATGACTAGTTCTGGTGTTTGATCGCTTAGTTCATTCAACGCATTCGTAATAGGGTTAGACCGCAGAGCATGAATAATGATTCACTTTTGTTTAACTGCCAAGTCTCTGTTCTGTTATTCTTTATTATAAAGACATCAGTTTGGTTGTAAAAAAGGAAAATACAGACAATGAAGAGTTGAGAATAATCTGATTTTGCTGGCTCGCTGTTGTGCTTCAGGCTATAGAGACCTACATTGTGTAAAACTTTGAAGCCCAGCCCAGCCCAGCCCATGAGACTTTATACTGGGCTCAGCCCACAAAGCCCACCATGCTCACAAAACACAAAAGGCCCACGAAACCCACCAGGCCCACCAGGCTAACAAAACCCACAAGGCCCACAAAACTCACCAAGGCCCATGGGCCTCTTTAACATGAAAATGCCGATCCAAGTCCAGCCCATACCCATGGGTTTTGTGTAGGTATCTAATTTCCATACTAAATTAAATGGTTCACAAGTTCAAATGCTTTCCAAGAAAGAAACTGTCCCCGGTAATTGGTTTAATATGTTTAATTTTTTTGATGGGTCAATGTGGAATTTGTTATACATTTATTAATGTGTGATATCATAATTATGTGATTCAATTCTATACATTTGTAAAAAATCCCATTAGAGAAGTGATTAAACGCCTTCCAAACCCGTGATGCCCACAAAGCCCATGAGGCTCACCAGGCCCACAAAACCCACCAGATCCACAAAGCCCACCAGGCCCATGGGCCATTAACATAAAAATGCCAACCCATGCAAGCTCATGGGCTGGGCTGGGCTTTTGCAAAAGCCCACCGGCTCATGTGCTTTATGTAGGTCTCTACTTCAGGCAGACCACAACTAAGCTCAAGTTGAAAAAAAAATATAATTCAGCTAAATTGCTAAATAGAATAAATGCTGAAAAGAGTAAAAACAGTAAGTAAAACAGAGCAAGCCTTGAAAATGAGAAATTTTTATTTGAATTTAACTTATGTAAAAGGCTGAACTGTTGCCAATGCAAATGTCGCTAGAACTTTGGTTATTCCATTGTTTCAAAATAGTTTCAAAATATTTTACAAACTAGAAGAGCTAAAGAACCACATGACGCTATTTTCATACTTCCATCTTTAAAAGTAAACTTTTTTTGGCACTTTGAAATAGAACAGAATTGAACTTTTTAAACGTGACTAGACAGACCTCTGCAGACTTTCTTAAACTTTTTTTTAATATAAAAAATGATAAATATTTTTTAATTATGGCCAAACTTTTTAAAACTAAAATGGAGACTGAAATTGCCATAAAAAGTTTATTTTTAAAATGAAAATACCCTCAAGTGAATCATTTGCTTATCTAGCTTTTAAGAGGCTGCTACATCACAAAATTACTTCGAAAAATCTCCGCAAAGAGCGCTAGTATCGTTTTTCTATTGAACCCATAGACCCAATATGTTAAAGAAAAAATGTTAATTTTTAAAATACACACAGTCGCGGCAATATGTTTATTTTTCATATTTAAAGTTATCCAATATTATGTTTTCAGAGTGATAGAATGACAAAAAATTGTTGTGCGTTTATAATTTTAAAAACTATTTCAAAATCGCGAATTTCGAAGAATTCTTATGTTAAACTCCATTGTGTACGCCCAAGTAAGAAACAAATCACCTATTAAAATGTTTGTAAAAATACCTAAAAAAATAACTTTTAAAAAACCACAATTAAACGACCGTGAAGCCAACACATTGGAGCATCTGCTGATTTTTTAATGGTTTTTTAAAATTATTTTTACGTATTTTTACGAGCATATTAATGGATGTTTTCTTTTTCTTATTAGGGCCGTATTCAATGGAGTTTAACATAAAAGTTAGAAATCAGCGATTTTGAAATAGTTTTTAAAAATAGAACCGCGCGTAACAATTTCTTGTCAGTCTATCAGTCTATCAACTGTATCCGTTGGGGTCGCTACAGCTTGACCGTATTGATAAATAAAAAGGCCTATATTTTTTTTGTAGCTGTAGTGACCGTTGGTAGCTTTAGTGACCCTTTTGAGGAAAAAAAAGTCTATATATATTTTTTGTAGCTGTAGTGACCCTGGTAGCTGTATACAGCTACCAGGCGCACTACTATAGTGACCCAAGTAGCTGTAGTGAGCCAGTCCCGTAGTGACCCCTAACCCAATGAACAACCTCAGGAAGATGTTTTCTCAAGTGCATAACTATGTAATCAAATTCGGTCTCATTCTTAATCAACATTAAATGTATACTACTTTTTATTTCTGCTCTTTTTATGTTATTCTCATACAACAAACACTATTAAGAAATTTTTATATATATAAAAATAGACATATATGAGCGTGCATGTACATATATAGGGCTTTAAAAAGCTTTGATGCTTTTGATAACCATGAAAAGTGTTCGGAAAAAAATTATGTTTCTTTTTCTAACCGAGATGTATTTTATTCAAACAAATAAGAGGAGCAAACATTTAAGACATTGTTATAAAGCCCACAAAATATGCTGTTCTAAGCGTGATTAAGCAAGAAATTTTGTGTAGACGTGGTTCCATTGTATGAACAATTTATCCTACTCACCTCCACCCTCTCTCTACCTCATTCACCCGAAATCTACTTCTTCATTTGCCAGAAATTGTTTAGAAATTTTTTTCTTCTTTTTAAGCAATTAAGTTAAGTTTTTTTTTGGGGGGGGGGGGGGGGGGAGGGGGGTTGTTGTTAAGATGAGACCAGATGAGACCACCTCAGAACTCCTACATCCTTCTTCTCCTCCCCTTCCTATATGAGCTGCAAGTAATTAAAATTGGAATTCATTTTTTTCTCGGTCTATAAGTTGCGGCATTTTCTGTGTATGAGTGTGTTGTAAGTGCGTGTATTATTTTTTTTTTGGGGGGGGGGGGTTGTTTTATTTAAGCCACAGAAGTTAAATTTCAAGTATGAAGTTTTTTTGTTTTAATTGTTAGTTTTTCTTTTACAATGTTTCACCACATTTTTTTAAAGATGTGGTATTGGTTTATACAGTAAGTTAGACATTATTCATGATTGTTTGTGAAGTTATATCATCAATTAGGATGAATCTTACGGGGTCGAAGAAATGAAAATACCTGAAATTAATTTAGCTATTGTTATCATTTGGTTTTTGAACTTGTATTATTATTATTATTATTATTATTATTATTATTATTATTATTATTATTATTATTATTATTATTATTATTATTATAATAATAATATATAAATAAAAACTCACGATTGAATACAAAGAAACAAACAAGAAAATCTTTGATGAGCATTAACAACACATCAATACTTAATAAATAAATAATAAATTTGAACTATATATATAAATAATTAATTAATATAACAAATACAAAACAATACTTAATTAGATACGAACTAGAAGGACACCCAATGATAAGCAATAATAATGCATGACAAGATCACTTCATCAAAATACCACAAGCAAATATAGATCCTGAGGCACTAGTGAACAAAATGACCAATAAGGGATAGCTAGAAGAAATTGATGATACGAAAAATGACAGAAAAATAAATAAATAATAAATGAGTGTTACAAAAATCCAAGAAAAAATAAACTCAATGATTCGATATAATGACACAGAAGGGCAAAATCAAGAACATATAGAGTGAACCTTCAATAAATATGTACGGAAAAGTTGGAACTAAATACAAAATTTGAAAATCAAAAAGGGTCAACCTAAGGAGACCCATTTAAATCCCGAACAGTTTGAACAAAAAAAGAGAAAAAATATGGGTTGTTTTTGGCAAAAGGAACTTTGTAACTGAGAGAGCAGGAACCACGTCGTGGACGGTTATTAACAATAGGAAAGAAATGATCGGAAGGTAAACATGTTTTGTTAGCAATTATGTTTCTGGCAAGGGTTACACGATGGGCCCGTCTAGGATCACTGAGGAGTGGAAGATTAAGAAGAGACACTAATTCACCAGAGTTAACACTAAAATATCATTTTTTAAAATAAATCTGGCAGCGGCCCTTTGAATAGCTTCAATAAGATCAATGTTAGAAGCTGTGTAAGGGTCCCATACTGAGGCCCCATACTCAAGAATGGATCAAACAATGAAACTGTAAAGCATCATTTTAGTAAGAACAGGGCAGGAAGAAAAATGACAATATAAAAGGCCAAGAATCCGACTGGCCTTAGTAGTAATGGTACGACAATGAGTCGACCAAGAAAGGTTAGAACTCAACGAAATCCCTAAGTACACAAAATTGGGGAAACGGGTAAGTAGTTCAAGGCCGATAAGTGAAAAACAGACCAATTTAGATTTCAACATATTACTAGGAAGGTGGTTGGCAACAGACCACTCGAGCACGCTAGATAGGTCATCCTGGAAGACACAACTAGACGAGTGATTGTCAACCCCCAGGAATAACACCACATCATCAGCAAATAACCGACTCTCACAGCTAACAAATACCTTAGGTAAATCATTAATATAACAAAGAAAAAGTAAAGGACCCAAAACCGAGCCCTGGGGAACACCAGAAATAACAGAGCCCCAAGATGAAGAAACCCCGTTAAGGCGAACTTTTTGCACTCGGTCAGAAAGCAAAGATTGAATACAAGAGAGCAGATTGCCCCAATACCCAGTTTAGATAATTTAGAAAACAAGAGGTTATGATTGACTTTATCAAAGGCGTTTTTAAAGTCAATAAATGCAGCATGCACAGTTTGACCATAATCGAGGGTACGAGTCCAATGATCCACACAATCAATCAATGCCAGTTCACAACTTCACCTCTTTCGAAAGCGAAACTGGACATCGCTGAAGAGTTTATTAGAAGATAAATAGGCATACATGGCAGAAGCCAGAACGTGTTCAAATGTCTTAGCAAAAACAGAAATGCGAAAAATAGAACGATATTGAATTGCGAGGTCGCATTTGCCCCCTTTATGTATTGGGATAACAATGGTGGAACACCTTTCAAAAGAAATAGAGCCCTGTGACATAAAAAAATGAACAAATTAGAAAGTGGTAGGGCTAGCAGATAATTGAGTCTATTAAGAAGTAAGGGAGGAATCCCATCCAGCCCAGGGGCAGATTGAGTTTTAAAAGATGTAAGAATTTTGACTAGGCCCATAGGGAAAAAGGTAATTATATTTAAAGAGATATCTAAAATTGAGTTAACAGGAACTTGGGCAGCCAAGGTAGATGAATCAAAAATTGATAGAAAATTTTGTTAAAATAAGAGGCCATATCCAAAGAGGTTGAGATTTGACCAGCAGGGGTCAAGAGCACACTAGGGGCAGAAGAAGAATGGGAAAAGGATTTAATAAATCCCCAAAAGATACGGGAATTCTGAGAATGAGAACATGCAATGGAATTAATAAAGTTTAGCCTGGCCTTTCGAAGGGAAGACTTTATTGACCCCCTGATAGTATGAAAGTCGAACATTCCGTCTATGACTCGACCATATAAACGTGCCAGCCCAACTCTACCACTTATTGAAGACAACTTAAACGCTCACACTTCACATGACTAATGAACACGTGCCGTTGTTTATAACAAGGCACGCTGGCAAACGAAGACACCTGAGCATGCGCTTTTCTCCTGGTTCCTTCTGTCTACCCCCACACACAGGCATATCACTGTGTGTTGTTTCTTTTGCTGCGGCAAAAATAAAAATGCTTCTCGATTCTCCTTGAGACTTATTGCATGGGAGTTCTACAAGCCAGTTTTGCAAGTCGCAGCATGTCGCCTTGTAGCAGACATTGCACCATTTGATTTCATATAATGCATACAGGAATGTTGTTAACGGCCCTCCCACCTGTATTTATAATGGCAATGCGTAATACAATGGAAAGTTCTTCTAGGCGGCGTGGCGCAGCACTGCACATTCGTGGGCAACTAGCTTTATTCTGAAAAAAAAAATTTCGGACCCCCAATAACAAAAATCCTGGCTACTACGCCACTGGGCTACGTCACAAAATTACTTCAAAAAATCTCCGCAAAGAGTGCTAGCATCGTTTTTCAATTGAGCATATAGACCAAATGTTAAAGAAAAAATGTTGATTTTTAAAATACACAGTCGCGGCAATATGTTTATTCTCATATTTAAATTTGTCCAATATTATGTTTTCAATGTGCAATGTGTACCTTAAATATATGCTGATAGAATGAAAAAAATTGGCAAGTGCGGTTATATTATATTATATTATTATATATATATATAATATCCTAGGTCTGTGTGGGTATCTATCTATCTATCTGTCTCTGAAGTAACGCTGTACATCCATTGAAGCACGTCGGAATGTATATAAATTTGAATAAATGAACGGCTTTTTCTCTCAAGGTCAACTATATGTTGCATACTCCCCATCCAAGAACCCCATGATATTAAATTGGAGAGGGGGAAAGGTTGGAAAGTGTAGAGGGGAGAGAGAGAAACCTGGAAGGGGAAAGGGTGGAAAGTGTAGGGGGAGAGAGAGAAACGTGAAAGGAGGAAAAAAGGGGGAGGGGTGACTGAAATTGAAATGAAAGGAGTAAAAAAGGAACAAACGACGTGCATGCGCACAATTGCCTGTGAATTTTGCTCCTGTCATTTATGATGGGTTACCCCACTAGTACATATATATATATTAAGCCAGGCTATGTGCGTGTGTGTGTGTGTGTGTGTGGGTGTCTATCAATCTATCTGTGATAACGCTGTACAAACCTTGAAACACGTCGGAATTTATATAAATTTGAATAAATGAACTGCTTTTTTTTCTCAAGGTCAACTATATGTTGCACCCTTCCCATCCAAGAACCCCATGATACTAAATTTGAGAGGGGAAAAGGTTGGAAAGTGTAGAGGGGGATAGAGAGAAACGTTAGGGGGAAAAAAGTGGAAGGGGTGACTGAAATTGAAATGAAAGGAGTAAAAAAGGAACAAACGACGCGCATGCGCACACCAGAGAAAATGAAAAACTCATTTTCTCTTTCAAATATAAAAAGGGGAGGAGATAATAGCAGCAAAATTAAACTACAGTTTATCACAGGCAATTGTGCCAAGTATTAGAATTTCTTTTGCTCTGCCTGTTTATGAACGTCATCGATTTCTAATTGGTTTGTTACTTGGTCTGACATCATAAAAAGGCGGAGTAAAAGAAATTCTAATGTTGGGCACAATTGCCTGTGAATTTGCTCTCGTCCTTTATGACGGGTTACCCCACTAGTATATTATATATAATATCCCAGGTCTGTGTATGTATGTATGTGTGTGTGTGTGTGTGTGTGTGTGTGGAGTAACAACTGTACAAAACCCTTGAAGCACGTCGGAATTTATATAAATTTGAATAAATGAACCGTTTTTTTTTTCTCAAGGTCAACTATATGTTGAACTCTTCCTTTGGAAAGTGTAGAAGGGAGAGAGAGAGAAAAGTGGGAGGGGGTGAGGGGAAAAGGTTGGAAAGTGTAGAAGGGCAGAGAGAGAGAGAAAAGTGGGAGGAGTGAGGGGAAAAGGTTGGAAAGTGTAGAAGAGGGGGAGAGAGAGAAAAGTGGGAGGGATGACTGAAATTGAAATGAAAGGAGTAAAAAAAGGAAAAAACGACGCGCTTGCGCACAATTGCCTGTGAATTTTGCTCCCGTCATTTATGACGGGTTACTCCACTAGTATGTACAGTGTATATATTAAGCCAGGTCTATTTGTGTGTGTGTGTGTGTGATTAACACTGTACAATTTATATAAATTTAAATGAATAAATGAACCGCTTTTTTTCTCAAGGTCAACAATATGTTGCACACTCCCCATCCAAGAACCGCATTATATTAAACTGGAGAGGGGAAAAGGTTGGAAAGTGTAGAGAGGGAGAGAGAAACGTGAAGGGGGAAAAAGTGGGAGGGGGTGACTGAAATTGAAATGAAAGGAGTAAAAAGGGAACAAAAACGACGCGCATGCATACACCAGAGAAAATGAAAAACTCATTTTCTCTTTCAAATATAAAAAGGGGAGAGGATAATAGTAGCAAAATTAAACTAGAATTTATCACGGGCAACTGTGCCCAGCATTGGAATTTCTTTTCCTCAGGCCTTTTATGAACGTCATCAATTTCTAATTTTTTTGTTACTTGGTCTGACGTCATAAAAGGGCGGAGGAAAAGAAATTCTAATGCTGGGCACAATTGCCTGTGAATTTTACTCCCGTCATTTATGACGGGTTACCCCACTAGTTTTTAAAAAAATATTTCAAAATCGCGAATTTCTAACTCTAATGTTAAACTCCATTGAGTATGACCAAATACGAAAAAAAAAAGATCTATTGAAATACTCGTAAAAATAATTTTAAAAACCAGAAAAAAAAATCAGCGCATGCGCCAATGTGTTTCTTCGCTGCGATTTGTTTTATAGATTTTGTTTGTTCGTTTGTTTTAAATTATTTTCAGGTATTTTTTTATGAATATTTTAACGGTTTGTGTTTTTCTTACTCAATGGAATTTAACATAGAATTAAAAATTCGCGATTTTGAAATATTTTTTAAAAAATAGAAGTACACTTTCCAATTTTTTGACGTTCTATCACTAGATTAATATATAGTTAAAGTGCATAACTGCATATTGTTCTTTGAACCATCAAAATTAGATAACTTTAAATATGAAAAATAAACATATTGCCGCCATTGTTTATTTTAAAAATTACCGTTTTTTCTTTAATATTGGGTCTATGGGCTGAATAGAAAAAAAAAATGCTAGCGCTTTTTGTGGAAGTTTTTTGAAGTAATTTTGCAATGTAGCCTCTTAAAAGTATTTTTAAGTACCATATTAGTAATTACCATTTATTCTGAAACATGTACCTATAAATTTGAATCTTGATCTGAATATAGTAAGTGTGATCGCCACTTCAGAGCCATAAATTATTGAAATGTCAATTGAATATAGTTTTTTTCACAGTTTTTTACTAAAGCAAAACGCATTTCATGGATTATTCAACACTTTAACTAATATACTTTTTTATTTGCATTTTAGCATGTTTCAACAAGAATGCAACGTGAGTGTAAATGTCACGGTATGTCTGGAAGTTGTACAGTAAAAACATGTTGGATGAGACTTCCGTCATTTCGTGAGGTGGGCAACCACTTGAAGGATAGATTTGATGGTGCATCACGTGTGTTGGTCAGCAATTCCGGTAACAATCGCGCATTTCGAAGCAAAAACAGTGTGCTATTGAAACCTTACAATCCCGACCATAAACCACCGACCAATATGGATCTTGTTTATTTCGAAAACTCACCGGACTTTTGTGAAAGGGACGCAAAGTTGGGAGTGTTGGGAACCAAGGGTCGACAGTGTAACGATACATCATTGGGAGTTGATGGCTGTGATCTTATGTGTTGTGGACGCGGGTTTAAAACTGAAGTTAAGGATGTGTTTGAAAGGTGTAAATGCACTTTCCATTGGTGTTGTAAAGTCAAGTGCAAATTGTGCAAGACAAGGAAGGTGGTTCACACTTGCCATTGAAAATTTAAAAGACCTTATATTATTGGTGCATGTGTTTTGTAAGCCAGTATGTGTGTGTGTGTGTGTGACTACATTCCGTGTATGTGTGTTTATTATTATTCTTCAAGTGTGACAGAGTTTGTGCGCGTGTAATTTATTCAAACAATGAAAATCATGAGTCATTCATTATTATTTATGCATATTAACATCAGTTTGTTTACATTATCAAAAATATATGAAACCGTTTTAGTTACAAAAATCAATTTCGTGTATGTTTTCTGTTTTTAATTTATGATTGACTAAAAGTTTGTATTACTTACGAACATTTATATGCTTACGATTAAGGTACAATGTTTTTTTTTCATGTAAACTTTGTAAATCTTCAATGCATATTTTGTATAATTTATTTCAAATCTGTTCAACTTTCATTAAACAAGCAACAATCAAATTTCATTGGTCATGCAATAGTCAAATTTTTATTCAAATAATCCAAGTCAAGTCTATTCAATTCAATTCAATCAAGTACACCCCGCAACCAGCTCGAGAGCCATGTGTCAGGGGAACAATTCCCAATCACAAATGGTTGTAACTGAGACGAGGCATAGACTTCATCGTCAAATTGAACTCGTCCTAAAACAGAACTGTGTGCTGGAAGAGTATTCCATAGTCTAAATACATTTGGAAAGAAAAACCACAAATATGCATCAGTTCTAGCTCCCATTTCTCTAATAGCCTTTGGATGGCCTTTCTACATATACAGGGGTCTTTAGTAAAAATTCCACTTAACAATGATCTGTTGTCTGGAACTAGCAATCGTTTAAAAAGGCAAGGCTTTGTTCAGATCTACGGCTTGCTAGTGATTTTTACTGAAGTTCATTTAGCATGACGTCACACTGTGACAGTACATGTATTTGCCTTTAACAAATCTTGCAGCCCTATAGTTCCGTAGTTCTTCGCGCCATTTGTCCTAAAGAGACACTGGACCTATGAACACTTGCCCTAAGATTATTTTCCCTGAAACCATTTGACCTAAAGGCACATTTGCCCTAAAACCATTTGCCCTAAAATCATTTGCCCTAAAACGGAATTTGCCCTAAAACCATTTCCCCTAAAGAGACAATTGCAGTAAAACCATTTGCCCTAAAGAGACATTTGCCCTAAAACCACTTGCCCTAAAGAGACATTTGCCCTAAAACCACTTGCCCTAAAGAGACATTTGCCCTAAAACCCCTTGCCCTAAAAGGACATTTGCCCTACGTCATTTGGCATTTTTGTGTGCCTGTGGTGCACAGAACATATTTAACAACTCCACTGCAAGACACCTAACCGTATGAAAAGAAAGAAGAAAAAATGGTTTTAGGGGCAAATGTCCCTTTAGGGCAAATATTCGTAGAGCAAGTGTCTTTGGGGCAAATGTCTATATCCCCTAAAACAGAACTATTTGCTGGAAAAGCATTTCATAGAGTTAGGCCTACACTTGGAAAGAAAGCCCACAAATAGGCATCAGTTCTAGCTCTTATTTCGTTAATAAGTTTTCGATAGACTTATATAGGGTTACTATAGGGTTACCTTATATAGGGTTACCTCACAAGAAAAGAGGACACCTAAAAATCTTGAACACGAAATATTTATTTTTATTTTTTTCTAATTTTACGGTATTTTACTATATAATATATTGGATTATTACAGTTATAGTACACTAAATCACTATGTGTGCTGCCATCTTTCATCAATTACAGAAAGTTATGATGTGTAAGTTTATGTTACTTATCTGGTTTGCAAAAAAAAAAAAATGGTAGCCTATCAATACACTAATGCCTAGTTCTCACAACCTTTATGTAGCTCAGGCTAAGGACTTAGCCTATGCATAAGGGTTGTGAGAACACACACTAGATGGTGGTCAACGTCTATAAGAGCTATAAGAGCTATAACTAGAGGTGGGACGAATCCAAAATTTTCTCGAATCCGAATCCTAAAAGGTTCTTGCATCTCCCGAATCTCTCAAATCCTTCATATAAGAATCTTATATTATTGATTAAGAAGATACAAATAAATGAAATATTAAATTATTAATAATAAAAAACAGTGTGGCACTCAGGGTGGCCACAATGTGATATTGGTGATCCGGGTACCACCGAAATTGCAACAATTGCCTTTTTTGTTAGTGAATGCTCCTACTGGACGTCAATGGATTTAAAACTAATTTTACCAAAGTCTTTAACAGTTTTTTAGGTTAGGATTCGAAAGATTCGAAAGACGAAAAGTCGAGTTTTGAATCTCGAATATTTTTCGAGATTTGCGGGAATCGAGGATTTGAATGGCCCATCCCTACCTATAACTTATTTCTTCACAAAGAATGGTTTTAGGGCAAATATTTCTTCACATAAAATGGTATTAGGGCAAATATTCCTTCACAGAAAATGATTTTAGGGCAAATGTCTTTTTAGGGTAAGTGGTTATGTGGAATTGTATTTTGGAGGAGAAAATATTATGGCAAATGGATTTAGAGCATTTGACAATAGGGAAAATGTTCCTACCCCACTCTACAAATGCTTAAAAAGAGCAATATGGGTTAAATTAATGTTAAGTATGCTTTCTTTCACTATATGATCAAAATTGGTGGCACACCGTGGTAAGAAGAATGAGAAAAAAGTTTAAGATAGGCTCTATTCAATTCAACTCAGTACACCTGCAATCAGCTGAAAAGCCATGTGTAAGAGGGATTGCTCTTGATCACAAATGATTGTCGTTCAGATAAAACAAGAGATCAATGTTAAATTGAAATTATCCTAACAAAAACCATCAACTGAGAGTTGCATAATCTAATAAGATTCTGGAAAAAAAGACCAAAAATATGTATCATTTCTAGCTATTAGTTTTTAAACAAATGAGTCAAAACAATGGAAATTGGTCTATAAGTATTTGGGCACTGTTTATCTTCCATTTTAAAAATTGGACAAATATTCACTTGCCACCATGCTAAAGGCAAAATACCACTTCAAAGGGAATCTTGGAAAAGTTTCCTTTATAAAGAATAACTTCTACAACCAACTCTCTAGAAAGTCTTGCTGATATAATTTATTTATGTCTGGTGAAACGATAAGTCCAGGAGCAATCCTGGCTCGTTTATTTTTGCCTGGTATTGACGTAGAACTTTGCCAACCCTCTGTACTCAAGTACAGAGGATTGACCCAGTTCTATCAGCTGATGACGATGCCAATATCCTGTCTTGGGTCCTTTTTCCTCCCAGTCCCACCCCTTAATACAAAGAGATCGTCCTGATAAGCCTCAGCATTAGGTCTACGGGGTTAAAACTTTCTTTTGTCAGTTTGTTTTGATTATGAGTGAGTCTTTTGTCTATATTTTGTTGACCACTGGTCAATCATGTTGATTGGCCAGTTTGCTTGTTACTTGGGTTTTTACCCAATCAGAGGCTACTGAGAAAGTGTTCTCAGTATCCTCTTTTTGGGCATAAAAGGCCGTGTATTTTGTATGAAAAAAGGGTGATTTTTTGGAACTCTTGAGATTGTCACTATGCTCAAGTTTGTCCAGGAAATAACAAATGATGTAAATAAACTGTGATTATAATTAAAGCAGTTGTCATGTCTGATTTTATATTTTTTGAACCGAACGAAGAACTTCAACATTTTGTCATCTAGCACCGTCAACCCAGGTGTAAATCTGGATCTCCAGCACTAGATGAAACTTCAGAGGACAACATGATCAACCAGCTTTTTACGGGCGAAAGCCCGGGGAGTAGCAGACAATAAAGGACCCTTAAAACTGTAAGGGTTTTTGAGAGAAGAACTTGTGAGGAAAAGAATGGGACTAATTTGTTCCCCTCCTCCCGAACCAGAGTAGAATTAGTGGCCTAGCCAACCACTTTCTGACTGCCCAAAAGAGGGCTATGATACTTTTTGATAATTCTTTAGATACTAGATTATAGATTATAAAGATACTAGATAAGTACAAATCAAACTTCATAAATTTCTCTTAAATTCCTCTTATTCCCATTTTATTTTGAATCTAGTTTCTGATTCAGAGTTTTTAGGAACTAAATTTGTTAGAAAGTTAGAATGGTTAATACTAGGTCTGGGAAGCAAGTTCAGGTTGGGAAACTAGTTGAAACTGTTAGGAGAGTTAAGGTAGGGAAGTAGGTAGAGTCTAGGAAACAGGTTGCATCTGGGAAGGGTGTTGAAGATGAGTTGAGAGAGAAGGTGGTGCAGCTTGAGGTAGAGGTGGCTTGGCTGAGGGAGAGGCTGGCTGTGTGTGAGTCACAGCCAGGCCCTTCTCACAGCAAAGAATCTGTGCCTTTTGCTACACCCCTTAAGCATAATACTGGGGGTGTTAAAAAGCATAGAAAGCAAGTGTAGGGAATGTAAATGCAGATCAGGAGGTTGTTAGCAAGGGTAAGAAGCAAGGTATTAGTAAGGGTAAGAAGGGTGTTAGTAAGGGTAACAAGAATGATGCTAGAAAGGGTAAGAAGAATGTTAGTAAGGCTGAGGAAAGAAATGAGGGTGAGGTTATTTTTGAAGGTGTGCAGAGCAGATCAGTAATTTTTGTAGGTGATAGTAATCTCAAAAGGGTTGATACGTGGGTGGTGGGTGAAGATAGAGAAAAAGTGAGTGTAACTTGTTTACCAGGGGCTCAGATTAAAGATGTTAAGGAACATATCAAGAGAATGGTTTGTGAGAAAAAAGTGGAGGAGGTCTTAGTTGTTCTGCAAGAGGGGGCTAATGATGTGTGTAGACAGTTTGGTGGGGAAGTTTAAGATGGGCTAGCTGACTTAGCAAAGCATACTTTACGTTGTAGGGCTGGAGTTACTGTTAAAGTTAGTGCTATTCCTGAGAGGTGGGATAGGGGAGATATAGTTACTCGTAAGGCACGTTATGTAAATGATAGATTAATTGAAGCATGTAGTAAGGTGGGGGCCCAGGTAATAGACTGGAGGGCAGCTATCCTCAATTTTGGGTGTTCCTGGAGCATTGACGGGGTTCATTTTAAATACAGGGCTGGTACGATTGTGGGTAAAAAGTTAGGTGATTTTGTTAAGCATTTTTTAGGGTAAGGTTTTGAGGTTTAGGTGCAAATGCTATAGGGGGTTGATACTAATATGAATGCTCCACAGCTTGTTGCTGGGAGCAATAGTTCCTTTGTTTCAGGTATCATTTCTTCAAACACTGTCCAGGAAGGAAATCATTTAGGAAAACTCACTTCAGCTATACCTTCACATGTAAAGATTATGGCGGTTAACTGCAGGAGTCTATGAAACAAAGTTCCTGAGTTCATTGCGGCAGTTGAGTAAACTGGTTGCAATATAATTCTTGGTACAGAGTCATGGCTTGATGATACTGTTAATAATGGGGAAATAATTCCAGATGGTTTCACAGTGTAACGTAGAGACAGGGTTGGTCATTCTGGGGTGGGGTTTTCATAGCTATTTACAAATATTCCATAGTTGCAGGGAAACAAGTTTTGAAACAGACTGTGAAGTAGTATGTTGTAGTTTAAGGCTAAAGAATGGTAAAAAGGTGTCTTTATATTCTTTCTATCGGCCACCGGGATCCTCCATAGCAGATATCACTAGTGTAACTTCTTTGGACAGTCTTCATCGTAAATACCATAGCCCAATCATTATTTTAGGAGGTGATGTAAATTTTCCAAGCATCAACTGGGAAATGCATACGGTGACCAGTGGCAGTGACGGGCCATTAGCATTCTCATTTTTAGATAGTATGAATACTTATTCTATGGAACAGGTTGTAAATAAACCGACCAGAAATGACAAAATTCTTGATGTAGTACTGACTAATAGTCCGGAGTTATTATCTAATGTTAGCATATCAGAGGGAATTAGTGATCATCAGATGGTCTTATGTGATGTTAATGCATGTGTGGAAAAAATTTCTGAGGTTGAAAGAGTAGTGTTTCTTTTTAACAAATGTAATTGGGATGGTTTTAAGTCACATTTGATAGATAATTTTCATAAATTTAAAGAATGTTTTCATCCTCAAAATGTGAACTTGAATTGGTCACGATTTCATAGTTTAATTTTGTGTGGGTCTTCCTCCTTTATTCCAACCAAGGTAGTTAGGGACTGTGCCACACAAGTATGTTACACTAGCAAAGTTAAAAGGGCCCTTTGTAAGCAATGCTTATGGAGGAATAGGGCTAGAAATCACCCAAAATTAGTAAATTCCAATGAGTTCCGTATTGCACGCACAGCAGCGAAATGGGAAATCTTGTTAGCTCATGACAATTTTAAAACAAATGCTTGGAGAATGGTTAAAAACGGACCCAAAATTGTTTTGGCATTACATCAAGAACTCTAGGCAAAGTAGAGAATCTATTCCTTCTCTGGTTGACACAAATGGGAAGCTTGTTTCAGATCTAGTAGGGAAAGCTACCTTATTAAATAAACAGTACAAGAAGGTCTTCACAGTTGATGATGGCGGCATACCACATGATGGTTTTCTTTCAACATCTCTTTGTATGGATCAAATTGTAATAACTACAGATGGGATAGTCAAGCAACTTCTAAAATTAGACTTAAATAAAACCTGTGGTCCAGATCGGATATATGCTATCATTTTAAAAAATCTTGCACAAGAGTTGGGTCCATACCTTCAGTTAATTTTTCAACAGAGTTTAGATGTAGGTATTGTACCAGATATGTGGAAATTAGCTAATGTTAGTCCAATGTTTAAATCAGGAGACAAGTCTCTGGTAACTAATTACAGACCCCTGTCTTTAACCTCAATAGTTTGCAAGGTCCTTGAACATATTATAAATTTCTCCTCAATAAATTTTCTTATGAAAAACAATCTTTTGTGTGATAACCAGCATGGGTTTCTTACGGGGCGTTCATGTGAAACCCAGCTTATTCTTTTAGTTGATGACCTTCAGAAAATTTTAGACAAAGCTTGCAGAGATCAAGAAAAACCAAATCTATCTGATTGATAGATTTGGTTTTTTTTTATCTCTGCAAGGCATTTGACACAGTTTCTCACTCAAAACTAATGACAAAAATTAGTGGGTATGAATTGGGTGAACAGCTGTATAAATGGGTGCATTATTTAGGTGATAGGAAACAAAGGGTTGTTGCAGGTGGGTCTGAATCTGACTGGATAGTGGTTACATCAGGGGTTCCTCAGGGTAGTGTGTTGGGTCCACTTCTGTTTCTTTCATATATCGATGACCTCAGCAGTCAAGTTAGCAGCAATTGCCGGCTATTTGCAGATGATACAGTAATTTATCATGAGGTTACCTCTGAGAATGATTGCCATATTATTGATAGTGACTTGAAAGCAATAGAGAGGCATGGTGTTCTAAATGGCAACTTCAACTTAAAAAGGAAAAATGTTGTGTAATGAGGGTAACTAGGGGAAGGAATTCAATAATATTCCCATATAGAATAGCTGCATGTTGAACAGATTATTTCCAAGCCTATGCAGATGCTAAGGTTTAGTCAAAGCGTTCTACGAAGGTGTCCCAGAGATGTAAAATATATAGCATATCAATCATTAGTATGTCCCCATTTGGGAATACTGCAGCTCCGTGTGGAATCCCCACACTGCAGAGATTAGCTGACTCCATAGAAATGGTCCAACACAGAGCTGCTAGGTTTGTTTGTGGTAAATATAGATATGCTGACAGTGTAACTAAAATGCTTTCAGAGCTTGGTTGGGATAGTTTACTTGCAAGATGTTCAGATTTTAGTCTTAATATCTTTAATCGAATGCTAGAAGGCACTTGCCCTAAACCTACTTCAAGTAAACTTTGCAGGGCATTATATTTGGGTAGGGGTGACCACTCTAATAAAGTTAGAAAGTTTTTAGCACAAACAGATTCTTATTACTGGTCATTTGTTCCTAGGGCGATTCGACAATGGAACTCGCTTGCCGGGGATTTTGTGCAGGGAAAACGTATTTTATGGGAGTCATAATTTTTGTTTTGTTTTGACAATGCATATATTTGCATCATTAAAAAATATTGCAATTGTTGTTGGGTTTATATCAACAGGGTTTTATATTTTCTGGTTTTGACAATGCATTTTCTATGCTGCACTTGGACTCTTGTCCCTCTGCCATAGACCTTTATGGCTGCTTGCAGAGTAATTTTTCAAATTCAATTTCAAAGAAAGTTTTGTAATTAAGTAGGGTTTACGGCTATGTCTGGCATACCATACGGCTATGTCTGGCATACCATAAGGTGAGGTACTCCATTGCTGATCTTTATTACCATCAGTAGGGTGAAAAATACTTTGCCCTGCATTTGTCCAGCCTCCAAGGGTACAGATAAATGTACCTAAGGAGGAAGAAACTGAGCTAGACTCTTAGCCAGAACAGAGGGCTAAGGTGCCGAGATGTGTCACCGGCTCCATTGCATGGTGTTTTATCTGGAACTAAGATGGCCGAACACTCACTTGTGCCTGTGATGAGCACATGCCTGGGCTGCAACATGGATGAGCTGCATTTGCACTAAACCGCAGATGATCTGTCCTATAGCTGACAGGTCTACAGGAGCAAGAGAGCAGACAAACTCCTGATGATGGTCTGGTAGGCTAGTTGTAGGTACCAGCCTGGTGGGCGCACTGTGGATAAAAATTAGGCAATGTTGTTACCTGGACAGTTTTTGGTGGTTTTCTAGAGATTTGGATCCTTGAGACTATTTCTTTGTTCTGTGAACTTTCTTCAATTAGACATTTTGTGTAAAAAAATGTAGCTTCACTTCTCAGCAACAAGAGAGTAGCTGGGGTGTTTGTGTAGTCTGTATAGGTGTTATATTACACATTCTTACAGGGTGATCACTTTCTTCTGTGTCCAGTGGTATATTGGTTGGTCTGGTGATATTATAAAATCTATGGTGGCCCATGAGGACTGTGAACTTTTTGTTTTTTTATTTTTCTTTGTTTTGTTTTTGTTCTAATTTTGTTTTATACTTTTTTGTTGTGGTTGCATAGTTAATTTGCAAAACTATAAGTGTTGGTAGCCTGTTCAAAGGGTACCTCTTCTGATTGTACAGGTAGATTGCTTTCTCAGTATTGTAATACCTTGCCTCAAGATGGGCATGAAAGGAGTGCCAGCATGCCACAAGATAGCTTATAAGGTGATGTGGTGGCTGAAGCATGACAAGCTGGCAGATGTTCTGCAGCATAAAGTGGCAGAATCAGGCCTGAAAGGGTCTGTTAAATCCAGGTTCAAGTTGGATACTTTCAAAAGCGCAGAAGCAATACTGAGAGGGGGATTCTGAGTAACCTATGAGTGGGAATGAAAATGGTCAAGATGAAACTGTTGTCTTGATTGAGGAAACTTCTGACAGCAATGTGAATGGGAATATAGACTATTTTGAGTCAGACTCAACAGCACTGCTGCAGGAAGCTTTTAAACACATTGAGGCAGGTACGAGGACAACTTCTAAGAAGAATGGTAGAAAGTTTACATTCATTCACAGTGACAAGGAGATGGTTGAGGCTTCTCTCAATGCTTTGCTGAAAGTTTTTGTTATTTTGCAAAATAGAGCAAAAGTTGTCCAACAAAGTAGCCAAAATTAAGGCAGTCCAAAAAAAGCATCACAATTGTGATGTGCACCCCACACACAAGACATGCAAAGCCTCACAAAAGGCATCTTCTCAGCAGCCTTATTTGAGGCAAGACCATCAACAGGGTCAATCAGCAACCATTACAGAAAACATGGATGAAGATGACTGGACAGTGATAAACAGACATCATAGAGAGGCATCACCTAAAACGAACAAGAAGACATATGAGCCTGTAAACAAAATTCGGAAAACACCTACAGCTTCCTTTGCAGTAGTGGTAAAAAAATTAAAAGAAGGGAGTAGAAGCCACCCTTCTTAAAGGTATCCCCCTTCGGGAAGTTGGTATGAGCTTCAAAGCCGTGAGAGATTGGTAAATTATGGTAACTTCCACACAAAAGCAATCACCAGATGCGACCCATGCATAATGATTATTGGGGTGAATGCTGAAGAACAAGATGAGGATATGATGAAAGCAATGATGGACTGGTCAACATTGCTGGGGTAAAAAACAAATTCAGAACCATGTTTCGGATACTTGCAAGCAAGCCTTGGAGAAATTCACATAAAATATCAGCATAGCTGTTGCACCAATTCTAAATTCTGTGTAAATGTGTAAATTCTGGATGCATCTTGCTAGGATGGTCAAGCCTACGACTAGAAGAATATGCCGATGTCTTAAGATGTTTCAAAGAAGGCTGATGTAAAGGTGTGCTTTAGGTGTGGAGACAACCATCTTGCCAAAAAGTGCCGAAAGCAGCTCAACTGTGTGAATAGCCGAAAAAAATACGGAGTCATGCAGTCACAGATCCCATGTGCTCATCTACTTAGCTGAGGTAGAACATGTTAAAGATGAAACAATGAAGTTATTGCAACTCAACATGGGAAGGGGAAAATATGCTGGGACACTGTTGTGGGTTCTATGCCAGTAAAAAAAATTTTGATTTTTTATGCCTGTAGGAGCTAGGGCCACATTTAATGGGGAGTAGTAGATAAGGCATCACATAGGAAAGTGTTAACAGCAATTGGACCAACTTAAAAATAATTGGCAACAACAGTTCCTGACCTATGCACGAATTACCTTGAGTGTGTCATAGTTGGGGAGATATCAAGTTATTTGGTCTTGGTCAACTTATACTGTGCATTAACAGAGGACCTTAACTTGATGTTAGATAGTTTACAAGTTATCCATAGCCAATTTCAGTGTCCAAAGGTTATAATAAGAGACTTCAATGCAAAAAACCTCTCGTGGGGATCTGAAACTTTTGATCAATGAGGTAGAGCATGTGTGATTTTTATGGCGCAATGCGGATTTCATGTTGCCAATAAGCCAGCATGTGGCCCAACATTTGCTTCTTCAAATGGCTCCAGCCTTATTGATCTCACACTTCTGAAAAGGATGTCAAACTCTACATGGACAATTGCTGAGGATGATTCCTTGAGCACAAGCACAGCAATACGACAATGGGGGTTCAACTGGAAAAAAAAGCATATTGGGCAAAGTTTACAGCAGAAATGAATAGCAGAATGCCTGAGGTATTGGTGAGCAGGCAAGATGCTGAAAAGGCTGGAGAAAAACTACAGCATTTATGTATTATGGCCTGCAAAGCTTCTATGCCACGGCAATCACAGTGTACTACAAGGTACTGTAGTTGGTGCCATGATGATCTTCGGTTTGCTAGGAGGGGTTTGCAAGCCGCTAGGAAGAATTTTCAACTGACCCAGGAAGCCATCCAGAGGCAAATTGTACACGAAAAATACCGATCTAAATGACGGGATTTTAAGAAATTAATTGCAGGAAAAAAAAGAGCGGGCTTGGCAACTCGTTTGTAAGTGTAATTCCCAAAAAGATCCTTTAGGGCTCACATATAAAATATTAGCTGGGAAGAGGTGGAAAACATCAGTACTGGCAACAATTCAGTGGGAAGATGGCACAGGGACTACATGTGTGGAAGAGACTAATGAAGCCATGCTGGATAAATACTTTCCACAAGGCAAATTTTACACAAAAAATACCAATCTAAATGACACGATTTTAAGGAATTAATTGCAGGAAAAAAGAGTGGGCTTGGCAACTCTTTTGTAAGTGTAATTCACAAAAAATCATTTTGGGCTCCCATATAAAATATTTTTGAATTTGAATTTGAATTTGAATGAATACTCTGCAAGCAGCTCAGTGGCCTGTGGCAGAGGGACTTCATAGTCCAAATGCAGCAAAAGTAATTGCTTTGTGAAATTACCTAACCCAATTTTCCCAAACAAAAAAGAAAAAAAAAATGCAGCATGTTTTTACAGTATATGCTTTGTTTGGATGGCACCCTATACATTTTCTAAACTAATTGATTCCCCATGCACAACATCTGGAAGCAAATTCCACTGTCGAATGACCCTTGGCACAAATGACCAGAAATACGAGTCCATACGTGCAAAAATCTCCCTAATCTTCTTAGAGTGGTCACTCCTACCCAAATATGTAGCCATACTTAGCAAACTGGACACTGGCTTTTGACAAGACCCTATTAACATTTTTTTAGAACATTCATACTGAAGTCAGATTTTCTAACTGCTAACCTATCCCACCCCAGTTCTGAGAGAATACCAGTCACACTTTCAGAATGATTATATTTCCCAGAAACATACCTAGCTGCCCTTCATTGGACCATCTCTATAGAATGAATCAAATCAGCAGTGTGGGGACTCCACACGGTGCAGCAGTACTCTAAATGTGGACGAACCAAAGATTTATATGCTATACATTTGACATTACTTGGACACCCTCTTAAAACCAGCTGACTAAACCGCAACATTTGCATAGCCTTCGAGACCATCTGCTCAATATGGAGTCTCCAAGATAGCTTATTGTTGAACCTTACTCCCAAATACTTGTATGATTCCACAGAAAGTAACAGATTAGACCTGATACTGTAAGGATAAATTAGTGGATTCCTGCTCCGAGAAAATCTAATGACACAACACTTATCGCTGTTAAGCTGAAGTTGCCATTTTTCACACCATGAATCGACAGTTCTCAAATCCTCCTCAATGATACTACAATCCTTATCAGAGGTCACTTCTTTGTAGATTATGGTATCATCTGCAAATAGCCTACAATTACTACCAAACTCATCACAAAGATCGTTTATAAATATAAGAAATAGTAATGGACCAAGAACACTACCCTGTGGAACCCCTGATGTAACTTCCACCCAGTCTGATGTAGAGCCATCAACAACAACTCATTGTTTTCTGTTGCTTAAGAAGGACTGAATCCAATTACACACCTGATCCAGTAATTTTGACAATAACCTACTGTGTGGAACTGTATCAAATGCCTTACAGAAATCAAGAAAAATTATATCGACCTGGCTACCTTTATCTAAAATTTTCTGGAGATCATCAACTAAGAGTATAAGCTGTGTCTCACATGAATGCCCTCTAATAAATCTATGTTGGTTCTCAGAAAGAAGATTATTTTCCACTAAGAATGACATTGAATTAGTATATATTATATGTTCAAGCACCTTGCAAACTATTGATGTCAAGGACACTGGTCTGTAATTAGCTGCATGGGACTTATCACCAGATTTAAAAATTGGGGTAACATTTGCATTTTTCTACCCATTAGGAACCACACCTAAATCTAAAGACTGTTAGAATATGAGGAGCAGATACTGAGCCACCTCACTCATGCTTATCACAAGGGAAATTCCCCAAAATATGAAAAAAAAGCCTAATTGTTTGGCTTCCCAATTCAGGAGGTGGAGGATTTCATTCCATTTGTTTGCTACCCTCTTTAGGTAAAGTCCTGGACACACTGCACAAGCTGTCTGCGATGGTTTTTAGAAAAGCATAACTGTCTCTCACAGCACCAATATGGCTTTAGGCAGGGCAGACATACTGTACAAGCTATCACCCAATATGTAAAGTGGGTCAAAAGAGCAAAACAGAATAAGGAACATAGTCTAGCAGTGGCTCTAGATATAAAAAAATGCATTTAATACTGCTTCGCACCTTGGAATAATGGCACCAGGAATTATTCGCAATTAGTGGCATCATTCCTTACTAGTCGGCAGATTAAAAGTGGAGGAATTACACAAAAAACTAGTAAGGGTTGCCCACAAGGGTCCTGCTTGGGGCCACTGCTATGGCTCGTACTCATGGAAACATGGTTTAATGCTGTCAGAGCAGTGCTGACAGTTCAAGACAGAGCACAAGCTTTTGCTGATGACATGCTTGCAATCCTTTGTGGTAAGTCAGTTCATTCTCTTGAGAAGAAATGCAGACTGTTCTGGACAACAATGAAACAATGAAACAATCTATTTTGAAAATAGAATTCGCAATAAATAAGACAGCAGTTCTTTTCCCCCCACACACATCAGTTCAATGACCACCCATG
This sequence comes from Brachycybe producta, assembly GCA_036925085.1. Classification (NCBI taxonomy): domain Eukaryota; kingdom Metazoa; phylum Arthropoda; class Diplopoda; order Playtdesmida; family Andrognathidae; genus Brachycybe; species Brachycybe producta. The sequence continues at coordinate 875,101 of JAUPFP010000026.1, read as the reverse complement.
GTGAAGATCGGTAACATCAAGTTTACAATAACAGCATCCATATGGCACTTGGAAGTTATGGTGGACCTGCATTTTACATTGATTAATCATATAAAAATGGTGCATGGTAGAGTTGGTGCAATGGCAAAAAGACTGTTTATAATAGCAGGAAAGAAGTGGGGAGCAGCACCACACATATTAAAACCCGTTTATGAGAGCAGTAGTGCCAATGATTCTCAATGCAGCTGAGGTTTACAGTGAAAAGTCCCTGGACAGGAGGGTCACAAACCTGTTAGACTTATCACAGAGGCCACAATTGCTGGCGATTTGTTAGGCGTACCATTTAACAGCTACCTGAGCTCTTCAAGCAGCCTCAGGATGTTACCCACTAGCAGTGTTGGCACAAGGGCAATGGTTGTTGCTCATAAAGTGGACACGGTAAGGTGCTCACGGTTTGGGAAGCTTGATTACCAAATAAATGTACTGTTTTCCAGGCAGAACTGGCAGCTAATCAGAAGGCAATCCAGTTTGTGGCAGCAAATAGTTCTATCTGGGTCCATGTTCTTATATGTTTGGACTCTACATCAGCTTTGCAAGCCATTGCTAGAGGAAGTATTACAAACAGAGCTGCATATCAGGCTAATATAGCCATTCAACAACTACGAAACTTAGAAACAACAATACAGGTTGCATGGATAAAGGCTCACACTGGGCATCACTTTAATGAGCTGGCAGATGTGGAAGCAAAAAGGAGAACTCTACAAATGGTAATCAAGAAATACCCCATTTCAATGGCATATCTCCGACAGCATCAGTGGTTTGCAACTCAGATGGCATAGCAGCACATGTGGAATATAGGAAGTCAGGAATGCCAACTGTACAGTTTTTTTGCCAGAGGTTCCCCATAAAGCAGGCCTACTTACGGGCAGACTGTTGCAACTTCTTACCGGACATGGTCCTTTACAGCCATACCGCTGTCGATTCCAAATCTCACATGAATTGGAGTGTTTGTTATGGAGGTGGTAGTGAAACACTAAATCATATCCTATATGACTGTGGAATGGCAAATAGGATGCATTCACACTGCTGTTTGCTGCTGGCTGGTTGTAGCCCTCTAGCAGCATAGTGCGAACTGCTACCAACAGCTGCGTTTTCCAGCAGGCTAGTGACTTTAACAGTGACTGGTGAAGTTGAACATGTCCAACTTTAGCAGCTACCAGCTGGTCATGTGACTCCCTTCCTACTGCTACCATTGTGCTACCAGCCAGTGTCGCTGGTAGTGGCACTAGTGGGTAGTTGAAACTCCACTGCTTGGGTTGGTTGTTGTTAGAGTTTGTGTTTTTGTAAGATGGTGATTGGATGAATCAAATAAAAAATACTGCATGTCTTTATCTCATTCCGCTCTTGAGTTGTTCGACCCACAAACTCGGGGTTCCGGACATATGGACTTACGGACATACAGACATACTGACATACAGCCATATATGGGCATACAGACATACGGACATACAGATATACGGACATACAGACATACAGACATACAGATATACGGACATACAGACATACAGACATACAGACATACGGACATACAGACATCTTTTTTGCCCCTTTTCTTGCATGATCCTATATACCTCCTATATACCCCGACTGTTGGCCAATATGCTTATTTTTTATATTTAAAGTTAACCAATTTTGATAGTTCAAATTGCTATGTGCACTTTTAAGTATATGTTTATCTAATGATAAAATGTCAGAAATAATTGGAAAGTGTGATTCTAATTTTTAAAAAAACTATTTCAAAATCGCGATTTTAACTTCATTAAGTAAGAAAAATACAATCATTAAAAAGTTCATAAAAATATCTAAAATGAACATTTTAATGGTTGCTTTCTTACTGAATGGAGTTTAACATAGAGTAAAAAATTCGTCATTTTTAAATATTTTTTTAAAAAAATAGAAGCACACTTTACTATTTATTGACGTTCTAAAACATATATTTAAAGTGCAAATTGCACTTTGAACCATCAAAATTGGTTAAATTTAAATATGGAAAATAAGCATACTTCCGTCAATGTGTATTTTAACATTGAGCGTTTTTTCTTTAACATTGGATCTATGGGCTCGATATAAAAACGATGCTATCGCTCTTCGTGGAGATTTTTCAAAATAATTTTTTGATGTAGCCTCTTGATCCAAACATATAATGTTTATTTTCCAATTTATGAAAAATATACAGTTCAGTAGGCTTCATTTGTAGTTCTACACAAGAAAATTAAAAAGAGCGACACACATAAACTACCATGAAATACATACACACACAATCTTTTCGTTTTGTCTGTAAGATCACGACCCTTTGGTAAACTGAACATTTTTTTTACCCTAACAATTCTGCCGTGAGTCCCCCCCTCCCCTACTCAAAGATTTCTTATTTTATGAATTGATGACGTTGTAATATGTCCATACCTGCTAGAGCACCTGACAAAAGATGTTTGATTAAAACATCTTTTGTCAGGTGCTCTGGTAAGTTTCATAAAGGTTTTTCTTTAAAAAAATTTATTTTCCCATGATCGTTAACAAAAAAAAAAGAAGAAAAAAAAATTAAATGCGTTCACAAACTAATTAAAAGTGGACCCCCTTAAGGGGAGTATATGCTGAGAGATTCATATTGTGTAATGAACAATGCACGAAAAGACAATATGCTAAGAGCATTTTAGTTTCTACATACACATCATACACATAGAGGTAACTATAACGAATTTTTGAAAAAAAAAAGGTATAAACTGATGGAAGAAACAAAATTTACTTTGAAGACTTGAAGTAATAAAACCCATAACGTGACAATAGACTATTTATGGGTTGCACGTTCTTAAAAGGCTACATCACAAAATTACTTCGAAAAATCACCGCAACGAGCGCTAGCATCGTGTTTCTACTGAACCGATAGACCCAATGTTAAAGAAAAAATGTTAATTTTTTAAATACACAGTCGCGGCAACATGTTTTTTTTTTCTTATTTAAAGTTGTCCAATATTAAGTTTTCAAAGTGCAAATGTGCACCTTAAATATATGCTGATCGAGTGATATAATAACAAAAAACTGGTAAGTGCGGTTCTATTTTTAAAATATATTTCAAAATCGCAAATTTCTAACTCTTATGTTAAACTCCATTGAGTACACACTCTTAAGCAAAAAACCATTCATTAAAATGCTCGTAAAAATACCTAAAATAATTTTAAAAAAACGACAATTAAACCACAATGAAGCCAACACATTGATTTTTTTTCTGGTTTTTTAAAATTATTTTTACGTATTTTTACGAGCATTTTAATGGATGTTTTTTTTTTTATTTGGGCGTACTCAATTAAGTTTAACATAAGAGTTAGAAATTCGCAATTTTGAAATACTTTTTTAAAAATATAACCACACTTAGCAGTTTTTTGTCATTATATCACTCGATCAGTAATATATTTAAGGTGTACGTTGCACTTTGAAAACTTAATATATGAAATAAACATGAAAAATAAATATATTGCCGCGAACGTGTATTTTAAAAATAATTTTACGTTGGTTTTTTATAAAATAAGCTAATGATGAATGGACAATGCGGACAAAATGGCATAAAAAGTTAGTTAGAAAGTGGATATAGACATTGGCTCTAAATACACTCGCTCTAAAATCATTTGCCCTAAAGGGACATTTGCTGAGAAGCCATTTGCTATAAAATCATTTGCCATAAAGGGACATTTGCCATAAAGACAATTGCCCTGAACCACTTTTTTGTTTTCTCTTTTTAAACAGTTTAGTGTCTTACGATGGAGTATGTTAAATAGGTTCTGTGCACTGCAGGCATGGAACAAATGTCAAATGACATAAACTTACACAACTGATTAGAGCAAATGTCCCTTTATTGCAAATGGTTTTAGGGCAAATGGTTTTAGGGCAAATGTCCCTTTAATGCAAATGGATTTAAGACACGTGTCTTTAGGGCAAATGTCCCACACCCAGTAGAAATATTTGGACAAATTGGCAAAACAGGTGGAAAATTCTCTAAAAAGATTAAAAACAAATTTAAAATTAGAATATTTAATGCATTTTAAGAATTAAAATGTTTACAAATAAAATCATACAACATAACTGGGCTTTAAGTATTGGTTAATAGGAAGGAATTTGCTTGTGGACTGAGAATGACTTTTTTACACCTACTGATATTAGTGGTGCACATTTTGTTCTTACAAAAACAAAAGAAATTGCAAATGTTTACCAAAAACATGCAAAAAAAGTGTGGAAAATTGGGAAACAAGAAAAAAGGTTGAACGTTACCATTTAGGTAGAAAAAAGGTGGAATAAAAATTGTTTTCTTGGGTACCTATCACCCAATAATACATTGTATTATGGTTTACATGAAACTTGCTGTTATAATTTTGCTTAGGTGGGCTACCTAAAATTCCTAGTCTTTTCACACGGTTCACAAATCAGCAGTTAACGAAACATCTTAATTTTTTTTTAGAAATGTAATTAAAATATTTTATTTTATTCTTATTTTGGGGGTATAACGTATAAGCCACCCCGTAAGTTGACAACTAGAGCAAACTGCTCCTCAGTGGCGTAGCTATGACTTAATTGCCTCGGAAGTTTCGCCTGCCGCCTGTTTACATTGCATTGTCGGCCAAAAATATACGAGGGTCGTGACCACTTTTGACAGCCGTAGTCACAAGTGGGCCGACTTTGGTCAAATGTGACCAGGCGCCTGTCTTGGTAAGGCGTTACTCTCGTAATATTACGGAGTTACTTCAACCATTTTTGGGGCACAAGTCGGAAAAGACTTCGTTGTCAAAAAATGTTAGGCTTAAAGTCTATCGACTTAGTCCCATGTGGGTTTTACGTTTAACACGGAACGTAGACCCACTTTTGGCCAAGCTTATCTCGTGTAGTTACACACAACACCACGAGAGGAGCCACCACCGTGCTTCGAGTGCACTAAGCCACTGTTGCTTAAGGGTGCACGTGTACATTTGTCGCCTTTATTTTTAAAAGGAGCGGGCAATTCAAACAGGGATAACTGAACGAAAATGTTGCAAATATGTGCCGCTTACAGGCGCTTTTTCCGCCTTTTTTCTGAAATAGGCGGCAATTCAAACAGGGATAACTAAATGAAATCATTGCAAATATTTGCCGCCTATGGGCGCATTTTCCGCTTTTTCATTGTAAGTGGCAAATCAAACAGGAATATCTAATCGAAAACATTGCAAAGAAGTGCCGCCTATGGGTGCTTTTTCTGCCTTCTTGCAAAATGAGCGGCAAATTCAAGCAGGGATAACTAAAACGTACTCGTTACATGGAGACCGATTGTTGGGGCCAATCGCCGTTTCCATGTATGATTCTTCAATTGTGAACATATGTTTTCGGGCTTTTATGTCATCTTTCGATGCATGCTCTTCCAAAGTGTGACTTATGGAAACTGAGCAGCTTACAACGGGACCGATTGTTGGGGCCAATCAATGTTTCTGTGTAAGCAAAAAAAGAAAGATCAGTACCGTTATCTGAGGAACCGTGGGCCTTTTTTGTGCTCACTGACCCTCATCCTACCTTCTATTTCCTTCCACCCACTCGTGTATCCATCCTTGACGTGGCGAGTGGGCTTGTTAAAAAAATCTCGTTTGTCACTGAGATGTTATTGTTTCAGCGAACATAAAGACATTTCCCTAAACTTGTGGATACAATCTTTTTCTTTCGTGGCCTTATTCTTTCCTTTCCTATATAAGGTCGTTTGCTTTTTGTGGCGTACGTCTGTGAATAATAATAGATTCATTTGGGCGTTCTGCAGTCAATGCGGAACGTACCGAATCGCTTCTAAAAATGTGTTGCTTTTGTTGTTTCAGTGACCCACTAATACGAAGTGTATATTAAAATGGGTAGACGCAACAAGTTGAAGAAGGCGACTATAAATAATGATATCAAAGACACGGACAGACGCAAACGGTGAAAGAAATATTCGTGGCGATGTGCATAAAAAAATTGACGAAAGAAAGGCGTTGACTAACGTGCCCTGTGACCCACAGGAGAAGAAAAAAACCATGAAGCGAAGAAATTTAAATTGTCCGCTCTGCCATGTCCCTACCCATGGCCGTATCATAAGGCACTTACGTGACCGCCACAAAGAAAAGACAGAAGAAGAGTGTCAAGACATTAACAAAAGGACAAAAGACAAATTTAAAAACGGTCCACCACCACTCGATTGGGGACTCGTAAAACAGTGGTTTGGGCCACTCATAAATAACTCGATTGTGCATCAAAGACTTATGAAATGCATATATCACGTTGGTTCACACTTCGAAAACCTTCCTTCTGTGTGGGAGCAGGGCACGTTGGGTGATAAACCAGACGTCGTTGACGAAGAGCCCATAGACGAAGGCGAATTCGGTATGGAAGACGATGAAAATGGTGCTTCGCCGGTAGTGTTTCCTCTCAAGAACTATCGTGCGGGATCCGTTCCTGCCAAGATGCAAGCGGAAAATCTAACCATGTGCTACAACCTGTCGTTCTTTACAGATTTTATTAATCACATGGAGACAGAGAAGATCTATCGAGCCCGTGCGCATCAGCTCACGTATGCAAAACTAGTTTCAAGGGTGTTGTATCATGTTAACATCTCAACAGACGGCAAACACGAAACACCGGTGCCGAGCCTTATGATACACACCAACCACGTACAAAATTATGCACTACGGCTCACATGTGTTGGCACAAAAGAAAGCACCATCGTAAGTCTTTAACGCAACTTACTAATTTACCTTCGGTACCTGACGACTGCGACCGATTTGAGGGTCAAGGATCGCCTCTTGTACGACGACTTGGCACACATCGTAGAAGTAATCAAGCTATTCCAGGTACGAGCCAAGAAAAAACAAAAAGCCGAAAGCCGTGCGAAAAAGAGCGAAGATGCGGTGAAAGACGCCTTCACCAAACAAACTGTGGCCGTGTCTACATCGTTAGTAAGTGACCCTGCACTCTTGGAGGACGTAAACGACTCATGTGCCTTCTTGATAACAGGTTTAATGCTATTGATTACTGCATGGTCATGCGCTATTTAATGCTCGTCATCGCATCGTACGGAATTCGGCAATCGGCCATAATTAAACTTCGCCTATGCGAATACTTAGATCGCAGGGAAGTAGCGTCAGGAGACTATGTGTTCTTCGTGCGCGACCATAAGACGTCTGCCATGGGTCCTCAGGACATCTCCCTAACATCAGACCAGACGTCAATGTTTAAGGTATATTACCATCTCCTCAGACCAATGGTTGATGTCCTGAAGATTGAGAATTTCTTTCTCAACTCCGTAGGAACAGTGTGGAACAGTCCATCTCGAGAATTTTCGCGGATGTCAGCAAAGTACAGTGTGCCATTCACTGTCACCCGTACGCAGTGCTCTTTCCGTACTTCCATTGCGGGGAAGTCTAAACAAGAAAGGGAGACGATCTGCAGAGCTCTGAAACATCGAGAGCTCGCTGCAGAATGTTCGTACCACCAACCGAACGTGGAACAGACCGCACAAGACTCTGCTCTGAACTCATCTCCACATTCGTGAGAAGAGCACGCAAAACACGATTATCGAAGATGCTCAACCATGTACGTCGTCGGGCATTACACATCCTAGCTGGGAGGGAGCGTTCTGGCCTTTCGTTGTCTACCCAGACAGTGCCGACGATAGCAGTCCGTCTACCCACGATGCAAGGAGCTCTCGGAAACGAACTTTTGACGATCGTCATAGTCGCTTTCACAAGATTCCGTTCAGACTGTCCGATTCGGACTCTTCATAAATTGGGTTAAAAACCTGCATGTGTTTCAGTGTTCTCGTGTTTGCCGTGCTTCCTATCTTGCATCTACATAAAATGAAGAGATCTCGAAAGAACTTTTGACGCTTGTCATAGTCACTTTCACAGTTTTCCATACAAACAATATGTTACTGCTCTTCGGGCTCTTCGTGAGTGCTTGTGTTTGTGCATCGGTGTTCTTGGACGCATGACCGGGGTGCATTTGTGGGGGTGTGTTTGCATGTGTGCCTGCTTGCATGTTTTTTCCTGTAATGTCCTGTCCTGTCCCTCTTCGATGTACCTCCACCATGTCGTGGTGAAGAGGCTCGAACCTGTTTTATACAAAGGCCGCTAAGAAAGATACAATTCATATGTGGCTGTAATGACCAATACAGCAAAATGCGGTTCTTATGCGGTTCTTTGGTCTTCGAAAACTGCATGCTACTCATTTCATTGTGCTATTGCATGACTGTGAAGTAACAGGACAAAAATACTCTACCACATGCTACTCATTGCATTGTGCTATGGCACGACAGTAAAGTAGCAGGACAAAAATACTCTTAAGTCCGAAAAAAAAAGCTGTAATGACCGAATACAGCAAAGTGCGGTTCTTATGCGGTTCTTGGGTCTTCGAAAACCGCATGTTTTTTCCTGTGATGTCCTGTCCTGTCCCTCTTCGATGTATCTCCACCTTGTCGTGGTGAAGAGGCTCGAGACTGTTTTATATAAAGGCCGCTAAGAGAGATACAATTCATATGTGGCGGTTATTGGGTATATTCGTAAACCACCACACTACTAATCGCATCGTGCTATCGCACGACTAAGAGCCTATATGTGTGACGCCATTTTGAATATTAGCAGACGACAATTATAGTTCCACTTTTCGTCGATTAGTGGCGCCCCACAGCTAAGCCATTGAAACCAATGAGAAAGAGAAATTCCTATTTTAAAAATACATGGTTCAGGCAAATGTTTTGTTTTCTGCAACAAAAATTGTGATTTTCAAAATTCAAATTGCAATATGTACATAACAATATTGCTCATCTAGTGATACGTTGGTACAAATTTATAATTAGTTTTTCTATTTTTAATTTCATTTTAAAATATCGTATTTTTTTAGCTCATGTTAAATCCCATAGGCGACAAACGCTCCTCCGTTTATACATTTTATAGGATCTAAATTTCCCACTAACCATAAGTTTCATGATACCCTAAAATTTGACCACTAATTGTATACGACTCAAATTACTCACCATTGTAGATCGAAAGTTGCTCTTCCTTTTTTCAGTAGTGCATATTTAGCCAAAAAAGAGTCATTGTTAAAATATACCCACTTTTATCCATCGATAAGAGAGAAAATGGCGGACAAAAGTGTATCAAAATTGATTTTTTTGCCACATGTTGACGTCACAGCTACAGAAGCGCCTACATGCGAAGATTTTTGTAAGTTTTTTTTCACTGTAGGCTCTTAAAACTTTGGGTTCCCTTTACCTCCCCCTCCACTTAGCCGGTGAATGGCGGAACAGTCGGAAGGTTATGTTTAGTAAAATGAAGCTTGTTGCAGGGGGTCTGGGGGCTCAGCTCCCATTTTTTAGAGTTAATCAAATGTGTCCATTTTTCCAACCGGTCCTCCCATTGAACAAATTAGAGAACAGTTGGAACAATGGATCAATTTCATTTCATAATTCTTAAAAAAAATCAGGGTCTGCGCCCCCCAGACCCCCTGCAACAACTTAATTTTACTAAACCAAATGTTCGGACTGTTCATACTATTTTTCCAACTGTTCGTACCGTTGTTCGGACCGTTCCGCCATTCATCAAAATAGCACCCACTAAAAAAAAATTCTATGCACAATAATTGTTTAAGGTGTCACTGCATAAAATAAAAAGTTATATAAAGTTATATAAAAATTATATAACTTTTTATTATTCTGTGGTCACGGTGTGACTAATAGATTTCTATTAGAATTAATTGTAAATGTTGCCATTAGATAGTGATGAGTGAATTCATGTGTGAGGTGTCCGTGTCGCCATGCCCATTGATCTCTATGATGATTTACTGGTGCAACTATGTAGTTTTTAAAAGTAAATATTAAATGTCGATTTAATTTCGAAATTAACTGAATAAATTAGGTGAGTGATTCGGAATCACCCGCTTCATTTATTCAATTATTGGAAATGCATCAATTTTCATTTCGTTTTTTGCGCCCCAGACCTCCTGCGCCCCCCTCCAAGTTGCGTGTCTTCCCTTTCCCTTTCCCCTTCCCTTTCCCTTTCCCCTTCCCTTTCCCTTTCTCTTTCCCTTTTCCCTTGTAAGGATGTCACTGGCCCTTTGTCTTCTTTTTTATACGTTTTAAAATTATTTACTTTTATATATAGTGATGGTCAATTTCATAAAATTTATTTTCTTGAAATATTTCATGAAGTTTATAAAAAGTTGTGAAATATAATAAAAAGTTGTAAAATTAATTGAAATCCATGAAATAAAACAAGATAATTGCATCAGTTTACATTAACTTTATTTACTTATGGTATAGATTTTTATTTCCCACATAATCTCAGTAATGATTGTAGAAAAATTAGACATAGTGTTTGAATTAAGTTACAATTGTAATACATTTACTAAACTGAGCGTTAAAAAATTTCTACTTATTCAGAAATGATTAAGAAAATGAAAGATTTGAAAGACTTGACACAAAAATTACACAAATGGTAAAATTAAACATTTTTTTAAAATACTGAGCCCTGTAAAGGCCATACAGTGAAAATAATTTTCATTGCAATTGTAACGACCCAGTTTTGCTCCTTCTTTAATTAGAAGGAGCAGACTGAATCCTAATGTCGTCAGCTAGGCTGCTACAGTAGTCAGCCCGGCAGACATAATGAACACCAGCTAGGGTCACTGTCCTTCCCCAGATGGAGCAACCTGGGCGGTATATAATGGCAGTCGTCATTATAAACAGGACAGTGTAGTGAAACCCTGAAGTGAGGAGGATGCCTCATGTGTTTGCTGGTGGTCAAGATGGCCACCTTTTGATGAATCCTTTGTTCTTTAGAGGTGTTCTTTGTGTTTCCCTGCTGGGCCAGATGCCCAGCAGATATTTGCATATTTATTAAGTACCAATGAATAAGTGTTTACCTTTTAATAAATACTATTTTATTTTATACTGCACTGTGTCATGTGTGAAGTTATTCTGGGGATGTTTACTGTGGGGAGGGTGGGTTTCTGGTGGGGAATTCAGCAGACCATCACCGTCCTGTTTCCATCCTGTGCAGCCGGTACTTCGCATTGACTCCACAGTGAGATCCAGCGAGGATTCACCGTGGGTTCCATCGTCGGTTCGTCAGTCTTTCATCTGGCGACGCACGGTGTGGACGACTCTGGGCTGGCGCTACCCAGGGACACTGTGGAAGCTAAAGGGCAGCTAGTGCTGCGATCTTTTCCCCTAATGGAGTCAGGAGCGGGTAAGACAGCAGTTTTACCCAGGTGTTGTGAATGGCCCAGCCGGTTCGTTACACAGTTGACACTTTTTTTTTGTCAATTCACTTTTCTTTCTCTCACTGAAACGTATTTGTCGTTGACAAATTATTTCTGTCAATTGACACTTTTTTTTCATTGACACTTTTCTGTCAAATGACACTTTTTTTCCTAACCTAACCTAACCTCACCTCACCTAACTTCACCTATCCTCACCTCACCTAACCTAACCTGACCTTTGACAGAAAAGTGTCAATTAACAGAAAAAGTGTCAATTGACAGAAAAAAAAGTGTCAATTGACAGAAAAAAAGCGTCTATTGTAATGAAAATTATTTTCACTGTATGGCCTTTTTAGGGCTCCGTACTTATGAACCAATAACAATCACTGTTTTTTTCCTTTATGGTTTCAATACTTGGAAAAAGGTTTTTAAAATGAAGTCCATATTTTTTTAAAAAAATATTTCAAACTTATGTCACTGGTATGTGAAATATTTCAATGGCACTTCACTGTCATTATATTTGTAACCCAATTACGTATTCCGTTTTTATCAAATTATCATATTGCATATTGAAGAAACTGTAAACAATTTTTGAATTTCGAATTGCGTTGACACTGAGGTGGCATTCAGTCGTCGTGGCGTTCCATTGTAAAGGTTAAATTTTACTCGTGTTTAAGTGGTTGACTGTGAATTCTATCCGTTGAGTTGTAAAAGGTGAATTAAATTCTCTGGTCACATATTTTCCACCTCTTGTATTATTTTAATAAATAATGTACACCTTATGTGAAGTTTATACAGTATTTGGATGTAGATTAAGAGGCTACATAAGAAAATTACTTCGAAAAATTTCCGCAAAGAGCGCTAGCATCGTTTTTCTATTGAGCCTTTATACCCAATGTTAAAGACAAAGTGTTAATTTTTAAAATACACAGTCGCGGCAATATGTTTATTTTTCTTATTTAAAGTTGTCCAATATTAAGTTTTCAAAGTGCAAATGTGCACCTTAAATATATGCTGATCGAGTGATATAATAACAAACAACTGGTAAGTTCGGTTATATTTTTAAAAACTATTTCAAAATCGCGAATTTCTAACTCTTATGTTAGGCTTATGTATTGGCTTCACTGTGGTTTAACTGTGGTTTTTTAAAATTAGTTTTAGGTATTTTTACAAGAATTTTAATTGATGTATTTTGCTTACAAGCGCGTACTCAATGGAGTTTAACATAAGAGTTAGAAATTCGCGATTTTGAAATAGTTTTTAAATAATTTTAAAAACTAACCGCACTTACCAATTTTTGTCATTCTATCACTCGATCAGCATATAATTAAGGTGCACTTTGAACTTTGAAAACTTAATATTGGACAACTTTAAATATGAACAATAAACATATTATCGCGACTGTGTATTTTAAAAATTAACATTTTTTCTTTAACATTGGGCCTATGGGCGCAATAGAAATACGATGCTAGCGCTTTTTGCTAAGATTTTTTAGTCATTTTGTGTTGTAGCCTCTTAAGGTATACACATTGATGACTTATGGTGCATTTCTATTATAGATTATGCCCCCTTTTTTTCAATATGCCCTTGGCATTTGCCCACTCCGACCAAGCATTAATCTGGCCCTGTGCGCTAGCACTCTGGGAGGTCAGCTGACGTCATAGTTCTCCTGATATTTGATTGTATGGTTGATTGTTGGTCGGTCTTTTGCATTATTCTAATTCTAATTGTTAAATTTAGATAGTGTTTGCGCTTTGTAGTCAAACGTAATAAAAATGACCCATTGTACAGCAATACTTATTTATTAACTTCGTAAAATCGCCAGCTGAAGCGATTTATAGTCCTATAGAAGAAATTAATTATTAATCGAAAGCACTATGTCAATTTTAAAATAGCCAAATTTTTAGAGCTTAAACCTGAAGTTATTTATAGTTTTTTTTTAGTGATTTTCTCTCCTAATACCTAGTACACCAGATAATTTAAATGCATTTAAGTAATAAACGTGCTCTACAAATCTCCCTGTGAAGGGCAAACAAACAATATATCAAATTCAATTTATTCAGTTAATAATATGAAAATATTTAGTTAATACTTAAATACAATATATAAACTGTTGACAAAATATTGATTTAGTATTTTGGTTGCGAAGTGTCATAAACTTCCAAATGAAGGCCAGTGTACTTTCGCTTTCCGCTTGGAGTGTCTCTGTATACTGTTTCTCCTAGATGGCTAGTTCGTTGAGTTTCCCGAACATGTTCACCATCTGCACTCACAGCGCAGTCCAAGGAATGCCTCGACATTCGTACCACAGTCTGCTCAGCCATGTATGGGTGGCCTCAGTGAGGAACCCAGTGAGATACTCCTCCTTGGGATGGTCGATCTAGTCGAACAGGTGGGCCACTTCCTCGAATTCTTCCAGGAACGGACGGAAACCTGTCAATCCAAAAAACTTTTGGATTGTGTGTCGGCTGGGTGGCGACCACTGTACTTCTTATTGAAGTCGTCAACTGAGTTCTCCCTGGGGGCAGGCCTGTAGATGCCATTTTGAACATTGGGCATCCCAGCGTACATCGGTGCTGCCCCTTGTGGTGGAAATCGTGGCACATGGACTGAAGTGTCTTGTGTCGGCTCTTGGTCTTGCCGTTGTTCCGGGGGTGCCGAGTGATGTCCACTATGTGCAGCCTGGACAAGAAAGTGGTGAGATTCGGCATGTGTCATAGTCGGTAGTGCACGTGGTTCTGCACGCTCGTTTCTATGGCACCGACCATCTGACTGGTCTCGACGCGATTGTTTGTGTGCTTGCGAAGTGTACAGCCAGTCAGTGTGGCATGGTAGATGGTGTGGGGTGTAGTGTCTGTCGTGTCGATTATGATGCGGCCCGTGAAACTCGGTAACCAAAATAGGGAGTTGAAGAGTCATTGGTGTCATTGTGGCATCGACACGCACGTGTGGTTTGTTGTGGTGTAGTCTTTCGGTTTGGTGTAAATCAATTGCTCATGAGCTGGGCCACGTGTGTTGTCAGCATGGCCAGTTGTTGCGATATCTCATTGAGGTCAACCCCAACCGGCTGCAAAGGTGCCCGCGCATTGGCAATGATGGGCGTATTCTGCGAATCCTTGTGAGATCCCTGGTGATCAGACAGGGCATCAGTGGACTCGTTGGTGGCAGCCATGATTGGTGATGCGGCGTGTATGTGAGGTGATGAATGAGTCTGGCAAAGTCCAAGTCGGTGTGTGCAGCTCTGAGGGTTCTTGAGTACACTGAGTGATACTTGTTGGTTCCGGATCGAAGTCCAGTATGAGGTGGCTCATTCAACACGCTGTCATAGTATCGTCATGGACTTGCTAGGTCGATGTGTTTCAGCATTGGTAAATGGTATTTTTGTCAGTAACTGACACCCTCGTACTCTTATACACTGAGTAATGATGGTTTACCTACGCATAACACATGTGATGGCATTGTTTTGCAGTCCGGTGGTGTCGTGTTGGTTGTAATATCCTCAGTTGGGCGTGTGTTGACTGATGGTTCCCAACCGGTGTAGTGTTGTGAATTCTTTATTGAGTGTCAGATTTTGGAAGGATCTCTCTCTACACGTGGTATATGGCGACCATGTGGAGGATATGAGTTCTAAAATCCTCAATAAAAAACAGCAAATGTACAATACAAAATTTGAGCATGGTACACCACCCAATCAAAGATTGCACTGCAGAAATTGAAAAAAATAGCAAACAGTATGAAGAGTGAAGCTACTGTGCGGTGCCCGCACACTTAGGTTCACTTTGAAACAAGGAGTAAGTGTGTGTGTGTAAAGAACACAGAAAGAGATGAAAGTCGAAGATGGCTGAACTTTCTAGGAAAGAGGTGATGAAGAAAGCTGAATTGTTCAATAGTGTTGTAAATTCTGGTGTGGTGCCCACACATCCCAGAATTTGATTTATTGAAAATTAGAACAATTCAGTGCAGAAAGAAAAAAATGATGGTTGTTCAATAAAGCAAATTGCTTGGTGAACAAGAAGAAATGTTCAGATTGATGAAATTTCATGTCCTCACTGATGGATGGCTATGGATGAAAAGACAGTCAGTTGCAAGTGAAGAACTATGATGAGTGAAAAGAAGAAGTCTGGTAAGTGGCACTGATGTGGCCACTTCCAGTTGTAGAGTTATTGTGTAGTCCAAAATGAGGAAATCTGCCAGGTGGCACTTTGTAGTCACCAGGAGGAAGAACACAAAGAGAGAAAAGAGAAACTCCACCAGGGGCAACGAGAAGAATCAACAATGTGCTCACATGGAACGAAAAACTGCTCCGTTGGGGGCTTTTTGAAGAACTTCCGGTTGTTTCAAGATGGCAACCGGCTTCAATGGTGTCCAAGGGAGATAGTTCATGTGAGTGTTCATTGAGGTGATGATGGTGAGTAGTTTGAAGATGATGACTTGGGACATAGGGTTCCCAAGGGAAACAAGTAAGTGAACAAAAGAACAAAGAAAAAGGGGTGACAAGAGAGTCCCACATGGCAAGATAAAAGTTTGTTTTAAGCTTGTAATCAATGCATCTCAGAGATTAAAAAAAGACTTTGTCTGAGGTTAGGTTATCTACTAACCAATGATACAGAGGAGGGTCAGATATGGTTCATCTCAAAATTAAATAAGTGTAGAATACAGGGATGATGATGGAAACATAAAGACACAAAATACACAAACATGGACAGAAAGACGGAGGTCCAAAAAAACTGATGCCAAGGTGTCACCCACATGCTTGATGGACGTCAATACAACAGTTCGTATGGAGCTTGGTGCTTTTTACGACGAAGTGAGGTTCTATCCGGCAGACTGTCCCTACATATTAAGTTTCCTCTGCTTAAACGTGGACAGGACAATAGAATTGTGTGGTCGACCCGTGATGTGTGTGATCACAAAAGTCTCTTTAAACACGCGACTCAGAATTGGCACGATGCGGTCGACCATTGATGTGATCGCTGGCCTCTTTCAACACGTGGCTCCTACAGAAAAGAACGGACGGAGACTCATGATGCACAGTCACGAGAATTAAGATAATGGACATCTTCTGTAGACAGGTTGGAGAAGGCAAAATGGAGGCATACCTCGCACCTCCACCAAATGTGAGCTTTTAACGTCAACCTCATAATTTTTACCAACTTATGATCATGTTTTCCATAACTCGTTTCTTCTCTTGAATGCCCGGTGCCTGCACGAAGAAGATTCGATTTACAGAAATAGTCAGATGGAGATCGATTGTGATCATCCTTCTGTGCAGGGGTGTAATCTTCGCAGAAGGATGGTGGCCATTTCTGCTGATCGATGCTAATGTACAGCTTCCTTTGTTGTTACCAACTGAAGATGTAGCTCCTCCAGGATCTGTATGTCTCCTTGCCTTGTGGTGTCTCCGGCCTGTTTAGAGAAGTATTAGCTTCCAAACAAGTAGACAACGCTGTTTTCCATTATAAACACTTTATTCATCCTTATACGGAAACACTAAGTTTACAAGGATGAGTCTTATTATTAAAGGTGCGTCCTCGAGCCCCTAATGTGGTACGGATATGAATCTACGTAATACAAAGTTGAGCAAAGAGAAGGACGACAAACAAAGAGGAACATGGTAACCAGGTCCAAGTGACCATGGTCCTAAGTGTATCAATCCACCACTTCGATATGAGTCAGAAGTATGAGTCAGAGGAGGGAGGGACAAGCAGGAGTTGTCTACCCCCAGGCTATGATTTTTGCGGGATCAGGAGTTACTGGGTGTTACACAGGCCAAACAACATAATTGACCAGTGGTCAACAAAACAATAGACAAATTACTCATTGCAATCGAAACAAACTTACAATAGAAAGTTTTAACCCCATAGACCTAATGCTGAGGCTTATCAGGATGATCTCTGTTTATTAAGAGGTGGGACTGGGAGGAAAAAGGACCCAAGACAGGATATTGGCATCGTCATCAGCTGATAAAACTGGGTCAATCATCTGTACATTGGTACAGAGGGTTGACAAAGTTCTACGCGAATACCAGACAAAAATAAACAAGCCAGGATCGCTCCTGCACCCCCAACTAAGATGGGTGTTTGCCCCCAAACTTACACATCAACAAGCAACAAAAAAAAATGATAAAGAAGGAACCCAGATAAGCCTCTGCAAGAAGTTACATTGCAAAACTCCAAAACAATATCACAATATGTGTACCAAAAATAACAATAAAAATTTCCATAAAGCTGAAAATAAAGTAGTATATCCAAAAACAAAAAAAAATATCACAGGTTTCCATTATCACCAATTTGATCACAGCAGGAGGATTTCCCCATTAAAACTAGAAGATTAATACTGGACCAAATTTGTAATATAATCAAAATTTCCCTTAAAGGAAATAAACGAAAATCTTCCCACGAAAATAAAACTCTTTTCTTAAGTAAAGTTTAAAGAAATCACATCTCTTCCCACAAGAGACACTTTTTGTAAATCCCCTTGATTTTAACACAAATCTGACTTAGAAAAAAAAAACGTTCAAAGAGAAATAATTTTTTTTTCTTAGAATAAAAACCCCTTTTTCCAAAACTTTGACTAAAAGAAACACAAAAGTTAAAAGAAAACTCTTTTTTCTTAATTTGACTAAAAACACGAAGTTAAAATCCTTTTTATAACCCCCAAGAAAAATGATAATAAGAAATATTGATCAATAAATTAAATTACACCTCCTCGCTGCCTCCCGTTCCTCTGGTTTCTTTGGCGTGGGTCGGAACTGGTC
This sequence comes from Brachycybe producta, assembly GCA_036925085.1. Lineage (NCBI taxonomy): Eukaryota > Metazoa > Arthropoda > Diplopoda > Playtdesmida > Andrognathidae > Brachycybe > Brachycybe producta. The sequence goes on along the minus strand of JAUPFP010000026.1, from coordinate 857,073 downwards.
CATGTCGATCTGTTTTCAGTCCTGGTCTTCTTCTAGTAATCCGGCTCCAGATAGCCTCTTTGGTCCCTGATTCCGGGCTCTGCCTCCGTTGACAAGATGTTGAGGTCCTCCAGCATATGCAGGGGGATGACTTGAGACCTTGGGATTGCTCCCAAAATGATGGACTCCATAAAGTCGAGCTGCTGCGTGGCTAAGTGAGCGTTCCCATTTTGCTCGGTCAGTCTACTGTGGATGCTGTTACGATGTCCTCTGCTACTCGAGATTAGAGTCGCCACCATCAAAGAAATCACCACCTACAGAATTCCACACATTGACTTGTCCCAGGGCTGCGGGTATATCAGCTGAAGTGTCCCTGGTTCGGCATTGTTATGAAGAACGATGATGGACCAATGATCCAAAACTTGTATGATCACCGCTGTCAAGGGCCGGTCCAATCTCGGACGGATTCTGTCTTCCTTGATGCCATTGTCACTGTAAAAAAACCTAAACATCTGGACATTTATTCCCCAACGACGACCAAAAGTTACTAAACCGTTACGCAACAGCAGAAACTGCTGCCGGTTTGATAACTTCCCATCAGACATATCCAGTTTTTCTTTTGGCCATTGTTGAGGGAGTGGCAGTGGCGAGATCTTCGGGATTGCTTATGTGACTGGTCCAGGCGTTGCTTTGCTTGGGTGGCCACATTTTCCCTTGAAGATTACATCTTGTTGCTGCCTCCTTCTTTCTGTAGTGACTTGTCTTTTCCGGGCTTGTCCCAGTACATGGGGATGGCGACCTGTCTGGATATGGGTTGTCTCGTATCATGCTGGTTGATGTTTTGGTTCTGCCCTTGGTTTTTCATGAGGCCAACTCCTGATTGTGGGTTGGCACCTGGGGACCGTGGGCCTCTCGCTGATGAACTTCTTTCGTTGTGGCCGAGAGGAATTGCTCACCACTGGCAGGCGAGCTTCTCTCTTCAGGTCCACAATTTTCGAGAAAATGGAGATTGTCTACATGGCTGTGGGCAAAGTGAGGGGTCGATTAAGCTTGTGTACATACCCTTGGATAATTGGCTGGTCCATGGTGACCCAGCTGTTCGATGAGAAGGCTTCTCTCGACATTTTTTTCTTTGAAAGAGCCTCTCCAACCTCCGGAACCCTTATTGGCAATCGTCCTCTCGCTATCAGCTCCCGATTCTGGCCTTCAATCCAATTCCTCATGGCCCGTTTATCTGCATTCACCTTTTGTCCTGCCACTTTTTCGGGTGGTCTCGGAAATTGTAACGAAGGATCTTTCGCTGGCCCATCGTAGATAATGTCTGGCTCCGGATTGTCATTGTGGCGTCGCTCCGGAGGGGAATGAACAAGAGGAACAACATTAGTTAGTTCACCTTCTGGTTGCTTCCTTTTTTTCGTTCTAACAGATCCTGAAGCTTTTTCTGTAGAAGGCATCGAAGGCACGGCATTGCTGCCGGATGAAATTTCTGCAGCAATGACATCATCTCACTGGCTTTCAGGAACTGCTCCACTTCAAACATATCATCACTTCCAGACTTCTTATCTCAATTAGAATTAGCCATCCTTTTTTTCGAAACTTTCCAAATTAACTGCTGATACTTTTTCCTTCTTGACAAAATTCGAACCGCGACTATTCTTTGCAGAATGAAGATTCGAAGTGGCGTCCAAAATGGCAGTTGTCTTCTCATGTGATCCTGTGGGGCTTTCACTTTCAATTTCCGGCTGGAAGTGGGAGGAGCTTTTCTCAGAAAATTCTCTCTCATATTTTTTTCCCACCAGGCGGTGCTCCGTATAGCGGCAAATTCATATTTTTGCCATTTCTACGTCCAATTCAGTCGTTAATTCATCTTTTAGGATGGTTTTAACACTGGATTTCTTTTTCCCACTCCTGGATGATGTCTTTTATCATCTATCTCAGGTCCTACACGTGTTTGCACATGGGGGCTGTAGATGTCTCTTTCTTAGAGACATTTTTAGCCATCCCATGTGTTTTTTCTTTTTTCTCTCTCACTGAAGTTTCTTCTAAAATTTCACTGGATTATTTGTAGACAGTGATTTCAGTTAGGTCTTCTTTTCTCCAATCTTCATGAGGATTATTTCGATCAATTTTGACTGAGATTAGTCATCTTCTTTGAAGATCAACGGTTTCTTCTTGAAACTAATTTTCCACAGGTGTGGTTACTCCAAATTTCACCATCACCTGATTCCTAATTTTCACAGGGATGGTTACTCCAGATTTCACCACCACCTGCTCATTAATTTCCACAGGGGTGGCTACTCCAAATTTTGCCACGACCTGATCTCCACTTTTCACAGGGATGGGTACTCAGAATTTTACCATCACCTGCTTCACAGGTATAGGTACTCCAAGTTTGGTCATCACCTGCTTTTCAATGTTCACAGGGATGGGTAGTCTAATTTTTGCCATCACCTGCTCCTCCATTTTCACAGGGATGGGTACTCCAAATTTTGCCATCACCTGCTCCTCACCAAGCATTGGTATAACAGCCATCTTGGATGCCATAATAAGCTCACTTTGCAGTGGCATTTTTTGCATTGTTTGCTGACCTTCCCCAGAAATGGTCTGAAACCCTTCACTCACAAAGTTACCCTTCACAAGTGAAGCTACTCCAAATTTTGCATCAACCTGCATTTTCTTCACCATGGGTTCAACCTTAAAATCCATCTTGGCATCCCCACTTTGCAGTGGTTTTTTCAGTTGATCTTCCCCTTGGATGGTACAACTTCGGATTCCAACTGCAACTCTCCCAGATGTAAGCCTTGTTGATTCTTCTCGTTCCGCCGTGCCCCAACTCTTTAGTATCGTTGCTTCTGCTGTATGTCGATCATCATCGGACATCTCTAGCTGTCATTCACAATGACACAGACCTTCAGACTACACCTTGTTACCTCCCTGTCAAACCTTGATGCACATAATTTCCCTTGGTTGCTCAGAAACTTCCTCTCATTGGTCAGCAGCCTGAACCCCTTGAAGATTCTCTAAATTGACATCATCTTCTTCATTTACAACTTGTTCAGGCATCACTACTTTGGGGCTGAGTGGCGCCCTTAGTAGTTTAAAGCCTCATCTGTTAAATTTTCCAAATGAAAATAGTGTCATGTCACTCATGCCATTAATATGCAAAGGCACCATTTTCATTCCATTCGGCAAGGTATGAATTTTGTCAACCTAAATGGTATTCAAACATTTTGTTGCCATCATTGCCAACAGCTCTTCGATTCTGCTTACAGTGGTTGATGTTGCCGTTGGAACGTTCCTTTATTCAGTCCTTGATTTTCCGGAGTTTGGGCAATCACGTGCAATGTGGCCCGCCTCCCCACATTGGTAACAGGTGAGTAGCCCTTGGTGTTGATTTTACCAAGGAGCTCTCTGCTTGTTCTGATGCTGATTTGTCTGTTTTGGTTCCTGGTCAGCTTTTTCAGGAGGGTTTGACGTATTGTCTTGTCCGCTTGAATTCTTAGGTTGACTTTGGCTGGCTTATGCCCGTTTTGGTTGTAGTCCCAGCCGATGTATTGTAAACCAATTCTTTCTCATCCACCAGTTCTTCTTTAGTTTGAGTACTAAAGTGCACGAACTCATGGAAATGGTCTTTTGGTGTCCCATAGTTTCCTCAGTGCTGGTAACAGACTCTTTCGGAGCATAGCTATCAGCAACGATTAATCATCATGTGGATGAATTCTTTGATACATCTCGGCATATTTTTCAGCATAGACCCTGAAAGTTTTGTGGTGCCTCTCCACCAATCCACCTTCTAGTCCAGCAGGAGGAATTCAGCAATAATTGTCCCTTCATGGCTGTCCACGTTATCTCTTGTCCATCATAAGCAGAGCGAAGTGTGCAAGCTATTTTATTGCATGCTTCCTCAAGAGCCCTGCGAAGTGTCTGCATCGCTGCAGGAAAGTCCAGTCGTGTGCGGTAGTGATGTCTTCAAATTCTTCTATGTAGAGGAGGATGTTGTTATCACCGTTGTACTTCGAGAATCCCTGCAGTGGATGTAACGAATTTCTTTCAGAGTACGGCATAGGTCCCAGGTCCGGTATCCACTTGGTTGTTTCATCTGGACCAGATTTGCACCTGGGTTCAATCGATTCCAATTCAGTGTTGATTGAGCCCGCTCTTCTCTCGCTTAATTCGTCACCCAAAATTTGAAGAACCAATTCATCTTGTTTTACTCTTGATAGCTTACCAATGATGTTGGCAATAGCAGCTTTTGGCATCTTGCTTCTGTCGTTGGAATGCAGCTCAGGTTTGATGATAACTGGAGTTGGTTGAAGTACTTCCTCTTCCTTCTTGGTCTCCTCCTGTTGAGTATGTTGCCTCTTCACAATCTTCTTCAATGCAGCAGTCTTCTTCTTTCGGCGTATTTCCTCCCTCAGTCTCTCGAGATTCCTCAAATCCTTGAGTAATTTCTGAAGATTGGTCATTTTGATGTCGATGATTCTTTGTTGCATGCTTTTCAACACAATTTTTGTAGATTACGGAGTAACAAGGTGTTCAACTACTCCGCACCTCCACCAAATTTGTAACGAACCACGTTCATGGGGTGAATAGAATTGTCAAAAAGTATTGTAGCACTCTTTCGGGCAATCAGAAAGTGGTTGGCTAGGCCACTAATTCTACTCTGGTTCGGGAGGAAGGGAACAAATTAGTCCCATACGTTTCCTCATGTTCCTCTCTCAATTACCTTTACAGTTTTAAGGATCTTTTGTTGTCTGCTACTCCTCGAGCTTTTGCCCATTAAAAGTGGTTGGATCGTGTTGTCTTCTGAAGTTTCATCTATGGCTGGAGATCCAGGTTTACACCTGGGTTGACAGTGCTAGATGACAAATTGTTGAAGTTCTTCATTCGGTTCAAAAAGTATAAAATCAGACTTAGCAACTGCTTTAAGTATAATGACAGTTTATTTACATCATTCGTTATTTCTTGGACAAACTTGAGCATAGTGACAGTGGCTCAAGAAATCCAAAGAATCTTTTCTACATACAAAATACACGGCCTTTTATACCCAAAAAGAGCCCCTGTTTGGGTAAAAACAAAAGTAACAACCAAACCGGCCAATCAACGTGATTGACCAGTGGTCAGCAAAAATATAGACAAATGACTCATTGCAATCAAAATAAACTTACAATAGAAAGTTTTAACCCCATAGACCTAATGTTGAGGCTTATCAGGACGACCTCCTTGTATTAAGGGGTGGAACTGGGAGGAAAAAGGACCCAAGACAGGTTATTGGCATCATCAGCACCTGATAGAACTGGGTCAATCCTCTGTACGTGGGTACAGAGGGTTGACAAAGTTATACGCCAATACCAGGCAAAAATAAATGAGGTAGATCATTTTCTCTTTCAAATATAAAAGGGGAGGGGATAATAGTAACAAAATTAAACTACTGTTTATCACAGGCAACTGTGAACAGCATTCGAATTTCTTTTCCTCCGCACTTTTATGAACGTCATCAATTTCTAATTGGTTTGTTACTTGGTCTGACGTCATAAAAGGGCGGAGGAGAAGAAATTCTATTGCAGGGCACAATTGCCTGTGAATTTTGCTCCCGTCATTTATGACGGGTTACCCCACTAGTATATATATACTAATCCTAAGTCTGTCTGTCTATAATGCTGTACAGACAAGAGCAAAACGTTTAAGCACGTCGGAATTTACTTAAATTTAAATGAACCGCTTTTTTTTTCAAAGTCAATGTTATGTTGCGCTCTCCCGATCCAAGAACCCAAACAAAATTAAGGTGCTTATAAATAAAAAAAAACATTGTTAAATCAAACCCATGATATTAAATTGGAAAGGGCAAAGGTTAGAAAGGGGGGGGGGGGTGAGAGAGAGAAATGTGGAGGGGGAAAAAAGGGTGAGGGGTATAATAGTAGTAAAATTAAACTAAAATTTGGCTCCCGTCATTTATGACGGGTTAATCCACTAGTTAATAATAAAAGTCAATTTTTATTTAGTTCGTGTCTTTAACTGGATTCCATATAATTCACCTAAACACATTTAATTTGAATTCATTTAACTCGTGCGTGTACAAGGTGTTATGCCATCCATATACACACACAGACACATGAGTTAAATGAATTCAAATTAAATGTGTTTGGGGGAATTGTATGGAATCCAGTTAAGGACATGAAACAAATAAAAATTAAGTTTAATTATTAATATTTAAAATTGAAATTGGCCTACTAAATCAATATTTTGTCAATAGTTTATATATTATATTTAAGTATTAACTCAAAATTTTCAGATTATTAACTGAATGAATTGAATTCGATATGTTGTTTGTTTGCCCTTCACAAGACTCTGTAGAACACGTTCATTATTTAAATGCATTTAAATTATCAGGTGTGTACTAGGTATTACATTTTTTTCTCTTCTAATACTTTGTACACACATGAGTTAAATGAATTCAAATTAAAGCTGTTTAGGTGAATTATACGAAATCCGGTTAAGGACATGAACAAAATAAAAATTGACTTTATTGTTAATATTTTAAATTGAAATACTAAATCAATATTTTGTCAATAGTTTATACATTATATTTAAGTATTAATCTCCAATATTTTGAGATTATTAACTGTATAAATTGAATATTGATATGTTGTTTGTTTGCCTTTCACAGGGGGCTGTGTAGAACACGTTCATTATTTGAATTCATTTAACTTATGAGGTGTGTACTAAGTATAAGTTGTATTAGTTATATTATATAGGCAGAGCCGCAGAACTCATCCACATACGTAAGTGGCCACGTGCTTTATAAATAACAAAAATGTGATGATTTATTTGCAACATGTCATGGTACTCCCGTCGGTTGCTTTTTTTGTTTTTGTTTTTTATTGTATTCTTTTCATTGCTTCTCGAAATTCTCACGGTCTTGAAAAAAAAATTAGTTGTAATGAAGAAAGAAAAAACCTTAAAGAATGTAGAATCTGAAAAAAATAACGCCAATTTCAATGTTCATGGTCCAATAAAACAAACATGCACTGTCACGAATTAAGTGGTCATAAATTGAACAACTAGCTTCCATTATGATCCACCTGGATTCCTAGGCTTTAGATAATTCAAAGATCTTGTCACATACTCAAAGCCCCATTCTTTGGTGTGCGTGTAAATCACGTAGAATATACAAATGGAGGATATAGTATGTGCGTTAGTGTTGCACATAATATAGGCCTACCAATGCTACCATATCTTTACTTTCTTCCATTAAGCATACTTTTTCGTTTCTCAATTGTATCATTAATAATTATAATTAATTATTCATTCATGTCATATTCTACAGTATATTGGGTTGGATTCTTATGCAATTTTTCATAGACCCTTGTTATAAATTACATATAATACAGACTTTTTACTCTTAAAAAGATCATCTACCTCCAGAAATTTCTTGTCAAAATATTGTCAAGAATTATTCAACGATGAACAAAACGATTTTTAAAATTTAAAATAAGTGTATAAATAAGTGTTAAATTTTAAAAAAAATTAAAAATCAGTTGACTTCATGTAAATGAACTTTATCAGATAGATGCGCCACCAAACAACAGACATAGGCAACAGAACCTCCCCAAACATACTCCTCTACTCGAATTCTGAGGTGTTGTCTCCAGATCACATTACTTTCATTTGAATGATCCATTAATATTTGAATTATTCCACATGGAAGGTTATATTGAGTTGAATATGAATAAGGAATACATCTATTTGATTAATGAATTCTGGAAATGTGACGTGACAACCTCTGCCACCAAAATTGGAGGGGGGGGGGGGACTTTCGTTTTTGAAAATTTAAAATGGCGTCATTTGGTGACTCATGAAAAGTCACTAAATTTTTAAGTTTTTATGGTTTTATTGACTTATTTTAAAAATTCAAAATCGTTGACAATATTTTGAAAAGAAATTTCTGGAGGTAATTATCTCTTTAAGGCCTTGTTTCCACTGGGGCGAAAATTTGAACTTTTTTGAAAATTTTAACCTGTAAAAAACAGAAGAAAAAACGTTGCCCTGTGTATAATAGTAATTAGGTGCGGGCCACGTTTCTTCTATTTTTCACCAGATAAAATTTTCAAAAAATTCAAATTCCACCCCAATCATTTTGGTGAAAATTTGAACTTTTTGAAAATGTCCAATGCCTCCTAAAGCCTTGTTTCCATTGGGGCCCAATGGAAAAAGGCCTTAGGAGGCATTATAGATATAATTTTTTTTGTTCTCCCCATAAGGCACCACTGCATTGGCTAATGCTATACTCTATTATAATAGCCTCTATAAACGTTTTTTTGTAAAATTTGGATTACAAAAATAACACGATGAAAAAATTTAAATTGTTTTCAAAAACCAAAAATTCTTTCATGGCCGAAAATTCTTTCATATCTTAAAAAATAATGATTTTATAGTAGCTTGAAAATGACCATTTTTTTGGATTTTCCATTGACATTTCATGAAAACTATTTACGCATTTTTAAAACTGTCGTAAAAAGTTTACTTTTAAAGATATCATCATGAAAAAAAAACGTAAAATTGCCACCAACTATTCTGGTTTCGAAAACACTTTGATTTTTTTTTCTGTAATGTTTCTGCTGAAAAACGTTCACTTAAAAAATATAAATAAATTTTCTTAAAACTGCAAGTTGGCAAAGAAGGACCAAAACAAAATAAATATTTATAAAGCCACTTAAAATAAATTGCACACTTAAATAGATTGCAGTCAGCAGTGTGATACTTTCTATAGATTTGTATGTTAAAGTTCGTCTGCTGTTCTCGTAATAGGCAATTTTTTTAATACTGCTACTAGAGGCGCTGTTTGGACATACAGCAGCTCATTTCCCCCCCCCCCCCCCCCCCCCCCCCCCCCCGACCCCGTAGGCCTACTATTTCTGTGAGGTCATGAATTCCTATTATGTAATGAAAAATAATGATGGGCTTCATATGTTATCACTAACTATGACAATCAAATTCCAGTGAGGTAATAATTTCATTTGTAACCTTTGTATGTTTTTACTTTTGGAATGTTTTTCTGTTGGTCACATGATAACATTCTGGTTAGTTCCACTGTATATAGAGAGCTGGGATTTTCTTCTTTTTAATCATTCTTGCTTCTGGAAGTCTGTGAGGGTGCCAGTTAAATTGTGGGCCAGATTCATTTTTTTAAAACCATCAGTGCAGGAACTATTTACTGCTTTTGTTTCATCATGGTGTACATCATTATGCCATCATTATTGTGTAGCATATTGTGCTTTATAATAGTCATCATTGTGTGAACTATATTTTCAACTGTTCATCTATGTCAGCATAGTATGAACTATTTTCAACCACATCTTATCATAATCTTTCCCTCTCGATCTAACTTTAAATCATCTGGTAATGCATGAAATCCAGTCCAGCAAGAAACAACACTGGTTTGCATGAACACCCTAACTTCATATTTGGCTTTATTACTGAGTCAAAGTTGTACTTCCTCTTGACCATGTGCAAGATATTTTATTATTATTTCTTTGATTATTTAAGTATATTTAAATGTCATTACTCATTTATATTTTGTAAACTAAACAGCTGTTAATATTAATATATTTTATTTGTTTCATTATAATAAATTATATTCAAAATAGTAATTTTTGTCTCACTGGAGTTTTGTTAGTTAAGGGATTATTAATTAATTATACCCACACTAATTAACCTTTACATTTCTATTTCCTACTTTTCTGAAATTGCTGTCAGGGAACAAATTTTTTTTTTCTAGGAAAGGATAACAACAGGTTATTAAGACATTGTGGCACTGGCAAAGTTGTGATAAGCAACAACAGATGGCATTTAAATACCTCCATGTAAACCTATGGCCATAAAATAAAATTTGCACAACAGAAAAAACTTATTTTAATTATGAAATTGGCCACTGTTTTCAACAGTTTTTCAATTAAACATAATTATAGAAGAATCAATTACTTGTATGGTTGCACGTTTATATTGTTATTAATAGAACTAAATTAGTTATTATAATTTGAATTTTGTGTATTTGACGTCCTTTGGCCGTTTATATGGATCAGTGAAACACATGCCAAAACTACATGAATCACGCGAAATCTACACAATATACAATAAATTGAATTATTACTTCAAATATCTAGGTTAATTATGAATGGTGTGGTTAGTTTCTTTTGTTACATTTTAGCACTGAATTCATTTTAAAACTACTTGACTCAGTGCCCATACATCCCCCAGTGTACTCAAAACAAACAATGCCCCAAGGGCCTGCAATGTTGCTTGAGCACAAGATGCCCCTAAACCAATGATGCCCTGGAGTATGTGACATTTCACAAGTCTGAGATGCCCCAAAGCATATGATGAATCCAGAGATCATGAAACCTCTGAGCCCATGTTGCCCGTAGAGCCCACAATGTTTCAGGAGCTCTCAACACTCCAAATTCATAGCATCTCAAGAGCCCATAAAGCCTATGAGCTCTTCAAAATTAAACAATTTCATAAAAAAATTACATTATAAACTCCAAGTGTAATGGTCTGACCCACCGGTCAAAACACTGATATAACCTTACATGGTCACTTACCGTTCTATAGACTGTGGTTAGGGGCCGGGACTACACACGCAGTGCCCTTGGTGAACCACTGGGTGGCATCGGACGGCCTTGCGGTCTCCCTTGCCAATGTTGACAGTCAAATAATGGCGACAAAGCAAAAAACACAGAGGAGCATGATGAATCCACCAAGAAACCCATGTGCGCTAAACAGACACAGTAGCAGCCAAAAAACGGTTTTCCCCGACTGAAACCCCCTTTCCCCAGCTAAACTTCCTACAATGAATGACACAATACAGTGGTTGAATAATATAAAAACAAATGGTATAATTACTTACAAGGCAGATCATTATTTACATAACTGCTGGCCAAGTTGGCCAACAGGCAACTGGTTACATAATTCAATAAAACAATAAAAAATACACATGCCACTTCCATGTGCGTTGGAGGCCAACCTGGCCTCCAACAGGTTGTGTTGTTTTTTACAGAAAACCATTCTACTGTCAACTGCCACTAGCATTTGGATACTAGAGTTTTGTTAGCGCATGCGCAATGGTTTATATAGGAAAATGATAGCAAGTGAAATGGCAGTTACCATTGGTGATCAAAAGATGGCTCTGCTAATGCAAATCTGTAATCACTTTCCTATATACACCAATGCGCATGCGCTAACAAAACTCTAGTATCCAAATACTAGTCCAACTGCCTGGATTAATGGCTGACGTGACCATTAATTACCCCAGGTGGCTCCTCCCGGAGACAGTGGCAAGACCTGACCTCTCACCCATAGAACTAAGATGAACAGCCTGCTGGACACAATATGGCATCTGCCTGGCTGCTTCTTGTAAATAGGCAGCCAGGTGGATACCATGTTGTGTTCAGCAGGTTGCTTACCATAGAGTTCTATAGGTGAGAGGTCAGAGATCAAATTGCAGTCTGACAGACAGTCATCAGGAAATCTGTCTTAAAGGAAGCAGACCAGGCTGTAACACAAGGCAAAATGATGAAATCGTAATGTTAATAAGTGTTAAATATATCTATCTGTACAACAACTGCATCCGTTCAGACACGGACATGTCGACTTTTAATCTCTTTTAATCGGCCATGTTAATTATTCCATGTTGCACGCACCATACTCTAATAACTAAATTATTGCAAGCGCCCTCTTGTAGAAGCAATAATTTAATTATTATGCCACAGTCACACTAGGCTGGTTTCCCAGCTGCTGGTTGCTGCTGGCTGGTTGTAGTGCTCTAGCAGCATAGTCTGAACTGCTACTAGCAGCTGCTTTCTCCAGCCGGCTAGTGATTTTAACAGTGGCTGGTAAAGTTGGACATGTCCAACTTTAGCAGCTACCAGCTGGTTATGTGACTCCCTTCCTGCTGCTGCCATCTAGTGTGAACTTTGTGTTGCTAGCAGTGGCACTAGTGGTAGTTGAAACTCCACTGCATGGGTTAGTTGTTGTTATAGTTTGTGTTTTTGCAAGACGTTGATTGGATGACTTGCACTGCTAATACCAGCAGTGACTGGAGAAGTGTGAACCCAAAGCAGCTGCTGCTTGCTGTTGCTGCTAATAGCCAGCAGCAACCAGCAGCTTGTAAACCCGCCTAGTGTGACTGCCGCTTTAGAGTGTGGTGAGTGCAACATGGCATAACTAACATGGCTGAATAAAAGAGTTTAAAAGTCGACATGTCGAGATTTTAAAAAAATCTCCGGAGGCTCCGTAGTTTTTGTTGATTGTTATGTGAGTTTAGTTAGTGTAATACTAGATCTATAGTTATGGTTATTTTACTTTATTCAAGATTCAACAAAATTTAAAATAAATTTAAATAAATATAATTAAAATTAAAATAAATTATAAAATAAATATTCAACATAACATTCGTAATTTCTATTGGATCGCCCTTTGAGGGCGTGTCCCTTTCAGGACAATAATGCTACTTTTACACAGGCAGTTAGAAATAGGTGAAAACTTCAGTTAGCTCCGCCCTTGTTATGACGACTGGCAACTTCTAATTGGCTAATTATGAAGTCTGACGTCACATGCTCCGCCCTTTTCAACGACAGACTATATAACCAGATAATTAGAAATTGCCAGTCGTCATAACAAGGGCGGAGCCAACTGAGTTTTCACCTATTTCTAACTACCTGTCACTTTTACTGCTTTTACAAGCAAAATACCTGTGGTCCTGCTTGCGGCGCCTCAAAGATTAACTTTTCTCACATTTTACTGCCATCACCTCACAATTACGCGAATTTGGTTAATAAATATTTTACTTGAAACTTGGGTGATAAATGTCCACTATAGTGTTCTTTCAGTAAGTATGTAAATGACTTATTCCACCTTGAACGAATTTTTATACGATTCTGACTGGAGCGACCCCAAGGGGTGGAGGTGAAGGCTAGTAGTGACGTGTAGGTACTAAGAAAATAATAAATTCACGAGTGGTTAAATAGTAGAAAGCCTATGCATTTCGATTGGAATGAAGCTCAAAAAAATAATTTATAAATGGTAAATAATAAATTTCAAATTAAAATAGTTTATTAACTTTATTTTAACACTTGGAGATAAATTAGCATTGTTTTCATTTCTAAATTCTATTTTTTGCGCTCCATCCCACTTTTGTAGACTCCTACAATTGGAATTGCCTTTTGCTATTTAAGAAGCCTAGATATAGCGTTTAATTCAAAATTTCTCCGAATGTAGGCGCTGCGATCGTATTTTTTTTAAATTTAACAATTGGTTTTTAACATTTTTTTTCTCTCCAGATTTGAAGTCACATAACAATTAATAGAAAAACAATTTCATATGCTAACCTCATAAAAAGGAAACATTGTGAAGTCAATAAATTATTAATGCACGTGCTAATTTTTATGTGATTGTTCTAAGTCGTTTTTACCAAGAGTTCTTCAAATGTTTGTGGGATGGTTTTTTTGGTCTTATGGAACTTAACATGGAGTTAAAAAACATACGACTTTTAACGTTATTAAAAAATAGAAGGACCTTTTCAAAATTTATAAAAAGGAAACATCGCGAAGCCAATACATGAAAGCACGTGCTAATTTTTTCTTATTCTAAATCGTTTTTAACGAGAGTTCTTCAAATGTTTGTGGGACGGTTTTTGGTCCAATGAGATTTAACATGGAGTTAAAAAAATGAACGATATTGAAACTTATTTAAAAATAGAAGGACATTTTCAAAATTTATATAAAGGGAGCACTTAAAGAACAATACATTTTATTGCACTTAGTGCTTTACTCTATCTTCATTGAACGATTGTGAGACTATTCTCTTGCAAGTTTAGTAACACCATACAGTAACCCTCATTTGTCTCGTTGTCGTCTGCTCAAAACAACAAGATGGAGGTGTATCTAGGCTCATAACCCCAACATTTGACTAACATTACCAAACATGGATCAATTCATGACTGACAAGTGCATTGCATCTAATCGTTTTACATAGGAAAAGTGCAATTGTAGTACAAGCAAATTAGCATCGCTATCTATTGTTCAATGTAAACAGTTTACTGTAAAGTCTAGCAGACAGCTAACATAGGCTACTCAGGCCTGACCGGAGGCATTGCGCACAAACACCGTCCGTCTTTGCGATGCCCGAAACAAGAACAACCGTCCCAATTGAATACCGGCCTTTCTGACATTTACCTGAACTGCTGTATGGCCACTGGCTTGCACTAACCAATGTAGATCATGTAGAAAAGCAATGTAATGCAAAAAGCTTAAGAGCTTGGCTTGAAGGATGAACAAAGCAAGGCAAACCTGTCTGTAAGCAATCAACCATAGACTTCACTTAAATTACTTCAATGCAAAAGTTACAATCCTATTAGAGTATCAATGCAACTACAAATGTTAAAGTAAAAACTTAAAAATGTTCTCATTAAAATCAGTGAAATTATTTCTTAATATTACATATATTATTACATATCTCTGTGTGAGTGTGTGTGTGTGTGGCTGTGTGTGTGTCACAAAAAAACTTGAAACACGTCAGAATTTATATAAAATTAAATGAATAAATGAACCACTTTTTCTTCTCTAGGTCAACTATATGACCTTGATATTAAATAGGAAAGTGGGGGGAAGGTTGGAAAGTATAAGGGGGAGAGAGAAACTTGGAGGGGGAATAAGTGGAAGGGGGGAAACTGAAATTGAAATGAAAAGGAAAAAACGACGCGCATGCGCACAATTGCCTGTGAATTTTGCCCCCGTCATTTATGACTGGTTACCCCACTAGTTTCTTATATTATATATATATTAAGCCAGGTCTGTGTGCGTGTGTGGGTGTCTATCTATCAGTCTGTGATAACGCTGTACAAACCTTGAAACACGTCGGAATTTATATAAATTTGAATAAATGAAATGCTTTTTTTTTCTCAAGGTCAACTATATGTTGCACCCTGCCCATCCAAGAACCACATGATATTAAATTGGAGAAGGGAAAAGGCTGTAAAGTGCAGAAGGGGGTGAGAGAAACGTGGAGGGAGAAAAAGTGGGAGGGGGTGACTGAAATTGAAATGAAAGGAGTAAAAAAGGAACAAACGACGCGCATGCGCACACCAGAGAAAATGAAAAATCATTTTCTCTTTCAAATATAAAAAGGGGAGGGGATAATAGTAGCAAAATTAAACTACAGTTTATCACAGGCAATTGTGCCCAGCATTAGAATTTCTTTTGCTCCGCCATTTTATGAACGTCATCAATTTCTAATTGGTTTGTTACTTGGTGTGACGTCATAAAAGAGCGGAATAAAGGAAATTCTAATGCTGAGCACAATTGCCTGTGAATTTTGCTCTAGTCATTTATGACGGGTTACCTCACTAGTATTTATATAAATTTGAATTTGAAAAATGACTCTGCAAGCAGACAAGAATGCCTGTTGCAGAGGAACAATATAGTTAAAATGCAGCATTCAAAATGCATTGTCAAAACCCCAAAAAATACAAACCAAATAACAAATTCAACCTGTTCTATTGCACCTGAAATAAAGCTTTGTCAGAAAATGAAAAGCCCCAAAGGGGTAGTTTTATACTCCAAACTTGGCTAAGGGTATGTTTATACCCCAAACTTTGCTAAGATTTGCAAGCTTTGAAACTGGTAAAAATGAGCTCCCCAAAGCTTAACTTATTCATACAAACACATGGTCTTAAAAGCTTCAAGTGCTGCATTTTCTTATCTTTAGGGTTGGTTTATACTCCCTTGCTAAGCAGGAAAGCAGCCTGCGAAGCTTCAAAAATGACATCAGAGCTTCAGGTTTTTGCCTTCGCCAGAGCATGAAGCTAGCTTTGAAATTGTTCAACTTTTCAAAGCTTAGCAACTCAAAACGATACACAACGAACGGATACACAAATGGGGTGAACAAGTCGCACGTTTTTTGCTTCCAGAAGGGGAGGGGTCTATTGTTTTGTATATCTGTTTTATAGGGCATAAAGGTTAGAAAATATTGTGAAGTTTGCAAGACCACATGTTTCTATGAACAAGCAAAGCTTTGGTGAGCTAATTTTTAGGAGCTTCAAAGCTTGCAAATCTTAGCAAAGCTTGGAGTATAAACCTACCCTTATACAATAGAACCCTTTTCCTTCTGGAAGAAAAAAGGTGTGACTTGTTCACTCCATTTTTGTATCCGTTTCATGATTGGTGCTTTGAGTTGCTAAGCTTTGAAAAGTTGAACAATTTCAAAGCTAGCTTCATGCTCTGGCGAAGACAAAAACCTGAAGCTCTGACGTCATTTTTGAAGCTTCGCAGGCTCCTTTGCCGCTTAGCAAGGGAGTATAACCCAACCCTAAAGGTTAGAAAATGCAGCACTTGAAGCTTTTTCCATGCATATAATCCTCTGTAAAAAAAAACTCCCATTGTCTTACCACCGTAGAAACAAATGACCATTAATATGAATCTATCCGTTCAATAATCTCTGTAATTTTTTTGCTAATGTGGTCACCCCATCTCTGCCCTGCACAGTTTATTTGAAGTTGGTTTATGACAAAAGCCTTTTATCATCCGCTTACAAATGTTATGACTAAAATGTATGTGATTATGCGTTCAGTCACTTTTTTGTGTGTTGTAAAATGTACTGTATATTACTAATATTAGTATTTAACCAATTTAGATAATTAAAGGTGATTAAAAGTAGGCATACAAGGTGTAAATTTTTCCTTCCTTCAAAATGCTTAAGTTTAAAAGTATTTCAAAAGTTATTTATGACTTAGGTTGTAACTTTGTATTTCCTTATAATTAAAAAAAAATAATAAATGCGTATAGGAATGTTATATTACCAAGATTGTCTAACACATCTCTAGTTATAACATTAATTATTCCATTGTTATAGAATGACGTTATATGCTATTAGACTTAATTACAATGAAGGAGGATATTGGAAAAATACATTTCTCTTTCAGTTGTGGTAAGATGACCATTTTCTGGGGTCCTGTTTCCATTTCTTCTTTTGTTTATTTTGTTTATTATCCTTCATCTTTATTACGGTTGTGGTTGTTTGAACTTCAACCTGTCTAATGAAATTTTGTCTTAAATCTTGGCTCCTCTTGTCAGGAGGTGTCAATTGACTCATGATATTATTGATGGTCACTCTTTGTGGACACTTGTTGATGTTCCTCTCTTGAAACTCTTTTTTGCCTTCACTACAAGTTGTAGTGACTACTTCCTCTTGGGATTCAGTGTCGTACTGACTTCTGACCTTGTCTTGTATAACTTCTGTATACATTGGTGTCTTTATTGCTTTATGGGTGCGCTTCATAAACTTCTTGTTTATTAACAACCGTGTCGCTTGTTCCAATTTTGCGTTTGTGTATGTTGTTTGCAAATTGTTACCTCGGTGACTCAGGATCATAAGTTGGTTTGTTAGGTTCCTCAATAGCATCATCTACACCCTCTAAAACATCATCTATCTCTGTTTCACTTATGTATCCTACTATGTCGTCATCTGCGAGACTTCTGTTTAACAATGAGTCATTGTTCTCTGGCATTGCAAGTTCATTTAAGTGTACTTGGTTCTTGAAAACCCTTGTAGACATCTTCAATTGGGCGTCTTTCTTCACCTCGAGCTGGACATCTCTCTTGCTTCTGATGGATGCTTTGGGCTGGACATCTTTCTTGTCTCCTCTTGTGGATGTCTCGGACTGGACATCTCTCTTGTGGGTGGATGACCGGAAAATCGACCTTACTCTTCTTCGAAGATACTGTCTTCATGAAGGGCAGTGGACTTTTTTCACCATGGCCCCAATTAGTTTAAATGTTGCTGTTGGGATTCGATGGGAAAATAAGTCGTCTGTCCTTTGACTACAACAGCTACATACTGTCTCCCATCGGGTCCTGTGGAAACAATTGACTCGTTGCTTATCACATTGCCAACTGTGGACGCTTTACGTTTATCGGGCAGTGGACAATTCCTGCCAATATGTCTTTTTTGGCAACCCATTAAAGCACATGACCTCCTCTAAAGGTACTTTAGGTTTTTGTCCTCTATTTCTTTGTGGTTTCTGGCCTTCTTGCTTTTTCGGTCGACCAGATCTTGGAGCATTGCTCTGTGCTACGATGGCATATACTCTGTTGTCGAATGATCCTTTCTGCTGATTCTTTTTACCTTTCTGGTGCTGCTGACCAGATTGTTGCTTGGGTTGGAAGGGCTGAAGCACGCTTTGCTCCACAATCTCCCACTCTTTATCCATAATCAAAATCGATTTGACTCGATTTATGAACTGAACAAATTCTTTAGTGTCTGTGATTGGACATGTCTTGGTGTGCTGTCGAATGATAGTATGCAGGGTCTTACGCAAATTCGGCATGTGTACTGGCTCTGGGATCTTTGGGCATAACAGGTAGGACATTCGCAAATAATTTTGCATGTAAACTGCTGAATTCTCAACCTTACATTGCCTCATATTCTCGAATTTTTCTTGAATTCGTACCGCATTGTCGGCCTTTCCAAACGCGTCTACTAGCACTTGGCGAAGATCGGTCCATGTTGGTTTCTTGTGTTCTCTCGAGAAACCTGCTAACCACTCCTGGGCATAGCCTATTAATGCTGTTTTGGTGAAGTACAGTCTGTGTACATTGTTCCACTCTTGAATATTTGCAATATTCTCAAAATGCTGCAGAAATTCATGCACTGACATGATGCTGTCGAAATGCTGAAGTGTTTCGAGTGGATGGCGACCATGATATCTTTTAACTAGTTCTCGGCATGATGGTGCTTCGATGTCGTCTTCTAATGTGATAGCTCTAATGTTCATGCATGCTTGCACTGGCTCTGGGTGTGGCATGACCTTATCTCTTGGGTGCGCCCCTCGAAATTCACTTTGAATATCGTGAACTGTTGCAAACTCACTCGTTTGGGTTGAATCCGGCTTGCTAGTGAATCCAAATACATTGAGCATGGACTCCTTTTGCTTTTTGGTCTATAGACTTGACAGGTACTCTGTGGTGACTTGCCTTTTCATCTGTGCAGTCAGTTGAAGGACCTCTTCAGGCATCACTCTTGATGTCTTTCTCGCAGGTCTTGGTGTAGTTGAAGCTCCTCCAGTAGATTCATCTTCTTTATCAGTCATTAGTGGCACTACACCCTGCACCTCTACCATATTGTGATGAGGCTGGCCTTTTGGCACCACCACTATGTGATGGTGCTGGGTCAGAACAGCCCCTTGTTTAACCGCATGCGACATTCTGATAGTCCAGTGACTTGCACTGATCACACAGTCTCTCGAGTACAGTTAATCCTCAAAAACCCACAAAAATACTTTACTGTTTTAGCCGGGGCCGACTGTGGCCCTCCTCACTCCTTGAGTTGGAACACACTCAGTCTCAACTTGGTCTTTTTTAGCCTGATCTGAAGGTGCCAATGAGAGGGACTCAGTAGGTTTCTGAGTGCCTCTGTTGGTGCTGGAGATATAGGCTAAAGTCTCTACATTCATTATTTTCACTGTTGTAAAATAAACTTATGCAACACTTATGAGGTATAAAAGGGTTCTTTATATATAACAACTTTGTATGATTACATGGTTATATCCTTTACATTGATGATACAATTTTATACTAAATACTTGAATATGATATTCACTCAAAGTTTCAGAATTACTTTCTGAAACTTCACACTTTGTTTACTCTAGAACAGAATATTCAAACTCTAAAACTTGTACTGTCCTCATCGAATCTCTATTCAGAACTCTTCTCAAACATAAGTTTCACAGCACATTCGTTCTGTCATGAGAGGGAGCAATTGTCACCTAAGGGATCAATGACAGGCCAACTGGGCCAATCATTGCCCTAGGCTGGGGATATTACTTTTTAAGGAAAGGCACTTTTTGACTCTTTTCCCAATTTCTCACGGTTTGTCTTGGTTCTTCGAATTGCTAAGAATTATGGCCACCCAAGTCTGGTCATCTGTTCTCAATGGAGTGCCATTCAATAAGGGGATTTCTACGAGGTGTTAAACAAGTATGCAGATACAGGGTGTCACAACAACTTTAGGACAAGCACCACCAGTGGCATAATCTGGATTTACTCTACCAGGATCTCTAACAAAACCACTGTCCACTGGGGCATCACGTTGGTACTTGTTCTTGTGCAATCGACATGTTCTTTGAAAATGAGTTTTCTTCTTCTTTCTCTGAACCACCTCCCACACAGTGTGGGTCACTAAGTGATGATGATGAATGATAATAGATGATGATGGGCAATTCGGCCCAGAAAATATTAGTATGACAATTAATTATTTCATTAAAACACTTTTAATAAGCTTAATAAGCAAAAATTGAAACACTTTCATTATTTTAATAATTCATAACTTTAAAACCTGTATAGTATACAATATTTTTTTGCATCATTGGAAAGAGCATGAAAAGTGTCAAACAATCCGACTTGGCCCACCGAAGAATCCTCTGCAGGCTCAACTGGGTGTTGTGCCACCCAAGCATAAGATCGAAAGACACCCTCTTGAGTCTGTCCTCTTCCAGACGTCAAAACACTTTGATGCCCATCTGGAGGAGTTGTGGTCTCAAATGCAGACCACGACTGGTTAGGAGGTCCACCAGGGCAACTGCAGGATCGGTTTCACACCTTGGAAGAGGCAGCATCACATACTCAGCTACCATACCTTCTAGGTCGCATCATAGCAGTTGTTGGACAAATGGGGCTGTCGTCCGAACACAAAAATCCAGGCATACCAGGTTGATGACTATCAGCACTGGCTAACTCCCACAACCAAATCCAAGCACATGGTTCATGTTGCAAGGTGGCAACATTGCTACCTACAGGTCTGGAAGTGGCTTTTGCAGGTGGCAGTAACTCTGGTATTGGTAGCCCTTAATTCCTGGCTGGTCCTGAAACAGACTAAGCCAGTTATTAAGGAAAATATTCTGTGGAATACGAAGGCTCTGTACCAATACACCTTCCTTCCGCTCAAAAAATCCCTTCGCCAATATGTAGAAAAAAGGGTGTACCCCCTCCGGGAGTTATGGGACCATGTTTGGCAGGAACACTGACTTCATTCATCAGGTTGCCCTCGACCTGAAATACAGGCTATTTCACTTGGTGGAGATTTCCCACCAATCGAACCCATGGATTCAATACGACGAACAACTTCGGAGATGATGGTGGCTTGCCGATGACAATGTCATGCATTGACCGACCATCCATCTGAGCTTTCTTGACATAGTGGGTATGGTCCAGCATGCTCTTACTTGTGTGAGATGTTCCAGGCCGTTCAGTGTTTGTTTTATATTTCATCGATCTTTTTACTTTTGTTGGGCCCTGTAAGTGTTTAGCTTTTGAGTCACTCGGTACTGTTTGCACTGTTTGATCCAAATCTGATAAATGAGTGTATGTGTCACCCTTTTGTCCCTTTGTATTCGTTTAAGCTTGATTGATCTTCATGCATTTTTAATTTTAATTTGTGTTTGTTTTCAAAGTTTATACGTTGGTGAGAAAAAGAATGCAATTTATTTTGGCCAACTGGACAAATCCATTGATTGGTCCAATTGGGCCCAAACTCCTTAAGTGACCAAATATAAATGTGCCCTGGGAATCCGTCATCCTATATTTCTAGCATTTTTCAATTATTGAAGCAATCTTTTAAGCAGAGAATCTATGCCGGTTTTTGTTTCGAGTCTAAAGTACTTTCCAAATAGAGAATCTATGCTCGATTTTAAAGTAGTTGTGAATAAACCGAATCTATGCCAGTTATTGCGTTAAGAACAGTTTTTCGTTACCAAGTTTTATATGCTTATACCTGCATTAAATCCAAGTTATTTTTGCATTTAAAACCGTGGTGAATTTATTTCATTTTCGAATATGCAACATCATCATCAATTTCAGCCTTTTACCTAGCCATCATCCAAGAAGGAAGACAACCAGGTGCAAGCCTGAACTACAACAGACAAGCAGTCAATCTGATCTTCAGAAGCAATTTATCAGGCGCAAGCCTGATGGAATACAGACTACAAAAAATGCTCGAAGCCGTAAGAGTCTTTTTCAAGTGAGGATGTTAAAAAGGTATTATATTGGAATCATCCTCCCAGATCAGGTAAAATAAATGACTTAGCCAACCACTTTCGAGACAAGTGTGAACTCACCTTGTGTCCACAAAAAAGCATGTTTTACGAAGTCGATAAATGTCTGTCACATTCTAGTAGTTTGAAAATGACCAATTGACATTTCATGAAAACTATATTAATTTGGCCTTTTTCAAACTATCATAAAATTTTTATTTTTGAAGATATATCATCATAAAAAAAACACTTTAAAACCGCGGGTGAGGGAAACAAAATAAATATTTATTCAGCCACCTTAATGTTCAAAATGAGTTCGCTTATTCCGCCTTCTTTATTCCATGAATTTTAAACTTTTCTAGCTTTTCATTACGTAATCACTCCTGCAACATGAAATATTTAACACAGCATAATGAGTAGTGAACATGCTCCCTGCTCTAGACTTAAGCGTTTTCGAAACATTAAAAATGTTAGTGATTAATAAATTACTTGGAATGCGAATTGAAAATCTGAAAATCAGGGATTCTGGAAATCTTGGAAATCTAGAATGATTAATTCACTTGAGTAACACAATAAACTTTACAAATTTCTTTTCATTAATAAACAGTGAACATACGTTGTAGATGATACAATTTATTGAAATATGCACTAATTAGTTATATCAAACTATAAGATGTAGGACATTTTTATTAATGAGACTTCATAAAAAAACAGTGTCAGTTAAGCATATATTATGAAGTAATAATGTAGTTTTAAAACACAATGTATCTTGACTTCGACAACAATTGAAACTATGATACACAAATTCATTTCAATTGTTAAATTGTGCGTGACCAGAACACAGAAGAATTTCCGAAAGGATTAAATCAAATAATTAAGTCAGCCATTTTTTTCTTCCATTGTGATGTTTTGTGAATTTAGTTTAGTTTCAATACGACCTGTATTGAAACTAAACTATGTTTAAAATTTATTATGTTTAAAATTTTGAATTCATAAACACCTACTGACAATTCGTTTGATGTCACAAGTATCACAAGTCACTTCACAACACCACTTGAAGCGACATCGGCAGTTTTCTTTCTCTCGTACTTGTTCTTTACGAAATCCTTTACCACAGCACAACAGATCGCACCCATCGACACCCATCGAAGTATGGTTACACTCGCGTCCTTGAGTGCCTAATGAACCTGTACGATGGTCAAAGCCACAGTAATCAGGTGATTCTTCTGAATAAATGAGATCTTCTTTACTTGGAGGTTTTATTGTCGGACCTTCTGGAATAATTGATTTGCCATCGTTACCAGGAATAACTTTGGCAGCACCATCGAATCTGTCTTTAAGGTGGTGACCTACATCACGAAATAAGGGCATTTTCCGCCAGCATGCTTTCAATGTGCAAGAACCAGATAGTCCATGGCATTTGCACTCTGTTCTCATGTAGTTCTTAACTGCCTGGAAATAAAAAAGTCATACACTAATAAATAGCCAACATATTCCAACTTAAAAATATAAAGAAGCCCAAAACATCATGCTGAAACATAATTCATTTGTCACACCCAGCAACTCCCGTTCCCGCCAAAACCATAGCCTGGGGGGGGGGTAAACAACTCCTGCTTGTCCCTCTCTCCCCTCTGACTCACACTTCTGACGCACATCGAAGTGGCGGAGTGATACACTTAGGACCATGGTCACTTAGACCTGGTTACACCTCGTTGGTGTACACACGTTCAAGGTATAAAAGGACCGTGTTCCTCTTTGTTCCTCGTCCTTGTCTTTGCTCTCTTTTGTACTACGTAGATATTTATCCGTATCACATCATCAGCATGAGGACGCACCTTTGATATTCAATATTCATCCTTGTAAACTAAGTGTTTCCATACTAGGATGAATAAAAAGTGTTTATAATGGAAAACAGTGTTGTCTCTATGTTCGGTAACTAATCACTTCTCTACAGAGGCCAGAGACATCATAAGGCAGGAGACGTACGATCCTGAAAAAGCTACATCTTCTATCGGTAACAACACATTGGAGAAGATGTACATCAGCATCGACCGAGAGAAGGATGGCCACCATCCTCCTGCATCGATTTCACCCCCATGCAGGAGGCTGATTGTAATCCAACTCCATCCAGCTATTTCTGTAACTCGGATCTTGTTCGTGCGGGTACCGCACGATAAAGAAAAGAAACGAGTCGTAGAAAACACCATCTATAAGCTGGTAAAATTAGGAGGTCGATGTCAGAAGCTCACATTTGGTGAAGGTGCGGGGTATGCCTCCATTTGCCTTCCCCGACCTGTCTACAGAAGCCGTCCTTTGTCCTAAGTTTCGTGATTGTGCCTCATGATCCTTCGTCCGTCCTTTCTATGTTGGAGCCACATGTGGAGACCGACGATCGCACCAGAAGTCAACCGCGTGGCGCCGTTTTATGTGGAATCACGAAAGAGACTTGTGGCTACACACACCACGTGTCGACTGCGCGATTCTGTGTCCTGTCCAGAGAGACACGTGGAGAAAAAACTTTTGTCTGCCATCCGCTTAGCACTCGGGGGAACACGGAGGCAACTGTTGTGGACACATGTTTCCGTAAATGTTTTTGTTTTTTATGTTCTATGTTTCATTGTCATCCCTGTTTTCTTAACTCTTCTTTATGTTTCGAAGTGAAACCCACTTGACCTTCCTCCGTATCATTGGGTGGTAGGTGGGCAACACTTCAAACCAATTCTTTTTAATCTCCGAGAAGAGTTTGCTCAGCCGAAACTCCGTATCATTGTGAGGTGAGCAAACAAATCTCGGCTACTTGTCTTTCCACTTATTAATAGGCCTTTAAAAGACGTGTGTGTCTTTTAAATGTGCCTATTGTCTTCACTCTTTTATTTTAATTTTCCTAGCAAGTTTTCGTCCTAACTCCGTATCATTTTAGGGGCTTACAAGCTAAAACACTCTTTTTCTAGCCACGTGGGACTCTCTTGTCCCCTCTTCTCTTTGTTTTTTTGTTCATCCATTATGCTTCCCTTGGGACTCTCTATGTCCCAAGTCATCATCTTCAACACTCTTCATCATCACCTCAAAGTACTTCATATGAACTTCTCCATTGGACACCATTGAAGCAATGGCCGCCATCTTGGTTTGACCGGAAACTCTTCAAAAAGTGCCAATGGAGCGGTTTTTCGCTCCATGTGAACATTTTGTTGTATCTTCTCTTCTCTTTTTGTTCCTTGCTCCTTTCTTCTCTTCCAAAGGGCCTGCATTCGCACACCCCTGGTAGAGTTTCTCTTTCTAGAGAAAAGTTCTCTTTTCATTTGAACTTTTCTCACTTTTTGTGTTCTTCCTCCTGGTGACCATCAAGCGCCACCTGACGGATTTCATCGTTTTGAACATTTTCGGACATTGCAATAAATTCAACAGCCGGAAATGGCCACCACAGCACCACCTATGGACCTCTTCTCATCACTCAACATAGTTCCTCACTGCCAGTGACTCTGCCCTTTTCATCTAGAGCCATCCACCAGTGAAGACATCTAAATTCAACAGTCTGAACATTTCTTCTTGTTTAATAAGAACTTTTCTTTCTAAACAGACATCAATTTTCCATTTCTACACTGATTTGCTCTTTTCAATAAAATAGATTTTTTTTTCGTGTGGGCACCACACCAGAATCCTCTACACTTTTGAGCAATTCAGCTTTCTTCACTCTTTCCTATAAAAGCCCAGCCATCTTGGACTTTTATTCTTTATGTTCCTCTCAGCCATCTTGAACTTTCATCGCTTTGTGTTTGCACACGGGAATCCAATTGAACTGTTTCTTTTGGAGCAGTTTTCTACGGTCTCCCACATTTTTTCTTAGGTTGTTCCAGTGGTATCTCTGGAATCTCTTTGTTTTCTTTTTCAGAAGTATCTTGATGAGGTTCTTGGCTGGCATCAGGGATAACTTCTTCATGATGACCCTCTGAAGTATTCTCAACAGTTGAGTCGTCGTCTGCTTCGATACCATTTTCCTCAGCATCGGATACTTCCTTGGCGCTAGCAACTTCTTCGACATCATCAGGTAAGTTTGTTTGAGTAGCCCTCAGGTCATTGGTCTCGAAATAGGGTCTCATTTGTTGAGTGTTGAGTGTCTCTCATAGTCAGAACAGATCGATTAATGTACTCGATCTCGTAGACTAAGTCGGTTACTTTCTTCCTGACAATGCAGGGTTCTTTATTTGGCCGGATCAGTTTCTGAGCCATTCCTGGCTTTGGCACACGATCTCTTATTAGCACTTTCTGACCCGGCTTGTAATCCGGAATCATACGATGTTTCTGGCTGGATCGGACTGTCCAACATCCTTGTCTAATGTGGTCCTGGGCTTGCGCCCGAACATCAATTGATACGGTGAAAATTCTGTAGAGTTATGTTCTACAAGATTGTAGGCCATAACTGTGTCACCTAACTTCTTTTAAAGGACATCCAAGTGACATTTCACCACTTCCATTATTATGATTAGTTCTTTCTGCCAACCCATCAGCTTGAGAATGATAGGCGGTTGTTGCGGCATGCTGGAATGCATAAGACTTAAAAAATGCTTGAGTCTCGTTACTCAAGAATTGGGATCCTCGATCAGTGATGATCTTCTGAGGAACTCCAAACTCATTCACAATTTTATCTTTGACGAAGGCAATTGCTGCATGAGCGGTTGCTCTTGCCACTGCTTTGGTGATACAATACTTCGTCTCTTAGTCAACCACAATCAGAATATGCTAGACTCCTCTGATCGATTTCGGAAGAGGACCCACATGTTCCATTCCCCAACACTGTCGGATTTCCCACAATGATTGGCTGAAGCAATCCAGGTACTTTTTTGATGCGGCAGTTTCATTCATTGACAGATGTGGCACGATCTGACAGTTGGCGACATCTACTTTCATAGTTTTCCAATAGAATTGCTTCTGGATTCTCCTCATCATCTTGGTGAATTCGAAATGTCCGGCCTCAGGCACATTGTGGAGCATTTCGAAAATCCCAACTCTCACTTGTCGGCGCACAGTACACATCAGTCCTGGCACGGTGTCTTCATACTTCATATGGTATAAAACGCAATTCACTATCACAAACGTCTTTTGATATTGATGTAGTCGATCCTTGTGGAGTGATTCTTTGATGAGGAAAAGTTCTTCATCAAGGGATTGCTCCCGTTCCCACTGAAAATCGTTGTCGACAGTAAAGATGTGAAGATCTTCAAGAGCTTCCATCTCTCCATTCTTCTGTTTCCAACTAGCAGGAACGTTGCTCTCATAACATGAGACACAGTCGGCATCCACGTGCATTTTACCCTTCTTGTAAACTACCGTATAATCATACGGTTGTAGTTTCATCTGCCATTTATCTAATTAGGCATCAACATTCTGTGCTGTTTTTAAATAACACAGGGCCTTATGATCGGTAAACACTTTGAATTTTCGGTTGAAAACATATGGGCATGCCTTCTCGATTCCATAAACAATGGCGAGACACTCTTTTTCAGTTGTCCCATAGTTTTGTTCTGCTCCCAGGAGTTTTCGGCTGTAATATCCTAGAACTCCAGTTTTCTTTTCATTTTCCGCATACTGATAAATTATGACACCAATTTGGTAGTCACAAGCATTGGTATGTAAGGCAATTTCTGCCTCCGGATAATACAAAGTTAGAATCGGAGCGGAGCAAAGAGCCTTCTTCAGAATATCAAAAGCGACCTTGCAGTCATCAGTCCACTTGAAGTCCAAGTCCTTTTTGACGAGGGCTTGCATAGGTCTGGCGATCTTGGAATAATTCTCGATGAAACAGTTGTAATATCCGGTCATTTCAAGGAAGCTTCTGACATCAGTCACGTTTTTCGGCAAAGGAAATCCTTGAATGGTCTGCACTTTTTCTTCATCAGGTCGAATACCAAGGGCACTGATCTTGTGCCCAAGGTAGTTGATCTTATTAGGTAAAGTTCGCCGGAGCGGTTCTCGAACCGGCGGGTTTTCACTAGTGTAAATCACGTGTTTTGCCATATTTGACTCTTTCAAGTCGAGGTCTTGAAGGCAAAAATATCTCTGAATTCTCCGAGAAGTTTCCGAATCTCCATTTGCTATTCTCTTGGACGATTTAGAGTGTCATTAAGACTGTCTTGAAATTTGACATAGTCTTTAACTGTCACTTGGTCACTTTGAGCTTCAATCTTGCACATCAAGAGCTGTAATGGCGTCCTCGATCTCTGCGATCGTTTCTCTGGCTCCGAGGTGAATAACCTCTCCAGACAGATTGAAGATCTGAATTTGAAGGTTAGACTTCCCTCTTCCTTCAATGATCAGAGGAGAAACTTTGATTCCTCTCTGCTGGAGCATGCTTTCGCATGAGTCGATGAATTGAAGACTATCTTCCTGTAGGTCCTCAGGAGCATTGACCTTAACTAGCCCCTTATTCAAGAGTTTCTCTTGAAGATCCTCTTCATTGTTTTTAAGATCTTGAATAAAATCTTCTGCTCTTTGGGTCTTCTGGAGAGTGTCTGGTAACAGTTCCTCTTCAAAATAGATCTTTTTGTTCATGTCAAGGCAAAGGTTGAGGTCCTTACTGAGGTCTTTCCCCAATAAGGCCTCACGTTGTCTTTTGATGACAATCAGCTTTCTTTGAACAAGTTTCTCGGCGACTTGAATAAGTACGATGACTTGTCCCTTGATATTCAATGGATTTCCTCGAGCACCAGTCAAATTTGGCCAGAAAGGTAGCGGATCCATCACCAATTTCATGTCTTTGACTAGTTATTCACTTATGACAGAAGCTTCGGTACCACTGTCGGCAGTCATCACTAAGTCATGACCTCCAAGGTTCACACGAACTTTGGGTGCCGTCTGCTCATCTTGTTGTTGGACCTGAAGTTCACAAGGCATGACTGTCTCAGTCAACTTGGTCTAAACATCTTGTATTGTCCTCGAACAACACAGGTTTTGCAACCGACAAAAGACTAGACTCTGCACTCGAACCCTTAACAGATGTAGCTACTTTTTTCGTTACTCCATGTTCTGCTTTTGATTTTTGAACAAGTGTGGGTACTTTTTTATTTTTGCCACACACTGTCCCTGCTTAATAACAGGAGTAGCTACTTCCTTTATTGCTACACACTGTTCTGCTTTTTGTTTAGCAAGAGCAGCTCCTTTTGAGACCACAACTTGCTCTTTTTTAGTCTTAACAGACGTCGTTACTCCCTTTTTCACCACAGTCTGTTCTGCTTGATTTTTAACATGAGTAGTCTCTTGCGAGACTACTACTTGCTCTGCTTGGTTGGACATCTTGGCATTTTTCATTTTTTCAAATGACGTAGAGGGCCCACTTTGCAGTGGTTTCCGCCGGGTCCCATCTTCGTGGATGGTACGGATTTGGATCCCATCTCCAAAGTCTGCTTTATGTCTGGGAGAGCCCTCTAGCTGCACTGCAGCACAGATCTGCTAAGGAGTCGTTGATTCCTCTTCTTTGTCGGCATTTTGGCACAGGCTACCCATACCTGGATGCATCCCTGCATGGTTGACCGCAGCCATCATAATAGATCCTCTTGTTACCTGGTCCTGTTGGACCTTGACATCAACCTTTTCAGGTTTCGATGGCTCCTCTTCTTGTGGGCTCTCTTTGACATCTTTTATGGGTGTCACTACTTTGGGTGCGAGTGGTGCCCTTAGTAGTTTAAAGCTTTCTGGTGGCTGTCAATATAAAAATAATGCATTTGATTATTGATTAGGACAGGCACCATCTTCATTCCATTGGGTAGAACATGGATCTCATCAGGGCAGATGGTTTTCAGCAGCGTCGATTCCGATGGTTCATCAACTCTATTGACTGGAGTGGGTGAAGTCGTCTTGTTCTCCACTTTCTTTGGTTTCGGTTCATTAGGGCACTGGAACGCTCGATGTTCAGGCTCCTGGCATTGGTAACAGATGAGTGGTCCAGTACACTTCCTTCTCTACTGGGGTCTCAATCTACCATCTTGTTTCGTTCTTGAATCTTGCATCTTTTCAGACGTGGCCGGATTCTTAGGAGTCCACGTCTGCTTCTTTCGCTGCTGCTGTTTCTGTTGTTGAGGATTCTGCTTATGGGCCGGCTGGTTACCAGTAGATGTCCTGTATACCAACATCTTCTCTTCTATAAGTTCTCCTTCTGTTTGGGCTGCAAATTTTACAAAATCATAAAGATTATCTTTAGGTGCCCCAAATAGGTACTGTTTGAGAGATAGTAGAAGGCTCTTCCTCAAACTCGAGATCAGCAAAGAGTGATCATCATTCAGATGTATCCTTCGATACATTTCTGCATACTCTTCCACGTAGACTTTGAAAGTTTCGTTATCTTTCTGAGTTCTTGCGGACAGCTCGTTCTTCATTCTCATTTTCTGGTCTGACAGTAAGAATTCGTTAATAATTTCGTTTCTCATCATAATCCAGTTAATTTCACCATATTCCAAGCAAAAACGAGCAAGCCATTATGAAGCAGTCTAGTAAAGTGGCTGCATCGCTGCAGGGAGTTCCACTGGTGTGCAATTGCAATATCTTCAAACTCTTCAATATAAAAAAGTATGTTTTCAGCACCAGTATACATCGGGAACAATTGTAGCGGATGTAGCAAATTCTTTTCAGAATACGGCATGAGTCCCAGATTTTGGAGTCCATTCAGGAGCTTCTGGCCTAAGCTTTCACCCGGATTCTGTCAGTGATTTACTGCAATTTCTGAGATTTCTCTCATGTGTGTTCGAAATGGCGTGGCGTTGATTCTCTTAACAACCGCCTCACCAATTCTTCTAGACTTTTAGGAGTTCTTTTATGAGTTCTGCAAACCAATAGACCATCTTCTGTTTGTTGCTTTGTTGAGAGGCTTCAGGAGATGCTGCTTCCATCTTTAGTCGGGCATCAGTTTGATGTTCCTCCTCTTCGGTGCGTTTCTCTTCCTCCTGGAGTAGCTTCTCTGCAGCAAGGGCTCTCAGCTTATCCTCCTTCTCTTGTTTATGAGTGCTTCGGAAAATGCGGCATTGTTTGCGGAATTCCCGAGCTTCCATTCGTTCTTTGGCAAGGCGTTTACGTCTATGCCTCTCTTGGAGTTGCTGGGAGACCCTTGCGGCTATTCCGTTGCTTTTCATCATTGTTTACCGTATTAATGTGACAATTAAAATAAAAATGTTTCGAAAAATTTATGTTCAAAGAACAAGATTGTTTGCACAATGAAATACGATACTGCTTCATGTTTTTCAACATGATCTTCAAGGGCACAACAAGGTAGCAAGTTTTATAAACTACCCGGCACCTCCACAATATATTGTGATGGACATTTTTCCAAGAGTAGAATCTGCTCTTTTTAAGTGATACGAGCGAGTTTACACTCGTATTAATAGTGAGTGGCTAGGTCACTAATTCTACTGGCCCGGGAGGACTAGACCAATATAATGTCTATTCTGTGTCATCACTAGTCTCTGGCTAAAGACTTTCACAATCTCTCAGACTTGCATCCATAAATTTGCCCTGAAAATAGTGTGAATTATACTTACTCTCTTGCATTGCAGGTTTGCACCTGATTGGAGCCTTGAAGTATCCAAAAGGGTGAAGAGCTACACTATAATGATGAAAAGGCGTGTTTTGAAATAATTCAACGGGAAGGAAATAAAGAAAACACCACTGGTTTGAGTTAAAGTAAATGGAAATTTTATTCCAGATATAAAAATATGAAAATCGAATTGGTTACGAAAAACACAACACATAAAAATAGTACTTTGAGAAATTAAATAAAAAAACCTAGCCAAAATTAGGCATATGTTCGGTCTTTTGCAAAATCGCTCTTGAATAAAAAAATACAACTTTTTATATTCTTGAGAATCCAGAAGTTGGATTCTCAGGGCACAAACTTCTAGTTGGTTAAATTAAACTTTTGGCCCAAATAGACCAATCAATGGATCGGTCCTCTGTTATCACACATAGGTGATAACTGAAGAAAAACGAAAACAAAACAATTAAAAATTAATAAGTCCACTCATGTGGAAGTAAAAATAAGGGGGGAAATTGAAAGGTCAACATAAAAATAGAATCTGGGTAACTTGGTACCAAAAGTACCGAGTGGCTCAGAAGCTACACAAGATACAGGGTGATAACAAAGTTTTGAAAGCCCCAAATTGACAACGCTAACGAACAAAAATAAAGCGGTGGGCCAAACGTCTCAATTGTTCAGTTTGCAACAGGCATTGTGCATGGGCGCCTTCACATAGGAGCAAGAGGCGGGCACTGGCCCCCTTGAAAAATTGATATCTTAATTTCTACCTACTATTTAGTTTTAACCAGCTTCTTCACAATAAAAAACTAAACATCTAAAGATCGATTTGACACTGTTTCACATTCAAAACTTCTGGCAAAAGTTGCAACATATGGGTTTGTGAGGGCAGGTTACCAAATGGGTAACTTTTTTAAGTGATAAAAAACAAAGGGTAGTTGTAAATGGGTCTCACTCAGAGTGGTTGGCAGTTACATCTGGTGTACCCCAGGGTAGTGTGTTGGGTCCTCTTTTGTTCCTGGCATTTTTAATGACTTCAGCAGTACAGTTGGCAGCAACTGTAGACTATTCGCTGATGATACTCTAATTTACAAAGAGGTTGATGATATCCATGACTGTGAAACATTAGTTTTAGACTTGAAGGCTATTGAAGGATGGTGTAATACATGGCAACTTCAGTTGAATGAGGCAAAGTGCAGTGTTATGAGGATAACTCGGAGCAGAAATGTAATTGTGTTCAACGATAGTGTTCAACTAGAATGTCAAATGTTATAAATACTTGGGGGTTACATTGACAGATGACCTTTTTTGGAAAAAACACATTGATGGTGTTTACTGGGAAAGCTCTACAAATTCTTTGTTTTAGTCAAAGGACATTGGACTCCTGCCCAGCACAAGTTAAAACTATTGCCTATCAAGCCCTGGTTTGGCCTCATCTTCAGTATTGCTGCAGTGTATAGAATCCCCACTCTGTCACACTCACTCAGTTGAAATGGGTCAGCATAAAGCAACTAGGTTTGTTTGTGGCAGGTATAAATTTACAGATAGTGTCACTGAGATGCTATGCTGTCAGTGGAATAGTTTTGCACATCGCAGGGCTGAGTTAAGTACAGGCAATTAGAAATTGGCACAAACAAAAGTTGGCTCTGCCCTGTTTATGACAACTGGCAACTACTAATTGGTTTGTTGTGTGGTTCGACATTGAAAAGGGCTGAACATGGACTACATAACCACCCAATTAAAAGTTGTGTCCATCATAAAAGGGCGGAGCCACCTTTGTTTGTTCCAACTTCTAATTGCCTGTGAGTTAAGTTTGAAATTGTTTGGGAAAATTACACATGGTGATTGTCCTAAACCACATTCTAGTGATGTTCATAAAGCCATGTACATGGGCAGGGCTGACCACTCTAGAAAAATTAGGAAGATTTTGACTAAGACAGATTCATATTATTCGTCTTTTTTCCTAGAGTTATAAGAAAATGGAACTATTTCTGAGGATGTGGTGAATAGGGATAATTTCATTTTGTGGGATTGACAATTGTCTATTAATTTTGTTTTTTTATATGTGTGCTTGACAATGCTTAAAGCTGCATGTAGACTTTTATATCCCTCTGCCATAAGACTTGTCTGCTAGCAGAGTACTTTTTGTAATTGTAGTTGTAATCCACAAAGTGGCACTCAAAACATACATTTTAAAATGTATCATTTAAAAACCTGGATGAAAAATACCCTTTTGTGGCAACCGGGTTTTGTACCTACCACCAAAATGGTAGGTGCAGACAAAATCAAGGTGAGAGGTGTTTTATTTCACAGGTCTTTCCATAGAAGTGATGTTATCCTCCTTGGGTATACTGTGTAAGGCCATATACTGGTAGTACCTGATGGATTTTCAGTTCTGAGATGTGATAGGGAATCACGTGGAGGCGGGGTCTGCCTAATATTATCCAGTGGTGCCCAGTATTCAAAAGTAACTTGCTTTAGACAAGGAGGGGAATTACTTTGTGCTAATCTTCATAATCATGGTTCTGCCTTACGATTAATTATATTCTATCAAAGCCTGATGTTCTACATCAGATACTGCAACCAATAGTATAATAGATAGCTTGCAGTCAGTCTTCAACTTCCGTGGTCCAACAGTGATTGTAGGTGACTTTATTAGACCACACATTGACTGGCGCATATTCCAAGCCAATAATACACTGGATATGTCTTTTGCTAATTTTTTGTATGAAAACACTTTCTAACATGAAAACACTTTCTAACAATTAGTGCTGTTTCCAACATGTGGAGACAACACCCTATCTTCAATTTTTTGTGATGTCGATAATGTTGTTTGTAATGTCTATGGGGATGAACCTTTTTGACTGAGTGACAGTCCCCCTCATTTAGCTGTCTGCTTTGCTATTTCTCATTTTGGTCTAGATTAAACAATCATGCCCTACCACAGATTAAATATCATCTCAATTCAATAATCTGGTCCAAAGCAAATCAATATTTTTTCATTAAAACAGTCGGGGTCGAATTTCAGTCCATTGTTCTCAATGCAGTAAATAAATATGCCCAGATTGTTTCTACTAGATGAGTGCCCTATGTTCCATGCAGTACCCGTAAGGCATTCGACCATAAACTGAAGTGTTGGATGAACCGGAAGCAAAACAACAACCCTATAGCTTTGACTTTTTATAAGCAATCAGCCTCTTACTATCGTCAATTAGTTAGAGATAATGCTGCCAGACTTGAAATTGGTGCAGTTAGTAGTCGTAATAATACCACCTATTTTAAGTTTGTGTGCAGACATCTTTGCCATCATCCAAAAATTCCCAACCTGGTTTCAGAAAGTGGGAGTGTATAAAGGTGGATACCCAGGCTGATTCTGGAAAAAGTGCTCCACCTGGAAATGTCATGGTCCCAGGCTCTACTCTGGTTAAAAGTGTTTTGCCACTTTAGCAGTTCATTTATATTTTATTTTGTACATTTTTATGGACTTTTCCAGCTAGCCAAAGTCTGGCCAGCTACCAACTGTATACTTCTGTACGAGTAAGTTCTTCTGAATAAACTATTTTACGTCCACCATACTTTGTTTCTTGATCAGTTTTTGGTGGTCACAAATTACATAGTATGCTCAACTACCAAACTCTTGAGACTGTTTGGACCGGTCCCCGACGTGTCTTTCAAGGTTGCCTGTATTTTCGCCTTGTTATTGCCACCTCTCGCCCAGTAATTCTCGGTATGGAACAACTCGAATACTTCGAAACATCTTGTATCGAAGGTCGCCAAGGGGCACCTCACGGTAGGACCCATCTGGGCAGTAGGAATCTGGTAGTACTTGGGAAACAGTTTGTCCGACCAGTTCGGGTTGTGACATTTGGTGTTAGGCATTACCTTCCTGCCACGCTGACTTTATGTATAGTTATGTTGCATTGAATTGAATTTAAAGTACAAAAATATACATATTAAACTTTCTTACTAATCTTCCAGCTTCATTGTTGTGCAACAAAACAAGTGTTTTCACATCACTCTTTTTTCGATATTTAGCATCCATGAATTCTCGTGACTTTTTGTAGCCGAATACCACGTTGTCACCACAACCTCCCCACTTCCATCCTAGATCAGCATTAAGAGTTCCTTTGCTTCGAGCACACGTGCACTGTAATTGTCCAGCACTGCATGCTTGTGTTACAGAAAATGTGACTCCAGCAGACGTGATTGCATGAACAAATCCAGTTTCCCTTGTGTCTGGTAAAATCGATTCATTTGTATTATGTCATGCAGAAATAAAAAAGTCCACAATCCCATTATAGGAACCGTGCACATGAAAAGTGTCTCCGCCTGGTGGATAAACCCAGACATTAAGTTAATGAGATGCATGATGTTATAAGTATTGATATATCATTTTTTCATTAAGCTATTAACCATATACATCCTCATAAAAATGTATACAGCTTGTTAAAACTAAACGAAAATTCAGTCATTTTGCATTTTTGGTAATCATTCAGTAGTAATTGTCCACATTTATAAGCTTTTTGCACAATGTCCAAAGTGTCCAATAAATCTAGATGTCAGGAAGCCATTATCTTGATTGCAATATTGTATTCTTATCATTATTAAAATCGAAATGTGCAAATTGGTTAAAACTGGTCAACATGGAAATTTACTGCCTAAGTTACTTGACTAGTCAATTTGAAAAATGACTGATTTTTCATCTTGACAGTAACAAGTAATGTGATACTGGTTTCAGCTAGGAAAGTATGCTAGAAATTAACCATCTGGGCAGCACAAACTAGGCGTACCATGTTAGGCATGCTACAATTGTGTCACTCATATGAAATGGGCTATATCTGTGCAAAAAATATAGAAGCGTGCTATGTGTGCCATAGTGTGCTGAGAATATGCCACATGCTGGGGAAAATGTCATGGAAGTGTGAGAAAATGCCAGAAAAGTTAAAAATGGACTATAAGGTAAAAAAATGTGAAAGTACAGGAAAGTATTGTGACAATGAAAAACATGTCATTCGTGCTAGAAAGATCCGGGAAAATACTGCAACTTTGACAAGTGTGCCTGGCACTTTCCCACTTCCTCTTCATTTCTGTACTCTTTTTCTGGCATTTTCCTACACTTTCACAACACATTTTGCACTTCTTACCACTTTCTTGCTACTTCGTGGCACTTTCTCACACTTTCAATAAACTTTCCCAAGAATTACAGGCAATTTCTCAAACATTCAAAATTCTTTCTCAAACATTGATAGAATTTTTCAACACGTTTACAAACATGTTTAGCATGGTTCCTGGTAGGCCAAGCACACTTCCCATGTTTATATTATAGTCATGTATTACATCTAGTGAAACACTTTGGTCATTGGGAGCTTTGGTAGAGAAAGCATTCTGACCTAGGCCCCATAACACAACTGCTACAAGTCCTACAAGTTAGGAATAGTTTGCACTTGTATATGGTCTGAAACACAAGCACACTTGTAGTTGCAAGCAAAGGGCTTGTAGCTACAGGTGAAAATTCACACTTGTAGAATAATTCTGTAACACAAATGTATTAACTAATAAGTTGTGTTACAGAAACCTCAACAAGTGTTAACATTTGTCTGCAAGCCTCAATCCTCGGTAAATAGATTTTACAAATACTTCTGCAATGCAAAATACATATTGTTTTGGTGTTAATTCATGTTCATAGGACTTTTTTTATGGAGCCCTGTTGAAGACATGGAATATTTTACGTCTGGACGAGATTCTAAGTCGGGTCTGGATGAAAAGATGAACATTGAAGGGTAACTCTAAACCCTGAAACAGAATGCATATAGAATTGGAGGAACACTATACTTTTTTATTAGTGATTATATAGTGTTACATTAAATTAAGCTTGTTGCAGTGAGTCTGGGGGTACAGCCCCCAAAAATGTAAAAAAGTCACAAGATTTAATTTAAAAAATGGTTCTGTTCTATACGCACGTTAGTAGTGTTCAGCCAATTCTATATGCATTTTGTTTCAAGTTTTAGAGTTACCCCACAATATTCATCATTTCATCCTGACCCGACTTACTATCTCGTCCGGACGACTTAGTATCTCGTCTGGACGAGATACTAAGTCGTCCGGACGAGATAAAAAATTATCTTATGTCCTCAACAGGGCTCCGTACTTTTTCATGTATACGGTATAATTTTGTAAAATATGAATGTTGGTGGATGATAAAGACAATGCTGTAATCATAAGACAGTCACACAGGTCAAGAAACAATGCTGTCAGAATAAATACATTTGAATTTAAAGAAATAGTCGGGTAAATGACTTTACAAATTGAAAATATTTTGGCCAAAATCGGTGGATCTCTTCAAAATAAACATAAATAGTATTTACAGTTTGCCAGCTGAACAAAAACTGCAAATTGGGCTACACTGGCATTTGCACTAAAGACTCTTGCCCTGTGGACACTTACCCTAAAGCCAACATTTAACCTAAACCAGTTGCCCTATAAAAAACATTTGCCCTAAAACCATTTGCCCTAAAGTGACATTTGCCCTAAAGGAACATTTACTCTGAAACTACTTGCCCTATAGAAATGTTTGCCCTAAACAGTAGTATAAATATGTCATTTGTTGTTTTTGGCACATTTGCAGTGCACAGAACATATATAACCTACAACACTCCAACACAGAATGGTAATAAAAAAGTTGTTGTAGGGCAAATATCTTTTAGGACAAATGTGCCTTTAGGGAAAATGTCCCTTTATGGGCAAGTGGTTTTAGGGCAAATGTCCATTTAGGGCAAATATCCCCTTAGGGAAAATAGTTTTATGGCAAAGTCTATGGAACAAATGACAATATCCCAGAGAAAACCACCATAACATTAAATTTTAAATTAAAATGTAAATTATAAAAAAACTAATTTTCTCATCTTAACAGATTATTTTTTTAAAAAAAATTCCTTATTAAAATAATAATAAACTAATGACCAATTGAAATCTAAAGAAGAAAAGAACTTGTTACAATAGTAATAACAAGTCTAGTAAAATTCATTTACAATTGTAGAATTTACATCCATTGTTTCAAGTCTTGTCGTTCAGTTTGTGTGTTACTGGACTTGTAGCTACAAGCTACACATCTACAAGGTGTACACTTGTAGTACTTGTAAAGGTTGTGTTATAAGGACCTGGAGTATGTGATATCAGTGTTTTTTTAACAGTGAGTATTATGTATGTCATTAGACTCATTACTTTTTCATAACAGAAAGACAAATTTGTTTTGATTACAGGTAGTCAAGTTTGGTTTAGTTTAGTTAGTGTTTATAAAGCCAGAAACACACACGAAAAGTCAGCCAATAAATACCAGTGGCCCGTTTCACAAATCTACAAGTCTTGTCAGCAACAAGCAAATTTTTACAAGTTTATAAAATATCTACTTATTAGCATTTCAAAAAAGTAAAAGTGTAGACTTGTAATTACAAGCGAATTTTTACAAGTTTATGCTCTTGTATGTTGTTAGTGACAAGTATTGCCAACTACACATTGTTGTAGAAAAGTCCAATTTTACTTGTTACAAACAAGTTTTGGAGTTCTGTATGATACATGCAATGGTCCTGAACCATCTGTAACCAACAAGTTGTAATTACAAGGACTTGTGTGCTCTACAATTGCCACTGAAAAAAAGAATTTTGGAAAGAATTTCAAACTCGGACCGTTTTTTATGTTTGAGATTTTCTCAACTTTTTAGGACAATTTTTTTTCAATATTTTGACCAATTACGAGATTAAAAAATCTAATAGAATCAACCCCTCGCTTTCTATTATAGAGGGGAACCAAACGTTGTATCAAGTTCTCGTTATCGTTATGCGGCTAATGCAGCGCATGCCGCAATATAAAATAGTGATGTAGGTGACTGTGTTGCTAAAAATGAAGAACGTTCTGTACATAAGGCATATACGGAGTACAAACTTTTGACAGGACCCTTAGACTATTACCTTACTGGACTGGTAACTCCCGAAATTTTGTGTTCGACTGATATGCCGCGTCGCTTTAGAAACGGCGCCTAGTCTAGCAGGACTATGGTATATGAAATTTAGAGTAGATGTCAAGTTCAAGACAAGTTCATTTTGTAGTTATAGAGGGCGCATTTCAAGGGAGCAGACATTGAAGAAAAAAATCGTGTACGAGATTCACTAAGATTTGCAAAAAAGATTCATCCAGATTCACAGAAGATCGTACATATGGAAAGCCATTTTACTCTTTGATCCGCGTTTTACTGGAGAATAGAATTAAAATATGAAAATTCAGTAAAACGTGAAAAAACTAAAATGGCTTGCCTTAGTACAATACATGATTCACCCCCAATATCTACCCCTTTGCGAAAACGAGACTTTCACTCGGATTTTACGCACAAATGATGCCCCCAGACGGAGCTATCTTCACTTTTGCCTTAGACCAGGCATTTAACGCTTTAACATGGAGAAGATAGGAAGTTGCCAGTCCATGAAAAAGTAATAGTCTAAGCTACAATAATAGTATGAAGTAGTAAACCCATCGTGCAACTTGCACGAAAGGAAAAGGGACTAAAACTTAACTAAAGCTTTGTTTACTGGGCTATATCAAGGAGTAGCTATAGAAAATACAGAATTCCTTGCTTTACATATGAAGAGCTTTTTTTATAACTCAAGAAGTCCAGTTACTCAAATTGTTCAGGAAACGCAAAAAAGGCGAATCATTTTACATGTAAATAGTGTGAGCTTTTGACATCAACCAATATTTTATTACCAACCTTTAGATGACATTTTCTACTTTTCGTTTCTTCTCTGAGCAGTATGACACCTGCACAGAGAAGATCCGAGCTGTAGAGAGAGCTGGATGGAGATAGATTGTAGTCACTCTTCTGCATGGGGGTGTAATCGATGCAGGAGAGTGGCGGCCATCTCTCTCTTCCGGTTGATGCTGATATACATCTTCTCCATCGGTATTCCGACTAGAGAAGATGTTGTAGCTGCTGAGAATCGTATAGCTCCTGCCCTATGAAACCTCCGGCCTCTGAAGAGAAGTTGTTAACATAAAGACATAGAGACAACGCTACTTCTTGTTACAACACTTTTATTCATTCCTTGTAAGAAGTACAGATACAAGGGTGAATAGTAAAATACTAACTGGAAATCCTCAGGCCCATGATTTGGAATGTATCGCAAAAACAGGCAAAGGAAAGAACTGAGGAACAAAGAGGAACATGGTCCTTTTATACCTTGGACCTGTGTACACCTGCGAGGTGTAACCAGGTCCATGTGACCATGGTCCTTTATGTATCAATCCGCCACTTGGGCATGAGTCAGAAAGGTGAGTCAGAGAGGAGGGAGGGACGGTTGAGAGTTGTTTACCCCCCAGGCTATGGTTTTGGCGGGATCACGATTTACAGGGTGTTACATACCCTCCAACTTTGCTTGGAGTACGTCCTCGTACTCCAGCCAAGGGTGGAAGGTTTTCAAGTTACGCAGCGGGGAGACATGGGTGGCTGAGGACTTACCGTGTACAGAGGTGGTTATGGAAAGGCACTGGCACCGAAGTGTCAGCGCCCTTTGAAAATGCAAATTCTGAAAATAAAAAGGCAAACACAATTAATACTCGCTGGGTGGCGAGTTCCTATGGAAATTTACAAGAAATACTTATTTATACATAAAGCAGTTATAACAGAATTCTTTTCTTTTTTTTTTTTATATTTTTCGAGCTCACCACCCCAATGGGCGGTGACCACACGGTTTTCTAATCTATACCCACGTCGGTTGATTGCATGCACATGTACATGCAGAAACATATCCGTGAAGTGCTTGTAGGGGGTCTGACGGTGAGTGGAGGAGGTGGCTCCGCAGCCAGGGATGATAGGATTCCCAGGCGGCGACGATCCATCCGTTGTCGAAGCCCCGGAGACTTTCCATGAAACTTCGGTGGACGGTGGCGTCGGCGGCGATCAGTCGGCCCGGTGGTTGCCCGGTGAGGACACCGTAAACGGAGTCCCACAGGATGGCGGCCTGGTAAGTGGCGCGGGTCCTCCAAACGATCATTCGGGCAATGCTGTATGCTCCGTTAAGTGGGACTCCCAGGAGACTGTTAAAGAAAGCCTGCTGAAGGGCGCCCAATGCTGGAGTGATGGGCTGCTCGGCAAACTGGTATATTTCGATGTACCGGGTGGACGGAATTAGGACGGCCATAGAGAGTTGCAGGTAGTATGACATTCCTACAACGTAGCGCCCTTCCTCCGGTATGTAGAGGCGCGGAAATCCCTCCATCAGGTCATAGTGACCGATGTAATAGGTGTTTGCGGGCCGCACCTGTCGTTGCCAGAGTGCCCAGCAATTATTTAGCAGTCTTTCACATCGTGCTTCCTGACGAAGCGGTCAATATACCGGCAGTCTCCTGGTAGTGACTGTTGGTATGCGAAAAGGTTGTGTCACTTGCGGCAAAGTTAGTACGGGGGTTGCTGAGGCTGCGGCGATATGGCGAGACGAGGCAGTTGACGTCGTTAGGTCGATGGCGCGCGCTGTGTCGTCCCCGACTTCCTCGATGCCGAGTTGCTGCGTTGTCGTGTCATCCGAGTCCATCCTAGTAGATGGGTCAGGGATGGCATCGTCCTGGCTTCCCGTTGTTTCGTTGCACTGTGACATCCTTGTTCTTCCAGGATTGTTTCCGAAGTGCTGGTGACCAGCCTGGCGTTGGCTATATACTTGTGTGTTTCCCGACTTCCCCATCGAGGTGTGAAATTCCAGGGTCCCATGGAAATCGTATAATTCCACGAAGCTGGCTGGAACTCCAATAAGCCACCCAATTTGTTTGTTATTGGAGGCTCGCGGGGTGTCGGTTTCTGAGTATTGAACGCCGTTCTTCCACTATTGTTTGTTATTGTTGTCAGACGACCTGGTCCCCAAACGCAGTGTACGAAAGTTTCCCCATTGGAATCAGATTCGAGTGGTGAAATGTGAGCAGGGGTGTGTGAATGTTTGTGGTCACACACGTTGTTGTTTGTTTATATTGGTGTGTGTCAGCAAGTGACCACTGTGATGATATAAACAACCGAAAGAAAAAATTTAGGTTGTGTGGGTTGTTGATAGGGTTATTGGTTTATTGTGGTGAGGAGGTAGGTTCCTCTTGTTGTGGGGAGCTGGATTTGTCTTCCCCCTCCAACCCTTGAACAACTGTCCTCAGTTGTTTTGGCTTGATATGCACAATGTTCACCGTGTCTCGAATCAATCTTCCAAACGTATCTTCGTGCTCCAGCTCGAGCACCGTGTCGCTGATGATTTTGGTTACCGTGTAACCATCCCTGTACGAGTAACGTAGTTTCTTGGTCTCATCAGGCACGATGCGTTGGTCTCGAACGAGTACTGGGTCTCCGATTTTATACGTGTGTGGAGTTTTTCGTCTTGCGTCATAGTACTTCTTCTGTCGCAAATGGGCCTTGTGCAGGTTGGCCCTTGCGATCTCGACCTCTTCCGTGGCAACCACAGAAGGTGCTGCAGGGTTTGAATCCATAACCTTCGGTAGGAGAGGTGCCCGATTGTCGATTCGTAGTCGGGCCTCTCTTCCAAACATTAAGCGGTATGGCGAGAACTTCGTTGACGTATGGGTCGCGGTGTTGTAAGCGAAGGTGGCGGCTTGGAGATGGAAATACCAATCCCGCTGCCCTTTTTCAGGCGTCAGGAGTCTCTTGACGGTCTGCATTATAGTTTTGTTGGTCCTTTCCGCAAGACCGTCTCCTTGCGGAAAGTACGCTGTCGTGGTGGCGTGCTTTATTCCCAGCTCGTCACACAGCGCTTGTGTGTCTTTAGCTGTAAAAGGTGTTCCCCGGTCGGTGATTATCCTCCTGGGCATCCCGATAAGATACACGATCGTATCTTGGAGGAAATTCTTAGTTGTTTTGGCCGACTGGCTGTGCACAGCTCGTGCGAAACAGAATCTGGTGGCGTAATCCACTGCCAGGATGATGTGCTTGACACCACCCAGTGATTTTGGCAGGGGACCGATGTAATCGATTCCCCAGCATTCACCTGGGTCTCCAATTTCCATTTCATGGAGGAACCCGGGCAGCTTGGACTGTGGTGTCTTGCACTTTTGGCATATCTCGCACGTGCGCACATACTCGATGGTATCCTGCTTCCAGGTTGGCCAAAAGAACCGTTGGCACACCTTTTCTAATGTCTTATCCTGGCCGAAATGTCCGGCTTCAGGACTATCGTGTAAAAGTCTCAGAACTTCGGGTACCAGATGTTTGGGTACCACCGTCACGAGCTTGGGTGTTATGCTGCCCTGGTAGACAAGGGCACACAAAACCTCGTCTATGATGACATAGGTATGGTGAAGCTCGGTACTTGGATTGTTGCGAAGTTCGGTCTTAATCTGCGTCACGTTCGGGTCTCTTGTTTGTTCAACCGACCAATCCCAACGCAAAGTGACTGCGTAAACCACGCTGTCGTCGAGGTCATCTGGGGTAGCCTGCAGCTTCCAGTCTTCAGGAACGTCCACCGGACTCCGTGAAATGCAATCTGCATCCACGTGAGTGATGCCGGCTTTGTAGACTACGGTGTAGTCGTATTCCTGGAGCAGTAGCTGCCAGCGGCCCAGGCGTCCTTGGAGTCGCTGTGCGGTTTTTAAGTAGCACAGTGCATGATGGTCGGTGACGATGACAAAGGCTTTGTTAAAGAGATAAGGTCTAAACTTGACGATGCCGTACACCACTGCGAGGCACTCTTTATCTGTTGTTGAATAGTTCAATTCGGCGTCTCGGAGCACTCGAGAGACACCACCCAGGATCTGCAGTTCCTTAGATGGTGACTGTTGGTAGAGGATAGCTCCGATGCCGTAAGCAGAGGCGTCGGTGTGCATTTTGATTTCGGCATCTGGGTCGTAAATGGCCAATATTGGCGCGGTGACAAGTTTAGTCTTTAACAGAGTGAATGCTGCTTCTCTGTCGATCGTCCATAAAAAGGGCAGCCCCTTTTTGGTCATATCCGTGAGTGGTTTAGCGATGTGGGCAAAGTTAACAATAAATCGCCGGTAGAAACCGGCCATGCCCAGAAATCGCTTCACCTCCTTGACATTAGTAGG
Source organism: Brachycybe producta (assembly GCA_036925085.1). Taxonomy (NCBI): domain Eukaryota; kingdom Metazoa; phylum Arthropoda; class Diplopoda; order Playtdesmida; family Andrognathidae; genus Brachycybe; species Brachycybe producta. The sequence goes on along the minus strand of JAUPFP010000026.1, from coordinate 812,425 downwards.
CGCCGCTAAGTCGGAGATGGCAACCACTTTCCTCGGGTCTGGACGCACTCCTTCTTTGGAGATGATGTGTCCCAGGTAGAGGACTTCGTCGTAGCCGAAGAAGCTCTTTTCGGGGTGAAGCTTCAACCCCGCCTCTCTTAGGAGTCCTAGGACGCAGTCCAACCTTTCCATAAACTGTTCAAAAGTCGCGCCGAATACGATGATATCGTCTAGGTAGACTAGACAAGTCTCCCATTTGTGGCCAGCCAAAAGGATATCCAGGGCACGCTGCATAGTAGCAGGAGCGTTACGCAGACCAAAGGGCATCCGATTGAATTCGAACAGCCCACCGGGTGTGATGAACGCGGTCTTCTCCCTATCCTCTTTGGCGACCTCAAATTGCCAATAGCCGGAGATCATGTCGAGGGTCGCGAAGATTCTCGACCCACGAAGCGAGTCTAAAGCATCATCGATTCGGGGTAGTGGGTAATTGTCTGGTTTGGTGATATCGTTCAGGCGTCTATAGTCAACGCAGAAACGCCATTGTCCATCCTTCTTCTTCACCAGGACTACTGCTGAAGCATAAGGAGACTTGGATTCGCTGGCTACTCCGGATTTGAGCATTTCCTCAACTGTCTTCCGGATGATCTCCCGCTGCTCGGGGCCACTCCTTCGGAGGGGTTCCCGCACGGGTGCATGATCGCCAGTATCAATTCGGTGTTCCGTGAGGTTGGTACATCCAAGTTCCGACGTTTCTAGCGCGAAGACATCTCGATAGGATCTCAAAAGATCCATTAGAATGCGCCTCTGGCCATTACGTAATCGAGGCCCGAGTTGCATTGCTTTATCGAATTTAGCGCCTGACTCTTTTGTCATGATCGGGTCAGCGTTTGAAGTGGCCTTTACTTCAACCGTTTCGAAGCAGTAGTCTTTTTGTACATGGGCTATCACTTCGCCGGAGGCCAGGGTCAATGGCCCCGTAGTAGTGTTCAGGACCTCGACTAGGAAGCTGTTGCTGTCACGGCCTTGCATAATGCCGGGGGCCACCCAGACCCCCCTCAAGGCGCGTAGCTTCTCGTCAGGAGAGACCACGAAAAGATCCTGATCTGTGAGGATCCCAGAGGCCTCTACCTCCACTAGTGTTGTCCCATGGCCAGTGAGCTGTGTTAGCCCTTTGACTACTAGGTATTCGTCCGGTTGCTGCATAAGCTTGACTTCAATGGGAGCGGTGTCCGACTCCCCAAGAGTGGCTGGCGTGATTTCTTCCAGAGCACTCTTGACGTACGCCTGAATACTCTGCCTTCGGAGTGCTGATTCAAAGAGGTCGTCCTCTAAGTAGACTTTATTGGTCTGCATAGACACAAGGAGCTTCAGTGCCCTACCCAGGTCTCGGCCTAAGATGGCGTCGGGTGGGCCAGTGATAACCAGCAGGCGGCCCGTGGCGGATTGTTTGGCAATTTCCACTGTAGCGGAGACTTGCCCTGCCACGGCGATGGTGTTTCCGCCAACTCCCTCAATCCTTGGCGGATGAGCCATAGGCTTGATGTTGAGTTGGAGCTGCTTGGCAAGTGCCTTGGATATTACGCTACCATGAGCTCCGGTGTCTACGAGCATGCGGACCTCTTTGCCATTGATAGTGACAGTGATCTTCGGACTGTCATCACTGACATTATGATCTCCGATCTCTTGAGGCATGCAAGTATTTTTCAGTTGTCTATATAGGTCTTTCAGCATCCGGCGGCAACAAGGGCGCCCTTGGAGTGAAGTCCCACCACCTGGAGCCAAGATGGCGACCACCTCATTGGCGGTGCAACCCAAGGCGGTGGTGGCGAGGTTGATGACCTCAAGGGTACCATGCCAGGTAGTTAGGTCATCCATTCCCCAAGTTAACTCCGGGATGTAGTCGACCATCATTATTGGCATGCCGGCCGGTGCTCTGTCATAATTGGTTGTCTCAGGAGGCATGTCCGGTACCATGACCACACTACGGTGGTCCGTATCGGAGGCCTCCCTTGTGGAATCGTAGGTCGGGTGCGCGTACTGATGTTCTGTACGCTCATAGTTTGTATAGCGCGGTACATAGTACGCGCGCTCTTCAGGTATCGTATATGGACCTGGTACATGTCGTCTGTAGTATGAATCGTAGCAGGGCTCGTACGGCTCTCGGTGCCCGACAGCGTACGGCGGAGAGTTATCTGATTCGCTACGATATTGGCGATATTGTGGTGTTGTAGTACATGTAGTCGGTAGTGGTGGCGCAGGCGGCGGTTGGGTGTCATTATGAATAATCATCATGTGAGTGATCTGTATTTTTAGTTCATTAAGTTGATGCATGATGGTGTTGAGTTTGCAACCATCACACGACTGTGTGGGAAGTGGATCTGGTAGTAGCGGAGGTCGCTCCTGTTGATATCTGGAGTAACATGTGGACGACATTAGGCGTCGAAATGTACTATTGTTTGTGGACCGAGCCGTGCGCCGTGTAGACTGTTGATGCACATCATTACTTTGGGTGCCGCCACTTCGTGGCACCCACCAGGTCCCAGGTTGAATAACTGGATCCATGGTGGGTCCGAGTGGGACAGCCACACGTGATGATGCGGCGTATTGTGGATCGTAGGTCTGTGATGTTGCATAGGCCCTCCACAATGCTGATGGATATATGCTTCCCCTGGAGTGCAGAAGAGCTCCCCGGGCGGTCCCAGTTAGTCGTGGGTGAGCATCCATTGTGTTAAGGCTTGTGCAACACGTGGTGGTCAATGTAAGTCGGTGTGTTGTAGGTTCGGCCGTTGATCTCGCTGTAGATCGCAGTCTTTTCGTCGGCAACCGACACTATCGCACCCTTATACACTGAGTGACGCTAGTTTACCTACGTTTAATAAAGATGGTATCGTTGTTTAAGTGGCTGTGTTGGTGTTGGCGTTGTTCTTCAGTTGGGCATGACGATCCCAACTGGTGCAGTGTGTTTGTAAATTCTTTATTGAGTATCAATTTTGGTAAGATCTCTCTCTACACGTGGTATTTGGTGACCACGTGGAGGTTATAAGAATCCCCAAAAATTTCAATGAAGGAACTACAGATGTACAATGCAATTGCGAGCGTGGTGCACCACCCAATCGAAATTGCACTGTGGAAAGTGAATTAGAAATGAAAGTGTATTACAGTTGCCTGAAGAAGAGGCAAGCAATATGAAGAGTAAAGCTGGAGCGCGGTGCCCGCACTTTTAGTTTTACTTGAAAACAAGAATGAAGAGTGTGTGTGTGAAGAACACACAAAGAACAAAAAGTTCAAGATGGCTGAACTTTTTAAATGCACAAACAAAGGAGACGTTCAAGATGGCTGAACTCTCCTGAAAGCAAGAGAAGAAAGCTGTTTTACTTGGAAAGTTTAAAACTTAGGTGCGGTGCCCGCACATCAAAAGTTTTAATTTAGTTTTATTAAAACAGTAAAACAGTGTAGAAATTGAAGGGTGTTCAACGAGCTAAATGCTTGGTGAACCAAAAGAAATGTTCAGACTGAAGAAATTTTGAGTCCTCACTGCTGGATGGCTCTGGATGAAAAAGACAGAGTCAGTGCCCAGTGAGGGACTATGTTGAGTAGAATGAAGAAGTCCGTAGGTGGCGCTGTGGTGGCCACTTCCGGTCAGTTTATTGCAATGTCCAAAAATTGATGATTGAAAAGTTCCTCCGGGGCACGTTTTTATGGTGGCCAGGAGAAAGACACAAAAGGAGAGAAAATTCAAAGAAAAAGAGAAGTTTTCTCTAACAAGAGGAACTCCGCCAGGGGGCGCGTGAGTGCAACCCTCTGGAAGAGAAGGAAAGAGAAGAGAACACAAAAAGATGAGAGAAGGTACAACAATGAGTCACATGGAGCGAAAAACCGCTCCGTTGGCGCTTTTTGAAGAGTGTCCGGTCGATCCAAGATGGCGGCCGGGCTTCAGTGCTGTCCAATGGAGAAAGTTCATGTGATGATGCATTGAGGTGATGATGATGAAGAGATTGAAGAACATGACTTGGGACATAGAGGGTCCCAAGGGAAACACAAGTGTAAAAACAAAGAACAAAGAAAAGGGGGGACAAGAAAGTCCCACGTGGCTAGAAAAAGTGTGTTTTAAGCTTGTAAGCCCCCTAACAATGAGATAGAGTTAGGGAGAATCTTGCTTGAAAATTAAAGATGAAGAGTGAAGATAATAGGACATTTTAAAAGACACACACGTCCTTTAAAAGCCTATTAATAGGTGAATAGATTAGTAGATGAGATTTGTTTGCTCATCTCATAATGAGACTGCAAACTCCTCTCGGAGAGTAAGAAGAATTTGTTTAAAGTGTTGCCCACGTGGTGTGAGTTTCACTTTGAAAATTAAAGAAGAACAAAGGTGAAAGTGGGTGATGATAATGGAAACATAAAATACAAAAACACGGACGGAAACACATGTGTCAAAGAACTACTACCAAGGTGTTGCCCACGTGCTTGATGGATGTCGATGCAGCAGTTCCTTTAACATGTGTCTCTAAGGACAGGACACAGAATCGCGCGGTCGACACGTGGTGTGTGTAGCCACAAGTCTCTTTCGCGATTCCACAAAAACGGTACCATGCGGTTGGCTTTGACGTGATCGAGGGCCTCCATACATGGTCCCAACATAAAAAGGCGCCACGCGGTTGGCTTTGACGCTATCGAGGGCCTCCATACGTGGTTCCAACACAAAGGACGCCGCGCGGTTGGCTTTGACGTGATCGAGGGCCTCCATACGCGGTTTTACAAAGGCGCCACGTGGTCGACTTTGACGCTATCGAGGGTCTCCACACGTGGTTCCAACACAAAGGACGCCGCGCGGTTGACTTTGACGTGATCGAGGGTCTCCATACGCGGTTTTACAGACAGGCGCCACGCGGTTGACTTTGACGCTATCGAGGGTCTCCATACGTGGCTCCAACATAGAAAGGACGGACGAAGCCTCGTGAGGCACAATCACGAGACTTAGGACAAAGGACGGCTTCTGTTTACAGGTCGGAGAAGGCAGATGGAGCTATACCCCGCACCTCCACCAAATGTGAGCTTTTGACATCAACCAATATTTTATTACCAACCTTTAGATGACATTTTCTACTTTTCGTTTCTTCTCTGAGCAGTATGACACCTGCACAGAGAAGATCCGAGCTGTAGAGAGAGCTGGATGGAGATAGATTGTAGTCACTCTTCTGCATGGGGGTGTAATCGATGCAGGAGAGTGGCGGCCATCTCTCTCTTCCGGTTGATGCTGATATACATCTTCTCCATCGGTATTCCGACTAGAGAAGATGTTGTAGCTGCTGAGAATCGTATAGCTCCTGCCCTATGAAACCTCCGGCCTCTGAAGAGAAGTTGTTAACATAAAGACATAGAGACAACGCTACTTCTTGTTACAACACTTTTATTCATTCCTTGTAAGAAGTACAGATACAAGGGTGAATAGTAAAATACTAACTGGAAATCCTCAGGCCCATGATTTGGAATGTATCGCAAAAACAGGCAAAGGAAAGAACTGAGGAACAAAGAGGAACATGGTCCTTTTATACCTTGGACCTGTGTACACCTGCGAGGTGTAACCAGGTCCAAGTGACCATGGTCCTTTATGTATCAATCCGCCACTTGGGCATGAGTCAGAAAGGTGAGTCAGAGAGGAGGGAGGGACGGTTGAGAGTTGTTTACCCCCCAGGCTATGGTTTTGGCGGGATCACGATTTACAGGGTGTTACAATAGATAGAAAACCCGAATTTGGAGTGACTTTTACTTTGGGTTTTTTCTACTTAAAGAGACCATTACTCCAGAAATATATTTTCAAAATATTGTCAAGACTTACCAAGAGATTATTAAAACGATTTTTAAAAATTAAAATAAGTTATTAAAACCATAAAAAAACTGAAAATGAAGTGACTTTTCCTGAGTCACCAAACGACGCCATTTTAAATTTCCAAAAACGAAAGTCTCCCCCGCCCCATTTTTGTGGCAATTCACACATTCCTGTTCAACTCAATACAAATACTGAATAATTCTTGACAATATTTTGACAACAAATTTTCGTTACACCGTTACAGATATCAAGTCATCTCTGAAAACTGTTTACAAAACTGCAATAAAAAGGTTTGGACCTCACTTCCAGAAGAACCTATTGGACCACTTTCTTCCCATATCGATAGCATTCTGAAATTCCTGAACATTGGGGGTTCTTTAATAAAATCTGATGGGAAGGGGCATGTGGCATTACCTGGAACGGGACACCACAATGTTGTTGGGGCCTGGCTGGAGAATAAGGCATCCTTGGAGCAATGGTTGCCCTGAGAAAGGAGCAGTGTCGGGCACTGCGGATTACTACAACATACAGGTCTGGGCTGGGTGCGATAGGTGTTAGAATAGTTTATTATTCCTACCCTATTTCACACTTTGTGCCCTCTTTGGGCCTATTATTAGACAAGGGGAGCTGGTGAGTGGGCACAAGACTTCTATTCTCAATATTAAGAGCAAGTAGCAACATCTAACAGCCAATTAAGACCAAGAATCTGTACACCAAAATCTAAACGATGTCCCAAATAACCTCGCAGTTGAAGGGACGTTAAACCTTAGACTTTAATGGACTGGCAACTACCTATCTTCTCCATGTTAAAGCGTTGACTGAATGTTCTTAGGCAAAAGTGATGCCAGCTACGTCTGGTGCATTATTGTTACAGAAAATCGGAGTGAAAGTTTGTCTTTTTTGTGTGGTTTGACGTTGATTGATGTGACGTCAGAGTACATAACCAACCAATTAGAAGTTGCGTTCGTCATAAAAAGGGCGGAGCCAACTTCTGTTCGTCCCTCCCGATTTCTAATTGCCTGTGTCATAGCCTACTATAGATAGTATCTATAGGAGGCTATGCCTGTGCAGTTCATATACCATAGTCCCACTTGGAAAACGACGATGCATAACTGTCAAATACAAAATTTCGGGAGTTGCCAGTCCAGTAAAGTAGTAGTCTAAGGTTAAACAACCACAAAAAAGAGACAGCAGCATTGTGGTACATGGCGCCGGCTGTGACGTCATTCTGACGTCACTATTCTGTATTGCCGCATGCACTGCATTAGCAGCATCAAGATAAGGAGAGCTTAAAGATCATTTTTACGTTTGATGGTATAGGGTGATGAGACCAGTTCCTTAAAGAGACCATTACCTCCAGAAATTTATTTTCAAAATATTATCAAGACTTGTACAACCATGAGTTAAATGAATTCAAACGAAATGTGTTTAGGTGAATTATACGGAATCCAGTTAAGGACATGAACCAAATAAAATTGGACTTTATTATTAGTATTTTAAATTGAAATACTAAATCAATATTTTGTCAATAGTTTATATATTTAAGTATTAACTCAATATTTTCAGATTATTAACTGAATAAATTGAATCCGACATATTGTTTGTTTGCCCTTCACGGGGCTCTGTAGAACATGTTTATTATTTAAATGCATTTAAATTATCAGGTGTGTACTAGGTATTACCCAACGATTGCCAAAACGATTTTTAAGATTTAAATAAGTCATTAGTATAATTAAAAAAATTAAAAATCTGTTGACTTCCTATAAAAGAATTTCATCAGATACATGCGCCACCAAACAACAGACATTGGCAATAAAAAAAAACAAAGTACCTCCTCAACCAAAGTACCTCCTCTACACGAATTTTGATGTTGTCACCTCACATTACTTGTAATTCACTATTCAAATACATGTATTCTCTGTTCATAACAAAGTACTATGGCTTTGATTTTTGAATTATCCCACCTGCCACGTGGCTCTCGATTTGATTGAATGGTTGTACTGAGTTGAATGTGAGTAGGGAATACGTGTATTTGATTAAGGAATTATGGAAATGTGAGGTGACAACCTTTGCCACTAACTTGAACATGCAAGTAAACACAGTAAGATACTGTCTTTTGCCCCGCCCCTTTTATGAGGAATGGCAACTTCTAATTCGTTTATTATGTGGTCTGACATCACATGCCCCGCCCTTTTCAATTTCCAGATCATAAAAGGGCGGGCAAATGACTGTATCTCCCTGTCTTTACTTGCCTATCTATAACTTGAGGAGTAGACTTTTGTTTCTTGAAATTTAAAATGGCGTTGTTTGGTGACTCATGAGAAGTCACTTCATTTTTAAGTTTTTGTGTTATTTTATTGTCTTAATTTTAATTTTAAAAAATGATTTTGGTAATCATTGTCTTGAAAATATTTTGCATAGAAATTTCTGGAGGTAAATCAGTTACATTAACATTAGATAAAATAGAAATTGGAATTTGTAACCAGATTGAAAAATGTTACTATGTGACGTCACTCACTGAAACAATGTTTTCATCGATTGAAATAGTGTAATCTATACCAGAGAAGATGATGAGAAGTTTAATTTTAAAATAAAAGCGCTGCATATGTGGTGCACGGTCCCTATGAGACAAATAGAACCTAATGAATTGATACGTACCGCTAAGTATTAGTTTTCTCAGTGATCTCCTTTCCGTAGAACAGTTCCACCTTCGGGTACGAAACTGGTACTGACATTCTTTGGTTCCCAACTGAGCGCCACGTAATACATCTTTTTCAACTTGTTCGTTTCGACAAATTTCGTGCTGTCTGTTTCGTAACTTCCTCATCTTCTTGCAAATTTTTGTTGGATCTAGAACAACTGGACTTCCTAAGGCCCTGCAATGATTTCAATTAATAAAATTGGAAGTGTTTTCTTTTTTCTTTTTGGTTGCATATTTAATAAAGGAAATGAATTGAAACACCACTATTATAAAACATTACCTAGGAATTTACATTCTACTTTAAAAATCCTAAAAATTAATTCATGATTAAATGAATATATCGGACTTGTTTTGTTTATTTTAAATTAGATAGGCTATTGCCTCCAGAATTTTTTTTAAAAAATATTCTCAAGACTTACACAACGATTACCAAATAAGTTTAAAAATTAACAATAATTCCTTAAAACTTTCAAATGAAGTGACTTTTACAAGTCACCAAACAACGCCATTTTACATAATTCCTTACTTACTGTAAATACATGTATTCTTTATTCATATTCAACTCAATACATTCTTCCAATCAACTTGAGACAGGTGTGTGGCATTTGCCATAAAGGGACAATTGTCCTAAAACCATTTGCCCTAAATAGACATTTGCAATAAAACCATTTGCCCTAAAGAGACAATTGCCCAAAACTCATTTGCCCTAATACCACCCATCAGTCTATATAATAGATCTATCTTGTTTATAAAAAAAATTGTATTTCTGTCTGTCTGCTTGTTCGGCCATCACACAAAAACAACTGAACTGACATTCACGAAATTTCACCTATCTTAAAGTCGACCCAATTTATGGAATTAGGACAATTATCAAATCAATATGACAACCTAAAGTGTGGGTATTGGGTTCTTCGTATACCATAGAGTTTATTCTGTTTAAATACTATAGTACAGTAGAGCAATACATAGTTTTCTGCATAAACGTAAAGCGTATACATTTTGTATTGATATACATATCATGAATAAATATTAATATTGTGTCATTTTGGCTGTTTATACGCCTTATAAGAACACGATGTCGATATGCTACTGAACTGGTTTAGAAACACACCGACCCGATATCGAAATAGTATCGACCCGACACCGACCCTGACATTGATACGGTATCAACTGGACACTGATACGGCACCGACCCAACACCGATACTGCACCGATATTGATATTTAAGCCTTTTGCCTGTGTTGCCACTTCGCATTATTTTAAGAGCCTTGATATAGCGTTTCGTTCAAATTTTTTACGAATGCAGGCGCTGCGATCGTTTTTGATTGAAAAATCTAGTGAATCTGCAAAATTCAATACATTTTAGGTGTTGAATTCAGCAGATTCACTAGCAGATTGGTTGTATTTCAGATTGCCTCGCAATCTGCAGATTGACTGAATCCACAGATGGACAGTAACATATCAATAAAATAGGACTAGTTAGCAGTGAACCTAGCTTGCTCAAATAGGACAACAAAAACACGACTAAAGTTAACCTTGCCGGGTAACCTGCTACAGTAGTTGCAACTTAAAATTGATATTTGATACAAGATTTGATCCAATCTTAACTTTTTTTTTCTTATAAAAAAACTTTGCTTAATTTAAAATTCTTAAAATATTTTTCTTTTTTGGCCTGATTGTCTTGGTTGAGTTTTCATACGTGTGTTCTACTTTTTTTTACATAGGTAGCAGATACGCAACAAAATGGAGGATGTGGAAAAGTTAATCTACGGGCGCCAACAAACAGGGGCGCCAAACGTTTAGAAATTAAAATTAAAAAAGTTATAAATTTTGAAATTCTACTTTTTTCTCACTATTTTCCTTATTGCACCTTAATTTAGTAGTTTTCATGTGTTGTTCAAATTATTCACACTAGTAAACCAGTCGTGAAATTTGAAAAATTTAATAAGCAATACCTACTAAAGAGAATATAGTAGTTTTTGATTTTAAGCTAATACCTTGTATACACATGAGTTAAATGAATTCAAATTAAATGTGTTTAGGTGAGTTATACGGAATTCAGTTAAGGACATTAACTAAATAAAAATTGACTTTATTATTAGTATTTTAAATTGAAATACTAAATCAATATTTTGTCAATAGTTTATATATTTAAGTATTAACTCAATATTTTCAGATTATTAACTGAATAAATTGAGTTCGACATATTGTTTGTTTGCACTTCACAGGCCTCTGTAGAACATGTTTATTATTTAAATGCATTTAAATTAGCAGGTGTGTACTAGGTATAACACTTGCAAAGTTTCAAGCCTAAAAATTCACATTTATTCATACTATGCTATAACTACTCAAATTTGTTTGAGTAGCCTGTAGAGGGAGGTAAGGGGCGTTCGCAGTAATGTAGTCTCCGGGCGCAAAATTAATAGTTGCGGCACTGATAGGTAGAAGCATGGTAGGGCCAGTTTCTTTTATAAACATCAATAACTTCAGAATTCACTATATACTACACAAATGGTGACACCATGGAATGTACACTAGCATTGACCTCTTGAATGAAACAAGCATGCCTGCTCTGCTAAACAAAAACCTGTTTCCCCGCCTCGTTTACACTAGTCTGTCACACCTATTAATCGTCTGCTACAAATGCACATCATTTTGACACAAGCAATTAGAAAACGCCATGAACAGAAGTTGGCTCCGCCCTTTTTATGACGAACGGCAACTTCTAATTTGTTGGTTATGTAGTCTGACGTCACATGCTCCGCCCTTTTCAACGTCGAATCACAAAACAAACCAATCAGAAGTTGCCATTAGTCATAAAAAGGGCGGCGCCTACTTCTGTTCATCCCGTTTTCTAATTGCATTTCTTATTGTCGGTTCTACCTCACTCATTGTATAGGAAATACAAATACCGATATTTTCACATGTTTACTACAGTATAAAAGTCGTTAACAACAAATACAAACGTAATCATTCCCAAAGGCGCCCTTAAGAGGCTATATCGCAAAATTACTTCGAGCGCTAGCATCGTTTTCTATTGAGCCCATAGACTCCATGTTAAAGAAAAAATGTTACTTTTAAAAATCAGTCGCGGCAATATGTTCATTTTTCATATTTAAAGTTGTCCAATATAAAATTTTCAAAGTGCATTGTGCACCTTAAATATATGCCACTGGAGTGGCGACCAAAAATTGGTAATTGCAGTTATAATTTTAAAAACTATTTCCAAATCGCAAATTTCTAACTCCATTGAGTACACCCAAATGAAAAAAACATCCATTAAAATGCTAGTAAAAACTCGTAAAAATAATATTATAAAACCAGATAAAATATTCAACACGTGCGCCATGTGTTGGCTTCACTGTGGTTTCATTGTGTTTTTTAAAAATTATTTTTTAGGTATTTTACGATAATGATTTTGAAATAGTTTTTAAAAATGTAACCGCACCTACCAAATTTTTGTCATTATATCACTCGATCAGCAATATATCTAAGGTGTACATTGCACTTTGCAAATTTAAATATGAAAAATAAACATATTGCCGCGACTGTGTATTTTAAAAATTAACATTTTTTCTTTAACATTGGGTCTATGGGCTCAATAGATAAATGATGCTAGCGCTCTTGTGGAGATTTTTCGAAGTAATTTTGTGATGTAGCCTCTTAAAGTCGGGCTACACATTACAGGGTCGAGACAGAGCCAAAAAGACGGCGATCCTATGCAGTGGCGTAGCTAGACGGTCCTTGAGTTTGCCACCCCTCCCTCACGAAAAACACAACACGATACGATAAACATCAGTGGCACAACCATGCTTCTGGTCTGGGAGGAGCCAAACGATATTATCAATATCCAGTGATTGAAATGGTTTATATAATTTTATATAAATTATGAAATTATTAAATAAACCAGTACCCGGACCTAAAATCATAATGCTGGATTGCAGAATACATTCTGCAAGCGCAGCGAGCGACAACATTATTATAAGTTCTTCTTGGGTTATCTTAAGAGAGTTTTATAAAGCTCCTTCTATTATTCTGACAGCAAAAAAAAACTTTCTTTTCGTTTCTTTCTCTTTCTTCCCAAACAAATGCCACCCGGGCGGACTGCCCCCTCGCCCCCTAAAACCATTTTAGTCTGTCTTTTCATACGGTTTAGTGTCTTTCGGTTGAGTATGTTAAATAAGTACTGTGCGGGGAACATTTACACTACTGATTAGGTCAAACATCTCTTTAGGGCAAGTAGTTTCAGAGTAAATGTTCCTTTAGGGCAAATGGTTTAAGGGCAAATGATTTTAGGGTAAGTGTTCCTTTAGGGAAAATGGCTTTAGGGCAAGTGTCTGTAGGGCAAATGTCCCACATCCAGCCCGGACATGTGCGTGTGTATGTGTCCCGACCTTTAGACTTCCTTCCGGAGTTTAAAATAATTTGTGTACAAACTTTTATAATTTCTGTCAGATACATTTTAAAACTTTACTTTCTATCATGCAGTTCATACTCAATGCATACAAAAACATGATCTACAAAAATATATAACCCTTCTTTGAACTTTTCAAACATTGCAGGCATTTACAATTCAACCAAGAAGCCACCACCCGACATGATTTAATCTGGTCAAACACTAAAAGTAATTCATTTTTTTTAAAGTTCTCAAATGTCGTACATAAAACGGGTCTAATATTTCCCTTGGGAAAACAAAAAGTCAGGAATTTCATTTTTTTTTTTCCAAAAAAGATAAAAAGGAATGTCACTGCAATATTAAGGCTTATTATACTTTTATAACAAAAAAAATATAATTCTTTCTTTGTTTTTGAACCTTATAACTTTTTTTATTCTTATTCCATATCAGCCTGATATAATGTATAGAGTCGTGTTTTTCTCTCGGGGTGTTTTCTATGGAAGTACTAACTTAACTGGTTAGTTAAAAAATATATATATTCTTTTTATTTTGAGTATATATAAGTTGAATAAAAATGAAATTAAAATTCTTCTCATGCTTCAATCTCAATAACACTGTAAAAACGCAGATGGACATGAACTCGGCTGTTTGATCAACTCATTAGTACGTGACAATTATTTTAATTAACTTTTCAAAAAAAATTAACAAAAATACTCAAAGAGAGATTTTTTTTATTATAAAACTTTATTTCAAATGATCAAATCATTTTAATCCTTAAAGCCTTGTTTCCATTGGGGTAAACTTTTATACTCAAGTTAAAATTTTGAACTGGTGAAAAATAACATGGAGAATAACTATGAATGTTTAATTAAATACAAAAAAATTATTTTCGAAATATTGTTAAGACTTACCCAACGATTGTCAAAACGATTTTTAAATTTGAAAATAAGTCAATAAAACCATAAAAACAAGAGATTCAAGAAACCCTATAGACCTCCATTGCTTTAATATATGCTTTCATGTATCAATTAACCAACTTTCTTTCATGTGTATGCACATGAACACACAAGCGCGCATGTATACGCACATGTACACATGTGTTCGCCTTTGTACGCACATGTACACACGTGTGTGCATGTGTATGCACTTTTATGCTTTTGCACACATGTACACACGTGTGCGCCTGTGTATGCACATTTATGCATGTGCACGCATGTGTACGCACACGTACAGACTTGTGAGCATGTGTACGCACATGTACACACTTGTGTGCTTGTGTACACATATATACACACTTGTGCACATGTGTACACACATGTAGACACTTTTGCAAATGTGTATGCACATGTAGACACTTGTGCGCATGTGTACGCACATGTAGACACTTGTGCGCATGTGTACACACATGTAAACACTTGTGCGCATGTGTACGCACATGTACACACTTGTGCGCATGTACAAAAATAATAACATAGAAAGGAACACCCCTCCTAAAGAGGAAGAATCTCGTTTTTTTTTAAAAAAAATTACGTGTTTAAAAAATCGAAATTTTATATATCAAATTGCTCTAAAATTTCAATTTTTTTCCGGTTTCATCGTCAGAATGTGTACATCATTTTAGGTCTGATAACATTTTATTGTAAGTAGCCCCGTTGTCGAGTTGTTCGACCTAAAAGAATTATGACCAAAAACTCAAAATTTGTTTCTAAAATGTTCATAAAAAAATAACCCCCCCCCCCCCCCCCCCCCCCCCGGATAAAATTTTCTAATTTTTTTGTCAGGAGCATCATATTGACTCACGGAATCAAATAAAAATACTGCATGTCTTTATCTCATTCCGTTCTTGAGTTGTTCGACCCACAAAATTGGGGTTCCGGACACACACACAGAAGAAGAGTATACTTTTTTTTTGGGGGGGGGGGGGTTGTTGCCAATGTCTGTTGTTTGGTGGCGCATCTATCTAATAAAATTCATTTACATGAAGTCAACTGATTTTAACTTTTTAAGTTACTGTATATTAAATCACTTATTTTAAATTTTAAAAATCGTTTTTGTAATCGTTGAATAACTCTTGACACTATTTTCACAACAAATTTCTGGAGGTAATGGTCTCTTTAATGCTTTTCTATTAGTAGGAGAAAATAAATTCTATATGGCCACTACCGTATATAATAACAGAACAAACGTGGTCCCGGCCTATTTACTATTATCTGTTGTTCATTATGTTAGGCCAATTGAAGTGAGAAAACCATCTTTGCTGTACCACTTTAACTAAACTATTGCCATTTCTCGTCAATATTTACATATAAACAGAGGGTTTTTTTCTGTAAAATTATAGATAAGTATATCCTACAACTAATTAAAATGCATTAATTTACCTGAAATGATGAAAAATTGAAGAAAAATCGATAAAACATGGGATTCAGGGAACCCTATATGCTATAGCTTTCATATATCAAACAACCAAATGTCTTTCATTGTTACATGCGTATGCACATGTACACGAATGCGTGCAATGTGTACGCACATGTACGCACGTGTGTGCATGTGGACGCACGTATGCGCATGTGTACGTGCTTACATGCATGTGTGCACATGTGTACACACATGTACGTCACATGTGCGCATGTGTATGCGCATAAATGTCACATGTGCACATGTGCATGTGCATGTACACACGTGTGCACATGTGCACATGTGTACTTACATGTATGTACGTGTGCGCATGTGTATGCACATGTATGTACGTGTGCGCATGTGTATGCACATGTATGTACGTGTGCGCATGTGTATGCACATGTATGTACGTGTGCGCATGTATATGCACATGTATGCACGTGTGCACATATTTATGCACATGTATGCACGTGTGCACATATTTATGCACATGTATGCACGTGTGTGCATGTTTATGCACATGTATGCACGTGTGTGCATGTTTATGCACATGTATGCACGTGTGTGCATGTTTATGCACATGTATGCACGTGTGTGCATGTTTATGCACATGTATGCACGTGTGTGCATGTTTATGCACATGTATGCACGTGTGTGCCTGTGTACGCACATGTATGCGTGTGTGCGCATGTGTATGCACATGTACAAAAAAGTGCATGTGTACGCACATCTACACACTTGTTAGCATGTGTACACATGTGTATGCACATGTATACACGTGTTCGCATGTGTACGCATGTGTATTCACATTTGCGTTTAACACACAAGTATGTATTCACTTACATGACATACTTACATTTGACACCCATGCGTGTAATAATATAATGAGAATATGTCACATGTATTTTAATATACGAAAATAATAACAGAACAAAGAAAGGAACACCCCTTCTAAATAATAGAAACAGTCCCCCTTTCGAATGCTACAACTGGAAAGAGGAAGAATCTAGATTTATATAAAAAAAATATTACGTTTTTAAAAAATCGAATTTTCAAATAAAATAAATTTTCTAAAATTTCAATTATTTTTCAGTTTCATCGCCAGAATGTGTACATCATTTTATGTCTGATGATTATGTGTCCGTATATGTCCGGAACCCCGAGTTTGTGGGTGGAACAACTCAAGAACGGAATGAGATAAATCACATGCAGTATATTTTATTTTATTGAATGGGTCAATATGATGCTCCTGATGTAAAATCAGAAAATTTTACCCAGGGGTTATTTTTTTATGAAAACAGATGTCAACAAGAATGTCATCAGACCTAAAATGATGTTTACATCTATAATTGATGTATACATATAAAATTATAATTTTAGAGTGATCTGATAAATGAAATTTTGATTTTTTAAAAACGTAATTTTAAAAAAAATCGTGATTCTTCCTCTTTCCAGTTGTAGCATTCGAAAGGGGAACTTTTCTATTATTTAGGAGGGGTGTTCTTTCTGTGTTCTGTTATTATTTTTATACTTTAAAATACACGTGATTAATTCTCAATTTAAACCATATTAGAAATGAATAGCACATGCACATCACATGTAACTATGTAATGTGTGTTTATCTACATACACATGCGTGTTCGTGTGTACATGTGCGTACACATGTGCACACGTGTGTATATGTGCGTACACATGCGCACATGTGTGTACATTTGCATACGCATGCGCACACGTGTGTACATGTGTGTGTACACATGTGCACACGTTTGTACATTTGCGTACACATGCACACACCTGTGTACATGTGCGTACACATGTGCACACGTCTGTAAATTTGTGTACACATGCACACAGGTGTGTACATTTGCGTACACATGCGCACACGTGTGTACATGTGCATACACAAGTAATAATGAAGGAAAATTGGTTGTTTGATGTATGAAAGCATATATTAAAGCAATAGAGGTCTATAGGGTTCTTTGAATCCCTTGTTTTAGATTTGAGGGCGTTATATATCGAATTCACTTTCTCTTAAAAGTGATGTTATATTTTCAAACTAATATAAATGAATTCATTTCTCCACAGTAAACACTGTCATTTTTTCACCAGATGAAATTTTTGCAGTGTGTAATTTTTTGTAACAGTGGAAATAGGGCCTAAAGGCCTTGTTTCTATTGGGGTTAAAACTTTAAACTTTTTGAAAATTTCAACTGGTGAAAAATAGAAGAAACGTGGTGGCCCCGCCTTTTTCACTATTATTGGCAAAGGCCACGTTTGTTTCTATTTTTCACCAGTTTAAATTTTCAAAAAGTTCAAACTTTAACCACATTCATATATATTTTATCGCCCACCCACCATACGGCTTTGGGCACTCATCCCCCACCGACTTCTCGATTTAAACCGCTCTCTGACTCATATTCGCTCTTTTATCATTTCCTGCAAAGGCCACGTACTCCACAGCCACCGTGGAAACAAGGCATAAGGATTGAGTAAATGCAACACAATGCTCGGATCAAGTCGTTGTCACTTGTGGCTCACTACTCATGCTCCGTTGCTTTCGTCAATTGGTATTGAACAAATGAATTTGAACAGCCCTTGTTATTATTATATTGTTTTATACACTCCTCTCATCAAGTCATTTTTTTTATAACTTTTTGCTAATGTATGCAGGATACTCTGACCAACTATATAGTTGGTCAGAGTATCATATATATGGCGTGTTATATCACAAACAATTACAATCTAAAAGAATTTCTTCTCAAACGAAGACGAGGATATTGAAGTTGGAGGTTAGCAATTCTTCTAGCTAATAGCGTTACACTGAAGATTTCACTGATAGTGATTACTGCCTAGAGGTAATCCACAGTTTCACGTGCCATGAGACACGTCAATTTTGTGGTTCAACAGTTGATTAAAACAGGCATTTAGAAATCGGACGAACTTCAGTTGGCTCCGCCCTTTTTATGACGACCGGCAACTTCTAATTGATTTGTTGTGTGGTTCGACGTTGAAAAGGGCGGAGCATATGTGACGTCAGACTACATAACCAACCAATTAGAAGTTGCGTTCGTCATAAAAAAGGCGGAGCCAACTGAAGTTCGTCCCGATTTCTAAATGCCTGTTTGTTTAAATGGCTGTAGCAACTAAACGGCAATTCGAGACGTCATGAATTTACCATAATACCTGTAGAATACCTGAAAGATGATTTTAAAAACCGAGAAGTGGCTACCAAAATGGACGTTTTTGAAGTCAATGGTCTTTAACATTGGTCAAACAAATTAGCATAATTCAAAACTGAATAAAATAAAATATATTTTATTTTATATATATATATATATATATATATATACTAGTGGGGTAACCCATCATAAATGACGGGAGCAAAATTCACATGCAATTGTGCCCAGCATTAGAATTTCTTTTCCTCCGCCCTTTTGTAACAATGTAGAGCTCTTGTACCGGGCTCAGGTTGTAGACTCTCTTGACTAGAGCGGATACCGCTTTTCGTTAAGAGCGGGTTTTTGATATACCACCTGAGTCCTACTGGTGCCGGGGTCGTTCTCTTAGATATTCCGTTGAATCGTAGCTGTGCTGAAAAGAATCATTAAGACAGGCGAGACGGATGCAGGTTCGGCATTATACTTATTTTATTATGACCAACCATCAAGACATAATACAGCAGAGAAGAGTTTAAGTGTGGCGTGCTTTTGCCACTGGACCATAATATGATTAGTTTCATAGTTTCGATATCAGAGAATGGACCCATAATCTATCGAAACATGGTCTTTTATACCCAGAGCCTGTGTACACCTTTTCAGGGGTTCCCATGCCCTGGGGACCATGCTTCGATGGGTATTCATCCGCCGATACCGGAACCAAGATGTGTCTTGGAGCTTTGGGGTTTTCAAGAGGGAAAGAAGGGACGGAAGTACGTCCCTTACATCCCCAGAGACCCCCAGGCTAGGGGAGGGATGGAAAGACGAAATACAGGGTGTTACACTTTTATGACGTCAGACCAAGTAACAAACCAATTAGAAATTGATGACGTTCATAACAGGGCTGAGCAAAAAAATTCTAATGCTGGGCACAATTGCCTGTGCTAAACTGTAGTTTAATTTTGATGCTATTATCCCCTTCCCTTTTTATATTTGAAAGAGAAAATGAGTTTTTCATTTTCTCTGGTGTGCGCATGCGCGTTGTTTGTTCCTTTTTTACTCCTTTCATTTCAATTTCAACCACCCCCTCCCACTTCTTCCCCTCCACGTTTTTTTTCCCTTACCCTTTCCAACCTTTTCCCCTCTCCAATTTAATATCAATGGGGTTCTTGGACCTTGAGAAAAAAAGCGGTTAAAATTTATTCATTTAAATTTATATAAATATTTGTACAGTGTTAGGTCCACATACACACACACACAGACGGGGCTTAATTATATATATATTAAGCCAGGTCTGTTTGTGTGTAACATCGGAATTTATACAATTTTTTTTTTCTCAAGGTCAACTATATGTCGCAAACTCCCCATCCAAGAATCTCATTGATATTAAATTGGAGAGGGGAAAAGGTTGGAAAGGGTAGGGGAGAGAAAGAAATGTGGAAGGGGAAAAAGTGGGAGGGGTGATTGAGATTGAAATGAAAGGAGCAAAAAAGGAACAAACGACGCGCATGTGCACACCAGAGAAAATGAAAAACTCATTTTCTCTTTCAAATATAAAAAGGGCAAAGGGGAGGAGATAATAATAGCAAAATTAAACTACAGTTTATCACAAACAATTGTGCCAAGCATTAGAATTTCTGTTGCTTATCCCTTTTATGAAAGTCATCAATTTCTAATTGGTTTGTTACTTGGTCTGACATCATAAAAGCACAAAGGAAAAGAAATTCGAATGCTGGGCACAATTGCCTGTGAATTTTGCTCCCGTCATTTATGACGGTGTTCCTCTTGGGATGTGTCGGCTCCAGGAGCCACCCACGACAGACATGACGAAAAAACCACGCCGCCACGCCGAGAATATCGTGGTAGAACGACGGTTCTACCGCGAGCCGACACAAGTACCGGCCGAAATAAGACGGTTGAACAAGGTGGAGTTGCCCCAACCGGAAAACCCACCCTCCGCAGTACTCCCCAAAAAAAATACACGGACGCAAAGCAAGTGATGATAAAAAGTGTTTTATTACACTTGCGATGTATAATAAAGATGATAATATGAAGACAGTGAAGATTATATACACCTCTGGCTGGTTAATTCAACCAGCCAGGCACTATACATATATCAAACAAAGGCCTAATGGCCAAGGCACAAAAGAAGAAGTCCAAGCTGGACAGTGGAGGTCACCCTGACCTCCACCCACAGGTCTTGTCTCACTTGAAGCCTAAAACCAACTGCCCAGATCCTGTGGTGGACTAGGCCACAGGAAACCTCCAGGCAACTCCACCTGGAGGGGACAGAGGTCACATCTGACCTATCACCCATAGACTTCATGGTGAGAGGTCTGCTGGCACCAAAATGGCGTCCGTCTTAGCAGCCTACTGTAGCTGCCAGGAAGACCACCATAGGGAAATTTGTCTGCTCACTCAAAAATTAAAATTTGAGCAGACCAGGTTGCCACAATCTCTCAACTTCCCTGTTCCGTCTAGGGAACAGGTCGGTCGAGCCAGCCAGGATTGCTCCCCGAACCTGACCTTCTTAGGTTCTGGACGGCTTCTCTGGTGGTGTCGCGAAAGTGGAGCCCATCCACTCCACAGCCCACCGACGTGTTCACCACAGGCACATTTGGGTGTTATGCCACCCAAAACCAGTATTGAAGACCGTCCCCCTAAGACGGCTTTCCTCCAGGGCTCGGAATTCCTCGAAAGGAATATCCTGGAGTTGCGGACGCGTGCGTAGCATCCGACTTGTTAGGAGGTCTACCAGGGCGACCAAGGGCTCGGTCTCGCACCCTGGTAGAGGCTCAGTAATAAACTGTCCAGCCATACCTTCTAGGTCGCATCCCAGCAAACGTTGGATAAATGGGGCTGCACGCCGGGCTAGACGAACTATCCCGGCATCTAGTCCCACCACATCCAGAATTGCAAACGTTTGCTGGACCGGGTTCACGACCATTACTACCGGAAAACCTCCACAGCCAAACGCCACCACATGGCGCATGTTGTACGGCGGTAGCCTTGCTACCCCAGACGGTAGTAGCCGTGGTATTGGCAACCCTCCATTCCCGGCTGGTCCTGCCAAAGACCCAGTCGGTTATTCAGATACACCTCTGCATCTGAATATGGGGGCAATGCCCCAATATGCCATATCTTGGCCTCAGGCCTAGGGGAGATTGACGTTTCTGGTCCTAGGGTATCAAATACACTGCCGCCATGGACCGGAGAGAAGGGTGTAGCCCCACTGGGGGTCACGGCGTAACGTCTTGTGGGAACACTGACTTCTGCAACAAGGTTCCTTCGCCTTTAGGTGAGGGCAAAGTCACATGGTGCAGGGTTCCCACTGCTCGAACCCGCAGGTTCGAGACCGCATCCACCTTCGGGGCGGATAGAGGCGTGCCGACCAAAACGTCGCGCATCGACCTACCATCCATCCGCGCCGCCTCAACGGGACGGGTATGGACTGGCTGACTCCCGGCCAGCGTGCTTGCCTGAGCATGCTGGGACTCCTCTTTTTCCGCCATGATGCCTCCAGTTTCGGCTCCCTGGCACCTGCTACTGGAGGGTGTCGGACTCCCCTTCCTCTCACGCTTGGACTTTTTACGGTCCTTTTTCTTTTTCTTTTTCTTCCCGTGAGAGGAAGGTTGACCATGCGTCGTGTCAGACTTAACTGACCCCGACGACTTACTGGGCCGATCAGGCTTAGGCGGGTGGTTTGCCCCCTTCGCCTTCTCGGACTCCTTCTTCAAAGGTTTTCCGGCCGGAGCCGTACTCTTCTTCGTAGAAGTGCCCTTAGCCGAAGTGACAGCCGAGGATGACTGTCCGGAGACAAATCTTCCTCGACCATCCCGAAGGAGAAACTTCTCCTTCGGTGCAAGAGTTGGCTGACTCTTGCTACCAGTAGCTTTGGCTTCCGCACCATGGGCTGGTGCACTGGAAGCCTGCATCGCCTCCCTCTCGGCGATTTGCTTCTGGCCAGCGATGGTCGTGGCACTTGCAATAGGTGGGACGCCACGACCTACAGGAGGTTCCTCTGTTTGAGCGGACTCCGGGCGGGCATTCCCTGCAGGGGAGGGAACTCTGCAGCCCGGCGCTGAAACTCCTGCCGCTCACCTGCACCGACCGCATGAGCGATCTGTCGGTGCAAGCTCGCTGCTTGAGCCTCAAGCCGTTTGAGCTTGTCCTCCAAGCTCTCGGGCTTCCGAGGTTCGAAGGCCTTTCCTCGACCGGAGGACCTGGCCTTCTTGCCTCTAGAGCGTTCAGCCACTGGTGTGGTGTGAGGGCGGGACCTCTTTTGTCCCTTGCCACCACCACCACTGACAGATTTTTCCCGTTTTACCGGGAGCGGGTACTGGAGGCTGAGTAGCCTTCTTCTCCGCTCGCCGGTCCCTCTTCGGGTTGTCCGACTGCCAGCCAGAGTGGCCAGCTACTGCCTCGGGGGACCCGATCCAGCAGCCGGCTTCTCTGGCCAAGCAGCCCCTGGACAACCGTCAGGGCGGGCGAGAGTCTCTGCTCGAAACCCCACAGCAGGCGTGAACTTCTTCAACACCTCCTCCTTAGCTTTGAGCATCGCCTCTCTCTCCGCAAGAGCCTTGGCTCTGGCAGTGATCCGTGCGGTTCCGGACTTTTTCTTGCGCTTCCTTGTGCCGTCCTTCTTCGCCTGCATGGTCGGAATCTCCCCTATAAAGAATCGACGGTTCCCGACCAGGAAGCCACCTTCCTGGACCATGTCCCGTCTAGCTTCATCTAGCCGATCCAAGCGGCCTTCTCCTTCAGCCAAGGACACAGCCACTGCCTCCAAAGACATTGGATCGGCAGGAAGAACTCCGGGGGATCCCGTCCCAGACGATTTACCCTCGGAGGCCGAACTACTCCCGTCAGACTCTGAAGAGCCTTCTGAAGAGGAGTTACGGCTCCGCCACTGCCTGGAGGCGTCAGCCACCGAATCAACGGTGGTTTCGACCTCCATCTCCGTGTCTATGACTAAGGACGCTCCCAAGGAGACGTCCTCACTGTCCTCGACCACCCCAGACCAGTCTAGGAAGTCTTGAACAGACGGAGACCCGGGTTCCGGGGTATTAGCGGTTACTACACCGGTAGCCGCTTTCCCACCATTTACACCCGCTTCTGCAGGCTCTCCAACCGGAGAAACTACCGCTGCCACCGACTGAACGGTGGTAGCAGCCGTATCCCTGGTAGGAGTCAGCAGGTATCTGCCCAGAAGGCTCCGACACCGGTCGGAGTCGACTGGGCAGACTCCGGACCTTCCACGGCCTCTGACGCCGGGGAATCAACAGATTCTACGGTGGCATCAGCCGTTTCCGGTCCGCCAGATGATGGGGAGTCCTCCGATCCTGACTCCAACAGCCTTGCTTCCCCAGGATGCAGCGGGCTGAGGGAGGGGGACCGTCGAACACTCCCGTCGCCTTCCTCCTTCTCTTTCTCTGTGGTGAACCTATGAAAAAGGGAATAAACCGTCAAAAACAAGTTTTCACCGTGGAAAAGTGAATTGCACGGGCTTTCACCGTGAGAATTCTCGTTTTCACCGTTCAAAGTCGGTAACTCACGGTCAAAACCGTGTTTTACCGCCTTCGTATGGTGAGAACTCCTTTTCTCCTTTTCGGAACCGGTAGAACCCGCCGGCAAAGTGCTTTCCGTAGTGGTTTGGCCACCATGACAACAGTCATGGCGGCGAAACCACTCCCACCACGTGTGTATACGTGACTGTAAAACACACCGTTAACAAGTAAAAAAGAACTGCCAACAGGCAGGAGAAGGAAATTCCCTTAGAGGGACTTACTTTTGCAATGTTTTTTTTTGTTTCCAGTCTTGGCTGGCTTTTTCGACGGTGAAAACGTGTATTTACTCCCACACATGGTGCCGGCATTCTTTGTTTGTAACTTTTGCAAACAATATGGTGCCTAGCCGCCAAATTCACCGTCTTAGTGGCTAATGGCCATGCAGCAGCGGCTAAAACGTCATCAGCCGCCTCATGCATGGTCACCATAGAGATTTCACCATCGTCTGCCTTTTTAGGGGCAGAAATACAGTGAATTCTCCTACACCAAGACTGGAACTGGTGGGTAGAGACATTTACCGTCAATTCTCTTATATTGGCGGTAATTGGAGATTTCACGGAGGTTTTCACGGACGGATTTCTCCGTCCACGGACCGATTTTGTCGGACCTTTGGCTGGACACCTGGTGATGGGCCGCCCTTGGTTTCTACCAAAACTGTGGCGGGCCCCAAACACCGCAATGTCCGGCCGCCTCCTCTCCCAGCCGTCCGCCCACAGTAGCGGACTGCCAGATCTCTCCCACCACGGTAGGGACACCCAAAGAGTACCCCATACCGTGACACTTCCTGCTCGAGGCTCAAACCCACCCACCTCGAACACCCTCGGTTTCTGCGGACGGAGATTGTACCGAGGAGGAGGGGGGTCATCTGCCTCGGAGTCGGTAGACTCCTGCGAAGAAACAGACGGCGGCTTTAGCTCCGGAGTCAATCCACTCCGCACCGAAGCCTCCGTGGCATCGCTGTCTGCATCGGAGGAGGTGTCAGAGACACCAAGTCTATTTTCCTCTCTAACAGTGCAGGTGGGTATGTACGGCTTCAGGTTATCTACATGAAGCCGGTCGTGCACCTTCTGGCCATAACCGTCTACGAACTCGATCTCGTAGACCAGGTCAGAATACCGTGCGACCACCGTACCCCTCTCAGCTTTATAAGCCAAGCTCCATTTCTTCGCCTGACCGAGCTTCCCAGCCTGATCTCTAATCCACACCTGATCACCAGGCTGATATAGAGGAGGCTCCACACGGCCAGTGTCATACCGCTCTTTTTGCCTTCTTTTGAGCGGAGGTCAAATGTTGACGAGCCTGCTCCTCCATTGCTTGCTGGTCAGGCAAGTCGCAGACTGGATCGTTCGGAAGGAGGTTATCAATCTCTAACCGAGGCTCATGGCCAAACAACAACTGATACGGAGAGACCTGTGTACTCTCCTGGACAGCTGTGTTATAAGCCCACATGGTGGGCCGTAATTTGTCCCACCAGTCACGCTGTTCCTTGAAGGGATCAAGGTATCGCTTGATTGTTTCCATTACGGTTTTGTTCGTACGCTCCGTAAGCCCATTAGCTTGCGGATGGTACGCCATCGTGAAGTGATGCGCTATGTTATAGCGCTCCCTGAACTTTCGCAAGAGTTTGCTACAGAACTGGGAACCACGATCCGAGATGAGAGTTGTCGGTGTGCCATACACCGAAAGGATCTCGTCCTTCAGGAATTTCACAACACAGGTGGCCGTGGCCATTCGCACCGCCCATGCCACACCGTAACGGTTATAATAGTCAACCATGATAAGTACATAGGTGACTCCACCCACGGAGGCAGGAAACGGTCCAACGAAGTCCATTCCCCAGGTATCAACTGGGTACTCCGGCACAATCGGTTAGAGAAATCCCTGACTTCGAGCGAACTGCCGCGCTCTTTGACACACCAAACATGACTTAACATATTCGGCCGTGTCCCGCTTCATACCGATCCAGTAGAAGCGTGAGCGCAGTCTCTGGTAGGTCTTAAACATCCCGAAGTGACCAGCTTCGGGAACGTCATGTAGCTTCCTTAGACAGAAAGCCCGGCATGACTTCGGAACTACCAGTACAGTTCTCAACCTATCCTGGATGGACCTGATGGCAAACAACAAGTCATCTGCCACCACAAACTTGAACCGGAAGTTCGAGTTGGGGTCACGGAAGATTTCACTCTTCACTTTGGAGCACCAGCCATCGGCCTTTTGCTCCTTGACCCAATCCACCTCGGAACGGATGTGGTAAATAACCTCACCTATGTCGGCTTCAACGTATTCAGGCAAGGGAAGGTCCGCCACATCACGAACAGGATACCGACTCAACGCGTCGGCATCCACGTGCAGTGTTCCCTTCCTATACTGAACCTTGAACCGGTACTCTTGTAGTTGCATCTGCCAACGCCCCAACCTGCCTTGCAGGTTTTTGGCTGTCTGCAGATAGCAAAGAGCGTGGTGATCAGTTACAATCACGAACTCCCGGTTAAAGAGGTAAGGACGGAATTTACCCACGGCAAACATGACCGCCAAGCACTCCTGCTCGGTGACCGAATACCGTGTTTCCGCTCCTTTCATGAGTCGGCTTGTGTAGGCCAGAACACGGGGGACACTGTCCTCCGGTAACTTCTGGTAGACTACGACTCCCAGGCCGTACCCACTAGCGTCGGTATGGATAATTATTTCACCACGATTATCGTACATGGTGAGTACCGGTGCTTCGGTTAAAAATGCCTTTAACCGAGCAAACGCTAGTTTGCACTGATCCGACCACTCGAAGGGCGCATCCTTCTTCGTCAGATCATGCAAAGGCCTTGCCACCTTGGCGAAGTCCTTGATGAACCTCCGATAGTAACCGGCAAGTCCGAGAAAACTGCGGACACCTGTCACCGTCGTCGGAACATCAAACTCCTGAACTGCCCGCACGATATCCGGGTCCGGAGCAACTCCCTCGGCACTCACTATGTGACCGAGATAACGCACTTTGTTAAAGCCAAAGAAACATTTTTTTGGCTGGAGTTTCAGCTCCTCCCCTTGTAACAGTCCAAGGACAGTGGAGAGTCTCTCGAGAAACTGCTCGAAAGTGTTCCCAAAGACGATAATATCGTCCAGGTACACCAGACAAATCTCCCACTTTTGTCCTGCCAACAGGAGGTCTAGCGCTCTCTGCATGGTGGCTGGAGCATTACAGAGTCCGAAAGGCATTTTCCGGAACTCAAACAGACCTTGTGAGCAAATAAATGCCGTCTTCTCAACGTCTGGCTCAGCCATTCGAACCTGCCAGTAACCACTAGCCAGGTCCAAGGTAGCGAAGAACTTTGCACCGGCCAACGAATCGAGTGCATCATCGATGCGAGGCAACGGATACTGATCCAGCTTTGTCTTGGCATTCAGTTTCCGGTAGTCCACACAAAAACGAAAGCCACCATCCTTCTTGCGGACAAGCAAGATAGGGCTCGCGTAAAGACTACGCGAAGGTTGGATAACCCCTGCATCCAACATCTTCGCCACCTCTTCTTTCTCGACTGCTCTGGCCGCTGAAGCGGTTCGACGCAATCCTTCTCGCACTGGAGGTTGCCCACCGGTGTCAATCGTATGTTCGACCAGAGAGGTTTCACCCAACTCTGTAGACAGGTCGGAGAAATCAAATGGAGGCATACCCTGCACCTCCACCAAATGTGAGCTTTTGACGTCAACTTTTACCCAGCTTATGATGATGATTTCTATAGCTCGTTTCTTCTCTGTATCACGCGGTGCCCACAAGAAGAAGATTCAAGCTACAGAAAAAATTTACAAAAATCGGGCAAGCAATTTTTGAGAAAAAAGCAAAAAACTTAAAAACTTTGTCAGCTAACTTCTTTGGGGCCATCTTTTCGCCTATGGCCACTAGAAGCGCTTATTGAACATGAAAAAACTTTGATAATGGATCTTACTTGTTTATTTGTTTTTAATGTATTTTCCCACATATATTTGTGTTTTTCAGTGTGTTTCTATACATCCCAATAAGGCAGTGGTAGGGTCTACTATTTTGGGAAAAAAATGAAACTTTTCGCCTTACCTCATGAGCATATAACAATATTTGGGGCATGTAAGGGTATTGAATAACAGTTACAACTAAACACAAAATTTACATGCTCTAAAAATATTTTTTCCACAATTTCAGAAGTTTTTTTCAGAGCACATAGGGCTAATAAGCCTATTTTAGGCTATATCGGCAGCTTGGGGTATTTCTAGCTAAACCCAACCATTACGTGCTCGGAAAATATTTCCCCCATAATTTTAGAATTGTTTTACATGGCACATAAGGCAAATAAGCCTATTTTCAAAAATAAAAAATACTGATTAATAGGCACTGAGTTGCAGAGTCACAGCCCAAGCAGAGTGCAGCACAGCAAAGCGAAGTGCTGTGTAGATTTCTGACACGTATATATGACACTTCAGGATTCACTGAGGAATTCGCATTCAGGATTCGATGAAAATTCACCGAAATCACAATATGGGGAGATGGAATGAAATGGACGACTTTGACTTTGCTCCATTATGATCAGCGGCTTAAGGATGGTTCTTGGCACCTGGGAACAAGGGCTTAAATTTAAACCCCCAACAAATATTTTATTTGTAAACCATAAACAAAATCACTGTTCACAAAATCAGGCCTACCAAGAAAAAAAAAGGGGGAGAAATGACGTGGGCTCCACTCTAAGAAAATAATAGAAAAACATCTCTCATTTATAAAAGCTCTAAGGCCCGTACTGGGCCCCCACATGGGCCTCCATCATAACTGCTGTAAAGCCTACACTTACCAACAATTGAGGAAAAATGAGCTTAGCACTGCAGCTGCATGCTTTCGTCTAGAACATGTAGCGATATTGTGCAGTACATAATAAAAAGCAATTCTCTGTTTGATGGATATATTAAATGAAAGTGTTACGGCTAGTTTTGTGTATAAATTTTAGCATCTTTTCATGCCCAAGTTGGTGCCCCCAGGGCATGGTGACAAGGGGCATGTGTTACCCTGCCTCTAACCATGATTCTCATTATGATGTGGGTAGACTACAGCTGCAAGGAATGGGGTACTCACCACTTTGTTATCAACTACTGAAATAAATGCCATAACCAGACTTTTGACTCAATTACCAATTATAAAATGGTATAATTAATTTATTCAGTCAAAATTGAAATTCAACAGAGTAGAAAACTCTGACTAACAGCTTACATGTGATGTTTTTGAAACTTTTTCAATAAAAATATGTATTTTATTTCATTTATCTCAAAAACATTTGTAGACCTTTTTGGTTTATGTGTTGTGTAGGGGTGGTGAGAAGAGGAACGTGCTATCATATAGGGCTGGCGATATTTTGGACAAATCGAACGAAAATCGCAATCAAGAAAACTGATAAAATCGAAAAACCGAAACAATTGAGAAAAAAAAATATAAAAACAGATAAAATCGAAAAACCGAAAATTGTAAAAGTGAAAAATTGAAAACCAATAAAATGTAGAATAATGAAAATATATAAAAAATTGAAAACCGATAAAATATAGAATAATGAAAATATATAAAAAAAATTGAAAACCTATAAAATCTGAATATACTAAACTTGAAAAACACGAAAAAATCGAGAAAAATCGAAATATCGATATATGCAAAAACCGAAAAAATAAGAGAAAAATTGAATTATCGAAAAAATCACTAAAATGGAAATTTAAAAAACAAAACGATAAAATTGAAAAAAACGAAAAAATCGAGAATAATAGAAACATCAAAAAAAATATTGAAAAAACTAAAAAAAAATCGAGAAAAAAGCAAAATATCGAGAAAAAAAACAAAAACAAATAAAATCGAAAAATGGAACCATAAAACAATATAGAAAAACTGAAGACAAAAAATAGAAATTACAGAAAAAAAAATTGCACTAGTATCAGTGATTATTGTAAACCTGCTCAAGTTTATATCAAAGCTGTAGAGAAATTTTTATTTCATTTTTAATATAAAGTAAACTGAGAAGGATAGTAGGCTTACAATATTTATTCTATATTTATCCTATACTTATTTATCAGTGTTATTTGTGAATTCAACATTTGAAAACTTGAAATACCAAATAGCAAATACCAATCTTTTTATGAATGAAGTAACCTTACATACTACCATACTGAATAAAAAAACCATTGGTCATTCATGCATTTTTTAAAAAAATATCAAACGATATTTAAAAAAAATTTCGAAATATGAAAAATCTTGCCAGCCCTACTATCCTTACTGATGAAGACACACCCACACACTTTTTTCTCTTGCTTTTTGCAAAAAAGAGAAAAGACAGTTTTGGAAAAAATGTTTTTGATGCGAAATGTTTTTCGTCAATTTTGCATTTTGTGAATTAGGCCTTTTTTCGTTTGTGTTGTGTGAGGGTGGTGAGAGGAGGAAGATGCATCATGTACTGATAAGGCTCCCTCCCTCTTATATTGCTCTCTTCAAAGAAGAGAAAAGTTTTGAAAAAAAGTTTTTGATGACAAACGTTTTTCGTCATCCTGCGTTTTGTGAGCGTCATAAATTTGCGAAACTATACAGGTGAAATGAACGAAGTGTGCCCTACAATTTGTCTTGTAACTTTTTTCCAGGAGGCCCCAATTTCGAGTTGGGACAAAAGTCGTTCTTTCCAGATGAATAAATTGGAATTGCGGCCTTTTAAAAAAGTACCAAGAAAAGAGAATTGCACTGCACACTTCGCTCATATCGCCTGTAAAGTTTGGTTAATTTCAGAATTTTTTGAAATTTTTTCAATTAAAACATATTTATTTCATTAGTTTATAAGAGACATTGGTCGGCCTTTTGTCAGTTCATGTGTTGTGTGGGGGTGGTAGGAGGAGGAAGATGCATCATGTACTGATAAGGCTCTCTCCCTCTTTTCAAAGAAGAAAAAAGTTTTGAAAAAAAGTTTTTAACAGCAAACGTTTTTCATCATCTTGCGTTTTGTGATCATCAGAAATTTGCAAAACATTACAGGTGACATGAATGCTGTGCGCCCTACAATGTTTGTGTCTTGTAACTTTTATCCAGAAGACCCCAATTTAGAGTTGGGACGAAAGTCGTTCTTTCCAGATGAATAAATTGGAATTGTGGCCTTTTAGAAAAAAGTACCAAGACAAGAGACATGGCACACTTCGTTCATGGCCCCTTATAGAAGCCGCTAGCCTCCAATATATTTTTTTTTCATAATTTGCACCAAGGGTGCATAAGGTAAAAAAGGCTGTAAAACCTTATAAATAGACTAATTGGATCATATGTCCAATAAGCACTTCTAATGGCAGTAGGCGAAAAGATTGCCCCCTAAAAAATTAGCAGACAAAACTGTAGCATAGAACTCTATGAAAAAATCACTGCACCTTTTTTTTATTATTTTCTCAAAAATTACTTGCCCAATATTCGTAATTTTTTGAGAAAATAAAGAAAAAAGTACGTAGTTTCACATCCATTTATTAGTTTTATAATATCTGTTGTTGTTTGTTTTCAATGTTTTATTCTGAACGTACCATGGTACACCCAAATCGAAAATTTGAGTGAATTTTTTTGAATAACACAAAAAACAAACAGGAAAATATTTAATCAAACAATAATTGATTATAAAACCACCCATTTTTACCTTCATTTGTTTAAAATTTCACGATAATTGTTCTGTTAATTTGCAAGAAATAATCAAAAGAACTTACTGACTGACTGACTCAAAATCTCCATTGGCTTCCATGTTAAAAGTTTCGGGTTTAAAGCA
Organism: Brachycybe producta; assembly: GCA_036925085.1. Classification (NCBI taxonomy): domain Eukaryota; kingdom Metazoa; phylum Arthropoda; class Diplopoda; order Playtdesmida; family Andrognathidae; genus Brachycybe; species Brachycybe producta. Next base: position 780,628 of record JAUPFP010000026.1, on the reverse strand, counting down.
ACGTTCAAAACAAAATATCAAAAACAACAAAACAATGATTAATACTAAAAAAACTAATGCATTGATGTGAAACTACGTACTTTTGCCTTTATATTTTCAAAACTTCACATAAATTGGACGAGTAATTTGCTAGAAAACAGCAAAAAAACTAAACCGGTGCAGCGATTTTTCTATAGTGTTCTATGTTAAAATTTTGTCTGCTAACTTCTTATGGGGCCGTCTTTTTGTCCCTACTGCCACTAGAAATTTTGTATATTGAAGATTATTGGACAATAGCCTCCTTTATAATATTATAAAGGAGGCTATTATTGAACATAATGTCTATTTTCAAGCTTATTTTCGTGTTTTTAAATGTTTCATATACATAAGGCCGACTGGTACTACTATTTTCTCCACTAACAAAACTTTCACCTTACCTCATGAGTTGTCCAAATAGTGTCCATCAATGAAATCATATAACCAAATAAATTTTTACGTTTTCTTCCTTTTTTATCTCTTTCATTATATCTCTAAAATGACTAGAAAGAGGAAAAAACTGGAAAAAAACGCTAAAATTCGATCATTAAAAAAACATGGCCACCAAAAACTTGGAAAATATTATTTGTTGTAAGTATGACGTCACACTGGGACATCATGTACTCTCCAAACAGGGCTCACATTTCTCTCAACTTGTTTATCAACATTTTTAATTAGATAGAATATTAATAAGTGATAATTAAGCTATAAAAACTAGCAAACAATCAAGATAAAACATACAACTATGCACTGAATTTTTTTCTACATATTACATTACTCAGGAAAAAAGTTGAACAGATTTGAAGACAGCATCTATATGTATGATTTTCAAATGCACCAACTTTTGATGCATTTTAAAAATATAAAAATTTACAATCAATTCTTGAAATATAGCAAACGTTAATCATTGTATATTTAAGAATTTAATGCAACTTAAAGTGTTTTAAATACGTTTTGGCAAAGTTGAACAGAAGTAAGTAAAAATATGTATTTGGACTTTCAAATTTCGTCTAATTTGGGTCTCTATGTGCTCAACTTTAAGACGCCACTGATGGCAAAAAATGAAAACATTGGCCTACTAACGGCTACGACGCTCTAGATGTTCTCTTAACATGGCGAAGATAGGAAATTGCCAGTCCATCAATAAGTCAATAAGTAATAGTCTAAGGTTTTATCCATGGACAACCTGCAGATACTGGCAAGGGGGGCACTTTGCATTCCTTTGAGAAGAAACATTATTATGTAGTGTTTATAATTTAAAAGAAAATAAACTGCTTGAACTACAATTATATTTCATGTTAAAAATAGGTCTACTGTTATTTATGTAACTAGCTTTACTCCTACCCCCTCGCTTAAAACTTTGTCCCCCCCCGTACCTCCCCCTCTACTTAGCCCTCATACTGGGGGGGGGGTGATATTTTGATGAACGGTAGAAGTCAGAAGGTTATGTTCAGTAAAATGAAGCTTGCTGCAAAAGGTCTGTGGGGCGCACTGGCGCAGCCCCCCATTTTTTAATGAGTTATTAAATCAAATTTGTCCATTGTTCCGACCGTTCCTCCCATTGAACATACTAGGGAACAGTCGGAAAAATGGACTAATTTGATTTACTAATTCTTAAAAAAAAAAGTCGTGTGGCTATGCCCTTTTCCCCAGACCCCCTGCAACAAGCTTCCTTTTACTAAACCTAACCTTCCGACTGTTCCTATTATTTTTCCGACTATTCGTACCGTTGTTCCGCCGTTCAAAGTAAATATTAAATGAAAGTCGGCTTATTTTCGAAAATAACTGAAAAATACATAGACTTTCATTTCGTTTTTTGCGCCCCCAAACCTCCTGCGTCCCTTCCCCCCCGCAGTTGCGGGTCTTGCGGTTCCCTAGCTACGCCGCCGGGACGACTTAGTATCTCGCCCGGACCAGATAAAAAAATATTCGATGTCCTCAACAGGGCTCCGTACCTTTAGTTTTGCCAACGAAAATAATTTTTTATTCACAAAATCAGACTTATACAAACATCGATACTCAACAAAAAAAAGTTCCGAATTATAACAATAAATTTGTTTTTAAACATTTTGTTCCCTGTGCTCGCCGAATTAGAAAATTTTTTGGAGGGGGGGGGGGTAGGGGGTTGTTTCTATCTTACATTCCTATAATAATTGATAGGTCAAATAAATCCTTTGTTAATCCAATTTAATTCTTAATATGATTTGACAACAGAACTTTAATGGTGGCAGCATCATAAAAACGTACAATTCCACATATTTTTTTGGCAGAAAAAAATACATTTCTTTTTTTATTGCTTATGGCTCTAGAAACAAACAAAAAGATTAGTTATAATTCCTAATTATGATGTGAAGTCAAAAATGGCCTGGGGGAAAAAAGTACAAGATAAATTAAATACCTCATGCAGAAAATGGTCAAGCTAGTAAATTATACTGAGCATACACATTTCGAATTGCAGTTAATAAAACTTGATCACGATAGCAATCAATTGAAAATGCATTTTTAATCAAAATAGAGCATGCGCTCTATTTTGATCCTAACAAGAGCAGTCATTTAGGAAGCAATCGGAAACTAAGAACAATTACTTCGTGCTGTAAAGGATACAAAAGGGTAATTGCTCCACCAACAAAACTATTCATTAAAAGAAAATTTTCTGGATGTGCACTATTTTCTCAAGTTAGGCTAACATGTGGAGGACACTTGACAATAAAACCATTATACTGAAGTTCGCGGTACATGTTTGCCTACGGAATACTGTGTAATTTTTACATTTTAAAAGAAAATAAAGTTAGCCACTAATCTATGTGACATTAAAAAATTTGTGAATTGTTTTAGAGACCTATATAAAGCCCATGAGCTGGGCTGGGCTTGGGCTGGCATTTTTATGTTAAAGGCCTATGGGACTGTTTAGCTTTATGGGACTGTTGGGCTTTATGAGCCTGGTGGGCTTCGTGGGCCTGGTGGGCTTTATGGTCCTGATGGGCTTCTTGGGCCTGGTGGGCTTCTTGGGCTTGGTGAGCCACATTGACTAGCTTTGTGGGCTTCATGGGGTTGGTGGCGTTTGTGTGCATAATGGGTTTGGAAAGCGTTTGATCACTTCTCTCATACGAGATATTTGCCAAGTTTATGATGGTGGTGCTATGATTTATCAATATTTGAAATTGCTCTACAAAAACTAAAAGGTGCTCTACAAAAGTCTAGCCACGAGTAGCTAGACGGATCGCCTGCAATAAACCATGGGACCAATATGACAAAGGTACTTGTCCCGTGACTTTGGGCAAAACGCCCAACGTCACGTGACAAGTACAAAATTGTGAAACATTGTGAAACATGACATTTCTGGAATAAACTGCCGAGTCATCTTGGATCCACTTTCTTTTAGCAGCTGCTATGGCTCATACCCCATCTGGGTGTGGGACATTTGCCCTAAAGACACTTGCCCTAAAGGCACTTGCCCTAAAGCAATTTGCTCTAATGAGACGTTTGCCCTAAAGGGATATTTTCCCTAAAACCATTTGCCCTAAAGGGACATTTGCTCTAAAACCATTTTTTCTAAAAAAAACGCCCTAAAAAGACATTTGCCCTAATCCGTAGTGTACATTTACATCATTTGGCGTTTTTTGCACACCTACGGCATGCCGAACCAATTTAACATACATGTACTTCACCGAAAGACACTAAACTGAATGAAAAGAGAGAACAAAAAAGTGCCTTTAGTGCAAATGCCCTTTAGGGCAATTGCTTTTAGGGCAAATGTCTCTTCAGGGCAAATGGTTTTAGGGCAAATGTCCCTTCAGGGCAAATGGTTTTAGAGCAAATGGTTTTAAGACAAGTGTCTTTACCTACTAGACACCTGATAATTTAAATGCATTTAAATAATTAACGTATTCTACAGTGCGTTTCATATATATAGACGCACCCCAAAAATTGGTTATATCTCGAGTTAAACTTGATGGATTCTCCTGAAAATTTCACCATAAACAGGTCATCTTTTATTACAAACTTTCTGCTAGGCAGAAATTTTTTTCTTAAAAAGGTAAAAATTATAAAAATTAAAAACTGGAAAATGACCGTTTCATAATTATAGATGCACTAATGAACTTTTCACTTTTATTAATTATTGTGACACAATAACATTCGGAACACATCTGTAACATTAAAATTTATAAGGTAAATGACTGTCCTGTTGTTTTAGACCTTAAAACATTGTTTTCTACATACTTTAAACTAGATTTATAAACACATTTACAGAAATTCTGCCCCGAAGCAGCTAAAATGGCACTTTTCAGCTTTGATATTGTAGCATAATAATGGCAATCAGCTTAATAATCACGTACGATGATGTCCCAAACGTTTTCTACAAGATTTAAGTTTGGGGGACATGCCGGCCATTCGAGAGTGGTGATATTTTTGTTCCGTAACCATTCCTTCATTAGATTATTAGAGGAAACTGGGGAATTTTCTTGTTGGAATACTAAGCTAATGTTATGGTATCGATATTTTATGGCAGTAGATACCCTCATAACATTGTCTGATAATCACTGATATTTGTTTTAGTTGAAATAAAGGCGAAGCTACGCATTCCAAAGGTGCTAAACACTTCGCATATTGTCAGGCTCCCACCACTAGCCGAAAAAATTCAACCTCTATGATTCTGATGGTTTTATTCTTTTCTTCATATTGGAAGGATGTTACAAAACAACCACAATATTTTCTAAACCAAATTTCGGCAGTGGGGGAGCCTAATAATATGGGGAACATTTAGTGCCTTTGGAACGAGCAGCTTAGTTTTTGAAAAGCAGACTCAGCCTATATTTCAATCAAAACAAATATCAGTGATTATCAGACATTGTTACGAGGGTATGTACTGCCATAAAACATCGATTCCATAGCATTAGCTTAGTATTCCAGCAAGAAAATGTCTCAGTTTCTTCCAATAACCTAACGAAAGAATGGTTACGAAACCAAAATATCACCCCTCTTGAATGGCCGGCGTGTCCCCTGGGTTTAAATCCTGTAGAAAACTTTTGGGACATCATCATACTTGATGATTAAACAGATTGCAATGATCATACTACAATATCAAAGCTGAAAAGTGCCATTTTAGCTGCTTCGGGCAAAATTTCTGTAAATGTGTTTATAAATCTAAATTAAAGTATGTAGAAAACAATGTTATAAGTTCTAAAACATCAGGACAGTCATATACCTTATAAATTTTAATGTTACAGTTGTGTTCCGAATGTTATTGTGTCACAATAATTAATAAAAGTGAAAAGTTCATTAGTGCGTCTATAATTATGAAATTTTTGTCGCCTGCTTTGCTCGCAGAATGTATTCTGCAATCCAGCATTATGTTTTAAGTCTGGGTCCTGGTTTATTTAATAATTTCATAAATAATATAAACTTACTAGTGGGACCAAGTAACAAACCAATTAAAAATTGATGACGTTCATAAAAGGGCGGAGCAAAAGAAACTCTATTGCTGGGCACAATTGCCTGTGATAAATTCTAGTTTAATTTTGCTACTATTATTTCCTCCCCTTTTTTATATATCAAAGAGAAAATGAGCTTTTCATTTTCTCTGGTGTGCGCATGCGCGTCATTTGTTCATTTTTTATTCCTTTCATTTCGATTTCAGTTTCCCCCTTCCCCTTTTCCCCTCCACGTTTCTCTCTCTCTCTATCTCTCTCCCCCTCTACATTTTCCAACCTTTTCCCTCTCCAATTTAATATCATGGGGTTCTTGGATGGAGAGAGTGCAACATATAGTTGACCTTGAAAAAAAAAGTGGTTCATTTATTCATTTAAATTTATATAAATTTTGTCTATATAAATTTTGTCCTTGTTTGTACAGCATTACGCAAAGAACGAAAGAAGGAAACATCGAATGATAGCCATTTCAATCACTGGATATCATTAATATCGTTTGGCATCTCACCGACCAGAATCCTGGTTGTGCCACTGATTTGTATTGTGTTTTTCGTGAGGTAGGTGCGGCAAACTCAATGACCGCCCAGGGCGGCACAAATTCTAGCTACGCCACTGCTCATGTGTGTACAAGGTGATACGTTATAGCTGTAATTTTATACAGACGTCTGTGACCATGCAGTAGAATTTCATTTGTCCCACCCTTTTTTATATCAGACTAAGTAACAAACCAATTAGAAATTGATGCCGCTCATAAAATGGCGGCTCAAACGAAATTCTAGTGCTGGGCAGAGCTGCCTGTTGATTTTATTTGTAAATGAATTTCATGTAATTATTTAAATCTAAAGAGTCACAGAGGCTGATATTCATTAAAAAAAGGCTCCACATCTCAGCAAAAAGTAAAGAACAGGATAAACAAAAAATGAAAAAAAAAAAAAACTAAAATAGATAAACAAAATTAAGTTTAAAGAGAAAATAGAAAGTAATTTACGAGCATATTTCCATTTTATTTATTATCATTACAGGATGGGCCTTAAGTCAACGAAGGTTTTAATAATTTATGAAGTCCCTGGTTTCCGAGAAAATCACAATTTAACGTTTTATCGTTTTTTGATTTTTTGAAATCTATCAGAAAACGGCCAACTTCTTATGTAAAACGCAATTTTACTTTTTCTCTACCTACAGTAGTATCCAAATCATTAGGTTCTATTGATAAATTTATACATTGTTAGCTTTCAAATACGATTTTACATCATATTTATGTGCTTTGACTCATAACTGCGGTAGTGGTTAATTCGAACTTTTTATTTTTTCATAGAATAATAATGTGGAAAAGAAATAATTACTAATAATCAAATTTGAGGAGAATACTTTATATTGAAATTATTAGTTACAGAGAGGTGGAAGATATCATAAAAACATAAAGAAAAATTATTGTTTTCAATGAGAACATTTTAAAAACGCGATAGATTTTATTGTGCTCTTAATTGTAAACATAATTAAGCCTCTAACCACATTACTCTGAAAACTGTAATTTCCTTAAACGGCTACATCGCAAAATTACTTTGACCCGATGTTAAAGAAAAAATGTTAATTTTTAACTTTCGCAGCAATATGTTTTATTTTTCATATTTAAAGGTGTCCAATAATAAGTTTTCAAAGTGCAATGTGCACCTTAAATATATGCTGACCGAGCGATATAATGACAAAAAATTGGTAAGTGTGGTTATATTTTAAAAACTATTTCAAAATCGCGAATTTCTAACTCTTACGTTAAACTCCATTGAATATATGCCCAAATAAGACAAAAACATCCATTAAAATGCTTGTAAAAATACGTAAAATTAATTAAAAAATAAAATCGGCACATGCGCCAATGTGTTGGCTTCACCGTGATTTAATTGTGGTTTTTTTAAAATTATTTTAGGTATTTTTACGAGCATTTTAATGGATTTTTTTTTCTTATTTGGGCGTACTCAATGGTAATGTTGGTTTTAGGGAAAAACACAAAAGGAAAAATTATGTTTAAAATCGTGCTTTACAAAAGAATTTGCCATTTTTTCTGATCATAAATGTTAAAAATAAAAAAATGTCAATTTTAACAATAAAATCGTGATTTTCTCGAAAAGCAGAACCCATAGGACGAAATATATACCGAGACATGTGTCTAATATTTTTGGGTCTAGATTCACCCAAAAAAAGTTTCATCAGAATCGGTGACTGACACACTTGTTAGTTTAAATTCAATTATATTTTGTACTTCCTGTTTAATTTCTTTTCCTATCCTCATAAGGATTCCATCTGTTAAATGTTTGTTTTTATTTAGTTTTTCACCGCATTCTATGAATGTAAACATAAATTTTACATATGGAAACTATGACAGAAAAAAAGCTTAGAATATTTTTACAAATATGAAATAACTCCAGGTTTTAATGCGTCTAATATTCAAGTTAAAAAAAGCATTAAAGATAAAACTTTTCAACATTAGATGAACACGTGAACAACCTCGTTAGCAGGGGTGCCAACCCCCCCCCCCAAAGCCAGTGGAGAATTCACCCCCCCCCCAAAGCCAGTGGAGAATTCACCCCCCCCCCCCCCCCCCCCCCCCCGACCAAATGCTGAAAGCGTTTTTTTTTAAACTTTTCAAATATAATTTTCATCATTTTTGAAATGATGAAATTTCACATTGTTTGCATGATCGTGTTGTGAATGAGTTTCAATTGGCCATAAGAATTATTTTGAAACGAAGTTTGTAAACGTTGGAATACATGAACATTCTCCATTTTTCGCGAGCGTAGCGAGTGAGCAATTATTTTATAGTATACTCTTGCTATCAAAAAACAGCACTTATACTATGACGTATAACAGTGATTGAAACACACTGCTTTCTTTTAAAATATAAATTAAATAATGAATTTGGATTTTCACCCAATCTGGTTATTATAAAAATATTTTAATAAAAAATTTCAATCACCCCCCAAAAAGGCAAATGGCGAGTTGCTCACCAGACTACCCCCTGTGGGCACCCCTGCTCGTTAGTATCCTTATTAGTATTTACAATCCGAATCGTTTAGGTTGCTAAAATCTTTCATTCCTACACATGTTGCCAACATTAGTCATATTGTACCACAATTATTAAAAAAAATTTGTGGGTATAAAATGTGTTATGTAAACTGGAAGGCGTTGGATGGCGTAAACTTGAATGGTGTTGAGGAAAATACTTTTAATATATATATATATATATATATATATATATATATATATATATATATATATATATATATAAATATATATATATAAATATATATATATATATATATATATATATATAAATATATATATATATATATGTAAATATATATATTGAAACGATACGTCCAGGAGCGATCCTGGCTCGTTTAGTTTTTTTGGATCGTTTGCTTATTTTTAGAGTGGCCTGGAACTTTGTCAACCCTCTGTACTCACGTACAGAGGATTGACCCAGTTCCATCAGCTGATGACGATGCCAATATCCTGTCTTGGGAATTGGGTTCCCTTTTCTCCCAGTCCCACCCCTTAATATAAAGAGATCGACTTGATAAGCCTCAGCATTAAGTCAATGGGGTTGTATTTTTCTGGAACTATTGGTCTCAAAATAGAATGAGTCATATTTCTATATTTTGGTGACCACTGGTCAATCATATTGATTGGCCAGTTTGGTTTGTGATTTTGATTTTGCCCTATCAGAGAATACTGAGAAATGGTTCTCAGTATCCTCTTTTTGGGTATAAATAGCCGTGTATTTTTTATGTAAGAAAAAAAGATAATGAAGATAGAGGATCTATGTCCGATTTGGGATAGACCTCAATGAGAAATGTAAATAAACTGTTATTATATTTAAAGCAGTTGTCGAGTTATTTTTATCTTTTAAAACGAAACGAAGGACTTCAACATTTTGTCATCTAGCACTGTCAACCCAGGTGTAAACCTGGTTCTCCAGCACTAGATGCAACTTCAGAAGACAGCACGATCAACCAGCTTTTTACGGGCGAAAGCCCGGGGAGTAGCAGACAACAAGAGATCCTTAAAACTGTAAAGGTTCTTGAAAGAGGAACTTGTGAGGAAATGTATGGGACTAATTTGTTCCCTTCCTCCCGAACCAAATAGAATTAGTGGCCTAGCCAACCACTTTCCGATCGCCCGAAAGAGCGCTACGATACTTTTTGATAATTCTATTAGACCCCTAAATGTGGTCCGTTACAATATGTATGTATGTATGTATGTATGTATGTATGTATGTATATATATATACATATATATATATATATATATATATATATATATGTATATATATATATATATATATATATATATGTATATATATATATATATATATATATATATATATATATATATATATATATGTATATATATATATATATATATATATATATATATATATATATATATATATGTATATATGTAAATAATATCCCAGGTCTGTGTCTCTGTGTGAGTACCTTTCTATCTATCGTTCTTCTTTCTGGGATAACGCTACACAACCATTGAAGCATGTCGGAATTTATATAAATTTGAATAAATGAACGGCTTTTTTTTTCTCAAGGTCAACTATATGTTGCACCCTTCCCATCCAAGAACCCCATGATATTAAATTGGAGAGGGGGGAAAAGGTTGGAAAGAGTAGGGGGGAAAGAAACGTGGAGAGAGGAAAAAAGGGGGAGGGGGTGACTTAAGTTGAAATGAAAGGAGTAAAATAGAACAAACGACGCGCATGCGCACAATTGCCTGTGAATTTTGCTCCCGTCATTTATGACGGGTTACCCCACTAGTATTTATATATTAAGCCCTGTCTATCTTTCTTTCCTTCCCTGTATCAGTAACGCTGTGCAAACAAGGACAAAAACGCGTAAGTACATCGGAATTTATATTTAATTGAATTAAACCACTTTTTTTTCTCAAGGTCAACATTATGTGACGCTCTCCCCATCCAAGAACCCCATGATATTAAATTGGAGAGGGGAAAAAGTTGGAAAGGGTAGGAGAAAGAGAGAGAGAAACGTGGTGGGGGAAACTGAAATTGAAATGAAAGACGTGCATGCGCACACCAGAGAAAATGAAAAGCTCATTTTCTCTTTCAAATATAAAAGGGGAGGGGATAATAGCAAAATTAAACTAGAATTTATCACGGGCACATGTGCCCAGCATTAGAATTTCTTTTGCTCCGCCCTTTTATTAACGTCATCAATTTCTAATTGGTTTGATGTCACATGCTCCGCCCTTTTAATTTCTAATTGGTTTGTTACTTTGTCTGACGTCATAAAAGGGCGGAGGAAAAGCAATTCTAATGCTGGGCACAATTGCATGTGAATTTTGCTCTCGTCATTTATGACGGGTTACCCCACTAGTTTTAAATAAAATACAAAATACTTTCAAAATAGTATTTAAAATACTAAACTGTTTACTTCATATGTATCTTGAGGAATAATAACTGTTGGAAGTTTTTGTCAGTTAATCTATTCCTTCTTGGAATTACTGTCAAAGCTGTATTGACCCCTTTCAAAAGGGGCCGATTGTTAAAGTTAGTTGCATTCAACATGCTTGGAAACTGGTGCAATACTTCGATGTTTAAAGTTGGGTTTACACGGAGTCATGAATTGGGCAAGAGCACTACCTGTATACTGTAGGTTAGCAGTAGTAATCACTACCTCTTGTGAACAAGTGGTCGTAGAAGTGGACAGTCGTACAGCACCTTGAAAAGTGGGGTCGTGCTTACTCCAACTTGCCGGAGTGACAACGACCGCTTCAGTGGTGAATTCGGCAAGTAAAAATGTACAAAGTGAAAATGAATATTGCACAAATGCGAGACAACGTTTGGCGACGGCAATAGATGGTCGTTGGAGAACTCTGTGTGAACTGAAAATGGTTGTGAACTTCGGTGTTGAAAAAGCAAGTATAGTGTGACATGCGCATTACTGGGCGTGTTCTGGCCCAATTCACGACTCCGTGTAAACCCACCTTAACATCGGTTTTTCTTCAGTGTAACAAAGGAAGGCATGTCAACTTAACTTTGTCAAAGTAAAAAAAAAATAATCATTTGAAAGTAACAATTTTTTTAAATAGTATTTTGTAGTAATTAAAATACTAAAATACTAGCCACTGAGCCAATACCGGATCATTTTAACCGAGCCGATCATGCAGATTTTCACTACCGATTTTTGCTGCTGGAGTTTGTTTCACAGCCAATTTCTGGTACAAAAATTGTAGGCTGTACACACGTGAATACGAGCTGGGGGAGGGCAACTGCCCCATTCCCACTCCTGTCTCCAAAGCTGCTCAGAGAATGTCAGATTTGAGCAAAACGGGAAAGCACAAAATTAATATTTTTAATTTTTTACACACATGCAATGGTAAGACAACAATTTCGTTTTAAAGATGAATTAGTGATAAACTTGGTAATAAATTGATTGACCCTCCACCACTGCCCTTTTATTGGGAAGCAGACCTAATTGTTGAGTGCGTTAATGATCGGAAATCGGTTAACATTCGTTCGCCTATCCGATTTTTGCCGATTAGCAGTAAATCGACAAAAATCGGTTCGGCAAAACTCGCTCGGTACAGCCTTATAAAATAGTATTTTAAATACATGTATTTAAAATACTCTCCAACTTTGAGTTTGACTAACGATTACGAAAATAGATCAGACAGGTGGGACTCATTTGACTTGTGAGAGCTGATGAGACCTATGAGACTGTTTGGAAATTAGGACTGGTTAGATTGGTTAGGATGTGATGAAGCTCTAATTGGATGGATCGGGACCAAAATTTGTTAATACATTGGGTCTATATCAAGAACACTCCTAGAGATTCGGGAAACACTCTTAGTTAGATACATGCCGATAGGCTCAGAAATACTTCTAGTATAGTGTTAGGGTGTCAGTTACATTTTTCACTTGCTAAACATTTGCATTTTTAAATGGTCTGGCAACCTGATGGTGTCAGCTACAGACTTCCATACCAATTTTTTCTTGATTGGGACATTCTTAACTAATTTTATAGCCAAAAATCAAAACAATATGTGTTGGGTTAAATTGAACGCAATTTTCCTTCCAGTTTAAATCAGTCTGGCGGCATGTTGGTGACATCTTTGAACTGCCAGACCGATTTTTCTAAGTTAAGATATTTCTTTCGATTTCTTAATAGTCCAGTAGCTTGGTGTAAAAAAAAGAGGTGAATTGTGCACATTGTGATAAAAGCACCAAATTTGGCAGATATGAAGAACTATGTAAAAGACTTGATTTCAGATATGGAGGCACTTCGGCATGTCGCCATTTTGGCGGCCATCTTGGAAAATAGCTGACTTTCGTTTTTTTTTAATATCTCAGAAACCACAAGCCCAATTAATGTGGGGATTATTTCTAAATATGTATGAGAGTACACTGCACATATTTGATGTCATACATAATTAACATAGAACGTTCACAATTTTAGATATTATGACTTTTTCAGAGAATTTCATTAAAAAATTGCGTATTTCGCTTTATATTATCTTAAGCAGTACAGATGCGTGATTTTCACATTACATGTGACTTCAAGACACATTTATTGTGAACATTTGTAATTTTTAAACATTAAGATTAGCCAATTATTTCCCAAGTTACAGCAATTTTAGTAATGCTGTATCAAGGGAAAGTAACATTTGAATGAACATTTGTAACCTTTCCTATGCTGGTTTAGCTAGCATTTTACATGCACAAAAATTATTCCATGGAAGTCCTTTTATCTGCAAGTTGATTGGTTAATATTTCAACTTAATTTGTCTAATCAGGGTATAGTCTATCTGTCATTTTCTTAGCCATATCACTAAAATAGCTGACTTTTTTCAATATATTTGGAATTAAAACTCCAATTAATGTGCACATTGTCTTAAAATATGCATGACACGATAATGTACATATTTGATGTGATACATAATTAGCCTAAATCATCCACATTTTGAAGTATAATTACTTCTTTTGAGAACTTTATTTTAAAATGGTGTATTTTGCTGTACATGCAACTATGAAAATGTATTATCTTAAGTACCGTTTGTACTGTCTCCTTTTTCCTCTGGACCACATCCCACACTGAATGGGGATGGTCAAATGATGCTGATAATGGTGCTTAAAGATGCAACATGAGTAGGGTTTGGCAGAATGTGTTTTACAACTGGCTGCCTTAAATTAACTCTGCATTGAATGAGAAATTATGACAAACACAATAATCCCTAGGTCAGGATTTGAAGCCGGACCCTAAGCATGATAAGCAGAGGCTATCTCCACTCAGCCACTTGTTCTGCATTGTATCTAAAAACATGCAGCAAAATATACCATACCATTATATATATAATATCCTAGGTCTGTGTGTGTGTAACGTAGGAATTTATATAAATTTGAATAAATGAACTGTTTTTTTTTTCTCAAGGTCAACTATATGTTGCACCCTTCCCATCCAAGAACCCCATAATATTAAATTGGAAAGGGGAAAACGTTTATAAAGTGTAGAGGGGGAGAGAGAAACGTGGAGGGAGAAAAAAGGGGAGGGGTGACTGAAATTGAAATGAAAGGAGTAAAAAAAAGAACAAACGATGCACATGCTCCACCAGAGAAAATGAAAAGCTCATTTTCTCTTTCAAATATAAAAAGGGGAGGGGATAATAGTAGCAAAATTAAACTACAGTTTATCACAGGCAATTGTGCCCAGCATTAGAATTTCTTTTGCTCAGCCCTTTTATGAACGTCATCAATTTCTAATTGGTTTGTTACTTGGTGTGATGTCATAAAAGGGCGGAGGAAAAGAAATTCTAATGTTGGGCACAATTGCCTGTGAATTTTGCTCCCGTCATTTATGACGGGTTACCCCACTAGTTTTAAAATAAAGATCTTAAAAAAAGAAATTATACTTCAAAATGTGGATGATTTAGGCTAATTATATTTTCATATCTGCCAGGTTTGGTGCTTTTATCACAAAGTGCACAATCAACTCACCAAGCTACTGGACTATAAGCAAACATGAATCGGTCTGGTTCGGTCAGGTCCAGTCAGGTCCAGTCAGGTCCGGTCAGGTACAGTCAGGTCCGGTCAGGTCCGGTCCGGTCAGGTCCGGTCCGGTCAGGTCCGGTCCGGTCCGGTCAGGTCCGGTCAGGTCCAGTCACATCCGGTCACATCCAGTCACGTCCGGTCAGGTCACATCTGGTCAGGTCCAGTCATGTCTGATCAGTTCAGGTCCTGTCAGGTCCAGTGGGTTCCGGCGGGTTCGGTGAGTTCCAATTGGGTCCAATCCAGTCGGGTCGGGTCCGGTCAGATACGGTCGGGTCCGGTCGAATCTGGTCGGGTTCGGTTCGGTCCAGTCGGGTTCGGTTCGGTCCGGTCGGGTTCGGTTCGGTCGGGTCGGGTTCGGTCCGGTCGGGTCGGGTCGGTCGGGTCGGTCCGGTCGGGTCGGGTCGGTCGGGTCGGTCGGGTCGGTCGGGTCGGTCGGGTCGGTCGGGTCGGTCGGGTCGGTCGGGTCGGTCGGGTCGGTCGGGTCGGTCGGGTCGGTCGGGTCGGTCGGGTCGGTCGGGTCGGTCGGGTCGGTCGGGTCGGGTCGGTCGGGTCGGTCGGTTCGTTCGGGTCGGTCGGGTCGGTCGGGTCGGTCGGGTCGGTCTGGTCGGTTCGGTTCGGTTCTGTCGGTACGGTTCGGTTCCGTCAGTTAGGATAGGTCCGTTCTGTTCGGTTAGGTTTGTTTCGGTTCGTTTCGTTTCGGTTAGGTTCATTTCGGTTCGGTTATGTTAAGGTGCGGACCACACCAGGTGACACCAATCACAGGGGTGTACACACATTGTTCTCATGCTACTTGTAAAATTGTTGTTTAATGATATTAATTTTTGTATTTAATATATTTTACACTAGAATAGAAATGACACATCATTTTTTGTACGTCATTAGACTCATTACGTCATTGACGTAGACGCCGTTTCATCAGCATGAAAAAAGAAAACATAAGGATGCGATTCTAATCATCAGGGTCCAGAATATTGCGCCACCTATAGGTTTTAACAGCCTTATCTTCGGGAGAGGGTGACACCATCAGATCCCGCACTGGGTGACACACCGCTTGTGACGCCACTGGCAGGTGGGGATTGTTCCTGATTACAAATGATTGTCATTCAGATAAAACAATACATCATTGTTAAATTGAAATCGTTCTAACAAACGAACTATCAACTGGAATATAATTCCATAGTCTAATAACATTTGGGGGGGGGGGAAGACCAAAATTATGAATAAGTTCTAGCTATTCAGTCTTTTAAAGTATTTGAATACCCATGTCTTCCCTTATGAGGATGTGTATTTAATAAGTCATTAACTAGGGCACAACAAGATGTTAGCACATGCTTAACTTAAGTTCCAAAACTTTTGTTTGACATAAAGATAGACATCTGCTTTGATTTTAATCAAAACAAAAATGCAAGGTGAGCCACCACTAAGCTAAATACTTGTCTAGCTCAGCAGAGCCAGTGCTCATCTCTAAAGGGACTGGCTCACTACAGCTACCTGGGTCACTACAGCTACCAGGCTCACTACATCTACCAGGGTCACTACAGTTACCAAAAAAATATATAGACCTTTTTTTCATCAAGAGGGTCACTACAGCTGTCTACCAAAAAATATAGTCCTTGTGGCTGTGTGTCAGTGTGTCCAGAACCCTGATTTAGTGGGTCGAACAACTCAAGAACGGAATGAGATAAAGACATGCAGTATTTTTATTTGATTCCGTGGCTCAATATAACCAGGGGTTATTTTTTTATGAATTTTTTAGTAACAAATTTTGAGTTTTTTGTCATAATTTTTTGTGGGTTCAACTACTCGAAAACGGGGCCACCTACAATAAAATGTCATCAAACGTAAAATGATGTACACATTCTGACGATAAAACTGGAAAATTTTTTAGAGCGATTTGATATATAAAATTTCGATTTTGTAAAAACGTAATTTTTTTAAAAAGAAATTGAGATTCTTCCTCTTTCCAGTTGTAGCATTCGAAAGGGGGACTTTTCTATTATTTAGTAGGGGTGTTCCTTTCTATGTTCTGTTATTATTTTTGTACTAATACTGTTTAAAATGAAAATACGTCACATGTATTCTAATACATGTGACGTATTTTCATTTTAAACAGTATTAGTACAAATGAATGACGCATGTGCATCACATGTAACTATGTCATGTACGTGAGTACATAGTTGTATGTTTATCTATATACACATGGGCACACGAGTGTGCATGTGCATACACATGCGCACACATGTGTACATGTGCGTACACATGTGCACAAGTGTTTACATGTGTGTACACATGCGCACAAGTGTGTACATGAGCATACACATGCACACAAGTGTGTACATGTGCGTACACATGTGCACAAGTATGTACATGTGTGTACACATGCGCACAAGTGTGTACATGTGTGCACATGTGTGTACATGTGCGTACACATGCAAACAAGTGTGTAAACGTGCGTACACATGCGTGCACGTGTGTAAATGTGCATACTCATGCGCGCATGTGTGTTCATGTGCGTACTCATGCGCACACATTTAACAATGAAAAAAGTTGGTTATTTGATATATGAAAGCATACATTAAAGCAATGGAGGTCTATAGGGTTCCTTGAATACCTTGTTATCAATACGTTTAGTTTAGGTTAGGTTCGGTTCGGTTAGGTTTCATTAGGTTGGGTTAGGTTTCATTAGCTTCAGTTAGGTTAGGTTCGGTTCAGTAAGATTCGGTAAGGTTCCATAAAGGTTTGGTAAGGTTCCGTAAGTTTCGGTAAGGTTCGATAAGGTTCGGTATGGTTCGGTAAGGTTCGGTTAGGTTCAGTTAGGTTTGGTTAGGTTTGGTTTCATTAGGAAAGGTTCGGTTAGGTTGTGGAGAAAGGGTTATGTTTTTTTGGTAGCTGTAGTGACTAGAAAGTGGTGAAGGTGACCAAAAAGTGATGAAAAAAGTATACATTTTGTCCCTATATTTTTTGGTAGCTGTAGTGACCCTTTTGATGAACAAAAGGTCTATATATATCTTTTGGTAGCTGTAGGGACCCAAGTAGCTGATCTCGTCCTAGTAGCTCTTGTGAGCCTTAGTAGCGGTTGGGGTCTCTACATTTACCAAGGCTCACAAGCTCTACTAGGGGAGAACAGCTACTTGTGGTCACTACAGCTACCAAAAAATATATAGACCTTTTGTTCATCAAAAGGGTCACTACAGCTACCAAAAAACAGGGGACAAAATATAGACCTTTTTATCATTTTCTCGTCACTACAGCTAAAAAAATAACCCTTTCTTTCTAACCTAACCGAACCTTAAATAATGAAACCTAACCTAACCGAACCTTACCTAATGAAACGTAACCTAATCAAACCTTACCTAACCTAACCTAACCGAACCTTATCTAACCTAACCGAACCTTACCTAACCGAACCTTACCTAATGAAACCTAACCTAACCTAACCGAAGCTAACCTAACCGAACCTCACCTAACCTAATGAAACCGAACCTAACCTAATGAAACCAAACCTAACCTAATGAAACCGAACCTAACCGAACCTTACCGAATCTAACCGAACCTAAACTAAACTTAATGACTCAAGTAGCTGTAGTGACCATATTGATAAATAAAAAGGCCTATATTTTTTTGGTAGCAAGTAGTGACCCTTGGTAGCTGTAGTGACCCTTTTGATGAAAAAAGGTCTATATATTTTTTTGGTAGCTGTAGTGACCCTGGTAGCTGTAGTGACCAAAGTAGCTGTAGTGAGCCAGTACCTCACAAGCACTACTAGGGTGAGAACAGCTACTTGGGTCACTACAGTTACCAAAAAAATATTTAGACCTTTTGTTCATCAAATGGATCAATACAGCTACCAAAAAATGTAGGGAAAAATATAGACCTTTTTTCATCAGTTTCTTGTCACTACAGCTACCAAAAAAATATAACCCTTTCTTATTGATTAATAGAAAGGCCTGTATATTTTGGTAGCTGTAATGACCCTTTTGATAAAAAAAAGTCCACATATTTTTTTGGTAGCTGTAGTGACCCTGGTAGCTGTAGTGAGCCAGTCCCGTTAGCTGTAGTGAGCCAGTCCTGTGGTAGCTGTAGTGACAACCAACCTCTCTAAACACATAATAAACTCTACAGAGGGTCATATCAACTCGTGACTATTCCCCCGAAAGTATCAGTTTAGTAATTGCGTATTTAGCACCAGATAGCATATTTTGCAACGTATTTCATATCAAGTCCTTGTTTAGCCGCATCTAACCACATTAGGATAATTAAAGTTGATGCGTTTCGCTCTACTTTTGACTGAGCAATCATTAAGAATACCACCCTAATACACTATTTGCACTTCAAAAATTAATTATAGTTAAAAAAAAGTTAACTATGTAACTACTCACCCGGTTGTTTCTGACAAAAACCCACGAAAGTTACCATAACAACTCCGATTTGGGGATGGGATTGTATACAAGCTGCCTCCCGGTGAACCCGACAATTAGAAATCGGGACAAACAGAAGTTGGCTCCACCCTTTTTATGACGACCGGCAACTTGTTATTAGTTGGTTATGTAGTCTGACTTCACATGCTCTGTTTGGTCCATCACAATTACAAATTCATATTATTTAATTTCGGCGTCATTTTATTTTGTGGTTTTTTAACTTCATTATTTTTGGTGATGGTTCTTAATTTCTCTGAATCCTGTATTTAGGTCATCATACAGGGGTGATGGCCCTATTGTTCTCTTGTGGCCACATGCTGGAGACCTCTGCCTCTGGAATGTGGTCTATTATCGTCTTTTTCTTCTTTAATTTTCACTTTCTGCAGGTGTTTTTAGTTTTTAAGTTTTATGTTTATTTAATTGCAATTCTTTTTTTTGGTCATTCTGTTCTGTGTCTTCATTTTTGGTGCAAGGCTCAGTGTTTTGTGCCTGCAGTTTTATGCAATTTTGAGTGTATAATTCATATGTGTTTCGTGTATATTCTACAATTTAATTCTTTCGAAGTGACTATAATTATTTTATTTAGTAAAGTTTTAGTTATTCGTACTTTTTTTCACTTTATTTTTGCGCCACAACATTTTTGGTCCTTCGAGCCGGATATACAGTATATTTGAGCCTCAACATTTGGTGAGTACGTGAATTTAAGTTTAGTTTTAGTGCAAATTACTATGGATGCCCTAATAATTCGTCGAAGAACTGTGAAATCGAAAATTACTCGATTGGAAGCAGCCACAGAGAATCTACAATCTCTAAATGCTATTGAAGTCAATGTGAACCTAGAAAAGGTATACAAGGTGGAAGCAGAAGTGAACATTCTCCAAGATGCAATTGCAAGTTTGTGTCTTGATAATGAGTATGTTATTCATAAAGAACAATTCACAAAAATGAAACTCAGAGTGGACAAATTAAAGGTGAATCTTCTAAGTGCACATGAATCTACTAGCTCCAAACCATCATCATCAAGTGCATCATCTACACCTAAACTGGCTGAAATTCATCTGCCCAGGTTTGAACTCCCAATTTTCAATGGTAACTTTCAGGAATGGCTCTCATTCCATGATCTCTTTGTGGCATCAATCCACAACAATACAACTTTAACTGGTGCCCAGCAGATCCAGTATCTGATATCCTCCCTACGAGGTGAAGCAGCTCTACTACTTCAATCCATCAATCCATCTGGGGAATTCTTACTAAAAGATATCAAAATCAGTGCGGAATTGTACATTCACATGTGAGAAGGCTGGTGTACCAGCCAGTCTTGAAGGCAGAATCACCAGCTGCCTTGCGTAAGTTACTGGACACAACAGTGGAATGCACTAGAGCATTGCGAGTGCTTGACCAGCCCACAACCCATTGGGACCCCATCTTAGTCTGCATGATCACTGACAAGCTTGACCCAGAGTCACGTCGTCAATGGGAACTGTGTCTCAAGGACGACAGTCTACCTCCCCTTTCAGAGTTGACTGGTTTTTTAGAGCGGCGTGCAAGAGCTCTCAATGCTAGCTGCTCTACCAATACTGTGAATACCCATTCTAAGTCCCCAGTGGGTGTGAAGCTGCTGCTGTTCATCTTGGTACATCTAATCCAAGCTGCACAGTGTGTGGTGAGGACCATGTCATCTACAAGTGCTCGAAATTCCAGAATGCAGGAACACAGGACCGCTGCAGTCTGGTAAGGCAACTCAAGTTATGTTACAATTGCTTGCACCCTGGTCACACAAGTCAACAATGTAAGGGAGGCAATTGTAAGAAGTGCAATCACACTCTACTCCACTACGAGGAGACTGTAGCTAAAGACACCACCATAAATGAAGGTATGCATGTGGCCACACATTTCTCATCCAAACTGGATGTGAAACAAGTGCTCTTAGGCACAGCAATAATCCAAGTGTTGTCCGCGCATGGGCAAAAGGTACTATGTCGTGCTCTGCTGGACTCAGCTTCACAATCATCCTTCATAAGCGAAACTTGTGTTCAAAAATTGGGACTACAACGTCAACATGCAAACTGCACCCTATCAGGCATTGGGCTGTCAGGTCTGGGCACCTCTCGTGGATTGGTACAGTTTCATATTTGCTCTCAGCCAAAATTCAAGGGAGACATAACTGCCTTAATACACACAAGAGTGACCGGAGTATTGCCAAGCGTGGCATGCAACATTGATAAGTGGTCGCATCTCAAGCAAATACAATTGGCTGATAAAGAGTTTCATCAACCAGGTCATATAGATATACTCCTTGGGGCAGATGTCTATGCAGAACTCATGTGTGGAGGCAAGATAACAGGTCCGAAAGGGTCACCTGCTGCCTTAGAATCTGTGTTTGGTTGGGTTGTTTCTGGTCCTATCGACCAGCAAGGCAGCAAATCCAAGGTGACTGTGCATCACGTGAATTGTCATGAGGATAACACACTGCGTCGGTTTTGGGAACTTGAAGAACTTCCTCTATCAAATAAGTTCACTCCAGAGGAACTTTCTTATGAGCATCATTTTGCAACAACACACCGTCGAGACAACGAAGGTCATTACATCGTGAGTTTACCATTTCGTGAGGGCACTCAAGACTTAGGAGATTCGAGAGAATTAGCTGTTCATCGTTTGAAGCAAGTGGAACGTCATTTATCTAAAGATCCAGCCACATGTCAACAATATTGCGACTTCATCAGAGAGTACATCCAGCTAAATCACATGGAATCTATTCCTCACAGCAAATCAGAGCAAGAATGTGACCGTTATTACATCCCGCATCATGCTGTAATAAAGGAGTCCAGTTCAACCACCAAGCTACGAGTGGTGTTTGATGCATCTGCAAGGACTTCAACTGGAGTCTCCTTGAACGACAAATTGATGATTAGACCCAAGCTACAAGAAAACCTCGTGAGTTTGCTAATCCGTTTTCGCATCCATCAGATCGCTATGACTGCAGACATTGCAAAAAATGTATCGTCAAGTACTCATCGAACCCACCCAAAGAAGTTTCCAAAGAATTGTCTGGCGACACTCTCCAAAAGAACCTATCCAAGATTATCAACTGTGCACAGTAACATATGGGACTTCATGTGGGTCCTATTTGGCTACAAAGTGTTAACAGCAACTGGCATATGACGAGCAAGACAAATTCCCTCAAGCGGCTGCAGTTGCAAGGAAGGACTTCTATGTGGACCATCTCATGACTGGGGCAAACACAAATGAAGGTGCACTTGAGCGTCAAGGTCAACTGATCGAACTCATGAAGTGTGGAGGGTTTGAACTTCGAAAGTGGTCCTCTAACATTCCTGAAGTGCTGTTCGCACTGCCACCAGAACTCCGTGAAACTACTTTCTCTCGTGAAATTGAGAAAAATGAGTCTGTAAAGACCCTCGGTGTCCATTGGTACCCCCACTCTGATATGTTTTCATTTGTTACTAATGTATCCGCTTATCAACAGATAACCAAAAGAGCCATTCTGTCAGATGTAGCCAGGCTATTCGATCCTTTGGGTTGGCTAGCTCCTACTATCATCAAGGCGAAAATCCTCCTTCAGCAGCTATGGAGCAGCAAGGTCGGCTGGGATGATCCTATCGGGGAACCCATCGTAAGTGATTGGAGGCAATTCCAGGAGGAAATGAAGGTAATCGAAATAATCAAAATCGGCCGCTGCATCACAAAAAACACTGATGAATGTTATGAGCTTCATGGCTTCTGTGATGCCTCAGAGCGTGCTTATGGGACAGCTGTCTACCTTCGGAGTAGAACCTCAACCAACGAGGTGAGAGTAACTTTGCTTGCAGCAAAAACTAAGGTGGCCCCCTTAGGCAAGTCTCACTGCCTCGTCTTGAGCTCTGGGGTGCAGTATTACTGTCTAGACTTGTGCAATCGGTACAAGATTCTCTTGAACTACCCATTAAGGCGTCCATGCGTGGAGTGACTCAACTGTGGTCCTGTGTTGGCTCGTGGATCATGCTGTAAGGTGGAAAACATTTGTTGCCAACCGTGTCTCAGAAGTTCAAAACATCATTCCAGCAGCCAACTGGCATCATATTGCTGGCGTCAAGAACCCAGCAGACTGTGCATCTCGTGGCATGATACCAGCAGCACTACAAAAGCACACACTGGTGGAATGGGCCATCATGGTTATCTGAACCAGAGTTTCGCACGAGTGATCAACCCATAATAGATGTTGAAGCAATTACCGAGGAAAGAAAGAGGGTAGTTGTGGTTCATGTACAGCATAACACATCGGTGTTTCAACAGTTTTCATCATTAACAAGGCTAAAACGTGTCATAGCCCACATGTTACGCTTTGCCCACAACACTAGAGTGCCTACTGACTCCCGTAGGTCAGGTTTCCTCATGAGCAGTGAGTTGAATCAAGCACTGCTTTGTGCCATCAGAACAATGCAAGCCTCTGAATTTGCTACAGAGATACAGTGCTGTCAGGGTAATGAAGCAGTTCCAAACAAAAGTCCTTTGCGTTCACTATGTCCCTTTCTCAACGAAAGTGGTATTCTCTGTGTTGGTGGTCGTCTACGTCATTCGTCCCTACCAATGACTCAGAAATTCCCAATAATTCTTCCACGTAACCACGTGGTGACAAATCTGATCTTGGCCCACTATCATCTAATTCATTTTCATGCAGGGCCTCAACTGTTGCTAGCCTCTCTGCAGCGAGAATATTTTATCAAACGTGGTAGAGATGCTGTACGTCACTTTGTTAAAAGATGCGTAATCTGTTTTCGTCATCGCACTGAATCAGCCCAGCAAATGATGGGCGACCTGCCTGCAGCTCAAGTGAATCCTTCTCGGCCATTCCTTCACTGTGGTGTGGACTATGCTGGGCCCTTCAATGTACACATCTCGAAAGGGAGGAGTCAAAAGACATTCAAGGGGTATATTGCCCTATTTATCTGCTTTGCCACTCGAGCCATCCATTTACAATTAGTGAGTGATTTGTCGGCATCTGCGTTCATTGCCGCATTAAAGAGATTCACGTCACGTAGAGGCAGGTGCAGTGACATTACAGCGATTGTGGTACGAATTTTGTCGGGGCCAATAGAGAGTTAAGAGAATTTGCAAGATTTGCAAAATCACTAGCTCGTGATGTCAAGATCTCTAGCCACCTTGCCAATGAAGGCATTAATTGGCATTTCAATCCTCCTGCAGCCCCACATTTCGGTGGACTTTGGGAAGCTGGTGTCAAGTCTGTGAAAAAAGTCTGTAAACCTAAGATTTGAAGAGATGGCAACAGTATTGACTCAGATTGAAGCATGCCTCAATTCTAGGCCATTGACAGCACTCTCCAGTGAACCTACAGATTTTACAGCCCTGATGCCAGGGCATTTTCTTATTGGCAGTCCTTTGAGCATTGGCAGTTCCCAGAGCCTGATTATACCACTGAAAACTCAAACCGGCTGTCACGTTGGGAGTTAATTCAGCAATTGTTTCAACATTTCTGGAAGCGTTGGTCATCGGAATATCTGACAAGGCTTCAACAACGCCCCAATTGGCTTCGTCAGCAGCCACTTACAAATCAGGGATTTGGTGCTAATCAAGGAAGCTCGTCAGCCGCCCCTTTACTGGAAGCTTGGAAGGGTAATTGAGAAGCACTCTGGTGCTGACAACCTCACGCGTGTTGTGACTGTCAAGACGGAGCAGGGCATTTATAAACGCCCAGTGACTAAACTTGCTCCTCTACCTATCGATAGTTGAAATTGATTATTTCAAGGTGGGCGGGATGTTTGGTTCATCACAATTACAAATTCATATTATTTAATTTCGGCATCATTTTATTTTGTGGTTTTTTAACTTCATTATTTTTGGTGATGGTTCTTAATTTCTCTGAATCCTGTATTTAGGTCATCATTCTGGGGGGATGGCCCTATTGTTCTCTTGTGGCCACATCCTGGAGACCTCTGCCTCTGGAATGTGGTCTATTGTTATCGTTTTTTTTCTTCTTTAATTTTCACTTTCTGCAGGTGTTTTTAGTTTCTAAGTTTTGGGTTTATTTAATTGCAATTCTCTTTTTTGGTCATTCTGTTCTGTGTCTTCATTTTCGGTGCAAGGCTCAGTGTTTTGTGCCTGCAGTTTTATGCAATTTTCAGTGTATAATTCATATGTGTTTCGTGTATGTTCTACAATTTAATTCTTTCGAAGTGACTATAATTATTTTATTTAGTAAAGTTTTAGTTATTTGTACTTTTTTCACTTTATTTTCGCGCCACAACATGCTCCGCCCTTTTCACCGTCGAACCACACAACAAACCAATTAGAAGTTGCCGTTCGTCATAAAAAGATCGAAGCCAACTTCTGTTTGTCCTGATTTCTAATTGCCTGTCCTGGTGAACCCCTGGGTAACGTTGTCGAAACATGGAGTTCATCACCGCCTGCAACAGTAAAAAACACAGCAACCAGGAGAGAAAACGACGTAACAAGTCGGTGGCTATGATTGGCCGTACCGATCAGACAAAACCCCCAAACAACCCCCAGATACATCAAGACACAAGGCAGGTGTAAAAAGGTAGAAATTCAAGTGCTGGAGCGAGATATGTTAAGAGCCGTCATGGAAAATGCCATAGAGAAGTGGAAAATGGAGGTTATTTACATTGTTCACATCATTTTTCATAGTTAAAAAAATCCCACGTTCTGTACTTCATGTTATAATAAAGTAAATAGAAAAAAATTAAACTTTTTTAGTTATTATATTAAACTAGTTGGGTAACCCATCATAAATGACGGGAGCCAAATTGGCAAATTCACAGGCAATTGATTATGCCCTGTATTAGAATTTCTTTTCCTCCGCCATTTTATGACCTCAGACCAAGTAACAAACCAATTAGAAATTGAAAAGGGCAGTGCATGTGACATCAAACCAAGTAACGGTTTGTTACTTGTTAGAAATTGATGACGTTCAGAAAAGGGCGGATCAAAAAAAATTCTAATGCTGGACACTATTGCTCGTGATAAATTCTAGTTTAATTTTGCTACTATTATCCCTTCTCCTTTTTATATTTGAAAGAGAAAATGACCTTTTCATTTTCTCTGGTGTGCGCATGCGCGTCGTTTGTCTCTTCTTTTTACTCTTTTCATTTCAGTTTCAGTCACCCCCTCCCACTTTTTTCCCCCTCCACGTTTCTCTCTCTCTCTCTCTCCCCTACCCTTTCCAACCTTTTCCCCTCTCCAATTTAATATCATGGGGTTCTTCGATGGGGCGAGTGCAACATAATGTAGACCTTGAGAAAAAAAAGCGGTTCATTTTAATTTATATAAATTCCGATGTAGTTACACGTTTTTGTCCTTGTTTGTACAGCGTGAAAAATACAGTGACAGACACACTTGGCTTAATATATATATACTAGTGGGGTAACTCGTCATAAATGACGGGAGCAAAATTCACAGGCAATTGTGCCCAGCAATAGAATTTATTTTCCTCCACCCTTTTATGACGTCAGACCAAGTAACAAACCAATTAGAAATTGATGACGTTCATAAAAGGGCGGAGGAAAAGAAATTGTAATGCTGGGCACAATTGCCTGTGATAAATTCTAGTTAAACTCTGGTGTGCGCATGCGCGTCGTTTGTTCCTTTTTTACTCCTTTCATTTCAATTTCAGTCACCCCTCCCACTTTTTCCACCTCCACGTTTCTCTCCCCCTTTCCCCTCTCCAATTTAATATCAATGGGGTTTTTGGATGGGGAGTGTCACAACATATAGTTGACCTTGAGAAAAAAAGCGGTCCATTTATTCATTTCTTAAATTTATATAAATTCCAACGTGCTTCAAGGTTTGTACAGGATTAAACAAACACACACATACACAGACCTGGCTTAATATATATAGAATAACTAGTGGGGTAACCAGTCATAAATGACGGGAGCAAAATTCACAGGCAATTGTGCGCATGCGCGTCGTTTTTTCCTTTTTGACCTCCATTGCTCTAAAGAGCAATGGAGGTATATAGGATCATGCAAGAAAAGGGGAACAAGGGATTCAAGGAACCCTATAGACCTCCATTGCTTTATTATATGCTTTCATATATCAAATAACCAACTTTTTTTTCATTGTTACATGTGTGCGCATGAGTACGCACATGTACACACTTGTGCGCACGTGTACGCACATGTACACACTTGTGCGCACGTGTACGCACATGTACACACTTGTGCGCACGTGTATGCACATGTACACACTTGTGCGCACATGTACGCACATGTACGCACATGTACACACTTGTGCGCACGTGTACGCACATGTGCGCACGTGTACGCACATGTACACACTTGTGCACACGTGTACGCACATGTACACACTTGTGCGCACGTGTACGCACATGTACACACTTGTGCGCACGTGTACGCACATGTACACACTTGTGCGCACGTGTACGCACATGTACACACTTGTGCGCACGTGTACGCACATGTACACACTTGTGCGCACGTGTACGCACATGTACACACTTGTGCGCACGTGTACGCACATGTACACACTTGTGCGCACGTGTACGCACATGTACACACTTGTGTGCACGTGTACGCACATGTACACACTTGTGCGCACGTGTACGCACATGTACACACTTGTGCGCACGTGTACGCACATGTACACACTTGTGCGCACGTGTACGCACATGTACACACTTGTGCGCACGTGTACGCACATGAACACACTTGTGGGCATGTGTACGCACATGTACACACTTGTGCGCATGTGTACGCACATGTATAGACGTGTGCGCATGTGTATATAGATAAACACATGTATGTATTCAAGTACATGACATAGTTACATGTGATGCGCATGCGCCATTCATTTGTTTAATATGGTTTAGAATGAATATACGTCACACGTATTCTAATATACAAAAATAATAACAGAACATAGAAAGGAACACCCCTCCTAAATAATAGAAAAGTCCCCCTTTCGAATGCTACAACTAGAAAGAGGAAGAATCGAGATTTTTTTTTAAAAAATTACGTTTTTAAAAAATTGAAATTTTATATATCGAATTGCTCTAAAATTCCAATTTTTTTCCAGTTTCATCGTCAGAATGTTTCCATCATTTTAGATCTGATGACATTTTATTGTTGGTGGCCCCGTTTTCGAGTTGTTCGACCCACAAAAAATTATGACCAAAAACTCAAAATTTGTTTCTAAAAAATTCATAAAAAAATAACCCCTGGGTAAAATTTTCTAATTTTTTGTCAGGAGCTTCATATTGACCCACGGAATCAAATAAAAAATACTGCATGTCTTTATCTCATTCCGTTCTTGAGTTGTTCGAGGAACTAATTCGGGTTCCGGACACACACACACACACACACAGACACACAGACACACAGACATCCTTTTTTCCCCTTTTCTTGCATGATCCTATATACCTCCATTGCTCTTTAGAGCAATGGAGGTCAAAAAAAGGATGTGTGTGTGTGTGTGTGTGTGTGTGTGTGTGTGTCCGGAACCCGATTTAGTTCCTCGAACAACTCAAGAACGGAATGAGATAAAGACATGCAGTATTTTTTATTTGATTCCGTGGGTCAATATGAAGCTCCTGACAAAAAATTAGAAAATTTTACCCAGGGGTTATTTTTTTATGAATTTTTTAGAAACAAATTTTGAGTTTTTGGTCATAATTTTTAGTGGGTCGAACAACTCGAAAACGGGGCCACCTACAATAAAATGTCATTAGACCTAAAATGGTGTAAACATTCTGAGGATGAAACTTGGAATTTTAGAGCGATTCGATATATAAAATTTCGATTTTTTAAAAACGTAATTTTTTTTAAAAAAAATCTCGATTCTTCCTTTTTCTAGTTGTAGCATTCGAAAGGGGGGACTTTTCTATTATTTAGGAGGGGTGTTCCTTTCTATGTTCTGTTATTATTTTTGTATATTAGAATACATGTGACGTATATTCATTCTAAACCATATTATTACAAATGAATGACGCATGCGCATCACATGTAACTATGTCATGTACTTGAATACATACATGTGTTTATCTATATACACATGCGCACACGTCTATACATGTGCGTACACATGCGCACAAGTGTGTACATGTGCGTACACATGCGCACAAGTGTGTACATGTGCGTACACATGCGCACAAGTGTGTACATGTGCGTACACATGCACACACGTGTGTACATGTGTGTACTCATGCGCACACGTGTGTTCATGTGCGTACTCATGTGCACACATGTAACAATGAAAAAAAGTTGGTTATTTGATATATGAAAGCATATATTAAAGCAATGGAGGTCTATAGGGTTCCTTGAATCCCTTGTTTTACTCCTTTCATTACAATTTCAGTCACTCCCTCCCACTTTTTTCTCTCTCTCCCCTCCTACACTTTCCAACCTTTTCCCCTCACCCCCTCCCACTTTTCTTTCTCCCCCTTTCTACACTTTCCAAAGGAAGAGTTCAACATATAGTTGACCTTGAGAAAAAAAACGGTTCATTTATTCAAATTTATATAAATTCCGACGTGCTTCAATGGTTTTTGTTACTCCACACACACACAGACCTGGGATATTATATATATAATAATATAGAGTTAACAATATTTATTTATTTATAACCATTCTGTTTTATGTTTTAGTTACCCCTAATGACCATTCTTGCCCTTTTCGGTCGTTTATTGGCATATGATAACATTGCCATACTTTATGAGAATAATGACTTATTGAATACACATCCTCATAAGGAAATACACAGGCATTCAAAGACTTTAAAAGAATGAATGGCTAGAACGGATACATATTTTTAGTCATTTGTCCATAGAGAGTTCCCAAATGCTAATCGACTATGGAATTCTCTTCCAGTTGATGATTCTTTCTTAGGACGATTCCAATTTAACAATGTTGTCTTGTTTTACATGAAACTAACGATTTTCGCTGAAATATTTCTTGTTTTAAAGAATTTGTATATATTGTATGTACATAATACATTGTCATTTTGTGGGGGAGTACTTTGGCAGGCTTGCCCCTCCACAAATTATTTCTTCCTACAGCCCTGTTTGTGTAGCAGGGACTACACACGTCATCGATACTCCAGGGGTTTATGCCCCCGAGGAAGTAAACTTTTTTTCCATTCTCAACCTATTACCCCCGTGGCCAGTTTTGACCACCGTGAACCCAGAAATGACCACGGTTGGCCGTTTTAGGGCCTGGGTTGCCGACGTACTCTGCCGGTTCCTAATCGACCAGGAATGGTCAGCCCTTTTCGACCGCAAAAAGATGGCTTTACGGCAACTGGCTTTCGGGCAACTGTTTGTAAGGCAAGTGTCTTTAGGGTAAATGTCACACACCAAACCGAAAGAAACAAAACCACATGAAAAGAGGAAAAAAGAGAAGCCAGGCGGGTATACCATTTTGGGCATAGTTTTAGGGCAAATGTTTAAGTGGTTTTAGGGCAAACGTCTCATTAGGGAAAAAGGTTTCAGGGCAAATGTCCCTTTAGGGCAAATGGTTTTAGGGCTGATGTCCATTTAGGGCAAATGGTTTTAGGGCAAACATCCATTTTGGCAAGTGGTTTTAGGGCAAGTGGATTTTGGGCAGTCATCTCTTAATGGCAATTGTCATTAGGACAAATGGCTTTATTGGATATGTCTTTAGGGAAAATGTGTAGACTATACCACGTTAGTACCCCTACCCCATTTCCAGCTGACGTTATGAATTCTAAGTTTAACCTAATTTCTAAATTGGGTTGACTTTAAGAGGTTATATCACAAAATTACTTCAAAGAATCTCCACAAAGAGCGCTAGCATCGTTTTTCTATTCAGCCCATAGACCCAATGTTATAGAAAAAACGTTAATTTTTAAAATACACAGTCGCCCCAATACGTTTATTTTTCACATTTAAAGTTGCCTAATTTTGATGGTTCAAAGAACAATATGCAGTTATGTACTTTAAATATATATTAATCTAGTGATAGAACGTCAAAAAATTGGAAAGTGTGCTTCTATTTTTAAAAAGAATATTTCAAATCGCGAATTTTTAATGCTATGTTTAACTCCATTGAGTAAGAAAAACAAAACCATTAAAATGTTCATAAAATATTTAAAAATAATTGAAATGAAAAACAGTAAAAAATATATATAAGTAAACCACAGTGAAGCCAATATATTGTCGCACGTGCTGATTTACTTCTGTTTTTTTTTTTAAATATTATTTTTAGTTATTTTTACGAACATTTTAATGGTTGTTTTTCTTACTCAATGAAGCTAACATAAGAGTTAAAAATTCGCGATTTTGAATTTTTTTTTCTTAAAATATAAGCACACTTTCTATTTTTTTAACATTCAAGCACTAGATAAACATATATTTAAAGTGCAGATTGCACTTTGAACCATCAAAATTGGACAACTTTAAATATGAAAAATAAACATATTCCAGCGACTGTGTATTTTAAAAATTCATATTTTTTCTTTAACATTGGGTCTGTTGGCTCAATTTCCGATGTAGCCTCTTTAAGATATTTGTGTGAATTTTTGTGGAAATCAGTTCAGCCGTTTTTGCTTGATGTTCCAAGAAACATACTGACATAATTACAATTTTTATTTATATAAATATATATTTAATTAAATCTGTATAGATTTATATAGATTATAATTAATATACATTATATAACCAATTGATAATAAAAGGTTTGAAATATGTTACATCTCTATCCAATAATTTTGTAAATGCCAGAAATTCTCAAAATAAAATTCAAACCAGAAATAAATATCACCCACAGGGCTTCATTATTATAACAACAATGAATTTGAAGCAGCAAAATCGGACATTTGTTTGTTGACTTTACATAAAAGGCCTAGTAAATATTTATCAACCAAAACATATTTCAAATTCAGTTTTATTTCATTTCATTTTTGAAATATAGCAAACTAGGGGTGGTAAATACATTTTGACATAAAAAAGCACTTATCGGACTGAATCTCTTTATCTTTAAGATTTGTTGTATAATTCAAGGTTCAGTCAACCTTTTTATTCGTTTTCAGATAGAAAAGCTGTCTCTCTCTCTCTCTCTCTGGCCTATAATTACTATATATTAGTAATCATGGCATAGACTGGAAGTGTGTTCTTAAATTAAAAGTGTAATAGTAGTGTAATGTAACCATGTAGTAATTAACCATGTAGTGTAAATTGAAGCTTGTAGAACTTGAGACTTTTCATTTTGTCTAATATACTGAATCGATTGAATCGATTGAAATACCTTACACGATTTTTCATTCGAGTTTTTCCTCCCAAACTTTGCTTCTTTCTAAATTTCAATGTTGAAGTTACTTATACCTAGTACACACCTGATAATTTAAATGCATTTAAATAATAAACGTGTTCTACAGAGTCCTGTAAAGGGCAAACAAACAATATGTCGAATTTAATTTAATTCAGTTAATAATCTGAAAATATTGAGTTACAGGTAATACTTAAATATAATATATTGAGACGTTTGGGCCCGCCGCTTTATTTTTCTTTTTAGCGCTCTTTCGTTTGGGATTCTAGCGTCACTCTGTATTTCGTGTAGCTTCTGGGCCACTCGGTACTTTTGGTACCAAGTGACCCAGATTCTATTTTTGCATTGAACTTTTAATTTCCCCCTCGTTTTTACTTCCACATGAGTGGATTTATTAATTTTTATTTGTTTTGTTTTCGTTTTTCTTCTGTTATCATGTAAGTATAATAACAGAAGATGAGTCAGGGATTTTGGCCAAATAGACGGATCCGTTGATTGGTCTATTTGGGCCAAAAGTTTAATTTAACCAATAAGAAGTTTGTGCCCTGGGAATCCGACTTCTGGATTCTCAGGGTATATAAAGAGTTGTAATTTGATGTTCAAGAGAGATTTTAAAAAGACCGAAATTATGCCCAATTTTGGCTAGGTTCATAGATTTATTTTTCCAAAGTTATTATTTTTATGTGTTGTGTATTAACCAAGTTTGATTCGCTGATTTTAACTGTTGGAATAAAACTTCCATTTTATTTTAAACTATACCAGTGGTGTTTTTCTCATTCTTTTCGCGTTGGATTGTTTTCGAAATGTGCCTTTTCATCATTTCATTGCAGCTCCACTATTTCGATACTTCGAGGCTCCAAACAGGTGCAAACCTGCAACGCAAGATTGTAAGTATATTTCACTCTTATTTTCAGGGCAAACTTACGGATCAAAGTCCGAGAGATACAGAGACTAAAGATCCTCAGGACTGTGAAAGTTTTTAGCCAGAGACTAGTGAGGACACAAAAGTCCTCCCGGGCCAGTAGAATTAGTGACCTAGCCACTCACTATCGATACGAGTGCAACCTCGCTCGTATCCCTTTAAAAGAGCAGATTCTACTAGTGGGAAAAGGTTTTTGAATTTGAATTTGAAAAATTACTCTGCAAGCAGCCATAAAGGCCTATGGCAGAGGGACAAGAGTCCAAGTGCAGCATAAAAAATGCATTGTCAAAACCAGAAAATATAATACCCTATTGATATAAACCCAACAACAATTTCAATATTTTTTAATGCTGCAAATATATGCATTGTCAAAACAAAACAAAATTATGACTCCCATAAAATACGTTTTTCCTGCACAAAATCCCCAGCAAGCGAGTTCCATTGTCAAATCGCCCTAGGAACAAATGACCAGTAATAAGAATCTGTTCGTGCAAAAATCTCTCCAACTTTGTTAGAGTGGCCACCCCTACCCAAATATAATGCCCTGCAAAGTTTACTTGAAGTAGGTTTAGGGCAAGAGCCTTCTAGCATTCGATTAAAGATATTAAGACTAAAATCTGAACGTCTTGCAAGTAAACTATCTCAACCAAGCTCTGAAAGCATTTTAGTGACACTGTCGGCATATCCATATTTACCACTAACAAACCTAGCAGCCCTGCGTTGGACCATTTCTATAGAGTGAGCTAAGTCTTCAGTGTGGGGATTCCACACGGAGCTGCAGTATTCTAGATGGGGACGTACTAATGAACTATTGACATTGACAAAATATTGATTTAGTATTTCAGTTTAAAATATTAATAATAAAGTTAATTTTTTTGGTTCATGTCCTTAACTGGATTCCGTATAATTCACCTAAACACAATTCATTCGAATTCATTTAACTCATGTGTACGGAGTCCTGTAAAAGACAGGCGATATATTTTTTTAAATCTCGAAATTTCGACTTTAATCTCGAAATTTCGACTTTTTCCAAAATCTCGACTCTTCGACTTTAAGCTCGACATGTCGACATTTAATCTCTTTTATTTGGTCATGTTAATTGTGCCATGTTGTGTGCACCATAATCTATTAATTAAATTATTGCTGCTACAAGAGGGCGCTTGCAATAATTTTATTATTAAAGTATGGTGCGCACAATATGGCATAATTAATAACGATTATAATAATAATTTATTAAGGGTTTTACAGGATGTACATTACAACAACAACATCACGGCTAACCCTGGTCAATATCAAAGACAAAATAAAATAATAAATACAGAAATACAAGGAAATATACAAGGAGGTGAAAATAATCATTTCATTATCATTCATTTACTTAATTTTCCCTTTCCGCTGTAATAACCCGACTGAGCCCGTTACAATACCCCAGTAAAACTGCCCGTCTCACCAGTGTGCTGACTCCCGTGGGTGTCGGGATTGCTGCAATTGCTGCCCTCTTGCTCCGTCTGTGTCCCTGGGTGGCACCAGCCAAGAGTCCTTCTCCTCGACAATCAACGGTAACTTGCGGCAATCGGTTGAGGAACCCACGGTAGATCCCCGTTGGATTCTACCATAGTACCATGCACGAAGTACCAGCTGACATGAAGGAAAACAGGATGGTGAACTACCAGCATAACCCCACTGGTAACCCACACCCTCCTCGCGGTATTCACCAATAAATTAGGTGACACGAACACACAGTGTAGGATATAATAAAACAGATAATTTATTCAGACTTACTATTAATTATGCAGTGATCTGCTGGACATTTTGTCCAGCAGAGCACAAAACAAACAACCCAAAACAGCAAACAAAGAGAGCAAAGGAATTATCCAATGGTGGCCATCTTGGACGCCAGTACACAACACAGGATCAATCCTCCTCACTTCAGGATCTTCACTACACTGTCCAGTATATAATGGTGGCTGCTATTATATACCGCCCAGGTTACTCTACCTGGAGTTCATGTCGCCCACCAGGCTGCCTACTCTAGCAGCCTAGCAGATGACATCAGGATTCATTCTGCTTCTTCCCATTACAGGAATGAGCAAAACTAGGTCATCACACAGCTTGTCCATGCAACCAACAAGCTAGGTCCAATGACTTAACATTAACATAAAAGCCAGCAGATGACGAAGAGTCTACTACATATTGTGGGAGTGAATTCCAAGTGAATTCCAATTAAAAAGCAGTTTTGTTTACAGTTAATATGAGCAGCAGGTAGTGATTGTTGGAGAAAATTTTAGAAAGGACTTCCACGCAGGGGGAAAAAGACATCCTTAGCCAATATTTTGTATAACAATACTAAGTCAGTATGAAGGCATTTGAGTTCAAGAGTGTGCATTCCAAGGGAATGTAATCATGGTTTATATGACATATAGGACAAGTCCTTCAAATGTTTAGTAAATCTGCTCTGAACTGCCTCTATTGCATCAATATCTTGTATTAGATATGGGGACCACACTGAAGAGCAGAACTCAGGATGGGGATTACAAATGCCTTAAAAGCCAAAACTAATACTGTAATTGGACTATTGGGCAATCCTTTAAATAATATGCCCACCCTTTGATTGCCTTTGGAACACATTATGTTACAATGTGATGAGAAATTTAGCTTATCATTAAATAAGACACCCAGATCTTCACATTCTTTAATGGCACTGCCCATACAAGATAGACTTGATGCCAGCCCCTTGGTTTTAAAGTCCAGCACCATACACTTGTCAATTGACAGAGACATGCCATTAGTTTCTACCCAGTCTGATATATTAGATAGGGTTCCTTGCAGTTTCTCAGGACAACTGGATACACATTTAACATCATTGGCATAAAACAGTCTTAGAGATTGTTTTGTGTTATATCATTAATAAATATACCAAATAGGATTGGTCCAATATACCACCTTTGATTACCCCACTACCAACTGAGCTAACATGCGAGAGGGTTGATTCCACTTGAACTGACTGGAAGCAGTTAGTCAGGAAAGCCTGCATTCATCCATGGACAGGGTTTGCTATACCATATCTAGCAAGCTTGACCATCAGAAGACCGTGATCAATCTTGTCAAATGCAGATGTAAAATAAAGATAAGCCACAGTTACAGACTTCTTTTTATCTATGCAGTCCACAATTTCCAGTAGACCGTCAAGAATTTGTATTGTTGAAGAATGAGTGGGCAGGAAACCATATTGGTTTGAGGCAAGCAAGTTCATTGATTTCATTTGATTTAATAAATATCCCCCTATTATCCTCTCCATTAGCTTACATATAATACTTGTGAGCGATATTGACCTATAATTTTTCGGCTAATTCAACTTTTTAAAGACAGGGTGTACTGTGGCCAAATTGGACTGGCCATCTCTGCAGCTTTAGTACCCTAGCAGGAATTCCATCAGGCCCAGGAGTACAATTTGGATGTACAAAATTAAGCATATCATAAATTGTGTGCACATTAAAAGAAGAGAGTGCTCCAAGATTGGTATAAAGTGGTATAGTAAAGTCATTTAGTATACAGTTATTTTGTGAGTATGAGTTAGCAAATTGAAGGTTTAAAAACTCTGCCTGTTCTACTTCTGAAGAATTAACTACCCCAGTTTCTGAAACCAGATTGGGAATTTTTGCGTGTTTGCAAAGACGTCTGTGCACAAACTTAAAAAAGTGGTAATATCATGACTACTAACTGCACCTATTTCACGTCTGGCAGCATTATCTCTGACTACTTGACGATAGTATGGGGCTGATTGCTTATATAGGGTCGTTGGTTCACTTCCTGTTTTTCCAAAACTTCAGTTTATGGTTGGATGCCATACAAGTACTGCGTGGAACATAGGACACTTGTCTAGTAGAAACAATTGGGGCATAATTATGAACTGCATTGAGAAGAATGGAATGAAATTCTGCTTAAACTGCTTCACTATCAGAACATTGGTTTGCTTTGGGCCAGATTATTGAATTGAAATGATAAATAATCTGTGCTAGGGCATGAGTGTGGGTAAAGAGTGTGCTTGAACCAGATCAAAATGGGGAATAGCAAAGCAGACAGCTAAATGAGGGGGACTGTCACTCAGACAAAAAGGTTCATCCAAATAGACTTTACAAACAACATTATCGACATCACAAAAAATTAAAGATAGGGTGTTGTCTCCATGTGTTGGAAACACCACTAATTGGGAGAAAGCGTTTTCAAACAAAAAATTAGAAAAAGACATATCCAGTGTATGTGCCAGTCAATGTGTGGTCTATTAAAGTAAAATACAATCACTGTTGGACCACAGAAGTTGAAAACTGACTGCAAGCTATCTATTAAGCTATTGGTTGCAGTTTTTGATGTAGAACATAGCAGGCTTTGATAGCATATAATTAACCATAAGGCAGAACCATGATTATGAAGATCCACACAAAGTAATTCCCCTCCTTGCCTAAAGCAAGTTACTTTTGAATACTGGACACCACTGGATAATATTAGGCAGACCCCACCTCCACGAGATTCCCTATCACATCTCAGAATTGAAAACCCATCAGGTGCAAGTAAGGAGTCAGGTATAGTCATGCAGCCATGTTTTGTCTAAACAAAAGCAGTGGACATCAGATCATGACAGCAAAAAGTGATTCAGGTGGTCAAGTTTATTATACACACTGCGTGCATTTATAAGAAGACATTTTAGCCCCAACTGGCATGGCAGGTCAGGGGTGCCTGACCCTTGGACAGTGTTGTTAGGCCAGAATCCCCAACATCAGAGGGAATAACTGACCCAGCAGAATTAGAAGCATCCAAATTACAAGTGACATTTGGTTGGGGATCGGGACCCTTCCATTCATGAATGGAGCTGTCTTTTGGCTAAAACTTATCGTCCACAACCAATGGCTTTGACTTGCCATCAATTGAGATAAAAAAAACCGATGCAGCATAGCTTCCATGACGAGATGTTTGTTTGACGTCCAAAACTGCAACATCATTCTCTTCCAGGTAGGAACGTAGCACTGACAGGGAAGTTGTAGGCCGAATAAGAGATTAAAAGTCGAAATGTTGAGATTAGTCAAAATGTCGAGATTAAAAGTCGAAATGTTGAGATTAGTCAAAATGTCGAGATTAAAGTCGAAATATCGAGGTGTCCCAATTTCTAATTGCCTTTTGGGCATGGATGTTTGTGTTGTCCTGATTTGTATTCAATTTGACCTTGTTAAAATGTTGACTAATTGTATTGGATATTGGTCTATTGTAACAATCTGGCTGGGCCCGTTACAACATCGCGATAAAACTACTCCATCTTACCAGTATCCAGACTCCAAACGGGGACGGGATCGCTGCAAGAGCCGCCTTCTTGCACCGCCATGTACAGGGTGGCGCCAGCAAACCCGAGTCTGCTCCATCGAATATTGCCGGATGGCTGTTCGACGAACCCATGACAGTAAACCCACGGTGGGTTTCACCATGAAACCAGCACCACAAAGTTCTGGCGACAAGGTGGAAACAGGACGGTGGGGAATGGCGACTCCCAAACCAGAGCCCCTACCCTCCTCGCGGATACTTCCCTAATAACAAAGTGACATGGACACCAGTGTAGT
The DNA here is from genome assembly GCA_036925085.1 of Brachycybe producta. NCBI lineage: Eukaryota > Metazoa > Arthropoda > Diplopoda > Playtdesmida > Andrognathidae > Brachycybe > Brachycybe producta. The sequence goes on along the minus strand of JAUPFP010000026.1, from coordinate 741,891 downwards.
AAAATAATAAATATAGTTTTAATAAACTTAACTCAGTGGCCGTGATGGCGCACCTTACATGCGGCATATACATAACAGCCTCCACAAATAGAAATTAAATTATAAAAATAAATTTAGTAAGTTTAATTAAATTTTGAACTGAAAACACATAAAACTCAAGGTACAACTGTGTTACCATGAACATTGTTAATATGAATTTTTTAGTAGCCTATGTGTGATTAATTACATGCTATAGATCTACATACGTAGATGCGATAACCACAAAATTTCGTAATTAGCAGAATTTACGGATAAACCTATAAATGGTGATTATTCTCAATTCGGCCATGTGCTTTCGAGAGAGCCTCACGCGTGGCAACACAAATTCAATAAGAAAGAAAAAAGAAATGATAAAAAAACATGAAAATATTTTTAAAGTTTAGTTCAAAAATTAATTTAAAGGACATCAAAAGTAATTTCCGAATGAATTGTGACTCAAAATAAAATTCGCAATCTGAACAGAATTCGTCTTGTTGTCGCAGATCGGCTACGATTTTATAACATTTCTCCTGAAATTTAAATACCAGTATTGTAAAGGCAAGTGTAGGCCTACCATATGTCGTTTCTCTATAGTGATCAATGACTCGATTATGTAGGTCTATCTGGAGGCAGTTGTAGGCGATCATCTGAATCTGAAAAAATACTCTGCAAGCAGCTCAATTGGCCTGTGGCAGAGGGACTTCATCTTGGATCACAACCCCGTCATTATATGCTCAAATCGGGACCTGCATTTTCCAATGCTGGCCTTGGTAGGACCCTTGGAACGGGCGCCATTGTTGGGTCTTTATGACCATTTACTCTCCCAATTTTTGGGATTAGTCATTTTTCCAAACCCCCGATCCGGATGCCGAAATACCCCAGACATGCCACTGACACAACATTGTTCATGCAGTCATCAAAGAGTGCTGAGCCCTCTAAAATAAGAATTTGCTTTAGTTGAGCCTGAGTTGTTATGATAAGTCAGTATCAAACATAATTTGATTTTTTCCTATCCAAGTCAATAATCAATACAAGTCAAATCAAATTCAAATCAAATCCAACGCCGCAATCGGAGATGTTCCCATTGTGCTACCGAGGCATCGGTCGAACATTATTTTAAGGGTTACTTAGGTCTAAAAACTATTTTTATTGTAAGGGCATTGTTACTTAGGTCTAAAAACTATTTTTTTTTTTCTTTAAGAGGCATCACAAAATTACTTCGAAAAATTCTGCAAAGAGGGCTAGCATCGTTTTTTCAATTCAGCCCATAGACCCAATGTTAAAGAAAAAACGTTCTTTTTTAAAATACACAATCGCGGCAATGTGTTTATTTTTCATATAGTTGTCTAATATTAAGTTTTCAAAGTACAATGTGCACCTTAAATATATGCTGACCGAGTGATAGAATGACAAAAAATTGGTAAGTACGGTTATATTTTTAGAAACTATTTCAAAATCGGGAATTTCTAACTCTTGTGTTAAACTCCATTTAGTATATACGCCCAAATAAGAAAAAAACATCTATTAAAATGCTTGTAAAAATACGTAAAAATAATTTAAAAAAAAACAGTAAAAAATCAGCACGTGCGCCAGTGAGTTGCCTTCGCTGTAGTTTAATTGTGTTTTTTTAAAATTATTTTTTAGGTATTTTTACGAGCATTTTAATGGATGTTTTTGCTTACACGATTTTGAAGTAGTTTTTGACCTCCATTGCTCTAAAGAGCAATGGAGGTATATAGGATCATGCAAGAAAAGGGGCAAAAAAGGATGTCTGTGTGGCTGTGTGTGTGTATGTGTGTGTGTGTCCGGAACCCGATTTAGTTCCTCGAACAACTCAAGAACGGAATGAGATAAAGACATGCAGTATTTTTTATTTGATTCCGTGGGTCAATATGAAGCTCCTGACAAAAAATTAGAAAATTTTACCCAGGGGTTATTTTTTTATGAATTTTTTAGAAACAAATTTTGAGTTTTTGGTCATAATTTTTAGTGGGTCGAACAACTCGAAAACGGGGCCACCTACAATAAAATGTCATCAGACTTAAAATGATGTAAACATTCTGACGATGAAACTGGAAAAATTTCTAGAGCGATTCGATATATAAAATTTCGATTTTTTAAAAACGTAATTTTTTTTTCAAAAAATCGAGATTCTTCCTCTTTCCAGTTGTAGCATTCGAAAGGGGGGACTTTCTATTATTTAGGAGGGGTGTTCCTTTTTATGTTCTGTTATTATTTTTGTATATTAGAATACATGTGACGTATTTTCATTTTAAACCCATATTATTACAAATGAATGACGCATGCGCATCACATGTAACTATGTCATGTACATGAGTACATACATGTGTGATTATCTATATACACATGCGCACACGTGTGTACATGTGCGTACACATGCGCACACGTATGTACATGTGCATACACATGTGCACACGTGTGTACATGTGCGTACACATGCGCACACGTGTGTACATGTGCGTACACATGCGCACACGTGTGTACATGTGCGTACACATGCGCACACGTGTGTACATGTGCCTACACATGCGCACAAGTGTGTACATGTGCGTACACATGCGCACAAGTGTGTACATGTGCCTACACATGCGCACAATGAAAAAAAGTTGGTTATTGATATATGAAAGCATATATTAAAGCAATGGAGGTCTATAGGGTTCCTTGAATCTCTTGTTATTGACCACCATTGCTCTAAAGAGCAATGGAGGTATATAGGATCATGCAAAAAAAGGGGCAAAAAAGGATGTCTGTGTGGCTGTGTGTGTGTATGTGTGTGTGTGTGTGTGTGTCCGGAACCCGATTTAGTTCCTCGAACAACTCAAGAACGGAATGAGATAAAGACATGCAGTATTTTTTATTTGATTCCGTGGGTCAATATGAAGCTCCTGACAAAAAATTAGAAAATTTTACCCAGGGGTTATTTTTTTATGAATTTTTTAGAAACAAATTTTGAGTTTTTGGTCATAATTTTTAGTGGGTCGAACAACTCGAAAACGGGGCCACCTACAATAAAATGTCATCAGACTTAAAATGATGTAAACATTCTGATGATGAAACTGGAAAAAAATTGGAATTTTAGAGCGATTCAATATATAAAATTTCGATTTTTTAAAAACGTAATTTTTTTTTTAAAAAATCGAGATTCTTCCTCTTTCCAGTTGTAGCATTCGAAAGGGGGGACTTTTCTATTATTTAGGAGGGGTGTTCCTTTTTATGTTCTGTTATTATTTTTGTATATTAGAATACATGTGACGTATTTTCATTTTAAACCCATATTATTACAAATGAATGACGCATGCGCATCACATGTAACTATGTCATGTACATGAGTACATACATGTGTGATTATCTATATACACATGCGCACACGTGTGTACATGTGCATACACATGCGCACACGTGTGTACATGTGCATACACATGCGCACATGTGCGTACACATGCGCACACGTGTGTACATGTGCGTACACATGCGCACACGTGTGTACATGTGCGTACACATGCGCACACGTGTGTACATGTGCGTACACATGCGCACACGTGTGTACATGTGCCTACACATGCGCACAAGTGTGTACATGTGCGTACACATGCGCACAAGTGTGTACATGTGCGTACACATGCGCACAATGAAAAAAAGTTCGTTATTGATATATGAAAGCATATATTAAAGCAATGGAGGTCTATAGGGTTCCTTGAATCCCTTGTTTTTTGTCAGGAGCTTCATATTGACCCACGTAATCAAATAAAAAACACTGCATGTCTTTATCTCATTCCGTTCTTGAGTTGTTTGAGGAACTAAATCGGGTTCCGGACACACATACACACACACATACACACACACAGACACACAGACATCCTTTTTTCCCCTTTTCTTGCATGATCCTATATACCTCCATTGCTCTTTAGAGCAATGGAGGTCAAAAAAGAACATTTTTTCTTTAACATTGGGTCTATGGGCTGAATTGAAAAACGATGCTAGCTCTCTTTGCTGAATTTTTCGAAGTAACTTTGTGATGTAGCCACTTAAGATGGTTTTAAATAAATATGGTTTAGCTTATATTTACTAGAGCTCTACAATATTTATTGTTGCTTATCCTCCTCATCATATTGTGACGAACCTTTTTTCACTGATAGAATCTGCTCTTTTAAAAGGGTACGAGCGAGTTTTCACTCGTGTTAAAGGTGATTGGCTAAGTCACCAATTCTATCGACCCGGGAGGACTAGACCAATATAACGTCTATTTAGTGGCCTCACTAGTTTCTGGCTAAGACTCTCACAGTCTTGAGGATATTCGCGAACTTTCGTCAGTAAATCTGCCTTTGATATACTTACAACTTTGCGTTGCAGGTTTGCACCCGTTTGCAGACTTGTAGTATCCAAATGACGAAGAGCTGCAATGGAATGATGAAAGGCGCGTTTGCAAAAATAATCTAACACAGAACAATTAGAAAACACTTAAACCAGTGGTGTTTTCTAAACTATTTAAATTAAGTTTAATTCCAAATGTTAAAATAAGCGAAAATATAACTTGGTTTAAGAACACAACACATAAAAATAATATACTTAAAAATTAATGCAAAGAACCTAGCCAAAATCGGGCATATGTTCCGTCTTAAAAAAATCGATCTCAAATTATGAAAAGTGACTCTTTATATACCCTCAGAATTCAGAAGTCGGATTCTCAGGGCACAAACTTCTGATTGGTTAAATAAAGTTTTGGGCCCAAAACCATGACTCATCGTCTGTTATCACACCTAAGTGATAACAGAAGAAAACTTAAACAAAACAATTAAAAAACGATTAAAATCCACTCATGTGGAAGTGAACATGGGGAGAAACGAAGCTACAAACGAAATACATGGTGAAACGAAAGTTAAAAACCCCAAAACGAATGGCGCTAAATAAAAATAAAAGTGGCGGGCCCAATATGTTTAAATATGACGGATGAAAACCAATAGTATCCATAATTCGGTTTTCTTTTTTTTTGCTTGTTTAACAAAGTCACAGTATGAACAAATGCTTGTTATCAAAAGTTTTTTTTATATAACATGTTGTACTTATTCTCCTTGGCATCCATACGAACTGTAAAATAGGGTGATGTTGCACAATGCAACATAAAGAAGATAAACACAGAATAATTAATTCTGAAATACATGAGAATGTTTATTGGAATCATCTGCAAAAATATTAAGGTGGTTTTAAAGTGTAAACACTACCCAACCTCTGATTATTTTGTCTGTCAGGTGCCAAATGAATAGAAATTTGAATGAGTCTTAGAAACTAGAAGGGTTGCTTATTCATTTATGTATATTTTTATGTCCCAAGTTTATGCAGTCAATGTTTAGCAGATGTAATGACCCGACTGGGCGCTACAATAACCCCGGCAAGTTTTCCCCAACTTACCATCGCTTGACCTCCGTTGGATGGGTCGAAGCGCTGACCAGCCCTACTCTTGCACCCGTCCGTGCCCACGGGTAGCGCCGGTTGGAGGTCGACTCCCACGCCACAAGTTGACGAACGAACGGCCGCCGAACAAGACGGAGAATCCACGGTAGACTCCCATTGAATCCTACCGTGGAACCGTACATGACGGAAACGGGATGGTGGAACGACGGTGAAACCCCACCGGCAAGCCCCCACCCTCCCCGTGGTAACTTCCCCAGTAATTATGGAATAATAAATAAACAGACACGGACACAGTGTATGATGGAATAGACAATATATTTATTCAAAGGAATAAATGCAAAAGGTGAGTGACTTACTCAATAAATAAGCAATAGCTCTCCTGGTTAATCCAGCCAGGAGGTAGGGTGCATCACACCCAAACAGCAAGATACAGATGAATGGTGGCCATCTTGGAAAACCTGGTGAAATTGAAGAAGCACTTAAACAATGATGGCATCCAGCATCAAGGGTCTACTTCCACTGTCCAGATATAAATGGCCGCCACCATTATATATCACCCCAGGCTGCTCCACATGGGGGAGGACAGTGACCCTTGCTGGCCATTTTGTCGTCTGCCTGGCAGCCAAACAGGCGCCTAGCAGACAACACAGGAGTTTTAGTTTTGCTCCACAAAGGAGCAAAACTGGGTCATGACAGACGATATTTTTTTAATTTTTTGTTCATAAAAAGTTTATTTTCAATCATATCAACAATGAAAATGCTACCTTTCTAGTTTCCAACACACTTTCTAGTTTCTCTTAATTTTGTGCATGAAAGTGCATCAAAAATCAGCTGTTTATAAGCCTTCAATGAAAGTTATGAACATTTGTTAGTTCAATAAGGATAACCACTATATGTACAGTCACATTAAGTACACAAGTGGTCTTTAATGTAGGGTACGCGTATATATGTGGTGCGTGTATATATGTATATACGTGGTAAAAATTTGAGCAGCCCAGAGCAATCTGCAGCAGCGACAGCTTCCTCTAGAGCATGCTTATGCGTCAATCTCATCCGAGTATTCTGCAGCCAGTCTCTCCGATATTTTAAACAACGTCAGCGGTAAACACTTTCAATCAGTAATTCATGAAGTGTTATTATTAAAATTATTGATACGGTGGCAAAAGGTGCCAGCGCCCATGACGCCATTGAGGGAGGGGGAAACAATACATAATTCGTATTTCATGTACATGATTGAATACAAAAAAGAAACAAACAAGAAAGTCCGTGTGATGCGCATTAACAACACATTAACATCATTAATAAATAAATAATTAATAAATTTGAACTATATATATAAATAATTAATAAATATAACAAATACAATACAATACATGATTAGAAGTGAACTAGAAAGACACCCAAAAATAAGCAATAATAATGCATGACAAGATCACTTCATCAATATACCACAAACATATATACAGTAGATCCAGAGGCAGTAGCAAACAAAACGACCAATAAGTGATAACTAGTAGAAATTGAAGATACGAAAAATGACAATAACATAAATAAATATTAAATGAGTATTACAGTAACTCAATAATAAATAAACTCAATGATTCGATATAATGACATAGAAGGGCAAAATCAAGAACATAGAAAGTGAACCTTCAATAAATAAGGACAGAAAAGTTGGAACTAAACACAAAATTCAAAATGGGTCAACCTAAGGAGACCCATTTAAATCCCGAACAGTTTGAACAAAAAAAAAATATGGGTTGGTTTTAGCAAAAGGAACTTTGTAATGGAGAGAACAGGGACCACGTCATGGACGGTTATTAACCATAGGAAAGAAACGATTGGAAAGTAACCATGTTTTGTTAGCAATTATGTCTCTGGCAAAGGTTAGACGATGGGCCTTTCTACGATTCCTGAGCAGAAGGAGGTTAAGAAGAGACACTAATTCACCAGAGTTAACACTAAAATTATAATTTTTAAAATAAATCTAGCAGCAGCCCTTTGAATAGCTTCAATAAGATCAATGTTAGAAGCTGTGTAAGGGTCCCAAACTGAGGCCCCATACTCAAGAATGGATTGAACAAGGAAATTGTAAAGCATCATTTTAATAAGAACAGGACAGGAAGAAAAATGACAACGTAAAAAGCCAAGAATCCGACTGGCCTTAGTAGTAATGATACGACAATGAGCCGACCAAGAAAGGTTAGAACTCAACGAAAGCCCTAATTACACAAAATTGGGGACACAGGTAAGTAGTTCAGGGCCAATATAGTAACAAACTAAGTTTTCCACCCTGCTAAGTAAAAAATTTAGATTTCAACATATTAATAGAAAGGTGGTTGGCCACAGACCACTCGAGCAAGCTAGATAGGTCATCCTGGAAGACACAACTAGACGAGTGATTGTCAATCCCCATAAATAACACCACATCATCAGCAAACAACTGACTCTCGCAGCTAACAAATACCTTTGGTAAATCATTAATATAACAAAGAAAGAGTAAAAGACCCAAAACCGAGCCCTGGGGGACACCAGAAGGAACAGAGCCCCAAGATGAAGAAACCCTGTTAACCCGAACTTTTTGCACTCAGACAGAAAGCAAAGATTGAATACAAGAGAGCAAATTGCCCCCAATACCCAGTTTAGATAGTTTAGAGAACAGTCGATTATGATTGACTTTAACAAAGGCGTTTTTAAAGTCAATAAATGCGGCATATGCAGCTAGACCATAATCGAGGGTACGAGTCCAATGATCCACACAACAGATCAATGCTAGTTTATTAGAATCTAAATAGGTATACATGGCAGAAGTCAGAACATGTTCAAATGTCTTGGCAAAACAGAAATGAGAGAAATAGGACGATATTGAACTGCAAGGTCGCATTTGCCCTCTTTATGTATTGGGATAACAATGGCAGAACACCACTCAGAAGGAATAGAGTCCTGGGACATAAAAAATTAAACAAATTAGAAAGGGGTAGGGCTAGCAGATAATTGAGTTTATTAATAAGTAAGGGAGAAATCCCATCAGGCCCAGGGGCAGAATGAGTTTTAAAGGATGTAAGAATTTTAACTAAGCCCACAGGGTCAAAGGTAATTATATTTAAAGAGATATCCAAAATTGAGTTAACAGTAACTTGAGAAGACAAAGTAGATGAATCAAAAATTAATAAAAAAAATTCGTTAAAATAGGAGGCCATATCCAAAGAGGTTGAGATTTGACCAGCAGGTGTTAAGCCGGGTTTACATGCTACGACTTATTGTACGTTTTATCGGATTCGACAAATCGTATCTAGTAAAATGGAGCGTGTAGACAACCAATCGTACGTCTTATTGGATTGGAATAAAATCGAAGATTAGATCGGAAGTCGAACAAGCTGGGCATCATTTTCTGCGAAGTCGAACGCTATAATTACCAGATGTACGATTAGTTTTAATCGTACATAGACATACATGTATACTGAATGATGTAAAAAATTGGAACCGACGCAAAAAATTGAAACCGACGGATATCGGATGAAAAGCCGGAGGTTAAAACAGAAAGTGTAGACTGTGAGCGTGGGTGACCTGGCTGAGTATTTGACGACTCACTATGCTCTCTTTTCTATAGCTCGTCTCGTCCCTCGATTGCATGGTAACCACACGAGGACCATTCAAGCTACAGAAGTAGGCGGATGGTGATGGATTGTAGTCGTCCTCCTGAGTATAAGGGTGAAATCTTCTCAGTCGCCATTGTAGTTTATGTTCCAGATTGAAGACTTGCTGCTCTGTAAGGGATCCATATGCTTTCTTGCCCAATGGTGTCTACGGCTTGTCTAGAGAAAGATTAGTTACCAAACAGCGTAGTTTCATATTATAAACACTTTTATTCATCCTTGCTTAGAAACATTAACAATATAAAAAAAATAATGAATATTAAATTATTAAAGGTGTGTCAACGTGCCCATGATATGATATGGAATAATCGACGTAGTACAAAAAGCTGAGTGAAAGAGTGGACCAAGAACAAAGAGGAGCATGGTTTTTTTATACCTTGGACCTGTGTACACCTACGAGGTGTAACCAGGTCCAAGTGACCATGGTTCTAAGTGTATCAATCCACCACTTAAGTATGAGTCAGAGAGAGGAACAAGTATGAGTTGTTTACCTCCCCCCAGTCTATGGTTTTGGCAGGATTATGAGTCACTGGGTGTTACACTTAATAGCATTGCACAGGTACAGCCTCACGCATGTGCACCACCTAAGTGAGCAAAAACAAAATACCCCTATACTAAGCCCCCTTATACTAACGCGATATTTTTTAGAACTAAAGGTATCAATCCGCCACTTAAGTTTTAATTAGGAAGGGAGGGAGGGACAGGTATAAGTCGTGCACCCCCCAGGCTAGTGTTTCGAGAGGATCACGGTTTACTGGGTGTTACTAGACACTATATAACGTACGTTTTTCAGTATGTTTTGTCTGAGCGATAAAACCTACCATAAGTCGTAGCGTGTAAACCCAGCTAGTAGTTTGGGAGGGGGAGGGAAAACACTTTTTTTCTCATTCAAAGTAAGTTAGGTTCGGTTCGATTCGATTAGGTTAGGTTCGGTTCGGTTCAGTTAGGATCAGTTAGGGTAGGTTAGGTTTGGTTAGGTTTTCCTTCCCCCTCCTAATTTTCTTTTGTTTTTATTTAACACTTCCTTGTTAAAATACTCCGATGAGATTGCGGCCGCAGCATGCTCTAGAAGAAGTTGCCCTCGCTGCAGATTGCTCTGAGCTGCTCATAATTCTACCACCTTTATACAGTATACAATCACATATTACTGCATAGGCCTATAAACGCAAAATGTTCATGGCTTACAAATACTTGATATAAATCCTAACAAATTGTTTAAATAGACCATGTTGCAAAGTTTTTGTGAAAGTACATTTTTTTCAGTCTCACTTTCATTTGTAATCGAACTCATTAGTGTAGCCATTACAATGGAGTAGGTAAAAAATATTCATTCCTTCTTATGATATGCGTATAATAATTTCTTTTAAATTGGACAATGACAAAGAAATGAAGAGGGAGGGAGGGGATAGTAAATTGAGACTAGCAATTTATATGGTCTGATAAGAAACAAGTTATCTTATTTCAGCGTGGATAAGTAATTGAACCAGTGTAACAGGATTGCCTGTAGGCTAACACTATAAATAAGGATTTTTCTCTTTTTTTGTTAAGAGAGAGAGCTCTATAGAGGGTAGGCCAAATATCTAAATGACAAACTTGTGCATAAAAAACTTTTGTTAAAACTTTGATGGTGGTCTGAAGAGCAATGTAGAAAAAACATTTTTAAAACGACATTCAGATCGGGCCTATACGATTAAAAAAATAAAATAAATGTAATTGATGAATGAACAAATAAATACAGGTTGACCGTAAAGTGATAAAATTAAAAACCTAGATACACCGTCATCTTGTTGTTGTGAGCAGACGACATGGTGTTACTAAAACTGCAAGAAATTGCCTCACAATCGCTCAATTAAAATACAGTAAAGCACAAAATGCAATAAAAAGTATTGTTCTTTACGTGCTTGATTTATATAATTTTTGAAAAGGTCCTTCTATTTTTAAACAAGGTTCAAAATCGTTCGTATTTTTAACACCTTGTTAAATCCCATTGGACAATATAATTAACACATACTTTCATGTACTGGCTTCACGATGTTTCCTTTTTATAAATTTTGAAAAGGTTCTTCTATTTTTTAATAACGTTTAAAATCGTACATTTATTTTAACTCCATGTTAAGTTCCATAGGAGCAAAGCAAGAGTCCCACAAACGTTAGAAGGATTCTCATTAAAATGATTTAGAACAACCAAACAAAATTAGCACATACATATGTTTATCGCTTTCACGGTGATTCTTTTTTCTAAATTCTGAAAGGTCCTTCTATTTTTAAATAACATTTAAAATTTTATGTTTTTTTAGCTCTATGTTAAGTCCCATAGGACCAAAAAACCGTCACCCAAACATTTGAAGAACTCCCATTAAAAACGACTTAGAACAATCATATAAAAATTAGCACATGTATTAATGTATTGGCTTCACGATGGTTTATTTTTATAAGGTAAGTACGCGAAATTATTTTTCTATTAATTATTATGTGACTTGAAACCTGGAGAAAAACTATACGCTCACTCTAGGCTCTTAATGAAATTCGTCTCTACTTCTCAGATTTGTATGCACATTGTCACATGTATTGAGATGTTATGATATACAACATAAATTACAGATTGCACAGCTCCGCTCAATAGAAAATATAGGCATAATTACAAATTCTATCAAAGTTATAAGCTAAAAAATAAGTCACAGTTAAGGCAGTGTTGGTACGCAATTTTCTAAAACCAACGAATTACTGTTTTTCAGTAGGCCTAATTTATAACTGTCCACATTATTTTCTAAAACATGTAGGCTTAATTTGTAATTGTAATTATTTTTTTTTAGAAATCAAATTAGTCACAATTACATTCTAATCACATCCCGCAATTACGGAGTTGACGTCAGACGGGGCAGACGGTTGTAAACATATCTCCCAATTCTGGGCCGAATCGCCTATCATCGCCCTTTATAATTGACAGACCCTGCACTGAGTGGGACGTTGTCCAGGAAAAAAAGAAAAGCCTGTGCACCCATATAAACCTTTCTTTAGTGTTTCTCAAACTGTTCCCAAATGGCGGACCACTACATAAGTTGTCTATGCGCATGCGGACAACAGATCTTAGAAAAGGCCTACTTTGCCTGCCCTGGTGCAAATAGACTTATGCCAGTTAAGCACATTGTCGGTTGTATTTAGGAATCCCATTCGTCCAGGATTTTTAGTATTCTGTTCTGGTTCCCCGGTAGTGTCTGCCAAGGTCCGTAGATTAAGAGGTTGATTCGAATTTAGAAATCGTCCCACCCCTAAATAAATATAAATAGAGATTGTGAGTGACGTCAAGGTGATGCACCAGCCAATTTATTACCTAAATAAATACAAATATATCGTCATGTTGCCTTAGTCACCCATAATCCTTTTGTCGACCACTCTATAGGCTCAAGATCACATAATAAGAACAACAGAAGGGAGACTATTGTGCAGCTCCTTTGATATTGCTGTGACCATCCATGACCTTAGAATTGGTTACTCAAGCCACTTCTATAGAGCCGACAATTTTGATAAGGATTAGATTCGCCATTTTGAAAAGGATTAGCAACGACCATTTTTATCATAGTAGTCTATGGAAACTGGTACACATGTGAAGAAAAATTCTGTCAGAAGTTAATCGCCTTGTTTCCTTTTTATTCAGCTCCTTATTCTGTGGCAATGACATGAAGAGACAAATTTCCTTGGTTACGAACCAATCTGTTAATTTACGACCCTTGGGTGTCCCCTTTGGAACCAACTGTAATTGCATAATTACTCCCAATGAAATTACAGTTATTATTAGCTGGTGAAGCATGCATTATCTCATGAAACTATTATCTATTATCTATACAATGCAATTTTGAATAGTTTTGAAATGGTGAGCGTTTTAAATTACATGCAATTTCGTGATATGGCCTCGCTAGTCATAACACCCCATGACTGTATATGAGATTTGTTTTTTTTTAAAGTTTGGCACTTCTTTATTTTGGCGTTTGTTCAAATCGATGCTTATACCTAGTACACACCTGATAACTTAAATGCATTTAAATAATAAACGTGATCTACAGAGCCCTGTGAAGGACAAACAAACAATATGTCAAAATCAATTTATTCAGTGAATAATCTCAAACTTAATACTTAAATATAATATTGATTTTTGATTAATATTGATTTTTTGATTTGATTAATATTGATATTTGATATTTCACTTTAAAATATTAATAATAAAGTCCATTTTTATTTGGTGTACATGTCCTTAACTGGATTCCGTATAATTCACCGAAACACATTTAATTTGAATTCATTTAACTCATGTGTGTACAAGGTATTGGTATATTTCAATAATTAATTGGCGTTCATTTAGTTCGGTGATTGCTCCATTTGACGCTTTTTCAATTTGGCTCTAGATCAGTATGAATGGGAACCGATTTCATCACTCAGAATGCAAATAAAAACATTTCTTATTCTACTACAGGCCTATACCTTTAGGCAGTTTTGTCATTAGCAATTCGATTAATAACATTGCAATTAGTGGGTATTAGTGGAATGACTACTTTAGAAAAAGAGCAGGCCTATAACAAGGGATGATATTTGAAGCAAGTGCATAAAAATAACGTGTCGTTATTTTTAATGCACGCTAACTTAATTATAAATTTATAATGTTGAATTTAAAAAAGTTACATTTTCGAAAGGGTAAATTTTAATTATTGAATATCAACCGGACAAAATCGTTATGAGATATTTGCGGCCATACCAACATTGATTCCCAAGTATTAGTTTAGTATTCGAACAAGAAAATGCACCAGTTCGCTCCAGTAACCCAAGGAAGGAATGGTTACGAAACCAAAATATCGGCACTCTCGAAACAGGCAAGTGTGCCTAGCACTAACTTTTCGTTTGCCCCGCCGTTTTATGAGCATCAGACCAAATCTGAACCAATTAGAAATTGAAAAGGGCGGGACATTTGACATCAGACCAAGTAACAAACCAATTAGAAATTGATGACGCTCATAAAAGGCAGGGCCGTCATTTTAGTTTTTTTCCAGGGGGGGGGGGCAAAACTTGACCGACTCGCTAATTTTTGTATATATGCAGGCCAGTGCTGCAAGACGTGTGCATATTGCCACTTAATATAAATTAGGTTTTGATGGATTTATTTATATTTGCAAGAAATTTGTAAAAAATATGCAAAAACTCTAGTTAAAACATATACATGTATGTGTATATACTGATTGTAATAACACAATTGTTTTTCAGGGGGGCAAATGCCCCCCTTGCACCCCCAAGCAAGAATAAAACTGGCGCGCCCCATGGGTGCTCATAACTGTTTCACATCATAATTTTTAAAATAACTGTACATTGGTTAGAAAATAGCCTCACATACATGCCGTTTTGACTACATGTTCATAAACTTCATTTTTATTTTGTTGGTTCTGTTTCTGATGACCAAATATCAGTTTTCTTCTACACTGAGTTGTCCAGGATTAAGAGCCTAAATTTCAATGCGCTAGCATCATTTTTCAATTGAGCCCATAGACCGAATGTTAAAGGGGGAAAAAAAAACGTTAATTTTTAAAATAAACAGTTGCGGCAAGATGTTTATTTTTCATATTTAAAGTTGTCCAATGTTGATGGTTCAATGTGCAATGTGCGCTTTAAATATACAGTATGTTTATCTAGTGACAGAACGTCAAAAATTTGGAAATTGTGCTTCTATTTTTTTTTAATAAATATTTCAAAATCGCGAGTTTCTAACTCTCTGTTAAACTCCATTGAGTAAGAAAAACAACCATTAAAATGTTCATAAATATAATTAAAAATAATAAATAAGTACCTAAAAATAATTTAAAAAAAAAACAAAAAATTAGCATGGTGCGCCAATGTGATGGCTTCACTGTGGTTTACTTTACATATTTTTTTTCTGTTTTTCATTTAAATTATTTTTACGTATTTTATGAACATTTTAATGGTTGTGTTTTTCTTATTCAATGAAGTTTAAACATACCAGTTAAAATTCGCGATTTTGAATTATTTTTAAAAATAGAAGCACATTATCCAATTTTTTGACGTTCTATCACTATGTAAAAATACAGCTGTTATATTTAAAGTGCACATTGCACTTTGAACCATCAAAATTGGACAAATTTAAATATGAAAAATGTATGCTTGTGTAGCCTCTAGAAATGTATTGAACTGTGAAAATTAATAATGTCTATGATCTTGCTAAAACTTTTGAATATATTTGTGGTAGAAATCTGAGCAA
Source organism: Brachycybe producta (assembly GCA_036925085.1). NCBI lineage: Eukaryota > Metazoa > Arthropoda > Diplopoda > Playtdesmida > Andrognathidae > Brachycybe > Brachycybe producta. The sequence goes on along the minus strand of JAUPFP010000026.1, from coordinate 726,531 downwards.
CCCAGAAAAATCTGCAGCGGCGGCAGTTTCTTTTGTGGGCAGTCTCGCCCCCTATTTTTAACATGGAAGTGTTAGAAAGAAACAAAAGAATTTGGAAGGGGAGGAAAACACTTCTTTCTTATTGAAAGTAAATTAGGTTTGGTTAGGTTTGGTTTGGTTAGGTTTGGTTTGGTTAGGTTTGGTTTGGTTAGGTTTGGTTTGGTTAGGTTTGGTTAGGTTTGGTTTGGTTAGGTTTGGTTTGGTTAGGTTTGGTTTGGTTAGGTTTGGTTTGGTTAGGTTTGGTTTGGTTAGGTTTGGTTTGGTTTGGTTTGGTTTGGTTTGGTTTGGTTTGGTTTGGTTAGGTTAGGTTTGGTTTGGTTAGGTTTGGTTTGGTTAGGTTTGGTTTGGTTTGGTTTGGTTAGGTTTGGTTTGGTTAGGTTTGGTTTGGTTAGGTTTGGTTTGGTTAGGTTTGGTTTGGTTAGGTTTGGTTTGGTTAGGTTTGGTTTGGTTAGGTTTGGTTTGGTTTGGTTAGGTTTGGATTGGTTAGGTTTGGTATTGTTAGGTTTGGTTAGGTTGGGTTTGGTTAGGTTTGGTTTGGTTAGGTTTGGTTTGTTTAGGTTTGGTTTGGTTAGGTTTGGTTTGGTTTGGTTTGGTTTGGTTTGGTTAGGTTTGGTTTGGTTAGGTTTGGTTTGGTTAGGTTTGGTTTGGTTATGTTTGGTTTGGTTAGGTTTGGTTTGGTTAGGTTTGGTTAGGTTAGGTTTGTTTTGCTTAGGTATTGTTTTGTTAGGTTTTGGTTTGGTTAGGTTTGGTTAGGTTTGGTTAAGTTTGTTTAGGTTTGGTTAGGTTTGTTTAGGTTTGGTTAGGTTAGGTTTGGTTTGGTTAGGTTCAGTAACATAACTGAACGGCACTGAACCTAACCTCACTGAACCTCACCGAACCTAACCGAACCTCACCGAACCTAACTGAACCTCACCGAACCTAACCGAACCTAAACAAACTAAACCGAACCTAACCCGAACCGAACCGAACCTAACCGAACCTAACCGAACCTAACCGAACCTAACCGAACCTAACCGAACCTAACCGAACCTAACCGAACCAAACCGAACCTAACCGAACCTAACCGAACCTAACCGAACCTAACCGAACCTAACCGAACCTAACCGAACCTAACAGAAAATAACCGAACCTAACCGATCCTAACCGAACCTAACCGATCCTAACCGAACCTAACCGAGCCAATCGAACCTACCGAACCTAACCGAACCTAACCGAACCTAACCAAACCTAACCGAACCTAACCGAACCAAACCGAACCTAACCGAACCTAACCGAACCTCACCGAACCTAACCGAACCTAAACAAACTAAACCGAACCTAACCCGAACCGAACCGAACCGAACCTAACCGAACCTAACCGAACCTAACCGAACCTAACCGAACCTAACCGAACCTAACCGAACCTAACCGAACCTAACCGAACCTAACCGAACCAAACCGAACCTAACCGAACCTAACCGAACCTAACCGAACCTAACCGAACCTAACCGAACCTAACCGAACCTAACCGACCCTAACCGAACCAAACCTAACCGAACCGAACCAAACCTTACCGAACCTTATTGAACTGAACCTAAGCGAACCTAAACAAACCTAACTGAACCTAACCGAACCAAACCTAAAATAACCTAAATTAACTGAACATAATGCCTAACCTACTTTCAAAGAGATACACGTCCTACCAAAGGGATGAAGATGGTGCCTGTTGTAACGTCCTGACTGGACCGTCACAATACCCCATTCAAGAAAAACTAAACTTACCGACTTCCAGGCTCTGATATGGGGATGGGACTGCACCTGTAGCCGCCTCTCATGGTTAAAAGCCTGGGTAGTGTCGACACGGAGCATCCCTCGACGGACATGACAAAATACCACGCTGCCACGTCGAGAATATCACTGTGAAACACTGGTTTCACCATGAGCCGACACGAGTATCGGCCAAAACATGCCGGAAACAGGACGGTGGTGTTCCCACAGAAGCCCACCCTCCCACGATACTCCCCAATAAATCACCAACACAGACACAAGCAAGTAGATAAAAAACGTGTTTAATTACACTTACTCAGTGGCTGGCAGTCTCAATATACATAACTTGGCTGGTCACTTCGACCAGCCAAGAGAACTATACAAAAGCAAGGCCTAATGGCCAACAAAGGCAAAAAGATGAACAGATGAAATTGGAGGCCTCCTTGGCCTCCACCATTGGTCTTTACAAGTCCTGTGCCTCCAACACACTGCCCAGATTAAATGGCTGACCAAACCATTTAATACCTTCAGGCAACTCCACCTGGAGGAGACAGTGGTCACTTCTGACCTCTCACCCATTGAACTCAATGGTGAGAGGTCTGCTGGCACCAAAATGGCGTCCGTCTGAACAGCCTACTGCAAGCTGTCAGACAGACAACCATAGGGAGTTCGTCTCCTCAACAAAAAAAATTGATTGAGCCAACCAGGTTGTCACACTGTCGACATCAATGGTGTGACACACTCGAGAATGTCAAAGAAAAGGCTTTAAACTATCAAGGGCGCCACTCAGCTCCAAAGTAGTGATGCCCAATGTAATGAAGAATGTCGACTTAGAGAGTCAAAATAAAATTCAGGCTGCGTTTTAGCCCCAAGAAGAAGGTTCCAAGCGACCACACGTTATGCGTGCTGAGGTTTGACGGGGAGGGTCCATGGCGGAGTCCAAAAGTCTGTGTTCTGAGGATCGACAGACTGATATCCAAGGGATCTGGAGCCCTGTGCCCAGATGTTCGACATAAGGTTAATGTGACGATGCTTCAAGAGGATTGTGCCGCGGTACAACAATAGAAGGACTCAATAAATCTGACATTTTTGGAGTAAGACTTTGCTGTCGGGATCAGGAATCTCACCATTCAAGATGGTGGTCAACCAAGGAGACCACTGCAAAGTGGGATCGTCTGAGCGTCCAAGAAAATGGATGCCAAGACTAAACCCGTGAGAGAGCAGGAGTTAGTGATGGCAAGAGTAGCTACTCCTGTTCAAAATGAAGAAGATGCTGAAAGTAGTCATTGAAAAGACGAGTCGATGAAACCTAAAAGTTTGGATGTCAAGGTTCGATGAGAACAGATAACGACAGAATCTAGAGACTGGACAGTGGTTCATGACGCAGAGATGTCCCCAGGTCTGATGTGCCCATGCCAACATACCCAACCAGAAATGGAATTCAAGACAAACAAGCAGTGTGGTACTGTGGGTCAACTAGAAAACTCTCACAAGCATCAAGAAGCAGACTTTGACGGTACAATGTCGGTGTGCACCATCTCCAGAAATGGATACCGGATGAAACCACGCAAAGCGGGACCTCTACGTCGTCCGTAAGGACGGGCGACACCCAGAAGTCCAAACCAGATAAAGTTTCTCCTAATGAAGCCCATTATGTAGAAACTGAAGATGAAAGCGTCGGAGAAGAAGCCGACAAGAGAAATGGTATTGGAGCAGACGGCAACTTACCTGGAGAGTATCCAGAAGTTTGTCAAAAAGAAGTCATGCCTGCTGAGATCTTAAAAACTCATCATGAAGAGACTCAAGAGATACCACTTGAGCAACCAGAGAAGAAATGCAGGCAATCCAAGAAAACCACTACAAAAGACAAAGTTTCCTTGAATTCCCGTGTGCAAACATGAAGAAGCAGAAAGAGAAATTATGTAAATAATAATTCCTATAAGAGATGGGGAGAATTTTGTACCAAAATGGCCAAATTCAACCCTGAAACTCAAAAAGAGACATTAGACGCTTCCTAAATTCGAATTTGCCGCCTTTCGCAGCGCCGCTTGGTGAGAAATGAAGAGAAAAGAAAAATTGAGAAAACCAAATGTTGCCATTAGCTTCGCCTCTTCTGACCCAGAACTAAGACCTGGCAACCTCATAGAACCACGTGGTGAAGCGTCCGCCACTTTGGATGCCAAGAGAAGGACGCCCACAAGAAGCTTCAGAATTTTCAAAGTTGGCAAGTGCTAAAAAATTTGTTTTTGAGAAGATGCCATGTTCTTTGTTCTTTTGAAGGAGAGTCTTCATGCAGCAGTGATTTTTTTGATTTCAAGGCCCTTTTTGGAGACGACCATGAAGACATCGAGATGGAGATCGAATAGGCATTCAAGAAAGCAGACACCACCATCGCCACCGAAGTACCTTCGGCCAGCAATGCCTCAGTGTCTACTAAAAGTAAGAACGATTCAGGTAACTCTTTCAAAAACGAAAGAGCCCTGAATCGGAAGATAAACTAATTGATCATTTTGTACTGCTCATGCGGTCTCCACCAGCACAATTGGGCAATCCTGAGCCCGATGTCTACATAGAGCCAGCCCGGAACCCAACTTTGCAGTTCCCGTGCACACCAGAAGAGATCGACACGCCGCCCGGTAGCGATACCGAGGGAGGAGTCCCTGCAGAACTCTACTCTTCAAACCACCAAGGCCGCACGAAGGGTGAGAAAAATGCAGACAAGAAGGCGATGCAAGAGTGGATTGATCGCCAGAATCAAGATTGCATCAAGAAAGGCCAGAAACCCATCGAAGTCCCGCAAGTCGGCACTGCCTTGCCGAAACCAAAAAAGTCATCCGGAAGCACTTCTCCAGCTCCTAGCTGGGCCACTGTGGATGAGCCAGTCATCTGGGGCAATCACCCTGAACTCACAAAGCAGTTGGTGCTTCCGGGGCCAATCTTGGTCCTGTCACCACCAAGGTAAGTCCCATCACCACCTTTGCCGCCTATAATCCCATTTAGGCCAAAATCGACAATCACTGTCATCAAAAATGATAGCTGCCGAGAAGTTAAATTCTACAGCCATCCGCCGACCAGTTTTCGACGTGATGACAAATGTCGTCAAGCCGCAGGAAGAGAAAATGACTCTTCCCGAGAGCGACCGAAAGGTCAGGGATCCGTCGCCCGGAGAAGAGCCCGCCGCGACGAGCAGTTCCGTGGATGTCGGGACCATCTAGAGACTCCACTAGAGGCCTGCCCTGAGGGAGAATTCCCTAGACCATTGAAGAAACCTAAGCAGCCGTCTCCACTGAAAGGAACGCCTGAAAAGGAGCAGGAGAGCCAAACCAGGTTGTTAAATAACGGCCTAGTTGCTTTTTCAAGACGTGTAGGACAAAGCGTATTCTGATACCTCGGAATTTTTGGAAGCCAGAGAGCAATCTCCAATGATCAACTACGGCCCTGGAGAGATGTTCCCTGGACCGCCGTCGTCTTGGAAACACCGAACTATCCTGCTGTCATCGCATTCCATAACGGCAATGGCCCAAGCACGATTCGACTGATACGCCCTGGACCACGGGAGGAATCCCACACCAGAGATCTGGAGCTTGTAGCAGAGACAATGTTGGCGACCCTGACCCGATGGGAACTAGGATCGAAGGTTCCAACACCACTTGCCAAGGGCCTACGAAATACGCTATGCAGCCAACATGATGTTGGACTTCGTTGAGGCAACCGTCCTCATCACAATTGTGAGATTGACTGTCGTCCCTCTGGAGACCATGGAGCAGCTATAACAGTCCTCAACTGAAGTGGAACCGGGATGCAGAGATCGCCGAGGACATCTTGCACCAGAGCCGTAACTAAGTCATCAGAAGAGCAGAATCGTCGCCGGACAGTTGGCACGATGATTAACTTAAGATTTCTAGTCTTGTATTAATTTATTTTTCTCCTAGAAATTATTATTGTATGTCCGAAACCTGTGATAATCAAATTTTATTTTAAAAGCGTTTTTGGTATTGTTGCTGTTGTTTACCTGTGATACCCCGGGTCTTAATTAATTTAGATCTTGTGGGGAGGGGTATTTGAGAATTTAATTTTAATTTCAAATTTTCTTGTGAAGTAAGTGTACTTCCCGCTTAGTCGGAGGGGGTGAAACGTTTTGGGCCTGCCACGCTTTTTATTTAATTAGCACAGTTTTCATTTTGGGTTTTTAAACTTTATTTTCATCCTGTATTTGTTGTAGCTTCTGGGCCACTTGGTACATTTATGTACTGATTGACCCAGATTCTATTTTTAACTTAACCTTAACATCCCCTCTTATGCTATTGTTCTCTACTTCCACTTGAGTGGATTTTATTACTTTTTAATTAAGTTGTTTACGTTTTTTGCTTACCCTTTTAAGAGGGCCATGAGTCATCATGTTGGCCAAAGAGACCAATCCATTGATTGTTCTATTTGGGCCAAAACTTTATTTTCTCCAATCAGAGAAATGTGTCCTGAGAATTCGACTTCTGGATTCTTAGGGTATAAATAGGGACGTGTTTTGATGTTAGCTAGTTAATTCTTAAATAACGAACCTATGCCCAATTTTGGCTAGGTTCTTGCATTATTTTCTGAAACATGATTATTATTTTCAAGTGTTGTGTTGTAAACCAAGTTATTTTATTTCACTTATCATTTTTATTCACTTGCTCAGGTTGTAGACTATCGACTAGAGCGGATACCACTGTTCGTTGAGAGTTGGTTTTATACTACCTGAGTTCTACTGGTGCCGGGGTCATTCTTCTAGATATTTTTGTTTTTGACTATCACACGTCACTAGCTAAGATTGTTAACCTTTATTAAATGAAGGAAGATCTTTCCAATAAAAAAATCCATTTTGATGAAGCTATTACAGTTGTTGACATCGAGTCAATATTTCGGCAAAAATGAACAACAACAACAAAAAAACTACGGCAGAAAAATTCATTTGTGTAAAGTTTGAGCAAACAGTTTAGATGTGACGTCAGCAGAATAGTCTTTTTCTGGCCACCCATAATCAAATCTGTGGATGATTTCCGGATGAGAATCACCTATCTCTAGCTAAAGCCATAGATTTAAACATTGCTTGAGCTAGTGATAGGGAATTTATCCACTCATCCCACAGTTGACCCTTTCCATCACCAGTCAGGCAGGGCATGCCACTCATAGTCACCAATTTTGATGAAAATTAAATTGTGTGTAGGGATTACAAAATAATTAGACCCTTATTTTTTTATTTTGCCATATGATCATTATTTCTTGAAAAAAATTCCCAAAGTTTGGGTACGCAAAAATGCATTTTTTTGTAAAATATTAAAATCCAATATCTCATAAACCGTAAGACAGATCTGTATTAGATTTTCAGGGTATCATCTACATTTTATATATTAACACTCCATATATTTATTATTGTTGGTATTTATTTAAAAGTTGAAAAAAAATTCCCTAAAAAGTTGCGAATTTTGAAATATGTGGCTTTTTTAATGCCTTGTATAATGGACAAGAAAAGCGCCATTTTCACATAAAAGACTTCATTGAATTCTGTATTCAAAGACGAATTCAGAAATACCAATGAAGTTAATATATATTAATAAACACAAAAACTACGCTGAAAACAAATAGTACATTTTGCCGAAAATCGTCATTTTCATGGGTTTTTGACCTTTGAAAAGAAGTGGTTCTGCAACACTTACAAGTCTGAATTTTTTTGTAAACATGCACCAACTAACATACTAATATAGTCATTTCTCAAAAAAGGTGGTAATTTGTTTGTTTGGTTGTTAGAATTTTTAATGTTCGAAAAACATGTTTCAATTATATGAATTTCAACAAAACCGAGGCAAAACTGAAATACACAAAAAATTACTTTATTCAATAACAGGACATGAAAAAGGCCATGTGATGGTGTAGAAGGTCTTCTGAAACACCATGCAACAAAACATAATTTGGCTGAAGACAGCTGTGGTGCAATTAGAAATGCTTGAGACTTTACAAATGTACAAAAGGTTTATACAAATAACATTACTTGCATACTTTTGACTGAATGAAATTGACAAATACAGGATCGAAATGAAAAAAAACATGAGACATGTTTTGTTGCTGTACTAGGCATACAGTCTTGCTATGTCTAGTGTAAAATTATAGAGAACCATAGCAATAACTTTGATGGCTGAACATAACCTCAAGAATGTTACACCAAAAACAAGAAGCAATTGGAAGGATAAGGATTATATAAGGATTCATACCTTTTAAGTATTTCTAATTGCATGCACATTTGTTGCATGGTGTTTCAGAAGACCTCCTACATCATCACATGACCCTTTCCATGTCCTGCTATCGAATAAAGCCATTTTCTGTGTATTTCAGTTTTGCCTCGGTTTTGTTGAAATTTACAAAATTTGAAACATGTGTTTTTAAATATTAATTTTCTCATTTAACAGTGTCAATCAATTACTGTTCAAATATTTTTAATACTTTGCTTATATTATAACTATTATTCAAAAATAAATATATCACGATCTCCAATATCTTATCGAACATTAAAAATTCTAACAACCAAACAAACAAAATACCACCACTTTTGAGAAATGACTATATTAGTATGTTAGTTGGTGCATGTTTACAAAAAAATTCAGACTTGTAAGTGTTGCAGAACCACTTTTTTTCAAAGGTCAAAAACCCATGAAAATGACGATTTTTGGCAAAATGTACTATTTGTTTTCAGCGTAGTTTTTGTGTTTATTAACACATACTAACTTCAGTGGTATTTCTGAATTCGTCTTTGAATACAGAATTCAATGATGTGTTTTATGTGAAAAAGGCGTTTTTCTTGTCTATTATACAAGGCATCAAAAAAGCCACATTTTTCAAAATTTGCAACTTTTTAGGGAATTTTTTTTTCCAACTTTTAAATGAATACCAACAATAATAAATATATGGCGTGTTAATATATAAAATGTAGATGATACCCTGAAAATCGCATACAAATCTGTCTTACAGTTTATGAGATATTGAATTTTAAAATTTTACAGAAAAATGCATTTTTGTGTCCGATACCAAAACTTTGGGAATTTTTTTCTCAAGAAATAATGATCATATGGCAAAATAAAAAAATAAGAGTCTAATTATTTTGTAACCCCTACACAATTTAATTTTCATCAAAATTGGTGACTATGAGTGGCATGCCCTGCCTGACTGGGATGGAAAGGGTCAGTTGTGAATATACAGGGTGGCGCTGTCAGTCGGTACTATTTTGGGAAGGGGTGATAGCCACTGATAGGCATGGAGGGGGTTGGGAGGGTTCATACTCGACCTTGGGCCTCTAGGTATCTGGAAATGAGTTGAAATGTTGCGTTGATTGGGTGAACAGCATGCGTTCCCTGTCAAGACGTATTATAAAGGTGGGGATAGTTTTGTTCTTGCTCTTTGAGTGAGGAATTTTAAAGCCACTTTGAGTGCAACCCGGAAAAAAGTGGTAGTGAAAAAACCAAGCGAACCCCTGAAAATGTTAATCTAGTGCGACAAGCCATGGGAAGAAGTCTGCGAAAATCGGACATTTGACTCACACAATCTTCAGAAAATAAATATTTTTCATGTATACTTTTACTTTCCAATCATGTACATTATATTTATTCACAAAAATCTAATATAAATTCATTTGTTTATTTTTGTCGATTTTTTGAAATAGTACCGACTGACGGCACCACCCTGTATTTACCACAACGTTTAATGCATGAGACATAAGTCACCGTGACTTATGTCTCAGGCATTAAACGTGGTGGTGAATATAGTCGTGCAAATTCTAAGCAAATCCAAAAAAATAGGACTGCTTAGTTTTTCTTTGAATACACCCCACCCCGCCCATCAGAATTGCATTACAAAACATATGGGATAAAGTGTGAATATCAGGCTAAAACATTAAATAAGATAAAAATCAAAATATTATGTTTTTTGATATCTTGTAAAAAAATCAAAATTTTTTTCCCAACCCTGCCCTGGTATAGTTTAGTTGTTTTTGTTCAACGTCTGAGATGTCTCTATTTATGAAACTCGCCATATACAACAAATAAAGAGGGAACTACAAATGGAATTTTAAAAAAAGAAGTCCGAATTTGCATGAATACAGCGTTTAATTCAAAATTTCTCGATTGTAGGCGCTGTGATCGTTTTTGATTTAAAAATAGTTTTTAACATTTTTCTTTCTCCCGGTTTGTAGTGACATAATAATTAATAGAAAAAAATAATTTCACATACTAAACTTGTGTAAAAAGGAAACATCGTGAAGTCAATAGATTAATGAACGTGATAATTTTTTTGCTATTGTTCTAAGTTGTTTTTAACGAGAATTCTTCAAATGCTTGTATGATGGGTTTTTATTCCTATGGAGTTAAAAAACGTACGATTTTAAACGTTATTAAAAAAAAACAGAAGGACCTAATGAAAATTTATAAAAAGAAAACATCGTGAAGCCAACACATAAATCGTTTTAACGCGAGTTCTTAAAATGTTTGTGGGATGGTTTTTTGGTTTCTATGGGATTTAACATGGAGTTAAAAAACGAACGATTTTGAGCCTTGTTTAAAAATAAAAGGACTTTTTCAAAATTTATATAAATGAAGCACTTAAAGAACAATGCTTTTTATTGCATTTAACGCTTTACTGTATCTTCATTGAACGATTGTGAGACTTTTTCTTGCAATTTTAGTTAACACCATATAGTAACACTCATTTGTCTCGTTGTCGACTGCTCAAAACAACAAGATGGAGGTGGTGTATCTGGGTTCTTAAATTCCATTTTATTTTCTCTTATCTGATTGCTTGCTTTCTGAAACAACTTACAATTTTTTAAACTATTAAATGATTCTTGATTCTTAAAATGAAATTTAAAAATTTATTTGCACATACTTAAAAAAATAATTATTATTTATAGTCAAGAGTTAAATTATCTAATAGAAAAAAAAATTCTAAAATTAGTTTCATGCGTGACATGGACGTTTATTAAAAAAGTTGCAGTCACAAGTCTCATTGTGTTACTAAGCCACTATTACACTAGCAACTTTTAATGTAATAAAATGTGCAATGTGACATGTAACTTCTTTGTTTATAGTGTGATATGACATGCAACTTGATAAAACTTTCTTTTTAACTAGTGTCAAACTCAGTCTCATTGAGTTGAACAGGTTCAACTTTGAGAGACTTTTCAAGTAAACTTTCTGACAAACAACCAATCATGCCATTTGCCAGAAATCACATATGTAACATTGAACGAATTCCCGGTTTCATGACTTCCGGCACTGGCGTAGCTAGGCACCCGCAGGACCCGCAACTGCGGGGGGGCGCAGCAGGTTTGGGGGCGCAAAAAACAAAATGAAAGTCGATTTAGTTTCGAAAATAAATCGACTTTCATTTAATATTTACTTTTAAAAACTACATTGTTGCACTAGTAAATATTCATGGGAAGGGCGGGCAGTGGCGTAGCTAGGGACCCACCAGACCCGCAACTGCGGGGGGGGGGGGCGCAGGAAGTTTGGGGCGCAAAAAACAAAATGAAAGTCGATGCATTTTCAAAAATAATTGAATAAATTAAGCAAGTGATTCCGAATCACTCGCTTAATTTATTCAGTTATTTTCAAATATAAATCGACTTTCATTTCGTTTATTGTGCTTAGAAATTTTTATAGGGGGTACTATTTTGATGAACAGCGGAAAGGTCCGAACAACGGTACGAACAGTCGGAAAAATAGTAGGAGCAGTCCGAAGGTTTGGTTTAGTAAAATTAAGTTGTTGCAGGGGGTCTGGGGGGCGCAGACCCCGACTTTTTTTTTAAAGAATTATTAAATCAAATTAGTTTATTGTTCCGACTGTTCTGTAATTTGTTCAATGGGAGGAACGGTCGGAAAAATGGACAAATTTGATTTAATAACGCTAAAAAAATGGGGGGCTGCGTTCCCCAGGCCCCCTGCAACAAGCTTCATTTTACTAAACCTAACCTTCCGACTGTTCTTACTGATCCGCCGTTCATCAAAATAGCACCTCCCCCCCCCCCAGTATGAGGCTAAGTGGAGGGGGACTTAAAGGGAGCGCAACGTTTTAAGCAGCCCGGGAGGGGGCGCAAAGTTTTACGCGGCGGGGGGGGGCGCAACCAAGCCTAGCTACGCCACTGACTTCCGGTTTATGAACTTCCTGTTAGTTGATCACAATATGGACACAAACCAAGGGGCAGACATTGAAGAAAATCATGTAGGCTACGATTTTCACTAAGATTCACAGCAGATCGTGTGGATGGAAAGTCATTTTACTTTTTAGCTGCATTTTACTGGATATCCAGAATAAAATAGAAATTTTAAAATTCAGTAAAAACGCGGATTAAAAGTAAAATGGTTTCTGATACCGTACGAGATTCACCCGAATGTCGGCCCCTTGACATAAACGAAGTTTTGAAAACTTGATTGGGAACTAGGTTGTATAGTGTGATATAGAAGTTTATCATTGCAAGTTGAATTGCATTGGAGGTTGATTGTGTAATACCGGCTTTATGTGATATAGGCTTAAATTTGAGTATGGAGGGCCTACATATTTCAATACTTTAATTAAATACAATAAGACACATAGGCATAAGTTAGGGGGGCGCGCGGTGTGTCAGACGCCACCCCCACCCCAAAAACTGACTTTATTTTCTTTTGTCACATTTTTCACCAATTTAGCTGTTGTTGTACATGCTGGCCAGCTTGAAGCATTTTGAATGCTCTAACAGTTCAAATCTTCCCAAAATGCAAAGCAATACTACTAAGTCTTTTTTGTTCTTTGTCTCCCTAATCTTGCCACCCCACTTTTCAATCCCAATTTACGCCTATGATAAGACATTAGCTTAGTTCGCTTGTAATGATAAAAAAAAAAGGTTTAAAAAATGTATGAACCTAAAGACACATAATTGTCTGTTCACATTATACAGAACGTCATAGTCACAGAACGTCGGCCTACTACGAACGCCATGTCAAAGTGTTATACATTGTATTTTATATGGGTTATCGTTCCTAATTTATCAACAACGTTACGGAACAATGGAACATCAACGTGACGGAATTACTAAATGAAATACAGTGTATAATATTTTGACAATGACGTTGACGGTATACATTCTGTCATGTTAACAACTTTGACGTTCCGTATAATATGAATCGACCTTAAATTTGAGGCATTTATATATTTTACAATACATCGAATCGAAGTCGAAATTATAAGTTAAGAAAACAAAACTTCAGAGGCTTTCACGTAATTAAAAAAGGCCCATATAAATTTATTAGAATCTTTTAATCTCTAGATGAATTTTTGTATGTCACATTGTAAACAAATTCGAGTCGGACTGATGCGAAAATGTGTTCTATAGTATTGTCAACAATTATGAGCACTGTAATACACTCATAGACAGTGGCGGATCTAGGGTATTGGGCGTGGGGAGACGGCTATTTATAAACAAAGAGGGCGCCCCATAACAAAATGTTATTTTTATTTGAAATGTGTTAATAAGAAGTGCCCCTAAAAAGCACTGGTGTTTTACAAATGAAAAAAACATTGTCAAACTTACATTAAAGTAAAACAATTTTTTTTTCTTTCTGAATTTTGACAATTTTTTTTAAAAAATTTCTAAACAAAGAGGGCGCCAAAAATGCTGTATAGGGCACGAGGGGGCCGTTCGCCCCCCCCCCCCCCCTGCCACCCCTCTGCCCCCACTAAATCCGCCACTGATCATACACACAATTAATCTTTTGTTCTAAACATCATTTGTAACCTTGATAAATAGGTCTATGGTTTTTATAATAATGATTTTTAAAAGTAATCCAACTTACCACCAGAGTCCATTTACTGGACACATAAGAAAAATGAAGACAGCTACAATAACCACCTTCAGCTCCATGCTTAGCTGCCCCTACCAACATTCAGCTGTTCTTTCAGACGCGGAACGTCCTGCCCATAGATGGGTGCGGTTAGGTAGATGACTATAGATGAGAAAAAAACGAAGGTGACGCAGGGGGAGGAGGTGCCGAAAAATATGAGGGGTATAGACGAACAACAGGAGATGTCAAAGAATTTGAAACTATATGAAAGAGATGGGAGTGAATTAGAAGGAGGGATGGGGGTAGGGAAAGATTAAGGTGGAGAAAAACAAGGTGACAAACAATTTCCCAGGTGAAATTGAAAGAAAAATATGAAGAAAAAAAAATATATATACGGCAAATTAAAAAGAAAAAGATTTCATTTGATCAAAATTATGATCTGAAATGAATGAATTCAGATACGCTTCATGTAGGCTTAAAGCCTGTTTTTTTTTTCTTTCTTCACAAAACAGTACATTCGAATGTTGAGGACACACACTGTACACTGGTAGAGACTCACAAGTAACTAACGTAACACACGCACGCATTCGGCACTTCAAACCTCTGTACTTGCAACTCGTCCCTGCCGCGTACTAGCTTTTATGTTCTCTAGTTGTATTTCTAGATTTCGCCGTCAGATGAACGAACACCAATTATTTGCGCTCCAATCCCTCACTTAGCTATTCTTGCATGCTCTTCTTCTTTGTTTCTCAGATTACTCTTTGTTATTTTTCGGTGGCCAAAAGACAAATTTTTTTCAGGATTGAACAATGTCCACTTGAACAAATCTAAAGTTATGTATAGAAATTCGGGAATCATAAAGTTCTCATTTATAGACTGAACAAGCTTTTAAATATTGCTTATGTGGAAAATATAGGAAAGCATTGAGGGAAATATATACAGTATATATGTTCCTCTATGTTCCTCTATATGTAGCCTCTATCTTCTTTTCTTTCAAATAGATCTACTTATTCAAAGTCTACCTGTCTCTCAGAAAGTACTGAAAAAAAAAATATCCACATGAGCAACTGGAAAGAACAACCTTGCACCTCAACTTGAAATAAGTGAGCCCTCAGTGAATTCGACCACAAGCATCCTCCAGTTTCTTTTTATCGCCTCCTCCTTAATTAAGTATCGCAAACATAAGGGGGAACACACAGGTATAATCGAAATTATAATAATTTACAAATACTCAAGAATATGCTTAAGAAAAAGTAGCTTTACAGAGAATGCAGCTATAGATTCGCTCACATTTCTAAAATAAAAAGCTGTTGTTTTATTCCTAGGGTTTTCAGCTAGAACCTTTTAAAATTCAGTATATTAACTAAACTAGTAGGCCTATTCTATGCAATTAACATTGCTACCTGAGGGAGTTCATATTTCGGAGATCAATAGACCCTTACTATCAGCTGTTATCTTAAGATCGGGGTCAAACATCTAGTTCAAAACACGGTGATATACGCTCAGTTATTTAGGGGGAGCTGATATAGCGCCAAATTAAACTAACACCAAACTCAATAAACGCGAAATGGAACAAACGCCAAACTGAATAAACGCCAATATGATGAAATGCCGAACTCAATAAACGACAAACTAAATAAGCTCCAAATGTGATAAACACATTGCATAAAAGTTTCTCATGACATAATATCCCTATCGTTTTTTTAGTTTAAATCTCTCATTCAAAATATCTATCTGAACTACATTATAATGAAATTTGACTAAAAAACCGTTTATTCTTTAAAAATACAAAGTTTACAGAAATTAGTAATTATTTTATTAAACAAACTAGAATTTGTGTCCTATACATGCCTAAAATGCCATGAAATAATTCTTGACTTTAATGTGACGGACCCTTCTCGACTTGATAGAATCTGCTTACCAGAGACGAGTTCACACTCATGTTAACAGTGATTTGCCTGGTCACTGATTCTATCCGTCTGGAGGACGAGGCCTCTTTTACGTCCTCATTAGCCCTTTAAAAGGACTTCAACAGTTTGAGGACCTTTTGTCAGCTGTATCCCATCAGGCTTGCGCCCGATAAATTACATTCAAAAATCAGATTGACTGCTTTCACTTAATGCTATCATTTTTGCAACTGGTCGTCGATGATGGCTAGGCGAAAGGCTGAAAATGATGATGATGAAGCACTCACAAAATTAATTAACTCCTATCAATGATAATCTGGGTCAAACGGCACCAATAGTGCCAGATGGCCCAGAAGATAAAACGAACGCCAAACAAAAGTAATATGGTGCACGAAAGGAAGCTCCTTAGATTAGAAATAACCTCTGACTGAAGAAACCAAAGACTTTTGAAGTGCAACAAGCTTCCTCTGGGGCTCCAATTGATACCTGGCAGACATGGTTGTTTGGATACTTCTCTTAACCAACCACAACTCGGACTTAAGGTTCAAGTTTGTGATGGGAACTTCATGTTGTATGCCATCAGATCCAGTTATGATCGACTAAGATCTGTGTTGGTAGTTCTCAAGTCATGCCGCACTTTCTGTTTGAGACTGTTGTGGCAACCTCGTTTGCTCTAAGCAAATTTTTTGATTGAGCAGACAAACTCTCTATGGTGGTCTGCCTGACAGCTTTCAGTAGGCTGTTGGGACGGACGCCATTTTGGTGCCAGCAGACCTCTCACCATTGAGTTGCCTGGAGGTATTAAATGGTTTGGTCAGCCATTTAATCGTAGCAGTGTGTTGGAGGCAGAGGACTGGACTAGATCAATGGTGGAGGCCAGGGAGGCCCCATTTTCATCAGTTTTATTTTGCCGTGTTGGCCATTAGGCCTTTCTATTGTATAGTTTTCTTGGCTGGTCGAAGTGACCAGCCAAGTAGTGTATATATTGTAACACCCTGTAAATCGTGATCCCGCCAAAACCATAGCCCGGGGGATAAACAACTCTTGCTCATCCCTCTCCCTCCTTCTGACTCATACCCAAGAGGTGGATTGATACACATAGGACCATGGTCACTTGGACCTGCTTACACCTCGCAGGTGTACACAGGTCCAAGGTATAAAAGGGCCGTGTTCCTCTTTTTAGCTAGTTCTTGTCCTTTGCCTGTATTCCGTGATCTAATTCCGAATCATGGGCCTGACGACGCACCGTTAAGTATTAATATATTCATCCTTGTATTCTGTGTTTCTTACAAGTGATGAATAAAGAGTTATAATAAGAAACAGCGTTGTCTTTCTGTAATGTAACCAACTTCTCTTCAGAGGCCGGAGACTCCATAGGGCAAGAGTTATACGATTCCTAGCAGCTACAACATCTTCTCTTGTCGGTATCCCGAAAGGAGAAGATGTACATCAGCGTCGACCAGAAGAGAGAGATGGCCGCCACTCTGCTGCATCGATTTCACCCCCATGCAGAGGAGTGACCACAATCTGTCTCCATCCAACTCTCTCTGCAGCTCGAATCTTCTCCGTGCGGGCACCGCGCGGTTCAGAGAAGAATCGAGGTACAGAAGATATCATCTAAAGGTTGGTAAAATAAAATGGTCGATGCCAAAAACTCACATTTGGTGGAGGTGCGGGGAATAGATCCATTTGCCTTCTCCAACCTATCAACAGAAGCCGTCCTTGGTCCTAAGTCTCGTGCCTCACGTCCGTCCTTTTTATGTTGGAACCACGTATGGAGACCCTCGATCACGTCAAAGTCAACCGCGTGGCGCCTTTTTGTGTGGAACCACGTATGGAGGCCCTCGATCACGTCAAAGCCAACCACGTGGCGCCGATTTTTTGTGGAATCACAAAAGGGACTTGTGGCTACACACACCACGTGTCGACCGCGCGATTCTGTGTCCTGTTCTTAGAGACACGTGGGAACAGAACTTTTGTCTGCCAACTGCTCAGCACTCGGGAACCGAGGGGACAATCGTTTTGGACACACGTATTTCCGTCCATGTTTATGTGTTTTATATTTCCATCATCATCACCCACTGTTACCTTCACTCTTCTTTAATTTCCGAAGTGAAACCCACTCGACCCTCCTCCATATCATTGGTTGGTGTGTGGGCAACACTTCAAAACAAATTCTTTTTACTCTCTGAGAGGAGTTTGCTCAGCCGAAACTCCGTATCATTGTGAGGCGAGGAACTAAATCTCAGCTACTTATCTATCCACCTATTAGTGGGCTTTTGGGGGACATGTGTGTCTTTTAAAATGTCCTATTATCTTCACTCTTCGTCTTTGATTTTCAAGTGAGTTTTCGTCCTAACTCCGTATCATTGTTAGGGGCTTACAAGCTTAAAAACACTTTATCTAGCCACGTGGGACTTTCTTGTCTCCCCTTCTCTTTGTTCCCTGTTTTCACATTGTGTTTTCCTTGGGACCCTCTATGTTCCAATTTCTTCATCATCATCACCTCAATGCAGCCTCATATGAACTTTCTAAATTGGACAGCATTGAAGCCCGGCCGCCATCTTGGATTGACCGGACACTTCAAAAAGCGCCAACAGAGCGGTTTTTCGCTCCATGTGAAAACATTGTTGTAACTTTCTCATCTTTTTGGTGTTCTCTTCTTCTTTCTTCTCTTCCAGAGGGTTGCACTTACGCGCCCCCTGGTGGAGTTGCTGTTGTTAGAGAAAACTTCTCTTTTTCTTTGAATCTTCTTTCTTTTCATGTTCTTCTTCCTGGCCACCATAAAAACGTGCCCCAGAGGAATTCTTCAAGCCATCAATTTTTGAACATTGCAATAAACTGAACCGGAAGTGGCCACACCAGCGCCACCTACGGACCTCTTCATTCTACTCAACATAGTTCCTCACTGGGCAGTGACTCTGTCTTTTCTATCCAGAGCCATCCAGCAGTGAGGACACAAAATTTCAACCATCTGAACATTTATTCTGGTTCACCAAGCACTTAGCTTGTTGAACCATTTCCATTTCTGCACTGATTTACTTTTTCTAATAAATCTAAATTAAAACTTTTGTTTTGTACCTAACCTAAGTTTTGTACTTTAAAGTAAATCAGTTTTTTTTCTTACTTCTGTGAAAATTTCAGTCATCTTGAACTTTTCCTTTGTTTGTTGTGGCAACCTGGTCTGCTCCAATTTTAATTTTGATGGAGCAGACGAATTTCCCTGTGGTGGTCTGCCTGACAGCTACAGTAGGCTGTTGGGACGGACGCCATTTTGGTGCCAGCAGACCTCTCGCCATGAAGTCTATGGGTGAGAGGTCAGAAGTGACCTCTGTCCCCTCCAGGTGGAGTTGCCTGGAGGTTTCCTGTGGCCTAGTTGTAGGCTTGGATCCAGAGTAGACCTGTGGGTGGAGGTCAGGGAGACCTCCACTGGCCAGTGTACCTGACTTCTTCTTCTTTTGCCTTTGGCCTGTTGGCCTTTTGGGATTTATCATTTCCTTGGCTGGGTGAAGTTACCCAGCCAAGTAGTGTATATATTTGTCACTACCATCGTTCTTACGCCGTAAGTGTAATAAAACACTTTTATTTATTCATCACTTACTGTGTCGTGTCTTTTCTTTGGGAGTACCGCGAGGGGGGTGGGATTACCGGTTGGGGAATCTCCGCCGCCCTTCACCGACTTGTTTCAGCCGGTCCTCGTGTCGGCTCGCGGTAGAACACCGGTTCTACCGCGATATTCTCGGCGTGGCGGCGTGGTTTTTCGTCGTGTTCGTCGTGGGTGGCTCCAGGAGCCGGCACAACCCTAGGAGCACCGTGTGGGAGACGGCTACGGGAACGGTCCCGTCCCCGTAAGGAGCCGGTAGCGGTAAGTTTACGTCTGTTTTTTTTGGGGGTGAACTTACTGGGGTATTGTAACGGTCCGGCGGGACGTTACAATTGTTGGAGGCGCCGGGTACCTGTACCCCGCCTCTCGCACCGTGCATTCGACTGTTAAGTCGGTCGAATCACCGTGCAGTGAGAGTACGTCACTGGGCGCGGACTTTTGTCCGTGGGACAGCGGAGGAAACCACCGTTTCACCGTTAATTTACCGTTGGTTTACCGTTATTTACCGTGGAGAACGGACTGTGGTCCGTTGTGAACCGTGAGCGGCCACGGCCGCTTGTCCAAGTTTCCACCGTCGCCCGTCCGGTTGGACGTGGCGATCAGCCCCGTAGGGACATGGTGGAAATCCCGGACGAGACTGCACGTGAGGGCCGGGCCTTTTTGGCCACGCTATCCGAGCAGCAACTCGTTGAGATTGCCTACGGGATAGACGTCCTTCGGTTGGAAGGCCGACTGTCCCGGTCCACGGTTGAGCCGAGGGTGGCACCTCGGTTTTCACTGTCGCCCATGCGTGAAGGCACACGGGGAGAGGAACCACCGGTACTTCCCCGGTTAGTACTTCCACGGGTAGCACCCAGGCCATCTCCTCGGGGACTTGGCCGGGGAGCTCCTGCTGTGCCCGGACAGCAGCCGAGGGTTCAGATGATGATCCCCTCAGAAGCTGAGTCCGTGTCTGACGTTTCGGGGAACCGGAGCAGGCCGACTCGCAGGGTTAGCACCGCTGCTTGGACGCCCGCTCCAGCGGTTCCAGCGGAGGTTCAGGCGTTCGGGTTCTTTAACCCGGTCCACTCTTTTGCTCGTTACGACGGCAGAGAGGACTTGACGCCTTTTCTCCGCAAGTTCGAAGCGAAAGCCCGAGCTCAGCGCTGGACGGACGAGTCCCGATGCAGTTTCTTTACGTTTCTGCTGGACGGTCCGGCGGAGGAATATTACGCCACGTTGGTGGAAACTCTTCCAGAACTGACCTGGACTGAGCTGAAGGATGCTATGCGTAGCCGCTTCAGCACAAGCAACCAGGCTCGCCTCTGTTTCGGTGAATTTGAGTCCATGAAACAGGGGGCTACCGAGTCTGTACAGGCATTCTACTGGCGGTTCTTGGAACTGTCCGACCGAGTGTCTCCGGGCGAAGACGAGAGCTGCCGGCTCATTCGCTTCAAACGGAAACTCCAGACGGCCATCACTGATCAGTTGATCGGTTGTAAGGCCGGTACGGTGGAGGCATATGCCCGAAAGGCACGGCTGGCCAAAGCCGATTTGCTTCTAGTAGGTAAAGTACCTACCCGTACAAGAGGGGTTCCTCAGGACCGGGCTAACGCTCCGTCCTCCGGAACCACGGCTAGCTCTGGGAGCTCTGCCAAGGCTTCATCTTCGAGCCAAACGGGTGCGAAGGCTGCTGCACCGTCCAAGTCGGACAAAGCAGGAGCCAAGACTGGAGGCAGGAAGAAGAAGACGGCATGCTCTGGCGGAGGTCAGCCGGTGGCACCGCCTCGCAGTACGAACCGTACGGGAGATTCACTCCGGCGACTGGGTCCTTGTTTCGGGTGTAACCAAATGGGTCACCTGAGGAAGGATTGTCCGAAGGCTGCGGCCAAAGGACAGGTTGCCAGAGTGGTGCCTGACGAGAGTCAGAACCTCCAGCCAACCGCTGGCATTGCGCCAGTTTGGCTGGAGGGTCGAAAGTACATGGCCACCGTTCACGATGGCCAGTTCTACTATCGACTCGTGGAGGACGAGGAGAGATCCTCGTTAAACCGCCGCCGGTCGCCACCGAACTGAGTAGTGTGCGACCGGTAAAGCTTCAAAGCTCAGGTGCCCGTCACGGCCTGAGCTCTGAACGAGGGACGTACCTCCGGGCGGTCTCCAAATATGTGGATGTCCTGCGGAAGGCAGGGGTGCCTCTGTCGAGGTCTGCGGACCCGGAAATTACCCAGTGGGTATTTCCATCGCCATGCTCCACATTGGAGGCCGTGTGCAGCCAGCTGGATCGCTGGTTTGCCCCCTCACCCTATATGCCTAGTGGTGAGGTGCTGGATCGTGCGCTCATCGAGCAGGCGGGAGGAGTTGGGGTGCCCATACCTCCTGTTGTGCCTGGGGAAACTCTGGTTTCTGAGACTGTGCCCCACTCTTCTGCACGTCTGGAATTGCCGTCCGGTGTGGACGGTAAGGTGGACGGGAGGCAGAAGATCGATGGTGGGAGCCCGCGGGTTCCCATCTCTGAGCTTCAGAGCCGGGCCTACGACGTAGGTTCACCAAGGGTGTGGGTGTCGATAGGCGATCGTCTGATGAAGATGATCGTAGACACCGGGGCCGACGTGTCGGTCCTAAGCATTACGGCGGCACGAGTGATGGAGTTGCCTATAGAGGAACTGGCGGTTCCTTCATTCCTTCTGGGAATGGGTGGGCACTCCATCGAGGTAGTAGGGGTCACTAATGTGGAATTGACCATCCATAAGAAAACCATCAAGGTGCCTCTCCTTTTGGTGAAAGGATAGGGCGAAGCATTATTGGGCGTTGATCACGCCTCACGCTTCGGCTTGATTTTTGATATCGTGCACCGGAAGATTTACTTCCGGGAGGATGTCTGGACGGCACATCCAGACGCCCTCCAAGCTGCATTCACCGATCGAGCGCTTGCAGAACCTAGGGAGGTGGAAGCAATTCCATCGCCGATACCAGGGGCTTTGCCTCAGGGACGGCAACTCCCAGTGGATCCGCCTGCACTCGAGAAGGTTGACGGGTGGGTGAACATTGTTTCACCAGAGCTGCCCGAGACCAGAAATTCTATCGGGCGCGGAGAAGTTTGTTCTCTGCGACTGAGGGAGAACGTCTGGCTACCAGCCCACGTACGACGTGTCGTATCCGTGACGTTGGTAGAGCATGCCGGCCCTGGCCAGCTGCTTCTCGTGGAGCCGCACCGGAAAGCCTTAGGTGGACGTGGTGTGTTGGCAGTAGCAGGTATCGCTGCAGCTAACCGGCTTGGCACGTATGATATCTGGCTTGAGAACGTGGGTAGTGCACCTGTGGCCCTGGAAACAGGAGAGGGTGTAGCCACGGCTCAAGCTGTGGAGGCTGCCATTGTGGTAGGGCTGGAAGAGCCATCTAAGTTGAGAGGGGGAGACCCCACTCAGAGGACGGTTCGACCAGGGAAGTCCTCGTCTAAGTTGAGAGGGGCGTCCGGAAACGGACGCCAAGTGCTCAATGTGGCGACGGCTCCCACTCTCGAAGAGTGTCTTAAGATTGGTCCCAATCTGAAGCCTAAAGAGGCGAGACAGCTTCGGGAGTTCCTGCTGGCACGCCGGGATCATTTCGCGTTCGACTTCACAGAGTTGGGTGAAACCTCTCTGGTCAAACATACGATTGACACCGGTGGGCAACCTCCTGTGCGTGAAGGATTGCGTCGAACCGCTCCAGCGGCCAGAGCAGTCGAGAAAGAAGAGGTGGCGAAGATGTTGGATGCAGGGGTTATCCAACCTTCGCGTAGTCCCTACACGAGCCCTATCTTGCTTGTTCGCAAGAAGGATGGTGGCTTTCGTTTTTGCGTGGACTACCGGAAACTGAATGCCCAGACAAAGCTGGATCAGTATCCGTTGCCTCGCATCGATGATGCGCTCGACTCATTGGCCGGTGCGAAGCTCTTCGCTACCTTGGACCTGGCTAGTGGTTACTGGCAGGTTCGGATGGCTGAGCCAGACGTTGAGAAAACGGCATTTATTTGCTCTCAAGGTCTGTTTGAGTTCCGGAAAATGCCTTTCGGACTCTGTAATGCTCCAGCCACCATGCAGAGAGCGCTAGACCTCTTATTGGCAGGACATAAGTAGAAGACTTGTCTGGTGTACCTGGACGATATTATCGTCTTTGGGAAGACTTTCGAGCAGTTTCTCGAGATACTCTCCACTGTCCTTGGACTGTTACGAGGGGCGGAGCTGAAACTCCAGCCAAAGAAATGTTTCTTTGGCTTTGACAAAGTGCGTTATCTCGGTCACGTAGTGAGTGCCGAGGGAGTTGCTCCGGACCCGGATCTCGTGCGGGCAGTCCAGGAATTTGATGTTCCGCGGACGGTGACAGGCGTCCGCAGTTTTCTCGGACTTGCCGGTTACTATCGAAGGTTCATCAAGGACTTCGCCAAGGTGGCAAGGCCTTTGCACGATCTGACGAAGAAGGATGCGTCCTTCGAGTGGTCGGATCAGTGCAAACTAGCGTTTGCTCGGTTAAAGGCATTTTTAACCGAAGCGCCGGTACTCCCCATGTACGATCCGCGTGGTGAGGTAATTATCCATACCGACGCTAGTGGGTACGGCTTGGGAGTCGTAGTCTACCAGAAGTTACCGGAGGACAATGTCCCCCGAGTTCTAGCCTACGCAAGCCGACTCATGAAAGGAGCGGAAACACGGTATTCGGTCACCGAGCAGGAGTGCTTGGCGGTCATGTTTGCCGTGGGTAAATTCCGTCCTTACCTCTTTAACCGGGAGTTCGTGATCGTAACTGATCACCACGCTCTTTGCTATCTGCAGACAGCCATAAACCTGCAAGGCAGGTTGGGGCGTTGGCAGATGCAGCTTCAAGAGTACCGGTTTAAGGTTCAGTATAGGAATGGAACACTGCACGTGGATTCCGACGCTTTGAGTCGGTATCCTGTTCGTGATGTGGCGGACCTTTCCTTACCTGAATACGTCGAAGCCGACGTAGGTGAAGTTATTTACCACGTCCGTTCCGAGGTGGATTGGGTCAAGGAGCAAGAGGCCGATGGCTGGTGCTCCAAAGTGAAGAGTGACATCTTCCGTGACCCCAACTCGAACCTCCGGTTCCAGTTTGTGGTGGCAGATGACTTGTTGTTTGCTATCAGGTCCATCCAGGATCGGTTCAGAACTGTTCTGGTAGTTCCGAAGTCATGCAGGGCTTTCTGTCTAAGGAAGCTACATGATATTCCCGAAGCTGGTCACTTCGGGATGTTTAAGACCTACCAGAGACTGCGCTCACGCTTCTACTGGATCGGTATGAAGCGGGACACTGCCGAATATGTTTAGTCATGTTTGGTGTGTCAGAGAGCGCGACAGTTCGCTCGAAGTCAGGGATTTCTCCAACCGATTGTGCCGGAGTACCCAGTTGATACCTGGGGAATGGACTTCGTCGGACCGTTTCCTGCCTCCGTGGGTGGAGTCACCTATGTACTAATCATGGTTGACTATTTCACCCGGTACGGTGTGGCAAGGGCGGTACGAAGGGCCACGGCCGCCTGTGTGGTGAAATTTCTGAAGGACGAGATCCTTTCGGTGTATGGCACGCCGAAAGCTCTTGTCTCGGATCGTGGGTCCCAGTTCTCCAGCAAAGTCCTGCTGAAGTTCCGGGAGCGCTATAGTATAGCGCATCACTTCACGACGGCATACCATCCGCAAGCTAATGGGCTTACGGAACGTACGAATAAAACCGTAATGGAAACCATCAAGCGGTACCTTGATCCCCTCAAGGAACAGCATGATTGGTGGGATAAATTACGGCCCGCCGTGTGGGCTTATAACACAGCTGTCCAGGAGAGTACGCAAGTCTCTCCGTATCAGTTGTTGTTTGGCTGTGAGCCCCGGATGGAGATTGATAATCTCCTTCCGAGCGGTCCAGTCCGCGACTTGCCCGACCAGCAAGCCATGGAGGAGCAGGCTCGTCAACATTTGACGGCTGCTCAAAGAAGGCAGAAAGAGCGGTATGACGCTGGCCGTGTGGAGCCTCCTCTTTATCAGCCTGGAGATCAGGTGTGGATAAGAGATCAGGCTGGGAAGCTCGGTCAGGCGAAGAAATGGAGCTTGGCCTATAAAGCTGAGAGGGGTACATTGGTCCTGCAGTATTCCGACCTGATCTACGAAATAGAGTTCGTAGATGGGTATGGTCGGAAGGTGCGTGACCGGTTTCATGTAGATAACCTTAAGCCGTACGTACCCACCTGTACCGTGAGGGAGGAAGATGGACTTGGGGTCTCTGACACCTCCTCCGGTACAGACAGCGATGCCATGGAGGCTTCGGCGCGGAGTGGAATGACTCCGGCGCTAAAGCCACCGTCCGTTTCTTCGCCAGAGTCTACCAACTCTGAGGCAGATAACCCCCCTCCACCTCGGTACAATCTCTGTCCACGGAGACCGAGGGTGTATGAGGTGAGTGGGTTTGATGCTCGAATAGGAAGCTCCCCAGGGAGGCCCCTGCTGTGGGGTACTCTGTGGGAGTCCTTCCCGTGGTGGGAGAGAGCCGGCAGTCCGCTAGTTTGGGTGGACGGCTGGGAGAGGAGGCGGCCGGACGTTGCGGTGTTTGGATCCCGCCACGGTTTCAGTAGAAACCAAGGGCGGCCCGTCACCAGGTGTCCAGCCAAAGGCCCGACAAAATCGGTCCGTGGACGGAGAATTCCGTCCGTAAAAACCTCCGTGCAATCTCCAATTACCGTCAATATAAGAGAACTGATGGTAAATGTATCTTCCCACCAGGTCCAGTCTTGGTGTAGGAGAATTCACCGTGTGTCTGCCCTAAAAAGGCAGACGACGGTGAAATCTCCATGGTGACCATGCATGAGGCGGCTGATGATGTTTTAGCCGCTACTGCACGGGCATTAGCCACTAAGACGGTGAGTTTGGCTTCTAGGCGCCATCTTGTTTGTAAAATAAACAAACAAAGGACGCTGGCCACACGTGGTTTTAAACAAACACAAATTCACTGTCAAAGAGGCCACCAAGACCTGGAAAAGGAGGGCGAAATTAAAAAAGTAAGTCCCTCTAAGGGTATTTCCTTCTCCTGCCTGTTGGCAGTTCTTGTTTCTTTGTTGACAGTGTGTTTTACGGTCAATGACCATATACACACGTGGTGGGAGTGGTTTCGCCGCCATGACTGTTGTCAAGGTGACCAAACCACTGTGGAAAGCACTTTTCCGGCGGGTTCAGCCCGTCCGAGCGCCGTTTCACTTGGGGAGGCCCAAGTTCGACGGTGTTTGGACGGTAGAAGCCCGCCAGGGAGTGGTTTTCACCGATCGAAGGCGGTGAAACACGGTTTTGACCGTGAATTGCCGACTTTGGACAGTGATAACGGCATTTTGCACGGTAAAGGTCCGTGCAATGCCCTTTCCAACCGTCGGAACTCGGTGAAAGGGTGTTTTCACCGTCCGAGGGTGGTTAGCCATGGTTTTTACCGTGGTTTACCGACTTTGGACGGTGGAAACCGCGATTCGCACGGTGAAATCCTGTGGAATACCCATTCTACCGGTTCCGAAAGGGGGAAAAGATGTTTTCACCGTACGAAGGCGGTAAAACACGGTTTTGACCGTGAATTACCGACTTTGGACGGTGAAAATGGGGATTCTCACGGTAAAAGCCCGTGGAATTCGCTTTTCCACGGTGAAAACTTGTTTTTGACGGTTTCTTCCCTTTTGAACAGGTCCACCACAGAGAAGGAGAAGGAGGAAGGCGACGGGAGTGGCCAACGGTCCCCCTCCCTCAGCCCGCTGCATCCTGGGGATGCAAGGCTGTTGGAGTCGGGATCGGAGGGCTCCCCATCATCGAGCAGACCGGAAACGGCTGACGCTACCGTGGAATCTGTTGATTCCCCGGCGGCAGAGGCTGTGGAAGGTCCGGAGTCTGCCCAGTCGACTCCGACCGGTGTCGGAGCCTTCTGGGGCAGATACCTGCAGTCTCCCTCCAGAGATACGGCTGCTACCACAGTTCAGTCGGTGGCGGCGGTAGTGTCTCCGGTTGGAGAGGCTGCAGAAGTGTTTGTTGATGGTGGGAAAGCGGCTACCGGTGTGGTAACCGCTAGTACCCCCGGAACCCGGGTCTCCGTCTGTTCGAGACCTCCTAGACTGGTCTAGGGTGGTCGAGGACAGTGAGGACGTCTCCTTGGGAGCGTCCTTAGTTATCGACACGTAGATGGAGGTCGAAACCACCGTTGATTCGGTGGTTGACGCCTCAAGGCAGTGGCGGAGCCATAACGCCTCTTCAGAGGGCTCTTCGGAGTCTGACGGGAGTAGTTCGGCCTCCGAGGGTAAACCGTCTGGGACGGGATCCCCCGGAGTTCTTCCCGCCGATCCATTGTCTGTGGAGGCTGTGGCTGTGTCCTTGGCCGAAGAAGAAGGCCGCTTGAATCGGTTGGACGAAGCTAGACGGGACATGGTCGAGGAAGGTGGCTTCCTGGTCGGGGACCGTTGATTCTTTATAGGGGAGATTCCGACTGTGCAGGCAAAGAAGGACGGCACAAGGAAGCGCAAGAAAAAGTCCGGAGCCGCACGGATCACTGCCAGAGAAAAAGGCTCTCACAGAGAGAGAGGCGATGCTCAAAGCCAAGGAGGAGGCGTTGAAAAGGTTCACGCCTGCTGTGGGGCTTCGAGTAGAGACTCTCGCCCGCCCTGACGGTTATTCAGGGGCTGCTTGGCCAGAGAAGCCGGCTGCTGGATCGGGTCCGCCCGAGGCAGTTGCTGGCCATTCTGGCTGGCGGTCGGACAACCCGAAGAGGGACCGGCGAGCGGAAAAGAAGGCTACCCAGCCTCCAGTACCCGCTCCCGGTAAAACGGGGAAATCTGTGAGTGGTGGTGGTGGTAAGGGACAAAAGAGGTCCCGCCCTCACACCCCACCAGTGGCTGAATGCTCTCGAGGCAAGAAGGCCAGGTCCTCAGGTCGAGGAAAGGCTTTCGAACCTCGGAAGCCAGAGAGCTTGGATGACAAGCTCAAGCGGCTTCAGGCTCAAGCAGCGAGCCTGCACCGACAGATCGCTCGTGCGGTCGGTGCAGGTGAGCGGCAGGAGTTTGAGCGCCGGGCTGCGGAGTTCCCTCCCCTGCAGGGAATGCCCGCCCGGAGTCCGCTCAAAACAGGGGAACCTCCTGTCGGTCGTGGTGTCCCGCCGATTGCGAGCGCCACGACCATCGCTGGCCAGAAGCGAATCGCCGAGAGGGAGGCGATGCAGGCTTCCAGTGCACCAGCCCATGGTGCGGAAGCCAAAGCTACTGGTAGCAAGAGTCAGCCGACTCTTGCACTGAAGGAGAAGCCTCTCCTTCGGGATGGTCGAGGACGATTTGTCTCCGGACAATCATCCTCGGCTGTCACTTCGGCTAAGGGCACTTCTTCAAAGAAGAGTACGGCTCCGGCCGGAAAACCTTCGAAGAAGGAGTCCGAGAAGGCGAAGGGGGCTAACCACCAGCCTAAGCCTGATCGGCCCAGTAAGTCGTAGGGGTCAGTTAAGTCTGACCCGACGCATGGTCAACCTTCCTCTCACGGGAAGAAAAAGAAAAAGAAGAAGGACCATAAAAAGTCCAGACGTGAGAGGAAGGGGAGTCCGACACCCTCCAGTAGTAGGCGCCAGGGAGCCGAAACTGGAGGCGTCGTGGCGGAAAATGAGGAGTCCCGGCGTGCTCAGGCAAGTACTCCGGCCGGGAGTCAACCGGTCCATACCCGTCCCGTTGAGGCGGCACGGATGGATGGTAGGTCGATGCGGGACGTTTTGGTCGGCACGCCTCCATCCTCTCCGAAGGTAGATGCGGTCTCGAGCCTGCGGGTTCGAGCAGTGGGAACTCTGCACCGTGTGACTTTGCCCTCACCTAAGGGCGAAGGAACCTCGGTTGCAGGAGTCAGTGTTCCCACAAGACGTGACCCCGTGACCCCCAGTGGGGGTACATCCTTCTCTCCGGTCCATGGCGGCGGGGTATTCGATACCCTAGGACCTGAAATGTCGACCTCCTCTAGGCCTGAAGCTGAGGGACGGCGTATTGGCGCATTGCCCCCGTATTCAGATGCAGTGTTGTGTCCGAGCCCGCGGTCGCCCTGGTGGACCTCCTAACAAGTCGGACGCTTCATACGCGTCCGCAACTCCAGGATATTCCTTTCGAGGAATTCCGAGCCCTGGAGGAATGCCGTCTTAGGGGGACGGTCTTCGATACTGGTTTTGGGTGGCGTAACACCCAGATGTGCTTGTGGTGGGCACGTCGGTGGGCTGCGGAGTGGATGGGCTCCATTTTCGCGACACCGCCAGAGAAGCCGTTCGGAACCTAAGAAGGTCAGGTTCAGGGAGCAATCTTGGCTGGCTTGACTGACCTGTTCCCGACACGGAACAGGGAAGTTGAGAGGATTGTGGCAACCTGGTCTGCTCCAATTTTAATTTTGATGGAGCAGACGAATTTCCCTGTGGTGGTCTGCCTGACAGCTACAGTAGGCTGTTGGGACAGACGCCATTTTGGTGCCAGCAGACCTCTCGCCATGATGTCTATGGGTGAGAGGTCAGAAGTGACCTCTGTCCCCTCCAGGTGGAGTTGCCTGGAGGTTTCCTGTGGCCTAGTCAACCACAGGATCGGGGCAGTTGGTTGTAGGCTTGGATCCAGAGTAGACCTGTGGGTGGAGGTCAGGGAGACCTCCACTGGCCAGTGTACCTGACTTCTTCTTCTTTTGCCTTTGGGCTGTTGGCCTTTTGGGATTTATCATTTCCTTGGCTGGGTGAAGTTACCCAGCCAAGTAGTGTATATATTTGTCACTGCCATCGTTCTTACGCCGTAAGTGTAATAAAACACTTATTTATTCATCACTTACTGTGTCGTGTCTTTTTTTTGGGGAGTACCGCGAGGGGGGTGGGATTACCGGTTGGGGAATCTCCGCGGCCCTTCACCGACTTGTTTTGGCCGGTCCTCGTGTCGGCTCGCGGTAGAACCGGTGTTCTACCGCGATATTCTCGGCGTGGCGGCGTGGTTTTTCGTCGTGTTCGTCGTGGGTGGCTCCAGGAGCCGGCACAACCCTAGGAGCACCGTGTGGGAGACGGCTACGGGTACGGTCCCGTCCCCGTAAGGAGCCGGTAGCGGTAAGTTTACGTCTGTTTTTTTTGGGGTGAACTTACTGGGGTATTGTAACGGTCCGGCGGGACGTTACATTGTTCTTCTTTAGAAAGTTCAGCCCCAGAGGACCCTTCGTGGAGGACTTCAATAAGAAATACAGCGGTCGCCACCCAGCCGACTCGATAAAAAAACTTGACGGATTGACAGGTTTCCGTCTTTTCCTGGAAGAATTCGAGGAAGTGGCCCACCTGTATGGCTGGAAAGCCACCATAAGGAGGAATACATCACAGGGTGTTTCACTGGGGCTGCCCACACGTGGTTGAGCAAGCTGAGGTATGAGCTTCAGGACATTCCTTGGCCAGCCCTGAGAGTACAGATGGTGGATGCGTTCAGAAAACCGAACGAGCTAGCCATATTGGAGAAGCAGTATACAGAGATGCTCCAGAAAGAACGCGAGAGTACACAAGCTTTCATCTGGAAGTTCATGATACTCAGCGACCGAGTTTACCCACAACTTAACGATCAGCTACGTATAAGTCAGTTGCGCCGCGCTCTACATCCCACCATTCAGAACGCCGTGCACCACGCGTCTACGACATCGTTCAAGGACTTTGCAAACACCGTCCTCAATATGGAGGTGGTCCTGCTGTCCTTGAATAAATGGCCAACAGAACCGAAACCCGCAGCTGATTCACAGTCGGGTAAAGGAGCATCGAAGACCGACCAGGAGCTGGCGGCAGCCGCCAGCCCTAAAGACAAACCACACCGGTCTAGGCACGATAAAAAGCCAAATTGCTGCCACCAATTGAAATCGACACTCTGCAATGGATCCCCAACCAGACACCACTCGCACGTTTGACAAGAGCAAGTCAACGTGCTATAATTGTAGAAAGTTGGGGCATTTCCTCCGTGAGTGTCGGCAACCGCAGAAGAAGGTCGCTATCAAGCAGTTTGGAGAGCCAGTTACCGACTATGACACCGAAGGAGAGGTGCCGGAAACAGACATCATCACTGAGAACAGCGTTGAGTTCGCCTTGATATGAGTGGCGGGACAAATCCACCAGATTCCGCTTCCAGCCGCAGACTCAGCCGCCGGAGCACCTCCTTCTGAGAAACCAAACGCGACAGAAACAAAACAATAATTCATTAGTGTTTATTCCATGACTATGGAAATAAACACTACAAATCATCAAATAACAACAATAGAAGAGAAAGAGGAATTTGAGAGAACAACTGAGGACAGTTGTCCAGAGATGGGGAAGGGGTAAAGGGAATCCCCCAACGAATAAACAACCCCAAAGCATCAACAACCCCTCTAAACACTCTCAAATAACTCCTAAAACTCTACAAAATTCACACAACTTTAATTTTTGGAATAATTCTAAACTTTTCAACATGGCCGCCAATATTTACATATTGGCAACCATTCCAAACATTGCAATAACTTTACCGGAACCACGTGGCCTTCACAAACAACTGTCAACCACGTGGTACACCTGAGATAAACGCCGAAGGCCAGTCAAGGACGTTCAGAAAAAATAAGAAAATCAAAAGCCATAAAAGGGTCAGCAAAAGAAAACACCGTGCTCCCCTTTATTATGGGTGAACGTCGTTGACCATGCTGTTGACAGTAGGAAGACAGAAAAACTTCAAAGAGACAATTGCTCTGAGGGCCAGACCAATACACTGAGACTTCAAAGGAAAACAAACAACGAATAAACTGCAGGCCATAAACGGATAAAAGAAAAAAAAAACAGTTTTGAAGATTTTGTGAGAGCGGACACCTTCAATTAAATAATAAAATTGAAGAACCTGTCACCCTCTCAATTAAAATCGAATTTCTGGGACACCAACTCCCTCCTCACCACCCCAAGAAACAATAACAAACAGCAAGGTACATTAGTAACCTTGCTGACCCATCTACATTGCCTTTTCAAAAGACATTAAGGAAAGGAAGGGGAGAAAGTTAATGGGCAACTTCACACCTCGGTGTGAAATAAAATAACGGCCCTGCTCCCTCGAGATTCTTTAGTCTTTTTGTTTTTCCAAAAATAATAAACAGGACCTGCCTCCGTTAAGAATTACATCAACACCTCTCACATCTAATATTGGTGGGATAACCCTCACCCCCAATAAATAAAGTTGTGAAGAAACCAATTAGAGCAAGGTGTCTTATTCTAAAAGGGGCCGGCCCTTCTAACTTTTAAAATTAAATAGAATAGTGACCAAATCTGGTCAATTACCATCCGATTTGCTCTCTTCAAAGAAGCACTCGTTTTATTCATCTTCAATTATATTCACCGTCGATCTTCTTCGATTCTTCAAGTCTTCAAGTTATTCTTGTGCCAAGTCCCAAATTCTCAATTCGGACTTCTTCAGTTTTCGTTGTTCATCAAAAGCTTGAGTGCCACCTTCAAACCTTGGAACTCACATGCAGTGCTTCAAACCTTCAGACTTTTTTGGACCTCTTAAAATAATAACAGAGTGATCGGGGACCGATTTCTGTTATTATTTGGAAGTAAACACCAGAAGCGGGACTTTTTGAAAAAGTAAGAACTTTTGAACTCTTTAAAAACATGCCAGGTAGAGGCTCATGGAGAGGAGGCAGAATGATGTCTGCCTCTTCTAGTGAAGATGAGACGGAGAGTGGAACGGCGGGGACCGCTGGACCCCTCTCTCAATCTACCTGCCAACGACGAAAGGCGGGCACCGCCAGTGCACCCACAACAAGAAGGGAGTCATCAAACACTACAGCTATTCACCGTACCTCTTCCGAACTGGAAAATTTTCACCGGCATCGGGAGAAGTGCCTAAAAGCAAGCTTCAAGCGACGAGAAAGCATCCAAGCAGCATCGTCCCTTTGACGTTACGACATCAAAGCACTACTGGGAGGAGTGGCAAGACCGCATTGACATTAACACAATGGCATGGGGGGTAAACCAGGCGTTCTGCGATAGCATCGCACCTGGCCAACCCATCCCAGGTGGAGCTGCAGCTAGAGGGAAGCGTGGGGAAGGCAGATCCGTGCCTTCCCCTCTCGAAAATTTCCAGTTGGAGCTACAAAAGAAGGCTGCTCTTTGTCAGGCAGCAAAAGACAAGAAGGAAGGGGAGGCCAACCTGGCGTACCTCCGTACAGTTTGCATCCGCCTCGTCGAGCTGGGTCTGCCTTATACGGCGCAATTCCCAAAGGAGGAGCTCCTGCGAATCGAGGCCCGACTTTAAGAGGCCACCCAAGCTCCGTCATCGGCCACGTCATCACCGCCGCCCATGAACTCTCCAGCGACCCTGTCGACTAGTCTCTCCACGTCTCCTTCCCCATCTGTAATGCCACCGAAGCCATTCCGGCACCACTCACCAGTGCCATCTATCACTCCACCACCTCCTCCTCACACACCATTACCGTCACCACCAACTTCCCGATGTGCCATGCATCCACGTAAGGAGATCGTCGCATCAACCCCAACACTAGCATCAGTAGTGGTGGTTCCCCGACCTGTTGACGTTCAGGTTTCCACTGAGGCTCGCCCCAAGCAGCCTCAACAGGCTTACAGGGGCCATCACCCTTCTAGAGATTCTCTTCAATGGCCGCAGCCACGTCGCTTTTTGCCTCGTGGTTCCCAACCTTCGCCCTAATGCCGACCCGATGGAAGAAGTCAGCAGGGACAATATGGTTCCTCTGGACGCAGCCTTCCGCCGCGTGAAGACTTCAACCCAAGGGCCAAGCAAGATTTACAAGATTCCCGCATCCAACTGGACCGTGACCATCGCTACGAGACTCGGGGCCCACCTAATCGGGTCCCGCATCGCTCTCCTCCTTTGCCACCTCCAGGCCGCCCTTCTGGAAGACCTACGCCCATGCCTTTGATGCCGCCACCTTCTGCCGAGCTTGCCGCCTTTTTGAAAAAGCAGAAGGCCATCACAGACCTTCTGCAGGGCATCATGCCAGAGGGAGGTGACCCAATGGAAGCACTGGGCTATCCACCAGGAAGTGCCAAGCCACTGGAGGTGTTGAATAGAAAGTCAGCATCGAAACGACTCCGTCAGCGGGCCCGCGAGATGGCCCGTTCCGCTTTGCGCCATGCCAGGCCTATCGCAGGTGCATCAGTTTTTCTGGAACCTGCGGCTCCAACACTAGCCCGACCAGCCACACCACCCACTGTACCCCCTGCCATCGACCATTCCGCACAGCCACTTCCGGCGAGAGGCTGCTCAACAATTGGTGGGTCACTTGGCAGCGTAAAGTGCGCTCTGCCAACACACTATGTAGGCCACTTTTCTTTGGAGAAAGGGTTCCCTCGTCTGAACCTCCCTCTCCGGGAGCGATATGTCGTGGGACTCTCTCGCCTAACAAGTGTCCTCATCACTATCGTCTTCCCAAGGAGACGGATTGTTGAGACCATCAGTTTCGCCGGAGATGTCATCGATGGAACCACGGAGGCCCTTTTGGGGGCTTTCGTCAACTCCGTCTTTGGATCGCCAGCCGGACAGATGTTCTGCACCAGTCGCCGCTACATCAAGGAACCAGATCCCCATTACCGAATCGCCATCTTGTGGGACGCCGCTTGGGCTACGCTCTACAATAAGCGGTCCTCCCGCAGGATCATCGAGGATTGGGACATTTTTAACATCTTCCACCGGGATCTACCTGACGACCAGGGTCAATGGCTGTCTACCGCATACAGCTACCGATGAGGCCAGTTCCGGTGGGATTGCCACCCCTACGGTTCATGAACTCAGGATCCTCTCCACCCTCCACAGCAGGGATAGCTGCGCGTCCCATGCACTCATGTGGTTGCCACCCATCCAGGTGGCATGACCGAAAAATTTATAAAAATTAAAATACGTTGTAACTTCTTTGTATAAATAAGCACTTCTCTTTAAATTTCAATAGGGACTCGCCATGCAGAGGAGTGACCACAATTTGTCTCCATCTAACTCTCTCTGCAGCTCGAATCTTCTCCGTGCGGGCACCGCGCAGTTCAGAGAAGAATCGAGGTACAGAAGATATCATCTAAAGGTTGGTAAAATAAAATGGTCGATGCCAAAGGCTCACAATATAATATCACTGATATTCGTAAATGTCATTAAATATATCTTTTTTATTTAATTACCATGTGTTCGTGTCGGTCGTTGGGGAGTATTGTGGGGTGGGTGGGCTTCCGTGGGTGGGCTTCGGTCGGTACTCCTGTCGGCTCGCGGTGAAACCGGTGTTTCACCGCAATATTTTTGGCGTGGCGACGTGGTTCTCGTCGTGTCCATCGAAAGATGCTCCGGTTTAGCCAACACTGCCGAGGGTTAACCGTGAGAGGCGGCTACGGGTGCGGTCCCGTCCCTGTAAGGAACCTGGAAGTGGGTAAGTTTTGTTGTGTTTCTTTACCCGGGTATTGTGACGGTCCAGTCGGGACGTTACACTGTGTCATTACAGCCGCCCTAAAGCCTATGGGTGGGTGGGGCGTTATAAACCTATATTCCTGTGTCATTACAGTCCCGAAGCTGGTCACTTTGGTATGTTTAAGACTTAACAACGACTGTGTTTTCGGTTCTACTGGGTGTTATTAAGTGAGACACTGCCAAATATGTTCAATCGTGTTTGGTGTGTCAAAGAGAGCGATAGTTAGCATGAAGCCAGGGATTTTTACAGCCCATAGGGCTTATCAAAGATGTGCTGAAGGACGTTTTTTCTTGTCTCCCGATTTTTTGGCTATTTTACTAATTTAAACTTGTCATCGGAGGGTATACGAAGATGTTTTTAATAGTGTTTTGTCTCCTGAATACAGTGGTGAAATCGGATTCCAATTTGGATAAGTATTTTTGAGTTAGAGCGAATTTAGTTTAGGACGCCACTTCCTTTGTCTCCTTTTTCTTTGTTTCCTTTGTTTGTGTGCGTTTTTTCACAAAACGCAACAAATTCCTTATCCAAACTTGGTTTCCTTATAGAATATTGTAGATCTCAGCGTGCCTAACACGCTGGTCAAAGCAGAATCAAAATTGTACTTGTAGTTTCTGAGATACAGCATTTTCAAATCAAAACTCCACTTTAGGCCCAAAAAGTTTTAAAAAAAGACGCTTAACGTTGATGCTTTTTTCTTCTCTAAAATTATTAGGCTCTTTCTTGCTTTGTTATTGTTTTAACTATGCCTCTTAAGACTTTGACCACACCTGGTGCTCCATCCACTCGTTCAGTGCAGGCATCCCGTGATATCGCCTGTTTGCGGAAGGAGGTTGCTGAGTTGAAGGAATTGTTCCTTCGGCATTGCAATGCTCTCCCTACAGTGACTCACGAGATTGCATGCCAGACAAGTGATGTTGTGCCTGGCATTTCATCCAATGTATCTGTAGGGACTGACTTGGTAGTTAAGAATCAAGCAGCCCAGACAGGAGATGGATGGATGGTGGTCAAAGGCAAATTATCTTGGCCACAGAGAAAAAGCTTTGCCAGTGCCGTGGCTAATGGTAGTTTTGCTACCATGGGTGGTAACTGATTTGGTGTGCTGTCTGAGGTTAAGGATATTCCTGCCTCAACATCCACTAATTATAGCCCGCAAACTGGTAAGCCTATCGATGTGCACCTCATTGGTGACAGTATCATTCGAGGTGTTAGGGTCGGCAAAACTGGGAAGTCAACTACGTGGTGCTATCCATTTCACTACTCGAGTTAAGGCAGTGCTGAACAAAGCTAGCCTGATGAAAAGAGCACCAACAATCACATGCACAAGCATGAAGGGTCTACTACACACTGTATAGAACATAATGGCCGCCGACATTATATACCCCCAGGCAGCTCCACCTGGGGGAGGACAGTGACCCTTGCTGGCCATTTTGTCGTCTGCCTGGCAGCTAAATAGCCAGCCTAGCAGACGACACAGGAGATTTAGTTTTGCTCCACATAAAGAGCAAAACTGGGTTGTCACAACCGTAATGGAAACCATCAAGCGGTACCTTGATCCGCTCAAGGAACTGCGTGATTAGTGGGATAAAATGCGGCCCGCCGTTTGGGCTTATAATACAGTTGTGCAGGAGAGTATGCAAGTCTCTCTGTATCAGTTGTTGTTTGGCCGTGAGCCTCGGATGGGTGTTGATAACCTCATTCCGGATGGTCCGATCCGCGACTTGCCTGACCAGCAAGCCGTGGAGAAGCAGGCGCATCAGAGATTGACCGCTGCTCAAAGAAGGCAAACGGAGCAGTATGACTCCGGTCGAGTGCAGCCGCCCCTATACCCGCCTGGAGCGCAGGTGTGGATTAGGGACCAAGCTGGGAAGCTCGGCCACGCGAAGAAGTGGAGTATAGCATATAAGGCTGAACGTGGTATGGTCGTTTCGCAATATTCAGACCTGGTCTATGAAGTAGAATTCGTAGATGGGTACAGTCAGAAAGTGCGAGACCCGTTTCATGTGGACAACTTGAAACCGTATGTACTCACCTGCACTGTAAGGGAGGAAGATGGACTTGGAGTCTCTGAAACCTCCTCCGATGCAGGCAACGATGATACGAATGCTAAACTGGAGGTTTCGGCAAGAGTAATGGTACTTTAACGCCAAAACCACCGTCCGTTTCTTCGGAGTCTAATGATTAGGAGGTGGATGACCCCCTCAACCTCGGTATAATCTCCATCCACAGAGACCAAGGGTGTTTGAGGTGAGTGGGCTTTCCGCCAGAATTGGGCATGAAACAGTCCAGAGTACGCTCTATGAGCCCCTGCCCTGGTGGGAAAGAGCCAGTCGTCCTCCAGTTTGGGCTGATGGCTGGGAGAGGAGGCAGCCAGACTTGCCTGCATGTTGGGACCGCCCGGTTTCCGAGGAGGAAACTTGTGGGTGACTCACCGTAGGTTGTCTGACTGAGGGCCCGAAGAAGTTGGTTCCTAACTAGACGGAAACATCCGGGAAGACCTCCGTCTGTGTTCACATTAGTATTAACGTGAAGACTCCTCCAGGCCAGTCAATTCTTTCGGCGACTCATCGTGTGTCTACCCCTAAAAAGGCGGGCAACGGTGAGACCTCCGAGGTGACCGAGGTTGTGGCGGCTGAAGATTTAACCACCCAACCACGGTCGGAGACAGCTCCTACAGTGAAAAAGAATCGACCGGCTACCGCAGATGCCTGTGCCGCTATGTGCCATTTTGTCATGGACCGTATGGACACATGGTGGGAGTGGTGCAACCGTCATGGATGTTGCCATGGGGGTTCTGCTGGATCGGAAGGTGCTCTTCCGGCGATTTCGAACCGTCCGAACACCGTGACGCTTGGGGAGGCCCAGGGTCAGCGGAATTTGGAAGGCAAGAACCCGAAAAAGAGCGGGTGCTTTCGCTTGAAAGCCGTGGATCATGGTGATGACCATAATTGTCCGACTTTCAACGGTCGTAATGAAAAATACAGCAGTGGTGGAGTCGTCACCATGCGGCAGAGGACTCTTTGCGACCGTCGTGGGTAGACCGTCAGTGGCGGGAACCCACAGTGTTCTCTCCATCGTTCCAAGGCCTCTGGAGGTTTTGGACCGGTGGGAGAGTCCGGCCGTGCAAGCAAGGAAGGACTGTGCCAAGAAGCGCAAGAGAAAGTCCGGAGCTGCACAGATGGCTGCAAAAGTGAAGGCTATCGTAGAGTGAGAGGCCCAGCTGAAAGCCCGTTTGACTCCGGCTATGGGTCTTCCAGCTGTAGCTCTCGCCCACCCTGATGGAAGGAACCGGCAAGTGGAGCAGCCTCCAGTATCCGCTCCTGGTAAAACGAGTAAATCTACGAGTGGTGGTGGTGGTAAGGGACAGAAGTTGTCCCGCCCTCACACACCACCACTGGCCGATCACTTAAGTGGAAAGAAGGCCCGGTCCTCCGAG
Source organism: Brachycybe producta (assembly GCA_036925085.1). Taxonomy (NCBI): domain Eukaryota; kingdom Metazoa; phylum Arthropoda; class Diplopoda; order Playtdesmida; family Andrognathidae; genus Brachycybe; species Brachycybe producta. The sequence goes on along the minus strand of JAUPFP010000026.1, from coordinate 687,523 downwards.
CAGGGACAGGCCTTCCCACCTTACAAACCGAAGAACCAAGAGGATCGAGTTTGAATCCTCCAGTCAGGCCAGCAGCAAGTTGCCAAGAGGGTGACAATGCAGTCCACCAAGGCACCAGCCCATGTTGTGGTAGACAAAACTGCTGGCGGTAAGAGTCAGCCGGCTCTTACCCCAAAGAGCACGGTTTTTCTTCAGGACGGGCGGGAATGGTTTGTCTGTGGACTACCTTTCTCGGCCACCAGTTTGGCTAAGGGTGCTTCACCGAAGCGAAGTATGGCTCCGGCCAGAAAACTTTCGGAGAAGAAGTCTGAGAAGGCGAAAGGGGCTAACCACCCGCCTAAGCCTGACCGGCCCGGTAAGTCGTTGAGTGCGGTTAAGTCTGGCTCAATGCACGGTAAATCTCCCTTTCTGATGATCGACCGTATGAAGTCCAAGTGTGAGAGGAAGGGGTGTTCGACACCTTCCATGAGTAAGCACCAGGGAACTCAAAACGGAAGCGTTGTGGCGGAGAAGGAGGAGTCCCAGCATGCTAAGTCGAGCATGCCGGCCGGGAATCAGCCGATCCATACCCGTCCTGTAGAGTCGGCGCGGAGGGATGGTAGGGATATGTGTGACATTGTGATCTGCAAAGATACATCCTCCCCGAAGGTGGATGCGGTATTGAGCTTGCGAGATGTGCAAAAGAACCGTGTTGGGTGGAGTTAGTGTTCCGCCAAAACGTGATCCCGTGACCCCCAGTGGGGGTACACTCTTCTATCTGGGCCGCAGCGGTGGGGTATTTGATACCCTAGGACCGAAAACATCAATCTTTCCTGGGCTTGTGCCTAAGGGACGGTGTATTGGTGTGAAGCCCCCGTATTCAGATGCAGAGGTGTATCTGAATAACCGACTGTGTCTGTGGCAGGACCAGCCGGCAATGGGTGGTTACCAATACAATGGCTATTATCGTCTGGCAGAGCCACTGCCAGAGCCGTGGGTAGCGAGGCTACCACCGTACAACATGAACCATGTAGTGGCGTTCAGTTGTGAGGGTAGTGCCGGTAATGGTGGTTGTGAACCCGGTCCAACAAGCGTATAGTTTTGTGGATGTGATAGGACTTGATGCGGAGATGGGATGGCTATCTCAGCATACAGCCCCATTGATCCGACACTTGTTGGGATGCGACCTAGAAGGTATGGCTGGTCAGATGGTTTCTGAGCCACTACCAGGGGCGACGATCGTGCCCACGATTGCCCTGGTAGACCTTCTAATGAGCCGGGTGCTGAGAAGGCGCCCGCAGCTCCAAGAGATTCCTTTCGAGGAATTGCGAATCTTGGAGGAAAACCGTCTTAGGGGGTCGGTCTTCGATCCTGGACTTGGGTGGCATAACACCCAGGTGTGCTTGTGGTGGGCACACTGGTGGGCAGCGTAGTGGATGGGCTCCACTCGCACTCCACCACCAGGGAAGCCGTATGGACCCTAAGTGGTCAGGTTTGAGGGAGCAATCCTTGCTGGCTCGACCTACCTGTTTCTGGGATGGAACAGGGAAGTTGATAGGATTATGGTAACCTGGTCTGCTCAATCAAATTTTTGATTGAGCAGACAAACTCCCTATGGTAATCTGCCTGACAGCATATAGTAGGCTGTTGAGTTGGACACCATTTTGGTGCCAGCAGACCTCTCACCATTGGAGTCAATGGGTGAGAGGTCAGAAGTGACCACTGTCTCCTCCAGGTGGAATTGCCTGGAGGTTTCATTGGCTTGGTCAGACATTGAATCTGGGCAGTGTGTTGTGGGCTAGAGACTGAACAACATCTTGATGCTGGAGGCCAGGGTGGCCTCCATTGTTCTTTGTGTGGATCTTTATTTGCTTGCTTTTTGTTGTTTTACATGGGGGCTTTGCTGGTGGATTGCACCAGCCAAGTTGTGTGGAATGTTAATTAACCACTGCCTATTGGTTTTAACAGTAAGTTGAATAAACTACCTTTTTATTTTACTACTTCTGGTGTTGTGTTTTATTGGCGAGTACCACGGGGAGGGTGGGGAAATCTATGGGTTTTCACCATCCCTTTCCGGCCTCTTGTCGTCCGGTGCTTACGTCGGCTTGCGGTGGAAAGGATTCCACCGCAATACTCTAGTTGTGGCGGCGGATCGTCCATTGTGTCCGGCATGGGGACTCCGTGGGAGTCGACATCACCCAACGTTATCGTGCAGAGGACTGCTACGGGTACGATCCTGTTCCCGTAATCGGAGTCTGGAGCCGTTTAAGTTTGGTAAAGTTCTTCCTGACAGTACAAAATTTATTCGAGGTATTGTGACAGACCAGTCGGGTCGTTACAGTTGTGAGAACTAGGCATTACTGGCCAACAGTGTTCCTTGACCACTCACATGCAAATCACGCTCACCAACTTAGAATACTCTGTATGTGTCTGGCTAACTGATCAACAAAACAATCGCATAGCTGCACTTGAATTTGTGTTTACCTCTGTTGACTGTCAATGGATTACCAAACAGATGTATAACACGTTTTTAACTACACTACATACAGTTAATCAAGTTGCATGCCCACAAAATGCATACTGTGGTTGGGGTGAACATTTTCACTGAGATTACAAATTTCAATCACTCACAAAAGATGCCTTAGACTGGCCAGGTGTCACAAACTGTTTCACAGGAGACTTGGGCAGTATGTGCTCCATACTAGATTCCCAACCATGTCACATTATCATTGGTACCTAAACCTAGATACATGTTTACATACTAAATTAGAAAAATTATAGGAATGTCCTGCAAACCAACAGTAAAATTTACAATGACCATCAATAACACAAAAAAAACACGCTTCATCCAAACTATTAAGAAAATGAAAGGAGATGTACACATTGAAGTAATTGGTGTCTTCGACCAGGCCACCACATCCCTTCTAGACATTTGAAACAAAGATATCAAGATCCCAGTGAAGCATATATAGAAACAGCCTCTGAACCACATAGACCTACAAGAGGTCACATTGGAGATCTCCAAGCTGGAGATCTTTCAGTAAACATGTTTTCCTTCGATGAACAGATGGTTCAATGTAGTTTCTATGAAGAACGCATGACTTGTACTAAACAGCCCTCCTACTTGGAAAAATTAATTCAAACAAAGGAAACATTCTACTTTTTTCCCTTTCCAATCACAAGCTATTCATTGGAGATGATGGAACATTAAAATCCACACAAATAACATCAAGTCCTGCAGTTATATTTGTAACACTGGGAGACTACAAGATCCACCTTAAAACTATCAAAATTTGCCCTAAATTAGAACAAATTTTTTCCCATAAACGATGTCACTCTTGTATAACTCTTGCAACCATAAAAATCAAAGCCTACAGTACAGGCCTACCTGGAGAAGTACAAGTACAGTTTAATAACATTCCCATTGCAACACAATCTATTTCATTAAAAACCACTTCAGAGATATTTGAGACCCTAATAAAGGTTGACAAAAAATGTATAAAAGATAAAATATGCCTTGTATCCAGAATAGGTTCCTCCTGTGATTTACCTTTATTTTATCAAAGCCAATCAAAGTTCAGTATCAAGCATTGGCAGTTTTCCACCTGGTGAGCCTTTTTCTTTTCTCCAACTAACTTCCTTATTTGGAGACCTAAGTGGAAAATTATGTAAAGGTGCCATACTTATACTAACTGTCTTTGTATCTGGTTGCCTAAGTATACTTAAAGGCAGATAACTGGTTTACCATATTCAAATGAAAAATAATAATCTATAACCTTTTACAGCATATATTAAGTGTTAACATTCGTTGTGATATGGTGCCATTCATTAAGTGAAAAAATTCAGTGAATTTGAACATTTTCCTTGCAATAGAACCGCCACCAGAGTTCAGAAGACACATAAAGAGAGTGTCTTAGTAGATAGACAAAGTAGAGGAAACATAAAACAAAGATGTTCGCTAAGGGAGAAAACACTCCAAACCAAAAAGAACCAAGTGAAAACCCAAAACTTTCGTGTTCCGGTTGTTCCTAGGAGAAAAACTCTTCTCCCAAAACCTTTAACTACATGTATTCCTCTTTTACAAGTTGCATTGTAGGAGCATACACAATAAAGGTCCAGAGTTTATTGCAGTGGTAGAGGAATATGGATGCGATATTATTCTAGGGACAGAGTCCTGGTTGGACAATACAGTGAAGTGTACAGTGAAGTGTACAGTGTCGTAGGGACAGGGAAGGTCATTCAGGGATAGAGTTTTTATAGCTGTTTCACAGATCTTTCATAGTTGCAGGGAACCAAATCTTGAAACTGACTGTGAAATAGTATGTTGTAGTTTAGTGCTTCATGATGGTAGAAAGGTATTTCTATATTCTTTTTACTGTCCGCCAGGTTCTACCTTAGCTGATATGCACAATTTGCAAACTTCCTTAGATATTTTTCATCGTAATTATTGCAGCCCAGCTGTTATCATGGGGGTGATGTTAATTTTCCAAATATTAACTGTGAGTTATATTTGGTAGACAGCGGCAATGATGGACAGTTTGCAAGTTTCTTTTTGGACTGTTTAAATACTTATTCTTTGGAGCAGGTAGTAGATAAGCCAACAAAAAATGGTAGAATTCTTGATGTTGTCCTGACTAATGTCCCATACATAGTGTCACATGTTGCTGTTATTGACGGCATTAGTGATCATCAGATTGTTACATGTGATGTTCACGCATGTGTGAAATCGTTATCACGGACAAGAAGGGTCATTCATCTTTATAGGAATTGTAATTGGGATGGTTTCAAATTACACCTGCACAATAACTTTGATGCATTTAAATTAAATTTTGATCCTGAAGATATGAATTCTAACTGGTTAGCTTTTCAGGAGATATTTAATAAAGGGGTACTATTTTCTGTGCCAACAAATGTAGTTAGAGATTGTGTTACACCTGTATGGTACACAGACAATGTTAGGAGGGCTCTCCGCAAGCAACGCTTATTGAGAAATAGGGCTAGAAGTGATCCAAATATATTAAAAACAGCACGATATCGCACAGCTCGATCTATTGCAAAGCATGAGCTTTACAATACACATAAATTGTTTAAGGCGAATAAGCTCGGTGAATGGTTAGAAACAGATCCCAAACTTTTCTGGAAATACATCAAACATGCTAGGTGGGGCAGGGAATCCATACCATCTCTTCTTAATGAAAAAGGTGAACCTACTTTAGATCCACAAGGGAAAGCAAAGTTACTAAACTGTCAATATAGTGGTGTTTTTAGGTTAGATGATGGGTTGTCACCGAAGTACTCTAGAACATCAATGTCTATGAAAAATATTGTTATAAATTCCCAGGATATAGTCAAGCAGCTGCAAAATTTAGATGTCAATAAAAGTTGTGGTCCTGATGGGATTCCAGCAATCCTTTTAAATAGGCTAGCAAATGAGGTTGCCCAATACCTCCATCTAATATTCCAGCAGTCCTTAGATTTGGGTGTGGACCCTAATGAATGGAAAATGGCAAATGTTGCCCCAATTTTCAAATCTGGTGATAAGTCTAAAGCAGCTACTTATAGGCCAGTGTCCTTAACATCTATAGTGTGCAAGGTTCTTGAACATATAATCTATTCTAAATTGATGGAATTTTTAATGGAAAACAATCTACTCTCAGAAAATCAACATGGATTTATTAGAGGGCATTCATGTGAGACACAGCTAATTATTTTAGTTGATGATCTCCAAAAATTATTGGATAAGGGTAATCAGGTGGACTTAGTATTCCTTGCTTTCTGTAGGGCATTTGATACGGTTCCACACAGTAGGTTATTGTCAAAAGTTGTTGGATACGGATTGGGTGACCAGGTGTGTAACTGGATTTGGTCCTTCTTAAGCAACAGAAAACAAAGAGTTGTTGTGGATGGTGCGGCATCAGACTGGGTAGAGGTTCCATCAGGGGTTCCACAGGGTAGTGTTCTTGATCCCATACTATTTCTTATATTTATTAACGATCTCAGTGATGAGTTGGGGAGTAATTGTAGGCTATTTGCAGATGATACTATAATCTACAAAGAGATGTCTTCCAATCAGGACTGTAATATCATTGAGAACGATTTGAGAACTGTAGCTTCCGGGTGTGAAAAATGGCAACTACAGCTTAACAATGATAAGTGCTGCGTTATCAGATTTTCTCGAAGTAGGGATCCACTAGTTTATCAATACAGTATCAGGTCTAATCTGCTTCCTTCTGTGGATTCATATAAGTATTTGGGTATAATGGTTAATAGTAAGTTATCTTGGAGACCTCACATTAGGCAGGTAGTTTCAAAAGCTATGCAGATGCTACGTTTGAGTCAGAGGGTTTTAAAAGGGTGTCCCAGTAACGTAAAATGTATAATCTATAAATCATTGGTGTGCCCACATCTTGAGTACTGCAGTACTGTGTGGAGTCCCCATACTGCTAATCTAATTCACGCGATTGAGATGGTACAATGCAGAGCAGCAAGGTTGTTTCAGGAAAGTATGATCCACTAGAAAGTGTGATTGGGATTCTTGCAGAACTGGGATGGGATCAGTTAGCAGTTAGAAGGTCTGACTTCAGCATTAATATGTTAAAAAAATGTTACTGGGGTGTTGTCCTAAGCCTGTGTTGAGTTCTTTGAGCAAGGCTAATTATTTGGGAAGGGGTGATCACTCTAAGAAAATTAGGGAGATTTTTGCTCGTACAGACTCATATTATTGGTCTTTTGTTCCACGGGTCATTCAAAAATGGAATTTGCTTCCAGAGGATGTTGTGCATGGGGAAGTATTTGTTTTGGAAAGTTAGGTGGGTGTTACATAAAATCAGGTTAGGATTATTGACAATGCATTATTTATGCTACATTTGGACAATGAAGTCCCTCTGTCACAGGCCAATTGAGCTGCTTGTAGAGTACTTATTCAAATTCAAAAATTCAAATTTGCCACCACTCATGTGTACCTCCAAACAAATTAAGACCACATCATGGCCTCAAATGGCAACTACCTTCAACAGTTCGACCAGTGAGCCCAATCCACAGTCGACCAAATATCCAAAGGAGAGACAATCCATACCATTATATCCAGCCACAGGCAGTATCAGCATCACCCATACCAAAATAACTTAAATGTAACAGAATATATGAACTTGACACTTCAGCTTGGGAAAAACTTCTGAAAGGTCTTCCTACGGAGATGCGTGCCTTAAGCCTTCTCAGGGACAAGACTGGTTTTCCAAAAAAGAACCATCCTGGCCCCTTAAGAAAACCGCATCAGGACACAAAAATGTGTACTGCTACAGTGCATTATTCCTGTAATTGACCTGGAACCAGAACTACTTGTGCAAAAATATAGTGTACCATGAGTGTGTGCCACAGAATCTACAACAATACACAACAATTTGACTTAATTGATTCGACTGGAATGCACTCGCTTTGGTTGTAGTCCAAGCTGATGTCTTGTAAATCAATTACTTTTCATCCACAAGTTCAACTTCAGCTTGAGTAGTGAAGCGAATGAACTCGTGGTACCGCTTTTTTTTGTCCCATACAGATGTTTTTGAAGTGCTGGTAGCAGACTCTTTTGGATCATAGCTATCAGCAAAGATTAGTCATCATTGGGATGAATCCTTCGATACATTTTTGCATATTTCTCAGCATAGACCCGGAAAGTATTGTGGTCTTGCTGATGCCTCTCAATCAACTCTCAATTCATGCAGACTTTTTGGTCTGGTAAGAGGAATTCAGTGATAATTCCCTCCTTCATAATCAACAAGGTGATCTCTTGTCCATCATAAGCAGAGTGGAAGTGTGCTAGCCATGTTAGCCATATTATTGAGGTGGGTACGTACGGTTTCAAATTGTTAACATGAAACTGGTCTCGCACCTTCCGACCATACCCATCTATGAATTCAACTTCGTAGACCCGGTCAGAATATTGTGAAACAACCGTTTCTTGTTCAGGTTTATATGCTAAACTCCACTTCTTCGCTTGACCGAGCTTCCCAGCTTGGTCCTAATCCACACCTGCACACCAGTTGGATATAGGGGCGGCTGCACTCGGCCTTGCAGGTCAGGCAAGTCGCAGATCGAACCATCCGGAATGTGGTTATTAACCCCCATTCGAGGCCCATGGCCAAACATCAACTGATACGGAGAGACTTGCGTACTCTCCTGGGCAGCTGTGTTATAAGCTCACACGGCGGGCCGTAATTTGTCCCACCAATTACGCTATTCCTTAAGTGGATCAAGGTACCACTTGATGGTTTCCATTATGGTTTTATTCATATGCTCTGTAAGCCCATTTGCTTGCGGATGGTATGCCGTCATGAAGTGATGCGCTATGTTATAGCACTCCCGGAACTTCAGCAGGACTGGGACCCACACTCTGAGACAAGAAATTTCAGTGTGCCACTCACCAAAAGGAAGCACAAAATGGCAAAACGAAGTCCATTCCCCAGGTATGAACTGGGTACTTCGGCATGATGGGTTGGAGAAATCTTTGACTTTGTGCAAACTGTTGCGCTCATTGACACACAAAACACAACTTAACGAATTTGGCTGTGTCCTGCTTCATACCAATTCAGAAGAAGTGTGACCACAATCTCTGGTAGTTCTTGAACATCCTGAAGTGACCAGCTTCGGGAGTGTCATGTAGCTTCCTCAAACAGAAAACCCTTCACGATGCCAGAACTACCAGTACAGTTCTCAAACAATCCTGGATGGACCTGATAGCATGCAACAAGTCATTTGCCATTACGAACTTCAACCTCAGGTTCGAGTTGGGGTCTTTGAAGATTTCATTCTTCACCTTGGAAAACCACCCATCAGCTGTCTGCAACTTTACCCAATCCACCTCGAGCCAGACTCGGTAAATCACCTCAACTATGTCACTTTCGACATATTCAGGTAAAGAAAGGTCCGCCACAGCAGAAACAGGATACCGACTTAAAGCATCAGCATCCTCGTGGAGTGTCACCTTGTTGTACTGAAGTATAATCATGGCAATCTGCTTAACACAACAGCCATTCGAGAGTGGTGATATCTTATTTTGTCACTGAAATAAAAGTGAAAAGTTTATTATTGCAACTATAATAATGAAAAGGTCATTCAAAGGCCTTTTTAAAAAATTCGTTTTCAGCATAGTAGAAAATTTATAATATAAGATGCTCTCTTTATGTTGAAAATTTAAATCGAATCAATCAAGTTTAGCTTGAGTTATAGTTTATATATATATATATATATATCTGTACATATATATATGTACATATAGATAATTACAAATATATCTATATATATGTATGTATATATGTATAAATATATATTGAGACGTTTGGGCCCGCCGCTTATTTTTGCTTTGTAGCATTTTCGTTTTTTTGGTGTTTTTATGTCACCCTGTATTTTGTTTGGCTTCTGGGCCACTCGGTACCAAAAGTACCGAGTGGCCCAGATATGTTTTAGATTACGATCTGACCTTTTCGTTTCCCCTCATATTTTTACTTCCACATGAGTGTATTAATGTTTTTGTGATTCGATTTTGTTTTCGTTTCTCCTGTTATCACCTATTGTAACGTCCCGCAGGACCGTCACAATAACCCGGTAAATCAAAAAGCCCACGAAACACATTGACGTGAAAACTTACCGTCAACCGGCTCCTCACGGGGACGGGACCGTTCCCGTAGCCGCCTCTCCCACGGTGTTCCTGGAGACGTGTCGGCTCCTTGGAGCCAGCCTCGACGGACACGGACGAAAACCACGCCGCCACGCCGAGAATATCGCTGTAGAACAATGGTTCTACCGTGAACCGACACAAGTACCGGCCGAAACAAGTTGGTAAAAAACGGTGGCGTTGACCCCAAACCGGACAACCCACCCTCCGGGGTACTTCCCCAAAGAAAGACACGACACACAAAATATAAACGATGGATAAGTGTTTAATTTACACTTTGGTGAATTAAGATGACAGTGATGATTATTTACAAATAAGGGCTGGCCCGTTTGACCAGCCCCAAAAGGCACTTTATACAAAGGCAAAAGTGAAACAAAGAGATGACTCCAAATGCTGGCCAGTGGAGGTCTACTTGGCCTCCACCCACAGGTCTAGTCACTCAGGCTGCCTACAACCAACTGCCCAGATCCTGTGGCTGACTAGGCCACAGGAAACCTCCAGGCAACTCCACCTGGAGGGGACAGAGGTCACATCTGACCTCTCACCCATAGACATCATGGTGAGAGGCCTGCTGGCACCAAAATGGCGTCTGACCTAACAGCCTACTTTTGCAAACGTTTGCTGGACCGGGTTCACGACCATTACTACCAGAAAACTTCTACAACCAAACGCCACCACATGGCGCATGTTGTACGGCGGTAGCCTTGCTATCCACGGCTCTGGAAGTGGCTCATCCATACGGTAGTAGCCGTAGTATTGGCAACCCTCCAATTCCGGCTGGTCCTGCCAAAGACCAAGTCGGTTATTCAGATACACCTCAGCATTTGAATACGGGGGCAATGCGCCAATACGCCATCCCTCGGCCTCAGGCCTAAGGGAGGTTGACGTTTCTGGTCCTAGGGTATCAAATACCCTGCCGCCGTAGACCAGAGAGGAGAGTGTACCCCCACTGGGGGTCACGGGGTCATGTCTTGTGGGAACACTGACTCCTGCCACCGAGGTTTCTTCGCCCTTAGGTGAGGGCAAAGTCACACGGTGCAGGGTTCCCACTGCTCGAACCTGCAGACTCGACACCGCAACCACCTTCGGGGAGGATAGAGGCGTGCCGACCAAAATGTCGCGCATCAACCTGCCATCCATCCGCGCCGCCTCAACGGGACAGGTATGGCCTGGTTGACTCCCGGCCGGCGTGCTTGCTTGAGCACGCCGAGACTCCTTCTTTTCCGCCACGACGCCTCCAGTTTCGGCTCTCTGGTGCCTACTACTGGAGGGTGTCGGACTCCCCTTCCTCTCACGCTTGGACTTTTTACGGTCATTCTTCTTTTTCTTTTTCTTCCCGTGAGAGGAAGGTTGACCATGTGTCGTGTCAGACTTAACTGACCCCGACAACTTACTGGGCCGGTCAGGCTTGGGCGGGTGGTTAGCCCCCTTCGTCTTCTCGGACTCCTTTTTTGAAAGTTTTCTGGCCAGAGCCGTACTCTTCTTCGCAGAAGTGCCTTTAGCCGAGGTGACAGCCGAGGATGACTGTCCGGAGACAAATCTACCTTGACCATCCCGAAGGAGAGGTTTCTCCTTCGGTGCAAGAGTCGGCTGACTCTTGCCACCAGTAGCTTTTTCTTCTGCACCATGGACTGGTGCACTGGAAGACTGCATCGCCTTCCTCTCGGTAATTCGCTTCTGGTCAGCGATGGTCGTGGCACTTGCAATAGGCGGGACGCCACGACCGACAGGAGGTTCCCCTGTTTTGAGCGGACTCTGGGCGGGTATCCCCTGCAGGGAAGGGAACTCCGCAGCCCGGCTCTCAAACTCCTGCCGCTCACTTGCTCCGACCGCACGAGCAATCTGTCGGTGCAAGCTCGCTGTTTGAGCTTGGAGCCGTTTGAGCTTGTCCTCCAAGCTCTCCGGCTTCCGAGGTTCGAAGGCCTTTCCTCGACCTGAGGACCTGGCCTTCTTGCCTCTAGAGCTTTCGGCAACTGGTGGGGTGTGAGGGCGGGACCTCTTTTGTTTATTGCCATAACCACCACCCACAGATTTTCCCGTTTTACTGGGAGCGGGTACTGGAGGCTGAGTAGCTTTCTTCTCCGGTCGCCGGTCCCTCTTCGGGTTGTCTGACTGCCAGCCGAGTGGCCAGCTACTGCCTCGGGCGGACCCGATTCAGCAGCCGGCTGGCCAAGCAGCCCCTGGACAATCGTCAGGGAGGGCAAGAGTCTCAGCTCGAAGCCCCACAGCAGGTGTGAACTTTTTCAATGCCTCCTCCTTAACTTTAAGCTTCACCTCTATCTGCGAGAGCCTTGGCTCTGGCAGTGATCCGTGCAGTTCCGGACTTCTTCTTGCGCTTTCTTGTGCCGTCCTTCTTCGCCTGCACGGTGGGAATCTCCAAGATGAAGAATCGACGGTCCCCGACCAGGAAGCCACCTTCCTGGACCATGTCCCGTCTAGCTTCATCTAACCGATCCAAGTGGCCTTCTTCTTCGGCCAAGGACACAGCCACGGCCTCCAAAGACATTGGATCTGCGGGAAGAACTCCGGGGATCCCGTCCCAGATGGTTTACCCTCGGAGGCTGAACTACTCCCGTCAGACTCCGAAGAGTTCTCTGAAGAGGAGTTACGACTCCGCCACTGCCTGGAGGCGTCAGCCACCGAATCAACGGTGGTTTCAACCTCCATCTCATTGTCAATGACTAAGGCCGCTCCCAAGGAGACGTCCTCACTGTCCTCGACCACCCCAGACCAGTCTAGGAGGTCTCGAACAGCCGGAGACCCGGGTGCCGATGTACTAGCGGTTACCACACCGGTAGCCGCTTTCCCACCATCTACACCCGCTTCTGCAGACTCTAAAACCGGAGAAACTACCGCCGCCACCAACTGAATGGTGGTAGCCGTCGTTTCCCTGGGGGAGACTGCAGGTACCTGCCCCAGAAGGAATAGCGGGGAATCAACAGATTCCATGGTGGTGTCAGCCGTTTCTGGTCCGCCAGATGAAGGGGAGCCCTCCGACCCCGACTCCAACAGCCTTGCATCCCCAGGATGCAGCGGGCTGCGGGAGGGAGACCGTCGGACACTGCCGTCGCCTTCCTCCTTCTCCTTCTCCGTGGTGAACCTGGATAAAAGGGAATAAACCGTTAAAAACAAGTTTCTACCGTGGAAAAGTGAATTCCACGGGCTTTGACCGTAAGAATTCTTGTTTTCACCGTAAAAAGTCGGTAATTCACGGCCAAAACCGTGTTTTACCGCCTTCATATGGAGAAAACTTCTTTTCCCCCTTTCGGAACCGGTGGAAAGGATATTCCACGGATTTTCACCGTGCGAATCGCGGTTTCCACTGTCCAAAGTCGGTAAACCACGGTAAAAACCCTGGTTGACCACCTTCGGATGGTGAAAACATCTTTTCTCCGCGTTCCTACTGGTGCAAAGGGCATTGCACGGACTTCTACTGTGCAAAATGCCGTTATCTCCGTAAAAAATCGGCAATTCACGGTCGAAACCGTGTTTTACCGCCTTCGAACAGTGAAACCCACTCCCTGGCGGGCTTCTACCGTCCAAACATCGTCGAACTTGGGCCTTCCCAAGCGAAATGGCGCTCGGACGGAAAAGTGCTTTCCGTAGTGGTTTGGCCACCATGACAACAGTCATGGCGGCGAAGCCACTCCCACCACGTGTGTATACGGTCACTGACAGTAAAACACATAGTTAACAATGAAAAAAGAGCTGCCAACAGGCAGGACAAGGAAATTCCTGGCCGTAATTTGTCCCACCAGTCACGCTGTTCCTTGAAAGGATCAAGGTACCGCTTGATGGTTTCCATTACGGTCTTGTTCGTACGCTCCGCAAGCCATTGTAGTCGCTTGTAGATGGTACGCCGCCATGAAGTGATGCGCTATGTTATAGCGCTCCCGGAACTTCAGCAGGACTTTGCTGGAAAACTGGTACCCACGATCCGAGACAAGAGCTTTCGGTGTGCCATACACCGAAAATATCTCGTCCTTCAGGAATTTCACAACACAGGCGGCCATGGCCCTTCGTACCGCCCTTGCCACACCGTAATGGGTGAAATAGTCAACCATGATAAGCACATAGGTGACTCCACCCACGGAGGCAGGAAACGGTCCAACGAAGTCCATTCCCCAGGTATCAACTGGGTACTCCGGCACAATCGGTTGGAAAAATCCCTGACTTCGGGCGAACTGTCGCGCTTTTTGATACACCAAGCATGACTTAACATATTCGGCCGTGTCCCGCTTCATACCAATTCAGTAGAAGCGTCAGCGCAGTCTCTGGTAGGTCTTAAACATCCCGAAGTGACCAGCTTCGGGAACATCATGTAGCTTCCTAAGACAGAAAGCCCTGCATGACTTCGGAACTACCAGAACAGTTCTCAACTGATCCTGGATGGACCTGATGGCAAACAACCAGTCATCTGCCACCACAAACTGGAACCGGAGGTTCGAGTTGGGGTCACGGAAGATTTCACTCTTCACCTTGGAGCTCCAGCCATCGGCCTTTTGCTCCTTGACCCAATCCACCTCAGAATGTATGTGGTAAATTACCTCACCTACGTCGGCTTCGACGTATTCTGGTAAGGAAAGGTCCGCCACATCACGAACAGGATACTGACTCAAAGCGTCGGCATCCACGTGCAGTGTTTCCTTCCTATACTGAACCTTAAACCGGTACTCTTGTAGTTGCATCTGCCAACGCCCCAACCTGCCTTGCAGGTTTTTGGCTGTCTGCAGATAGCAAAGAGTGTGGTGATCAGTTACGATCACGAACTCCCGGTTAAAGAGGTAAGGATGGAATTTACCCACGGCAAACATGACTGCCAAGCATTCCTGCTCGGTGACCGAATACCGTGTTTTCGCTCCTTTCGTGAGTCCGCTTGCGTAGGCCAGAACACGGGGGACATTGTCCTCCGGTAACTTCTGGTAGACTACGACTCCCAAGTCGTACCCACTAGCGTCGGTATGTATCATTATCTCACCACGAGGATCGTACATAGTGAGTACCGGCGCTTCGGTTAAAAATGCTTTGAACCGAGCAAACGCTAGTTTGCACTGATCCGACCACTCGAAGGAAGCATCCATTTTTGTCAGATGGTGCAGAGGCCTTGCCACCTTGGCAAAGTCCTTGATGAACCTTCGATAGTAACCGGCAAGGCCGAGAAAACTGCGGATGCCTGTCACTGTCGTCGGGACATGAAACTCCTGAACTGCCCCTCCCTCGGCACTCACTATGTGACCGAGATAACGCACTTTGTTAAAGCAAAAGAAACATTTCTTCAGCTGGAGTTTCAGCACCGCCCCTCGTAACAGTCCAAGGACAGTGGAGAGTCTCTCGAGAAACTGCTCGAAAGTGTTCCCAAAGACGATAATATCGTCCAGGTACACCAGACAAGTCTCCCACTTATATCCTGCCAATAAGAGATCTAGCGCTCTCTGCATGGTGGCTGGAGCATTACAGAGTCAGAAAGGCATTTTCCGGAACTGAAACAGACCTTCAGGGCAAATAAATGCCGTTTTCTCAACGTCTGGCTCAGCCATCCGAACCTGCCAGTAACCACTAGCCAGGTCCAAGGTAGCGAAGAACTTTGCACTGGGCAACGAATCGAGTGCATCATCGATGCGAGGCAACGGATACTGATCCAGCTTTGTCTGGGCATTCAGTTTCCGGTAGTCCACACAAAAACGAAAGCCACCATCCTTCTTGCGAACAAGCAAGATAGGGCTCGCATAGGGACTACGCGAAGGTTGGATAACCCCTGCATCCAACATCTTCGCCACCTCTTCTTTCTCGACTGCTCTGGCTGCTGGAGCGGTTCGACGCAATCCTTCTCGCACTGGAGGTGGCCCACCGGTTTCGATCGTATGTTCGACCAGAGAGGTTTCACCCAACTCCGTGAAGTAGAACGCGAAGTGATCCCGGCATGCCAGCATGAACTCCCGAAGCTGTCTCGCCTCTTCAGGCTTCATATTGGGGCCAATCTTAAGACACTCTTCGAGAGTGGGAGCCGTCGCCACGTTGAGCACTTGGCGTCCGTTTCTGGACGCCCCTCTCAACTTAGACGAGGACTTCCCTGGTCGAACCGTCCTCTGAGTGGGGTCTCCCCCTCTCAACTTAGACGGCTCTTCCAGCCCTACCACAATGGCAGCCTCCACAGCTTGAGCCGTGGCTACACCCTCTCCTGTTTCCAGGGCAATAGGTGCATTACCCACGTTCTCAAGCCAGATATCATACGTGCCAAGCCGGTTAGCTGCAGCGATACCTGCTACTGCCAACACACCACGTCCACCTAAGGCTTTCTGGTGCGGCTCCATGAGAAGCAGCTGGCCAGGGCCGGCATGCTCTACCAACATCACAGATATGACACGTCGTACGTGGGCTGGTAGCCAGACATTCTTCCTCAGTCGCAGAGAACAAACTTCTCCATGCTCGATAGAGGTTCTGGTCTCGGGCAGCTCTGGTGAAACAATGTTCACCCACCCGTCAACCTTCTCGAGTGCAGGCAGAACCACTGGGAGTTGCCGTCCTGGAGGCAAAAAACCTGGTATCGGCAGTGGAGTTGCTTTCACCTCCCTAGGTTCTTCAAGTGCTAAATTGGTGAATGCAGCTTGTAGGGCTTCTGGGAGGGCGTGGGGCATGATCAATGCCCAACAACGCTTCGCCCTCTCTTTTCACCAAAAGGAGAGGCACCTTGATGGTTTTCTTGTGGATGGTCAATTCCACATTTGTGACCCCTACTACCTTGATAGAGTGCCCACCCATTCCAAGAATGAATGAAGGAACCGCCAGTTCCTCAATAGGCACTGCCATCTCTCGTGCCACCGCAATGCTTAGGACCGACACGTCGGCCCCGGTGTCTACGATTATATCCAAAAGACGGTCGCCTATCGACACCCACACCCGTGGTGAACCTACGTCGTAGGCCCGGCTTTGAAGCTCAGGAATGGGAACCCGTGGGTTCCCATCATCGACCTTCTGCATCCCGTCCACCTTACCATCCACACCAGACGGTAATCCCAGACGTGCAGAAGGCTGAGACACTGTCTCAGAAACCAGAGACTTCCCAGGCACAACAGGAGGTATGGGTGCACCAACTCCTCTCGCCTGCTCAATGAGCGCACAATCCAGCACCTCACCACTAGGCATATAGGGTGAGGGGACAAACCAGCGATCCAGCTGACTGCACACGGCCTCTAATGTGGAGCATGGCGATGGAAATACCCACTGGGTAATTTCCAGGTCTGCAGACCTCGCCAGAGGCACCCCTGCCTTCCACAGGGCA
The DNA here is from genome assembly GCA_036925085.1 of Brachycybe producta. Taxonomy (NCBI): domain Eukaryota; kingdom Metazoa; phylum Arthropoda; class Diplopoda; order Playtdesmida; family Andrognathidae; genus Brachycybe; species Brachycybe producta. The sequence continues at coordinate 670,598 of JAUPFP010000026.1, read as the reverse complement.
TCCACATACTTGGAGACCGCGCAGAGTTATGTCCCTCGTTCAGAACCCAGGCCACAACAGGCACCTGAGCTTTGAAGCTTAACCAGTCGCCCACCACTCAGTTCTGTGGCGACCGGTGGCGGTTTACATTAAATTTCTCTTCGTCCTCCACGAATCGTTAGTAGAACTGACCAACATGAACGGTGGCCAGTTACTTACAACTCTCCAGCCAAACCGGCACTAAGCCAGTGGTTGGCTGGAGCTTCTGTCTTTTACCAGGCATCACTCTGGCAACCTGTCATTTGGCCAAAGCCTTTGGACAATCTTTCTTCAGGTGACCCATCTGGTTACACCTGTAGCAAGGACCTAGTCGCAGGAGAGAGTCTCCCGAACAGGCCGTACTTCGAGGCGTTGCCGCCGGCTGACCTCCACCGGGGCCTGCCATCTTCTTCTTCTTGCCTCCGGTCTTGGCTCCTGCTTTGTCTGACTTGGACGGTGCAGCAGCCTTCGCACCCATTTGGCTGGAAGAGGAAGCCCTAGCAGAGCTCCCAGAGCTAGCCGTGGTTCTGGAAAACTGAGCACTAGCCCTGTCCTGAGGAACCCCTCTAGTACGAGCAGGTAATCTACCAGTCAGAAGCAAATCGGCTTCCACCAGCCGTGCCTTTCGGGCATATGCTTCTACCGTCCCGGCCTTACAACCGATCAATTGATCAGTGATAGCCATCAGGAGTTTCCGTTTGAAGCGAATGAGCCGACACCTCTCGTCTTCGCCCAGAGACACTCGGTTGGACAGTTCCAAGAACTGCCAGTAGAATGCCTACACAGACTCGGAAGTCCCCTGTTTCTTTGACTCATATTCGCCGAAACAGAGGCGAGCCTGGTTACTTGTGCTGAAGCGGCTACGCATAGCATCCTTCAGCTCAGTCCATATCAGGTCTGGAAGAGTTTTCACCAAAGTGGCATAGTACTCCTCTGCCGGACCATCTAGCAGAAACGTGAAGAAACTGCATCGGGACTCGTCCGTCCAGCGCTGAGCTCGGGCTTTCGCTTCGAACTTGCAGAGAAAAGGTGCCAAATTCTCTCTGCCGTCGTAACGAGCAATTGAGTGGACCGGGTTAAAGAACCCGAATGCCTGAACCTCCGCTGGAACCGCTGGAGCAGGCATCCAAGCAGCGGTGCTAACCCTGCGAGGCTGCCTGCTCCGGTTCCCCGAAACGTCAGACTCGGACTCAGCTTCCGAAGGTATCACCACGTGAACCCTCGGCTGCTGTCCGGGTGTGGGAGGAATTCCCCAGGCCACCCCTAGGAGATGGCTTGGGTGCTTCCCGCGGAGGTACCAGCCTGGCTTGCATCGGTGGTTCCTCCATCCGTGCGCCTTCACGCATGGGCAACAGTGAAAACCGAGGATCCACTCTCGGCTCAATCGTCGACCGGGACAGCCGTCCTTCAAACCGAAAGACATCTATCCTGTAAGCGATCTCTATGTGTTGCTGCTCGGACAGCCCTTCCAAAAAGGCCTGGCCCTCCCGTGCAGTCTCATGCGGTATTTCCACCATGTCTCGAAGGAGTTGACCGCCATGTCCAACCGGACGGACGGCGGTGGAAACTTGGACATTCGGCCGTGGCCGATCGTCCTCCCTGATGAGATTACCATCGGACCAACTGTCTTCTAACGGGTATTCTCACGGGAAAATGTCACTGCGGCGTTTCCACACCGTGACCCATTCATCCAGGAAATCCCCGTCTACGCTACCGCCTTGTCCGCCTGTTTCCAGGCGGACTCCGACTTCTGCCACCAAGGGGACGGTCGACTATGCGGCTGCGTAAATCCAATCCCGCATCTGCTCCAATTTCCCGACCTTCCGTCGGTTATTTTGAGGTTGGCTCCATTTTTCACCGTAAATGAACAGTAAAATCTGGACAAAACCACCAGATAGCGGGTTTCCACCGTTGAAAACGGTAAATTCACGGACAAAAGTCCGTAAAACACCGTAACGAACAGATGGAACCGTGCGAAACCGCGGTATCACGGACAAAAATCTGTGTCCCACGGTGAGGAACGGTCAGAGTTTACCCCTACCGGTTTCTACCGCTGTATAAGGCCGCTGTATAGTGGGGCATTATAAACCTATATTCCTGTATAACGGACAAAAGTTAGTTTCCCATGGTGTACTTACGGTAAAACACCGTACACCACCACAAACCACAGTACCATGGACCGTAGTCCGTGCATCACTTTAAATGGCCGGTAAATTTACCGTTAACCACGGTACAACGGACCGGAGTTCATACCCCACAGTAAATCACGGTAAAAATACTGTAAACTTTACCGTTAATCGCGATACAACGGACCGAAGTCCGCCTCACGGTAACCCAACGGTAACGTGCGGTTAACAGTGGTTTCCGCCGCCGTTCCACGGACCAAATTCCGTGTTCAGTGGCGTATTCTCACCGTACGGTGATTCGACCGACTAAACGGTCAAACCCACGGTAATTAACCATAAGAGAGGCGGGATAAAGGTACCCGGTGCCTCCACCAATTGTAACGTCCCGCCTGGACCGTTATAATTACTGGTAAATTTATCTGCAAAAACTTACCGTTGACCGGCTCCTCACGGGGACAGGACCGTACCCGTAGCTGCCTCTCCCATGGTGACCCTTGGGATGTGCCGGCTCCACGGAGCCACCCATGGCGGACATGACGAGAAAGTGATGGAGAGAAAACGGCTTTTGTATGCATTAATGACCTCTAGGATTTTAATAGAATGCTGTTTGGATTGATGAACGTCCCTGCAACAATGCAGCGTGCTCTTGATTTATTGCTGGCAGGACACAAATGGGAGACCTGCTTGGTCTTTCTAGATGACATCGTCATCTTTGCCAAAAACTTCGAAGAATTCCTCCAGAGATTGAAAGACATCTTGATGCTCATCCATAATGCCAATTTGAGTTTTCAGATTAGCAAATGCTTCTTTTGGGAGGATGAAAAAAAGGTGCAGACCATCCAAGGAGTTCCTGCACCTAAACCATGACTACTGTGAGAAGCTTCCTGGGGATGACCGGCTACTACAACCGTTTCATCAAGAATTACTTCAAGATCACCAGACCAATGCAAGCCCTCGTGAAGAACGATCAGGACTTCAAATGGACTGATGACTGTGTAACGACCCGACTTGGTCGCTACAATGACCCACGATAAATTTGAACAACTTACCGCCGCTTAACCTCCTTGAGACGGGTCGAAGCGCTGACCAGCCCTCCTCTTGCACCCGTCCGTGCCCACGGGTAGTGCCAGTTGGAGGTCGACTCCCACGCCGCAAGTCGACGGACAAAAGACCACCGAGCAAGACAGAGAATCTACGGTAAATTCCCATTGAATCCTACCGTGGAACCGTGCGCAAAGCACCGGCCAACATGACGAGAATCACGCTGAAACAGGACGGTGAAGTACCAGTGTAGCCCCACCGGTAAACCCCCACCCTCCCCGCGGTGACTTTCCCCACTTATATTATAAGAAAAAAGACACGGACACATTGGTTTAGAGAGTGAAAACAAACGTAGATAATTTATTCAATAATAAATTAGTAAAAACACTCACTATAAACGAGTAGGTAAGGGGATAAACACCCAAAGTCAAACAAAAAAGATGAATGGTGGCCGAGGTCAATTTTAACAGTCTGAAGAAGGCTCTTTGCTCCGCTCGGATTCTAACTTTGTATGATCCAGAGGCGGAAATTGCTTTGCATAGCAATGCGTGTGATTACCAAATTGGTGTCATCATTTATTAATATGAAAAAAATGATAGGAATCCTGGGGTTGTAGGGTATTATAGCGGAAAATTCCAGAGAGCAGAATGAAACTATGGAACTACTGAAAAAGAGTGTCTTGCAATCGTTTATGGCATAGAAAAAAACAGACAGTATGTTTTTAGCCGAAAGTTCAAAGTATTTACCAATCATAAGGCCCTGTTCTATTTAAGAACAGCACAGAATCTTGATGGCCGATTAGGTAAATGGCAAATGAAACTACAACCATGTAACTATGAAGTAGTTTACAAGAAATGGAAAATGCAAGTGGATGCCAATTGTGTCTCACATTACGAGAGCAACGTTCCTGCTAGTTGGAAGCAGAAGAATGGAGAGATAGAAACTCGAAGATTTTCCAATCTTTACACAATCCCTTGATGAAGAACTTCTCCTTGTCAAAGAATCACTCCAAAAAGATCGACTGCATCTTTATCAAAAGTAATTTGCGATATTGGATGGCGTTTAGTATCCTATGAAGTATGGAGACACAGTGCCAGTACTATTGTGTACTGTGCCCCGACAATTGAAACTTGGAATTCTCGAAATGCTCTACGATGTGCCTGAGGCCGGACATTTCAGATTCACCAAGACTATGGAGAGAATCCAAAAGTGATTCTATTAGAAGACAATGAAAGCAGATGTCGCCAACTATGTTAGGTCGTGCCACATCTGTCAACGAACGAAGCTGTCGCATCAAATAGTACCTGGATTGCATCAACCAATCATTGTGAAAAATCCGACAGAGTGTTGGGTAATGGACTATGTTGGTCCTCTTCCGAAATCATTTGGAGGTGTCCAACATATTCTAATTACAGTGGACTATGTGACAAGTATTGAATCGCCAAAGCAGTGGCAAGAGCGACTGTTCAGGCAGCAATTGCCTTCATCAAGGAGAAAATTGTGAAAAAATTTGCTGAGTTCCTCAGAAGATCATCACTGATTTAGGACCCCAATTCTTGAGTAAAGAAACTTAATCGTTTTTCAAGTCTTATGCAATCCAGCACGCTGCAACTACAGCCTATCATCCTGAAGCTGATGGGTTGGCAGAGAAAAGAAATCACACCGTAATGGAGGTGATGAAACTTCACTTAGATGTCCTTAAGCAACAGGCTGTTTGGTAAAAGAAATTAGGTGATGCTGTTATGGCCTACAATCATGTTGAACATAACTCTACGAAATTTTCACCTTATCGACTGATGTTCGGGCACGAGCCACTACCATGCTTGACAACATGATGCCACGTGCTCATATCGTGCCACCGCCCATTACAAACGGAGCAGAGCAGTCCGATCCAGCCTTGGATGCAGCTGGAAAAAATATTGAAGCTGCTCAAGAGGTGCAGAAGAAAAATTATGATCAAAAACACCGTATGATTCCGGTATATAAGCCAGGTCAGAGAATGTTGATAAGAGATCGTGTGCCAAAGCCAGGAATGGCTCAGAAGCTTATCTGGCTATACAATGAACGATGCCTTGTCACGAAAAAACTAACCGACTTAGTCTACGAGATCGAGTACGTTACTCGATCTGGTCTGACAATGAGGGTCAAGGGAGAGTCCAGCGCTGATGAAGATAGTAGCGGAGCAGACGACGACTTACCTGTCGAGAATACTCCAGAAGTCCATCGTGAAGAAGTTATCCCTGATGCCAGCCAAGAACCTCATCAATATACTTCTGAAAAAGAAGAAGAAATTCCAGAGTTACCACTGGAACCACCTAAGAGAAAACACGGAAGACCGAAGAAAACTGCTCCTAAAGAACCAGTTCAATTGGATTCCCATCTGCAAACACGTGGTGGAAAAAAGATTATGAAAACGTTAAGTTGCCACCAATTAAAACGGCCAAATTAGACCCAGGTAATCAAAAAGAAGCATCTGACAATGCAGAAATTCGAATTTGCCACCTTGCGCAGTGCCGCCTGGTGGGAGAAATTGAGAGAAAAGAAAAAGAAGAAATACCGGATATTGCCGATAGCTCCGCCTTTTTTTACCTGGAAATAAGACTTGGCATCCCCTTAAAACGATGTGGGGAAGCATATGCCATTTTTGATGCCACTTTTGAATTTACTTCTGCAAGAGAAGGATGCCAAAAAGGATGCCAGCAGCGAGGCCATAGACCTATCAGTCTTTTGCAATGAAGACACTCTGATCCTCAAAAACAAAGATGAAAAGGGAGAAATGGAAAATCGAGACCCTGTCATTGCAGGGAAGCCATCAGGCAGTAATGCCCCATCATCTCTGGAGAATAAGCAGGACTCGGGCAACCCTTCCAAGAAACGAAAGAGCCCCAATTCTGACAATGAGGATAAAAATAAAGGCAACAACAGAGACAAGGAAAATTGTCCCAGCAGCGATGCCGTGCTGTCCGCATCAAAACAGAAAGAAGACTTCAGCGAGAGGAGAGTTTTAGATGTTGAAAATGAGTTGTACAACCTTATCATGTCGCAATTGGATGCACCATCGACATCGAGACCTGGCAATCCTGAGCCGGAAGGCTGCATCAACACACGTCAGACCGAGGAGGCTGGGAGGGAAGCATCGCTCGAAAACCATGGGATTATAATCTCCACGCATGTCACTGCCGAAGGCCTCCGCCAGTACCAAGAAACCTCGACACCTCGACCAGAAATGGCCATTCCACAGTCAAGGAGAAGAAAACACCGTCATTGATCCAGCAACAATCAAGCCCAGAACTAGTTCCGAGACCCCAGATGTTGGCAACCAGTGAGCCCCGAGATGTCCGAGGAAGCAGAATCATCGCCGGCCCAGTATCGTGATTATTTTCGATGATATTTCTAGTCCACTTGTCTAATCAGTTAGTTTTTCTAGAAATTTTGCATTTTTGTTGCCATTATATCTGAAACCTGTAATATGTATATTCAAACATTTTTTGAAGCGTTTTTATACTGTTAATCGTTACCTGTAATATCCCTGGGATCTTCGCTAATTTAGGTCTTGTGGATTTGTTTTTTGGGAATTTTAAAAATAATTCCTGCTTAGTTGGGGGGTGAGACATTTTGGGCCTGCAGCTTCATTTTTTTATTAGCACTCTTTCGTTTTTGGGGTTTAAACTTTGTGTCCACACTGTAATAGTGTTGTAGCTTCTGGGCCACTTTGTAATTTTGGGTACGATTCACCCAGATTCTATTTTTACAGTTATCCTTTTCTTTTCCCCTTTTTATAACTTCCACATGAGTGAGTTTTTGTTAATTTTTAATTGTTTTCTTTACTTTTCTTCTGTTATCACATAAGTGTGATTACAGAAGATGAGTCAGAATTTTTGCCAAGTAGACCGATCCATTGATTGGTCTATTTGGGACAAAAGTTTATTTTAACCAATCAGAAGTGTGTGCCCTTAGAATCCGACTTGTGGATTCTCTGGGTCTATAAAGAGTGATATTTTTCTGTTTGGGGCCGATTTTTGAAACACTGAACCTATGCCCAATTTTGGCTAGGTTCTTAGATTATGTGTTGTTTTCAAACCAGTTCAACTTTCGATATATTTATACTTGGAATAAAATTTTCATTTTTCACTTTAAACAAAACCAGTGGTGTTATTTATTATTTTTTTCGTGTTGGATTATTTTCGCCAGTGTGCATTTCATCATTATCTTGCAGCTCTTCACTATTTGGATACTTCAATACTCCAAACAGGTGCAAATCTGCAACACAAGATCGTAAGTATGTTTCACGCTATTTTTGTTGCAAATTTACGGACACAAGTTCGAGAGATACAGAGACTAAAAATCCTCAAGACTGAAAGTCTAGCCAGAGACTAGTGAGGACACAAAATATATGTTACATGTATATTGGTTTAGTCCTCCTGTGCCGGTAGAATTAGTGACCTAGCCACTCACTATTTATATGAGTGTAAACTCGTTCTTATCATTTTAAAGAGCAGATTCCACCTGTAGAAAAAGGTATGTCACAATATAAATATACGTATAATTTATAATATATATATTGTAACACCCTGTAAATCGTGATCCCGCCAAAACCATAGCCCGGGGGGTAAACAACTCTCAACCGATCCTCCCTCCCCTCTGACTCACTTTTCTGATTCATACCCAAGCGGCGGATTGATACAAATAGGACCATGGTCACTTGGACCTGGTGTACACAGGTCCAAGGTATAATAGGGCCGTTGTCCTCTTTGTAGTCAGTTCTTGTCCTTTGCCTGTATTCCGTGATGTAATTCCGAATCATGGGCCTGAGGATGCACCGTTAGTATTTCATAAGTTCATTCTTGTATTCTGTGTTTCTTACAAGTGATGAATAAAGAGTTATAACAAGAAACAGCATTGTCTTTCTGTAATGTAATCAACTTCTCTTCAGAGGCCGGAGACTCCACAGGGCAAGAGTTATACGATTCTCAGCAGCTACAACATCTTTTCTTGTCGGGATACTGAAAGGAGAAGATGTACATCAGCATCAACCGGAAGAGAAAGAGATGGCTGCCACTCTCCTGCATCGATTTCACCCCCATGCAGAGGAGTGACCACGATTTGTCTCCATCCAACTCTCTCTGCAACTCGAATCTTCTCCGTGCGGGCACCGTACTGTTCAGAGAAGAGTCGAGGTACAGAAATGTCATCTAAAGGTTGGTAATAAATATTGGTTGATGTCAAAAGCTCACAATACATATATACATATATAATATTAAGCCAGGTCTGTGATTCCTTTTCATGTGAGTAACGTTTTAACCCTTGAACCACGTCGGAATTTATATAAATTTAAATGAATAAATGAACCGTTTTTTTCTCAAGGTCAACTATATGTTGCACCCTTCCCATCCAAGAACACCATGATATTAAATTGGAGAGGGGAAAAGGTTAGAAAGTGTAGATGGGGAGAGAGAAAAGTGAGAGGGGTGACAGACATTGAAATGAAAAAAGTAAAAAAAGGAAAAAAACGATGCGCATGTGTAACGTCCTGCATGGACTTACCGTCACCGGCTCCACAACTGGCACGGGATCGTACCCGTAGCCACCTCCACACGGTGATCCTTGGGATCCCACGACAGATACAACAAAATACCATGCCGCCACACCGATAATATTGTGGTGAAATGCCGGTTTCACCGCGAGCCGACACGAGCACCGGCCGAAACAAGTCGGTAAAAGACGGTGGAGTTTCCCCAATAAATCAACACGACACAAGGTGTTTAATTACACTTACGACGATAATAGGGTGAATATTAGGATTGCCACCTTATCATTGTAAGTGTAATTAAACACTTTTTCATCACTTACCTTGTGTGATCACATCCCTAGAATCACCGTGCGGAGGCGGCTATTTGTATGATCCCGTCCCCGTTGTGGAGCCGGTGACAGTAAGTTTGTTTGTTCTAATTTACCGGGTATTGTAACGGTCCAGGCGGGACGTTACAATTGGTGGAGGCGCCGGGTATCTGTACCCCGTCTCTTGCACGGTTGTTTACCGTGGGTTCGACCGTTTAGTCGGTAGATTCACCATGCGGTGAGAGTACACTATTGGGCACAAACTTTGGTCCGTGGGACGGCAGGAGAAACCACTGTTTACCGTACTTTACCGTTGGTTTACCGTGAGGCGGACTTCGGCCTGTTGTATTGTGGTTAACGGTAAAGTTTTAATGTTCTTTTACCGTCATTTGCCGTGAGGCACGAACTACGGTCCGTGGTACCGTGGTTTTAGGTGGTTTCACGGTGATTTACCGCAAGTACACCGTGGGAAATGGACGTTTGTTCGTGATACCACGGTTTCGCACGGTTCCAATCGTTCGTCACGTCATTTTGTCTGTGATTTTCTGTTTTCGACGTTGGAAACCCCCTATCTGGTTTTACCATCAACTTGTGGTGAAAAATGGAGCCAGCCCCGAAAGTACCAACGGAAGGTCGGGAAATTGGTACAGGTGCGGGTCTAGATTAACACAGCCACGTAGTCGACCGTCCCCTTGGGGCGGAAGGTGGAGTTCCCCTGGAGACAGGAGAACGAGGTGGCAGCATGGACGGAGATTACGGGGATAAGTGGGTCACGGTGTGGATACACCGCAGTGACATTCTCCCTATGGAATATCCGCTGGAAGACAGTGGATCTGACGGTGATCTCATTGGGCATGGCGATCGGCTGCTGCCGATTGTCTAGGTTTCCGCCGCCACACGTAAGGTTGGACATGGCAGTCAACTCCTTCGGGATGATTCCCTGGCCGGTGCAAAGTTCTTCGCTACCTTGGACCTGACTAGTGGTTACTGGCAGGTTTGGATGGCTGAGCCAGACATTGAGAAAATGGCATTTATTTGCTCTCAAGGTCTGTTTGAGTTCCGGAAAATGCCTTTTGGACTCTGTAATGCGCCAGCTACCATGCAGAGGTGCTAGACCTCTTATTGGCAGGACATTAGTGGGAGACTTGTCTGGTGTACCTGGACGATATTATTGTTTTTGGGAACACTTTCGAGCAGTTTCTCGAGAGACTCTCCACTGTCCTTGGACTGCTACCAGGGGTGGAGCTAAAATTCCAGCCGAAGAAGTGTTTCTTTGGTTTTGACAAGGTTCGTTATCTCGGTCACGTAGTGAGTGCCGAGGGAGTTGCTCAGGACCCGGATCTTGTACGGGCAGTCCAGGAGTTTGATGTCCCGACAATGGTGACAGGCATTCGCAGTTTTCTCGGACTTGCCAGGTACTATCGGAGGTACATCAAAGACTTTGCCAATGTGGCAAGGCCTTTGCATGATCTGACGAAGAAGAATGCATCCTTCGAGTGGTCAGATCAGTGCAAACTAGCTTTTGCTCGGTTAATTTTAACCGAAGTGCCGGTACTCAAAATGTACGATATTCATGGAGGGATAATGATACATACCGACACTAGTTGGTACGGCTTGGGAGTCGTAGTCTACCAGAAGTCACCAGGGGACAGTGTCCCAGGGGTTCCGGCCTATGCAAGAAGGCTCATGAAAAGAGCGGAAACACGCTATTCGGTCACCGAGCAGGAGTTCGTGGTGGTCATGTTTGCCGTGGGTAAATTTCGTCCTTACCTTTTTAACCGGGAGTTCATGATCGTGACTGATCACCACGCTCTTTGCTGTCTGCAGACAGCCAAGAACCTGCAAGGCAGGTTGGGGCGTTGGCAGTTTAAGGTTGAATATAGTGCACGTGGATGCCAATGCTTTGAGTTGAAATCCTGTTCGTGATGTGGCGGACCTTTTCTTGCCTGAATACGTCAAAGCTGACGTAGGCGAGGTGATTTACCGTATCTGTTCCGAGGTGGATTCGGTCAAGAAGCAAGAATCCGATGGCCGGTGCTCCAAGGTGAAGAGTGAAATCTTCCGTGACCCCAATTCGAACCTCAGGTTCAAGTTTGTAGTGGCAGACGACTTGTTGTTTGCCATAAAGTCCATCCAGGATCGGTTGAGAACTGTGCTGGTAGTTCCGAAGTCGTGCAGGGCTTTCTGTTTAAGAAAGCTGCATGACATTACAGAAGCTGGTCATTTCAGGATGTTTAAGACCTACCAGAGACTGTGCTCACGCTTCTACTGGGTTGGTATGAAGCGGGACACGGCCGAATACATTAAGTCGTGTTTGGTATGTCAAAAAGCGCAACAGTTCGCTCGAAGTCAACGATTCCTCCAACCGATTGTGCCGGAGTACCCAGTTGATACCTGGGGAATGGACTTCGTTGGGCTGTTTCCTGCCTCCGTGGGTGGAGTCACCTATGTGCTTATCATGATTGACTATTTCACCCGGTACGGTGTGGCAAGGGCGGTACGAAGGGCCACGGCTGCCTGTGTTGTGAAGTTCCTGAAGGATGAGATTCTTTCGGTGTATGGCACGCCGAAAGCTCTTTGTTTCGGATCTTGGGTCCCAGTTCTCCAGCAAAGTCAATGCTGAAGTTCCGGGGTTAATGATGGTGTACCATCTGCAAGCTAATGGGCTTACGGAGCGTACGAATAAGACCGTAATGGAAACCATCAAGCGATACCTTGATCCCCTCAAGTAACAGCGTGACTGGTGGAACAAATTACGGCCCGCTGTTTGGGCTTATAACACAGCTGTCTAGGAGAGTATGCAGGTCTCTCCATATCAGCTGTTATTTGGCGGTGAGCCTCGGATGGAGATTGATAACCTCCTTCCAAACGGTCCAGTCCGCGACTTGCCCGACCAGCAAGCCGTGGAAGAGCAGGCGCGTCAATGTTTGACAGCTGCTCAAAGAAGGCAGAAAGAATGGTATGATGCTGCCCGTGTGGAGCCACCTCTGTATCAGCCTGGAGATCAGGTGTGGATCAGAGATCAGGCTGGGAAGCGCGGCGAGGCGAAGAAGTGGAGCTTGGCGTACAAAGCCGAGAGGGGTGCGCTGGTCGTGCGGTATTCCGACCTGGTCTATGAGATAGAGTTTGTAGATGGGTATGGTCGGAAGGTGCGAGACCAGTTTCATGTAGATAACCTGAAGCCGTACATACCCACCTGCACCGTGAGAGAGGAAGATGAACTTGGTGTCTCTGACACCTCCTCCGATGCAGGCAGCGATGCTATGGAGGCTTCGGTGATCAGTTGTGGGACTCCGGCGCCAAAGCCACCATCTGTTTCTTCGCAGGAGTCTACCGACTCCGAGGTGGATATCACCCCTCCTCCTTGGTATAATCTCTGTCCGCAGAGACCAAGGTTGTTCGAGGTGTGTGGGTTTGAGCCTTGTGCAGGAAAACTCATGGTATGGGGTACTTTGTGGGTGCCCCTGCCATGGTGGGAGAGAGCCGGCAGTTCGCTACATTAGGCGGATGGCTGGGAGAGGAGGTGGCCAGAAATTGTGGTGTTTTTGTCCTGCCACGGTTTCTGTAGAAACCCAGGGTGGCCCATCACCAGGTGTCCGGTCAAATGTCTGACAAAATTGGTCCCGTGGACAGATAAATCCGTCTGCGAAAACCTCCAGTATATCTCCCATTACCGTCAATGTAAGAGAATTGACGGTAAATGTCTCTTCCCACCATTTCCAGTCTTGGTGCAGGAGAATTCACTATGTATGACCATGGTGACCATGGTGACCTTGCATGAAGCGGCTGATCGTGTTTTAGCTACTACTGCCCGGCCATTAGCCGCTAAGATGGTGAATTTGGTGTCTGGACGCCATATTGTTTGCAAACAATTTAAACAAATAATGCCGGCCACATGTGATCTGGAAAAGAAGCTTTGCCAGACTGGAAAAAAAGGAAAAGTTGAAAAAAGTAAGTCCCTCTAAGGGAATTTCCTTCTCCTGCCTGTTGGCAGTTCTTTTTCATATGTTGCCAGTGTGTTTTACGGTCAATGACCGTATACACACGTGGTAGAAGTGGTTTCACCGCCATGACCATTGTTATGGTGGCCAAACCGCTACGGAAAGCACTGGTCCGACGGGTTCATCCTGTCCGAGTGCCGTTTTGCTTGGAAAGTCCCAAGTTCGATGGTGTTTGGATGGTAGAATCCCACCGAAGAAGGTGGGTGGTTTTCGCCGTCCAAAGACAGTGAGAATCGGTTTCGACCTTGAATTACCAACTTTGGATGGTGATCACGACATTTTGCACGGTGGAAGTCCGCGCAATGCCCTTTTTGATGGTAGAGACTCGAAAAGAGGGTGTTCCCACCGACCAAAGGCAGTTAACCGTGGTTTTTACCGTGGTTTACCGACTTCGGATAGTGGAAACTACGATTCGCACGGTGAAAGTCTGTGGAATACCCTTTCTGAAGGTCCCGGAAGGGTGAAAAGTGGTTTTCACCATACAAAGGCGGTAAAACACGGTTTTGACCATGAATTACCGACTTTGTATGGGAGAACGGGAATTCGAATGGTGAAAGTCTGTGGAATTCACTTTTCCACGGTAAAAACTTGTTTTTGACGATGTGTTCCCTTTTTAACAGGTCGACCACAGAGAAGGAGAAGAAGGAAGACAATGGGAGCCACCGACGCTCTCCCTCCCTCAGCCCGTTGCATCCTGGGGCAGCAAGGCTGTTAGAGTCTGGGTCGGAGAGCTCCCCAACACCTGACGGGCTGGAAGCAGCTGATGGCGCCAGTGAATCTGTTGATTCTCCAGTGACAGAGGCCGTGCAAGGTCTGGGGTCTGCCCAGTCGACTCCGACCGGTGGCGGAGCCTTCTGGGGCAGATATCTGCGGTCTCCCTCCAGGGACACGGCTGCTACCACCTTCAGTCGGTGGCGGCGGTAGTTCCTCTGGCTGGAGAGGCTGCAGAAAGGGGTTCGGATGGTGGGAAAGCATCTACCGGTGTGGTAACCGCTAGTACCCCGGAACCAGGGTCTCTGGCTGTTTGAGACCTCCTAGATTGGTCTAGGGTGGTGGAGGACAGCGAGGACGTCTCCTTGGGAGTGTCCTTGGTTATTGACACGGAGTTGGAGGTTGAAACCACCGTTGACTCGGTGGTGGACACCTCAAAGCATTGGCAGAGTCGTGACTCCTCTTCAGAGGGCTCTTCATAGTCTGACGGGAGTAGTTCAACCTCTGTGGGCAAACTGTCGAGTACAGGATCACACAGAGTTCTTCACGTCGATCCAATGTCTTTAGAGGCCGTGGCTGAGTCCCTGGCCAAAGAAGAAGACCGCTTTGATTGGTTGGAGGAAGTTAGATGGGACATGGTCCAGGAAGGTGGCTTTCTGGTCGGGGACTGTCGCTTCTTCATCGGGGAGATACCCACCATGCAGGTGAGGAAGGACTGTGCTAAGAAGTGCAAGAAGAAGTCCGGAGCCACACAAATCACTGCTCGGAGAGAGAAAGGCCAAGCTGAAAGTCCAGGAGGAGGCGTTGAAAAAGTTCACGCCTGCTCTAGGGTTTCCAGCCGAGACTCTTGCCCGCCCTGACAGTTGTCAAGGGGCTGCTTGGCCGGAGAAGCCGGCTGTTCTGTCAGGTCCACCTGAAGCAGTAGCAGGATGTTCCAGCTGGCAGTCAGCCAACCTAAAGAGGGACCGGCGAGCAGAAAAGAAGGCTGCTCAGCCTCCGGTACCCACTCCCGGTAAAACGGGTAAATCTGTGAGTGGTGGTGGTGGTAAGGGACAAAAAAGGTCCTGCCCTCACACTCCACCCGTTGCCGGAAGCTCGAGAGGCAAGAAGGCCAGGTCCTCCGGTCGTGGAAAGGCCTTCGAAAATCGGAAGCATGAGAGCTTGGAAGACAAGCTCTAACGGCTTCAAGCTCAAACAGCGAGCTTCCATTGATAGATCACACGTGTGGTCGGTGCAAGTGAGCGGCAGGAGTTTGTGTGCCGAGCTGCGGAGTTCCCTCCCCTGCAAGGGATACCCGCTCGGAGCCCACTCAAAACAGGGAAACCTCCTGTCGGTTGTGGCATCCCGCCTATTGCGAGTGCCACAACCATCACTGGCCAGAAGTGAAACGCCCAGAGGGAGGCGATGCAGGCTTCCAGTGCACCAGCCCATGGTGCAGAAGCCAAAGCTACTGGTGACAAGAGTCAGCCGACTTTTGCACCAAAGGAGAAGCCTCTCCTTCGGGATGGTCGAGGGAGATTTGTCTTTGCTCAATCATCCTCGACTGTCACTTCGGCTAAGGGTGCTTCTCCGAAGAAGAGTACGGCTCCGGAAGGAAAACCTTAGAAAAAGTTCGAGAGGGCGAAAGGGGCTAACCACTCGCCTATTCCTGACCGGCCCAGTAAGTCGTCGGGGTCATTTAAGTCTGACAGGATGCATGGTCAACCTTGCTCTCAAAGGAAGAATATGAAAAAGGACCGTAAAAAGTCCAAGCGTGAGAGGAAGGGGAGTCCAACACCCTCCAGTAGTAGGCGCCAGGGAGCCAAAACTGGAGGCGTCGTGGTGGAAAAGGAGGAGTCTTGGCGTGCTCAGGCAAGCATGCCGGCCGGTAGTCAACCGGTCCATACCGTCCCGTTGAGGCGGCGCAGATGGATAGTATTTCGATGTGCGACGTTTTGGTCGGCACGCCTCCATCCTCCCCGAAGGTGGCTGCGGTCTCGAGCCTGCGGGTTCGAGCAGTGGGAACCGTGCTCCGTGTGACATTGCCCTCACCTAAGGGCGAAGGAACCTCGGTGGCAGGAGTCAGTGTTCCCACAAGACGTGACCCTGTGACCCCCAGGTGGGGGTACACCCTTCTCTTTGGTCCATGGCGGCGGGGTATTTGATACCCTAGGACCAGAAACGTCAACCTCCCCTAGGCCTGAGGCCGAGGGATGGCGTATTGGTGCATTGCCCCCGTATTCAGATGCAGAGGTGTATCTGAATAACCGACTGGGTCTTTGGCAGGACCAGCCGGGAATGGAGGGTTGCCAATAAAACGGCTACTACCATCTGGATGAGCCACTTCCAGAGCTGTGGGTAGCAAGGCTACCGCCGTACAACATGTGCCATGTGGTGGCGTTTGGTTGTGGAGGTTTTCCGGTAGTAATGGGCGTGAACCCAGTCCAGCAAACGTTTGCAATTTTGGATGTGGTGGGGCTGGATGCCGGTATAGTTCATCTAGCCCGGCGTGCAGTCCCATTCATTAAATTATCATTCATAAATTTATCATAAAATTGGCACAAAATACCGGCTGACAAGACGGTGACAGGGTGGTGGTGATGCTGGTGAAACCCCTCGCCGGGCTTCCCACACTCCCCATGGTATTTCCCCAAATAAAACTGACAAACAACCAGTGTAGATAAATAAAATACAATTTATTATATGCACTTACTATATTGAATGCTATTCTAGCCAGCAGAGAAGATAAAATACACAAAGAACACAATAAAGATGATTGATAAATCCTGAACATCAGGTGTCTTCTAGGGTCTACACTACACTGCCTAGTATATAATGGCAGCTGCCATTATATACTCCACAGGCTACTCCACTGGGGGAGGACAGTGACACTACCTGGGTTTCATGTCATCCACCTGGCTGCCTACTATAGCAGACCTAGCAGACAACATCAGGATTTAGTCTGCTTCTTCTAATTAAAAAGGAGCAAATCTGGATCGTCACAATAATGCTATCAACTGTTGCGTTGTCACGCATTATTTAATGCTCGTAATTGCTTCGTATGGAATTTGGCAATCTGCCCTCATTAACCTTCAAAAAATTGAATTCAAAAATCGCAAGCAAGCAACATCAGGCGACTATGTGTTCTTCTTGTGCAACCACAAGACATCTGCAACGGGTCTACAGGAAATCTTCCTGACATCAGATCATATATCAATGTTTGAGATTTACTACCATCTCCTCAGACTAATGGTTGATGATCTGAAGACCCAGAATTGTTTAAGAAAATTCTGTGAGAAAAGCTTGGAACAGTCCGTCTCGAGAGTTCATTGTCACCCATACGCATAACTCTCTCCAGACTTCCATTGCCGGAAAGTCTAACAATGAAAGAGAGAAAATCTGCAAGGCTCTGAAACATCGAGAGCTGACTGCAGAATGTTCGTATAACCAACCGAGCATTGAACAGACCGCATAAGACTCTACTCTCATACACGAACTCATCTTGACATCCCGTAAAAAGCAAAATCAATCAAGGGACAAAGAATTGGCAATTTTCTGTTAGCAAAACCCAAATGGCGACACTCAACCATGCAAGTTGTTGGGTGTAATGCACCCAAGTGGTCAAGGATTGTTCAGGCCTTTTGTCAATTATCCTGACAGTGATGATGATGACAGTAGCAGTCCATCTACCCAAGAGGCGAGGAGATCTCGGAAACTGACTTTTGACAATCGTCATAATCGATTTCTCAGGATTCCTTTCAGACATTCTGATTCAGACTCGTTGTAAGTGGGTAAAATATTTGCATGTGTTTCAGTGCTCGTGTGTGTTAGTGCAAGTGCTGTGCTTCTATTCTTGCATATACCTATACAATGAAGAGACCTTGAAAAAGAACTTTTGATGCTTGGCATAGTCACTTTCTCGGTTTTTCATACAAACACTATGATACAGCTCTTTGTGAGTGCTTGTGTTTGTGAATCAGTGTCTCAGGACATATTACTAGGGGTACTGGTGTGTGTGTGTGTGTGTGTGTGTGTGTGTGTGCGTGCGTGCGTGCGTGCGTGCGTGCGTGTGTGCATGTTCTTATTTTCTTCCGTCAAAAAACATCTTTTCTCTTCGAAATATCTCCACGTTGTTGTGATGAAGAGGCTCAAGCCTGATTCATATAAATGCCGCCAAGAGAAATACAAACCTTACGTGGCTATTATGTTGATAAAAAGCTGCAAAGCTACTGCTCGAATCTTGCCATTGCACGAATCTGTGAAGTAGCAGGACGAAAACATTTCTAAGTCGAAGAAACCAAACTTGTACAGCCACATACAGTATAATGCAGGAGTTGCAATGATGAAAACCTGCTTGACCTAATGCTTGAAAAGCCCAGTATCAAGACTCGAAGAAATAGTAGGAGGAAACTGTTTCTAAGTCAATTAAACCTAATATTGACAAAACAATTATGTTGCCCCAGTGATCGATTGACTTACAGTGGTGGACCGTAAACTCTTGGCGTACCTATGCATTAATTGCCTCGAAAGTTATGCCTGCCACCTGTTAACGTCCCATTTTCGGCAAAAAGTATATAATAGTCATGCCCAGTTTTGACCAGCCGTGGTCATAAGTGGGCGCACTTTGGTCAGATCTGACCAAGCACCTGTCTTGGTAAGGAGTTACTCTCGTCATGGTTACGGAGTTACTTTACCAGTTTTGGGGCACAATTCGGATGAGACATCGTTGTCGACGAATGTGCCTATCGACTTAGTCCCATGTGGGTTTTACAGTTACACGGAACGTATAGCCCCCTTTTGGCCAAGCTTATCTCGTGTGGCAACCTGGTCTGCTCAATTTTAATTTTTGGGTGAGCAGACGAATTTCCCTATGATGGTCTGCCTGACAGCTACAGTAGGCTGTTAGGTCGGACGCCATTTTGGTGCCAGCAGACCATTCACCATAAAGTCTATGGGTGAGAGGTCAGATGTGACCTCTGTCTCCTCCAGGTGGAGTTGCCTGGAGGTTTCCTGTGGCCTAGTCAACCACATGATCTGGGCAGTGTGTTGTTGGCAGCTCTGGAGACTAGACCTGTGGGTGGAGGTCTGGGTGACCTCCACTGTCCTGCGTTTTGGGTCTTTGTTATGCCTTTGGCCTTGTGGCCTTTTGTTTTATATAACTTCCTTGGCTGGGTGAAGTTACCCAGCCAAGTTCTGTAAATATTCTCATCACTGCATCTTCCTTCAAAGTGTAAATTAAACACTGTTTCATCGTTTTTATACTTTGTGTCCGTGTGTTTTTTTGGGGGATTACCGCGGGAGGGTTCCGACCTCTTTCGGCCGGTATATTGTGTCGGCTTGCGGTAGAACCATTGTTCTACAGCGATATTCTTGGTGAGGCGGCATGTCATCGTCGTGTTTCACCGTCAGAAGAGCTTCGCGTCGACACCTCCCAAGGGGTGAACCGTGTGGAGAGGCGGCTGCGGGTACGGTCCCGTCCCCGTTGTCGGAGCTCTGTTACCGGTAAGTGTGAGCGATTTCGAAGTTTCATTTACCGCGTATTGTAACGGTCCGGCAGGACGTTACACTCGTGTAGTTACATACAACACCACGAGAGGAGCCACCACAGTGGTTTGAGTGCACTAAGCCGCTGTTGCTTAAGGGTGCACATTAGGGTGGTCCCTTGATATATATGGTAATTTTTAAATGCAAATATTTCATGTTCTGACCCCCCAGAATTGTTCTCCCAACCAAAAAAACAGTCTACATAAAAGTTTATAAATTTTAATTGATATTTAGAGGTAGCTCAATGAATTCAAAGTTTTCGTAATAGCGTAATCATTATGTATTCTCCTAAAATGTATATACCATTGTTTATCTAGTGTCACTAATATTGAAATAATTAGAATGAACTATTTTGTACACATAAGTTACAATTAAAACACAACAATGTAATTTATGCACATTTTATTAACATTGGACCAAACATGTAATGACTACAAAGTAGCTAATGTAGTCCTTTTGCAATCTGGATAACGACTAGAATGTTCTTTCACAACTTGAAGCAAATACTGTTTCTGATCTTCATTTTTTGTTAATATTGGATTGTACTTTTTCATCAATGCCACACCTCTTTCAGCATTGTCATTCACAACTTGTAAATGTTTTATGATATCCTTAGCTTGCTTGTAGTCTTCTCGCAGATGCCATATCTTTGGATCATGTTCTAAGAACCTTTTGGAAATGCCAAGATAGTCAAATAAGTGCATTGAGTTCTTCGATACAAAGTCTTCTATTCTCATATTAACGGAGCCACTTGCATTTTTGGATTCTCTTCAGAGGCTGATCTGCACCTTCCTTTTCATAAAGATATTTTAGCATTGCCTGTTTTGATTTGATTGGCACACTGTCATCAAAAAATGCCAATCCAACTAGTTCCTCACTTAAGTACCAAAAATGTCCCTCAAATTTCTTGCAAGTAACATTGGATATTGAAGGATTGATTTTTTTATAATCTCTAAGCTTTTGCAGAAGCTGTTGATCATTGAAAGCTGCAGTAATGGGAAGTGGGGCAGTGAACCAAGCCTTGATGTAGACATAAACAAGAAAGACACATATGTTGCATAGTCCTTTTTTTTCTCTTGCAGTGAGAGTAAACTGGTTACGAAACAGCCACATTTTTAGTGAGTATATTGCTTTGGACATTCATCTTGCATGATGTACAGCCCCAGGGGCTAAAAATCGCACACCTCGTGGTGGTGTACCTCCCAGAAAGATAATAGCTAATTCTAAACATTCTCTGTAATTATCTCTGATTTTAGTGTCAGTTTGTTGAAGCTGGTTAGTACAGAATTCAATGACATTGTCTTTTTCATCTTTCATCACAAGCTGTACAGTTTCACTGCTGTCTAAAGACATGTAAGATGACTGATCTATTTTAACCCAGAATTGCGTGAATCGCTTGAATATGATTACATCAGGGCCAGAAAAGGTACAACCCATGGCTTCATTAAATGCACTAGCAAGAACAAGTTCTAAGATATGGTGACGACATGAAAAGTACAGAAGATCCTTCTGCAATTTCTGCTCTAACAGAATACAAGTTCCATTTCTGTGACCTGTGTTGCTAAATGTGGTATCGAAGCACATAGCTTTCACTTAATCGACAACATCCCATTCTTTAAGGAAATCTGCAACAGCAGTTGCCTGACACCCCCAGTGCCTGCCTGCAACTTAGGCACACCTAGAAGCTGGTTAACACCTAAAACCTGAAACAATCACAGGAAGCCGACCTTTTTCTCTCTGTGCAAGTAGAAAATACTTGTCTTCTAGAATAGTAATCATTGTGAGGGCATCCTTATGAGCAATGTCAAATAAATTATCGAGGTCATCTTTAAACTGACTCTCATGACTTTGCTGAACAGCACTTTTCCTATTACAATTTTTTTTCAGTTTGACCCACTTCTCATGAAGCTGTTCTGTCTTCTTAACACAATCCTGTTCATGTCTTATGGGAATCCAGGCTTTTTCCAAAAATACTGCAGCTTCTTTTACAGCACTACGGGAACTTTCACGGATTGTCTTTTTTAAGGTTCGGTGGTGATAAAAAATACACTGAGCACTTGTTTATTAGAGGGTAACTTTGATCCCTTGATAGAGGTCTCTTCTGGCCCAATAAGCCATAAAGTATTGGTTTTTCTGGTTGCAGTAGCCATAACTATTAATTTTTCACTTTACCTGCAATAATAGAGAAAAATCATAAAAAATAAAGAATTTCATATTCACTCAGCTACCCCTAAATATTGCTTGACTGTAATATAACTTTGCACAACATAATTTTATACATAATAGAACAACATGGGAGGGTCAGACAAAGACTTTTAAAAACTTAAAAAATAAGGACCACCCTAGTGCACATGTACATTTGCCACCTTTTTTAAAAGAAGTGGCAATTCAAACAGGAATAACTAAACGAAAACTTTGCAAAGATGTGCTGTCTATGGGCACTTTTTCTGCCTTTTTTTGGAAAAAATGAGCAGCAATTCAAACAGGGATAACTAAACGAAAACATCGCAAAGATGTGCTGCCTATGGGTGCTTTTTCCACCTTTTTGCAAAATAAGCGGCAAATTCAAACAGCGATAACTAAATTGTACCCATTACATGGGGACTGATTGTTGGGGCCAATCGCCGTTTCCATGTATGATTCTTCGATTGTGAACATATAAGTTTTCAGGCTTTTATGTCATCTTTCGATGCATGCTCTTCCAAAGTGTGACTTATGGAAACCGAGCAGCTTACGACATTACCGATTGTTGGGGCCAATCGATGTTTCTGTGTAAGCAAAAAAAGAAAGATCAGTACCATCATCTGAGGAACCGTGGGCCTTTTTTGTGCTCACGGACCCTCATCCTACCTTCTATTTCCTTCCATCTACTCATGTATGCAGCCTTGACATGGCGAGTAGGCTTGTTGGGAAAACTCTTGTTTGTCACTGAGTTGTTATTGTTTCATCAAAAATAGAGACATTTCCCTAAACAGGTGGATACAATCTTTCTCTTTGGCGGCCTTATTCTTTCCTTTCTGATATAAGGTCGTTTGCTATCTGTGCTGTTTGTGAATAACGTTAGATTCATTTGGGCATTCAGCAGTCAATGCAGAACGTACCGAATCGCTTCTAAAAATGTGTTGCTTTTGTCGTTTCAGTAACCCACTAGTAATACGAAGCGTACAGCAAAATGGGTAAAGGCAACAAGTCGAGGAAGGTGACTATAAACAGCAATGTCGAAGATGGCATCGATAAATCTAATGAAGCACACACAGATGTGAATGGTCGTGGCGACATGCATGAAAAAAATGACGAAGGAAAGGCATTGCCTAACGTGCCCTGTGACCCACAGAAGAAAAAGACCACTGGTCGCAGAATTTACAATTGTCTGCTTTGCCATGTCCCTACTCATGGCCGTTTCATAAGGCACTTACGTGATAATCACAAAGACAAGACAAAAAGGCAGTTGCAAAAAAACCAAAAAAATTAAAAGTTGGTCCGCCACCACTTGATTGGGGACTCGTTAAACAGTGGTTTGGGCCGCTCATAAACAACACTATCGTGCATCAAGGACTTATGAGATGCAAATATCACGTTGGTTCACACTTCAAGAACTTTCCTTCTGTTGGAGAGCAGAGCACGTTGGGTAAAAATGCAGACGTCATTAGACCTCCATAGACGAAGGTGAATTCGGTATGAAAGACGATGACGATGGTGCTTCGCCAGGTAGTGTTTCCTCGCAAGAACTACCGTGCGGGATCCTTACTTGCTAAGATGCAAGTGGAGAATCTGACCATGCGATACAACCTATCATTCTTCACAGATTACAGTATATGAATTACATTTAGACATAAAAGATCTATCTAGCCCGTGCACATCGACTCACGTACGCAAGGCTGGTTGCAAGGATGTTGTATCATTTTAACATCTCAACTGGCACCAAGCACGAAACACCGGTGCCAAGCCTTATGATACACGCCAACCACGTACAGAATTACGCTCTATAGCTCACACGTGTTGGCACGAAAGCAAGCACCATCGTAAGTCCTTACCACAACTTACTAAATTACCTTCAGTAAATGATGACTGCGACTGATTTGTGAGTCAGGGATCGCCTCTTGTACGATGACTTAGCACACGTCGTAGAAGTAATCAAGCGATACATGACACGTGCCAAAAAAGAGTAGGAGGCCGACAGCAGTGTGAAGAAGCGCGAAGATGCGGTGACAGATGCATTCACCAAACAAACTGTGGCCGTGTCCACATCGTTAGTAAGCGACCCTGCACTCCTTGAGGACATAAACAACTCACTTATGTGCCTTCTTGATAACGGGTTTAATGCTATCGATTATTGCGTGGTCACACGCTATTTAATGCTAGTCATCGCATAGTACGGATTTCGGCAATCGGCCATGATTAATCTTCGCCTATGCGAATACTTAGATTGTAGAGAAGCAGCATCAGGAGACTATGTGGGAGTAAACTTGAAAAAATTGACGAAGGAAAGGCGTTGCCTAATGTGCCCTGTGACCCACGGAGTCGCAGAAACTTTAATTGTCCGCTCTGCCATGTCCCTACCCATGGCCGATTTAAAAGACAGACACTTATCACAAAGACAAGACAGTAGAAGAGCGTAATGACATAAACGAAGCAGCAAGAACAAATTTAAAAACGGTCCACCACCACTCGATTGGGGACTTGTAAAAAGATGGTTTGGGCCACTCATTAATAACTATCATGCGATAAGGCCTCATGAAATGCATATATCATGTTGGTTCATGCTACGTAAACCTTCCTTCTGTGTGGGAGCAGAGCACGTTGGGTGACAACCCAGACATCGTTGACGTAGAGCTCATAGATGAAGGCGAATTCGATATGGAAGACGATGACGATGGTGCTTCGCCGGTAGTGTTTCCTCACAAGAACTATTGTGCGGGATCTGTACTTGCCAAGATGCAAGCAGACAATCTAACCATGCACTACAACCTGTCGTTCTTTAAGGATTTTATTAATCACATGGAGACAGAAAAGATCAATCGAGCCCGTGCGCATCTGCTCACGTACGCAAGACTGGTTTCAAGGGTGTTGTATCATGTTAACAACTCAACAGGCGGCAAACACGACACACTAGTGCCGAGACTCATAATACACACAAACCATGTACAAAATTACGCACTACGGCTCACACATGTTGGCACGAAAGCAAGCACCATCGTAAGTCTTTACCACAACTTACTAATTTACTTTAGGTACCTGACGACTGCGACCGATTTACGGGCTAGGAATCGCCACTTGTACGACGACTTGGCACACATCGTAGAAGTAATCAAGCGATTCATGGCACGGGCCAAGAAAGAACAGAAAGCCGAAAGCCGTGCAAAGAAGGGCAAAGACACGATGAAAGACGCATTTACCGAACAAACTGTGGCCGTGTCCACATCGTTAGTAAGCGACCCTGCACTCCTTGAGGACGTGACAACTCACTTATGTGCCTTCTTGATAACGGGTTTAATGCTATCGATTATTGCGTGGTCACACTCTATTTAATGCTAGTCATCGCATAGTACGGAATTCGGCAATCGGCCATAATTAATCTTTGCCTTTGCGAAAACTTAGATCTCAGGGAAGCAGCATCGGGAGACTATATGTTCTTCATGCGTGACCATAAGACGTCTGCCACGGGTCCTCAGGGCATCTACCTAACATCAGACCAGACGTCGATGTTTGAGGTATATTACCATCTCCTCAGACCAATGGTTGATGACCTGAAGACCGAGAATTTCTTTCTCAATTCCGTGGGAACAGCGTGGAACAGTTCTTCTCGAGAGTTTTTTGCGGATGTCAGCAAAGTACTATATGCCATTTACTGTCACCCGTACGCGGCGCTTTCTCCAGACTTCCATTTCGGGGAAGTCAAAACAAGAGCGAGAGAAGATCTGCAGAGCTCTGAAACATCGAGAGCTCACTGCAGAACGTTCGTACCACCAACCGAACGTGGAACAGACCACACAAGACTCTGCTCTCATTCGCGAACTCATCTCCACATTCCGTGAAAAGAGCATGCAAAACACAATTATCGAAGACACTCAACCATGCATGTTGTCAGGCATTACACATCCTAGCGGGGAGAGATCGTTCCGGCTTTTTATTGTCTACCCAGACAGTGCCGATGATAGCAGTCCATCTACCCACGATGCGAGGAGCTCTCGGAAACGAACTTTTGACGATCGTCATAGTCGCTTTTGCGGGATTCCGTTCAGACTTTCCGACTTGGACTCTTCTTAAAGTGGGTAAAAAACCTGCATGTGTTTCAGTGTTCTCGTGTCTGCCGTGCTTCCTATCTTGCATCTACATAAAATGAAGAGATCTCGAAAGAGAACTTTTGACGCTTGTCATAGTCACTTTCGCGGTTTTTCGTACAAACGATACATTACGGCTCTTCGGGCTCTTCGTGAGTGCTTGTGTTTGTGCATCAGTGTTCTTGGACGCATGACTGGGGGGTATTTGTGGGGGTGTGTTTGCATGTGTGCCTGCTTGCATGTTTTTTCCTGTGATGTCCTGTCCTGTCCCTCTTCGATGTGTCTCCACCTTGTCGTGGTGAAGAGGCTCGAGCCTGTTTTATACAAAGGCCGCTAAAAGAGATACAATTCATATGTGGCTGTAATGACCAATAGAGCAAAATGTGGTTCTTATGCGGTTCTTTGGTCTTCGAAAACCACATGCTACTCATTTCATTGTACTATTGCATGACTGTGAAGTAGCAGGACAAAAAGTCTACCGCATGCTACTCATTGCATCATGCCATTGCACGACTGTGAAGTAGTAGAACAAAAAGACTCTTAAGTAAAAAAAAGCTGTAATGACCAATGCAGCAAAATGCGTTTTTTTTGTCTTCGAAAACCTCATGCTACTCATTGCATCGTGCTATTGCACGACTGTGAAGTAGCAGGACAAATACACTACTGCATGCTACTCATTGCATCGTGCTATGGCACGACAGTTAAGTAGCATGGACAAAAATATTTTTAAGTCCAAAAGAAAAGCTGTAATGACCGAATACAGCAAAATGCGGTTCTTGGGTCTTTGAAAACCGAATGTTTTTTCCTGTGATGTCCTGTCCTGTCCCTCTTTGATGTATCTCCACCTTGTCGTGGTAAAGAGGCTCGAGCCTGTTTTATATAAAGGCCGCTAAGAGAGATACAACTCATTTGTGGCTGTTATTGGGTATATTCGTAAACCGCCACGCTACTACTCTCAGCGTACTGACCGATACAGCATAATAATGCGGTCTTTGGGTCTTCGATAACTTCATGCTACTAATTGCATCGTGCTATTGCATGACCGTGAAGTAGCAAGAGGAAATAAGTTCAAAGTCAAATAAGCCTAACACCGAGAGAACAAGTACTACTGTGGAGTATGAAGAGGAAATAAGTACTAAGTCAAATAAGCCTAACACTGAGAGAACAAGTATGTTTTTCGGTTATCGATGAACTTACGCCAGGGTATCGTAAACCCCTGGCATACCTATGACTTACTTACTCAATTTATCTTTGGCTTAATGAGATTCTTTTTACCTTTACCCCTACCCTGATTGCCTTTCTTAACATTGGCATCTTCAGCACTCACTTTAGACCAAGATCCTTTGCATGTCTGTCTTAACTTTAAGCTTTCTTTTACTACCTGCACAGATTCCTCTGCTGATTTCCTAAGACCATGAAATCTGTTACTTGGTGACAGTCTAATACTGGAGCTGAGGTAAGCTTCCTCTTTTTTACCTAAAACAACTGTCCAGCTTACCCCCAGCATTATGCTTAAGGGCTGTAGCAAAAGGCACGGATTCCCCACTGTGAGAAGGGCCTGGCTGTGACTCAAACACTACCAGCCTTTCCATCAGCCAAGCTGTCTCTGCCTCAAGCTTCACCACCTTATCCCATAGCTCATAATCAACACCCATCATAGCCATGCATTGATTCTGAGCCTCAACCTGTTTCCATATTTACAATAGGTAATGACCCACAGAAGACTCTTGGCACTACTGAATATGGTTGTCCATTGTCCAGTACAGACAGGCAGTCCTTGCCTCATTTAGACAATGACGGTCATCTACAGGGACAACTGGCTTGCATTGGTTATAGTGCAGATGACGTGGAGTTTGTTGGACATGAAGTGGAGGATCCTAGAAGGCCTCAAAGAAGCATTTTTGCTGGGTGGAGTAAGAGAAAGATTGAAGAGGATGGTGTTGAGATTGATGCTCTCTGTAACAACAAAACGATCTTGGCCCCTCAAGATTAACCTTTACTTTTGGCTTGACTTGTGTGCATGGAATTGCACAGAAAGAAAGGTATTCTGCCCCTTTGGGCAAACACACCTTAAAACAGGCTTGAGAAAATCCTACATAGAAGGTTAACTCATGACCTGTAACAGTCCGAATTTCTTGGACATTTATTGAGGAACCTAAGAATGTACCTGTAGAATGAACCTGTAGAATCAACATGGCTGACTTGCTGCTCAATTTTCAAGCCATGGGGTTTTATGACCCTGTACATGTTTTACAGTGGTACTATGGCTAGAAAGACATTGTGCCTTCCGAGAGAAAATTCGAGGCAAAAACTCTGGCTCAGAGATGGATTGGGACAGCCACGGGAGCTTACGGGAAAGTTCTGCTGAAGAATTTTCTGCTGTATGTGGAGCACCGTCTGGATATGTGCTGGTCGCAGATGAAAACAGTCATGATACACCATTTTAGCTATGTTGGCCAGACTCGGGTTTTCTTTTTGAAACTTGCTAAGCTTCGGCAGGATGCAACCGAGTCAGTTCAGGTGTTCTATTGGCACTATGTTGACTTAGTGGGGCAAGGCAGTCCAGGGCACTATAACACAACCTATACAAGTCCTAGCTTGTAGCTTTTAGCTACAAGTACTGTAACACAAACTGAGCAGCAAAATTTGTAACTGCATTCTACTAGACTTGTTATTACTATCATAACTAGTCATTTTCTTTTTTAGATTTCAAATGGTGTTATGTTTATTATTTTAATATGAAAATTAACAAACTGTAATCAGTTCAAAGTTGAAAACTACTTGTTTTTTACTTTCTGTTTTAATTTAAAGTTTACTTTTATGATGGTTTTTTCCCAATCTGCAGTTTTGTGTTTAGTTGTCATGTTGTTAAGTCTATTAGATTTATTATAAGCCAAAACATTTTCAAACTTTAGCTGAATTTCTTTTTAAATTCAAAAGTATTTAACTCTACAAAATCGTTTTGTGGCGGGTACCTGTATGCCTTTCTCATGCCTACATCATTGTAAGCCACACACATCCATATTTCAGAAAATTATACTGTGTACATGAGAATGTCCTATGAACATGAACTAACACTCAAACAACATGTATTCATTTCAATTCAATCAAGTACACCTGCAATCAGTTCAAGCAGGGGGAAACAATTACCAATCACAAATGGTTGTCACTGATACCAGGCATAGACATTATCGACAAATTGAACTCATCCTAAAACAGAACTATGTGCTGGAAGAGCATTCCATAGTCTAAATACATTTGGAAAGAAAAACCACACATATACATCAGTGCTAGTTCTTATTTCTCTAATAGCCTTTGGATGGCCATTTAAAGATTTATAGGGGTTTATAGTAAGAATTTAATTTAACAATGATCTGGTGACTGGAACTAGCAAGCATTCAACAAGGGCAAGGCATTGTTCAGCTCTATGGTTCGCTAGTAATTCCCACTTAAGTTCATCTAGCATGAGGGTCACACTGTCAGAGTACATGTATTTAATTTTAACGAATCTTGCAGCCCTATGCTGTACCTTTTCTATTTCATATGTTAGGTTAGCTCAATAAGGATTCCAAGTTGGTGAACAATATTCTAATAGAGGTCTGATAAGAGTAAAATAACAGACTTCTTTTACATTTTCTTTACAACCACTGTACGCATCGCAAAATTTGCTTTGCTTTGCTTACTGCTTTTGTTATATATGTTATGTATTTTGCATAACAGAAGCACATGGAAAACTTATTTACCCCGGATCTGGACCATGTAACACAACTGCTACAAGTTCTACAGGTTGTAAAGTGTAGCTACAAGTATTCGGCTTGTAGCTACAAGTGAAATGCCACTCAAGTACATTTATTCTGTAATTCAAACTTATTAACTTGTAAGTTGTGTTACAGAAACCTTAACAAGTGTTAACATAAATATACAATTTTATATATCGAATTCAGATGGAGCTATCCCAAAGTTGAAAACAGCTTTGGCTGGAAAACCTTCAGGAAGCAAGTATGCAAATATAATGGGGGATAAGCACCATTAAAAGTTTGAGCGGCTGGTAAACCTTTGAGTGTTGCTAGGTCCACTTCGACTCATGGTAAACCCTCTTCGCATGGAAAAAAAATGATAAAGCAAAAAAGGGAGCTACAATGACTCTGGCAGGTAAATTCTAGGGGATGGTATGCAAGGGTGCTAAAATAGACAAGGGTGACTCCAAGCATGCAGGCTGAGAACCAGTCAAACTATACCCACTATGGCACATTTTGCTAGTCTGCTCATCCCTAATCCCTCAAGTTGAGCAACAGTGTTGGATCTGTTGATCCAGCAGGTGAGTATACTTCTCTGGGTTAACTGCCTCTACTTCAAGGTTGGAGAAGTTCTGCCAACAAATTCAATGCCAAAGGTGTTGTTGAATAACTTACTTGGTCTGAGAAAAAACCAGCCGAGAAGAAAGGGGTACTAATACCATTGGTATTACTTCCTTGGGGACCAATTCCAGATATGTGGGTAGCAAACCTACCACCTTACATCAGAAACAACATGGTTGCATTCAGTTGTTGGAGCTGTCTAGTGTTGATCGTCATCAACTTGGTTTAGCAATTACTTTGTTTAATGGATGTCATGGGACTAGGTGATGGGCATGTGCATATGGTTCCTGCACAGCCCCACTAAACCAACAATCTCTGAAACTTAATCTGGGAGATAAGCTTGCTGAGTAAATAACTCTCTCAATGCCAGGTAGTGAGGTTAATCCCATGGTCTGCTTGTGGACCTCCTCACCAGTGAGGTGCTGCTTGATGAGGACAGTCCTTATGATACAGTGTTTTATCTGGGTCTTGGGTGGCAGAACACTCAAATGTGTCTGTGGTGAGCATATTAGTGGACCACAATATGGATGAGCTCTGTGTTTACATAAATTCCAGATTTGCCATTCGTTAGTTAAAAAGCTTACAGGCTAAACCCTAGACTATTTCGAAACATTCCCATGATGGAAAGGACAAGTTGAAAAAGTTGGCATGGCCTGGTCTGGCTCTTTCTTGAATTCAGGTGGAGCAGATCACTTCCTGATGGTGATCTGGTAGGCTGCTTGGAGTAGGCAGCCAGGCTTCACCCCTTAGGTTTCTACTGGATTCTATGAGGAGAGGTGAAGTTGTTTAGGAGTAGTGAAGTGAAGATGAACAGCTGGAGGCTGGGCCAAGACTCCAGCCACGTGTTTTAACAGCTAATGTGTTATTTTGTGTAACGCCTACTGGGCAAGTTGGCCAGCATTTCTGTAAAGAGACAATTTATGAGTATTTACACCTGTGTATTCTGCAAACTAAAACAGATTTTAACTCAAAATTAAATTGTGATTATGCTCAAAAAATGAATGAATTTTAAATTATTTTTTCTGATTTACATGTATTTTCAAAACACAACATTTGCCACTTAGAAACTCTGCACCAGGTGAAAACATGGATAACGATTCCTCAGTTAGAATGAAAAAAAATAACATGATTTAATGGCAGCTTTTAATCAGGTGCAAACCTGATGAATAGCACACAGTTCAAAAATTCTTAGAAAGTTGTAAAAAGTCACAAGAAGAACTTGTAAATATATGAAAGGGAGTAGCTTGTACTCATCCTCCCAAATCAGGATAGAGTGAGATACCATAATATACCATGTTCAGGGCATTCCTAAAAACAAATTGTCACCCCAAGCAGAGTTTATTCAGCACAAAGCAGGGTCATTTACAATAGAAAACAATGAACAGCACAAAGGCCCATAAATATGACCAGAGCCTCCAGCCATGATGTATCTAGATCCAGCACTCTTTTTTGAAGCAGCCTGGGAATTCTCCCTGACTGCGTCATTTTTCCAAGATGCCACCTGGTGTGGAACCTGAATTAAAACAACTCATGTTGGTAACAATTAGGTTGTAAAAGAAAAAGGTCCAGGCTGGGCACAAATGGCAGTCAACCATTGCATTACCATAAAAATGAGCATATGCAATCCAGGATTTTGTCTTCACCCAACATTTTGGTGGTATGTGCAGACCAGGCTGTCACAACATTCTCAACTTTTCTGTTCAACTCAAGAACAGGCAACCTATACTCATTACCTCTGAGCCTATTTCCTCTAAATGTACAAGAAAGCAACTTATTAATTTATCATGTCCGTTTAAGTCATTTACTACTTTTTGCAATAACTGAGATAGTTCAGAATTTTATTGTTCACTTCAAAACCCATTAAAATCTTTTTATCAAGCAATATCATTATTACCCAAAACCTATTTAAAGATATAAAGTAACTCATTACCAATACCAAACATGTTACAAAATGAAAACATACACAACTTCCAAACACTGAAAAATGATGAACTTAATGCAAGGTTCTCAGCCAATTACTTTGTTTCCACAATGAAGACCCAACAATATGTTTGTGCAGAAAAGTGAAATAGGAACCAACTGAAAGCATGTGGCAAACAACATGGTGCACAGTAAATTAATAGACAACCCTTGTTTAAAGTTGATAGGTTGATGAGGCAGCACAAGTTAAGAGGAGTAATCCAAATTGATCTCAGAGGCTCTCTATCCTTTTTGTTCAAATTTGAGATCTTTTTATTTTATTTGGGATTAACTAGGCTTTACCTCATGAATGCATGTTACTGGTTAGTTTCATAATTATTTTTCTAATAATGTTAGTAAATAATAAAAAAACAATATCTCATGAGATACATATAAAAATAGTGGACATACATAAAAATCATTTAAGAAAAAAATTGTTAAAAAATATGAAAAAAACATCTTCAACCTTTAAGATCTCTTTACACGTACAAATTTATAAATAATTTTAAATTTAAATATATAAATTTAAACATTTCGAAAATGCATGTAAACAACACCATGAATGTTAAATTATTTGTTCAAGGTTGCAATAATGTCGAAAATGTTCTATTTTTCTGAACCTTCTGCACATCCCAGGATCACCATCATTATTATGTAATTTACAAAACTATATAGGATGTGCTGTGCAACATAATTAGCACTCCTTTTTGCAACTTTCTTGTCTAGAAGGTCATAAGATCACAATTGTGGCAACCTGGTCTGCTCAATTAAAAAAAATTGATTGAGCAGACAAACTCTCTATGAAGTCTGCCCAGCAGAATACAGTAGTCTGTTAGGCGGATGCCACTTGGGACTTTGCTGGAGAAATGCCATACACCAAAAGGATCTCGTCCTTCAAGAACTTCACAACACATGCGGCCATGGATTTTTGCACCGCCCTTGCCATGCCGTACTGGGTGAAATAGTCAACCATGATCAGAACATAGGTGACTCCACCGACAGAGGCAGGAAACGGAACAACAAAGTCCAATCCCCAGGTGTGAACTAGGTACTGCAGCACAATGGGTTGCAGAAATCCCTGACTTGCTCGTTGACACCCGAAACACGAATTATCGTATTTGGCGGTGTCCCGCTTCATACCAATCTAGTAGAAGCATGATTGCAGTCTTTGGTAGGTCTTAACATCCCGAAGTGACCGGCTTCGAGTGTCATCTAGCTTCCCCTTCATGATGCCAGAACTACCAATACAGTTTGCAACCGATCCTGGATGGACCTGATGGCATACAGCATCCCGTCTGCCACCACAAACTGGACCCGGAGGGTCGAGTTGGGGTCAGTGGAAATGTCATTCACCACTTTGGATCACCAGCTATCAGCTGCCTGCTCCTTGACCCAATCCACCTCCAAATGGATTCGGTAAATCACCTCATTTAAGTCAGCTTCGATGCATTCAGGCAAAAAAAGATCCTCAACATCATGCACAGGATACCGATTCAAAGCATCAGCATCCTCATGGAGTGTCCCTTTCTTGTACTGCACCTTAAACCGGTACTCTTGCAGTTGCATCTGCCAATGCCCCAACCTGCCTTGCTGGTTTTGGCTGTCTGCATATAACAAAGAGCATGATGATTCGTCACGATCACAAACTCCTGTTTAAAGCGGTAACGATGGAATTTGCAGATTCCTGTCACTGTCGTCAGAACATCAAACTCCTGGACTGATCTTACGAGATCCAGGTCCAGAGCAACACCCTCGGCAGTCACTACATGACCGAAATAACAAACTTTGTCAAAGCTAAAGAAACATTTCTTCAGCTGGAGTTTTAGCTTCGCCCCTCACAACAGTCCAAGTACAGTGGAGAGTCTCTTGAGAAACTGCTCGAAAGTGTCCCCAAAGACAATAATGTCGTCCAGGTACAGCAGACAAGTCTCCCACTTATGTCCTGCCAGCAAGAGGTCTAGCACTTTCTGCATCGTAGCTTGAGCATTACAGAGTCAGAAAGGCATTTTACGGAACTCAAAGAGACCTTGAGAGCATAGGAATTGTAACGACCCGACTTGGGTCCGAAACAACACCCTGGCAAATCTTCCCCGACTTACCGGATCCAGACTCCGTTAGGGGCCAGGATCGTAACGCGGGCTGCCCTCCTGACGACGTGTCTGGGTGGCACTGGCCAACCGGAGCCTGCCTCACCGAATGTCGACGGTTGGATGACCGCCGAGCCACGACGAGAAATTACGGTGACCGCCCGATGGGTCCACCGTAGAAACTGGCACGTGAAGAACCGGCCGACAAGCCATAAACAAGCCGGAACAGAATGGTGGTGGTACGGGGATGCGTAACCATAAACCCAAACCCTCCTCGCGGAACTTCCCCAAAGAATGACACAGACACAGTGTGGTGAGTGAAAATAATAAAGATAATTTATTCAAAAAATAAATTGATAAAAACACTCACTTAATTAAGGCAATATCTGCTGGATGAAATTATCCAGCAGAGAGCCAGCCAAAGAGATGACTCGAAAGATGATATTTATTCAGTGGAATAAATATAAGCAAGTGCATAAACACTTACTATAAAAGGCAATAATCTCCTGGTTAGTCCAGCCAGGAGCTGAGGTGTAACACACCTGAACACCACAGAAGATGATGAATAATGGTGGCCATCTTGGCCACCTGATCAGAAAGAGCACCAACAATCACATGCACAAGCATCAAGGAGTCTAAGACACACTGCCCAGAATATAACGGCCACTGCCAGTTACCCGTGCTGGCCATTTTGTCGTCTGCCTGTCTTTTCAACATCTGGCTCAGCCATTCAGACCTGCCAGTAACACAAATGACCAGAATATAATGGCCGCCACCATTATATACCCCAAGGCTGCTCCACCTGGGGGAGGACAGTAACCCTTGCTGGCCATTTTGTCATCTGTCTGGCAGCTAAATAGCCAGCCTAGCAGATGACAAAGGAGATTTAGTTCTGCTCCAACACAAGGAGCAAAACTGGGTTGTCACAATCCTCTCAACTTCCCTGATCCGCCCCGGGATTTTTTGAATTTGAATTTGAAAAATTACTCTGCAAGCAGCCATAAAGGACTATGGCAGAGGGACAAGAGTCCAAGTGCAGCATAGTAAATGCATTGTCAAAACCAGAAAATATAAAACCCTATTGATATAAACCCAACAACAATTTCAATATTTTTTAATGCTGCAAATATATGCATTGTCAAAACAAAACAAAATTATGACTCCCATAAAATACGTTTTTCCTGCACAAAATCCCCAGCAAGCGAGTTCCATTGTCGAATCGCCCTAGAAACAATTGACCAGTAATAAGAATCTGTTCGTGCAAAAATCTTTCCAACTTTGTTAGAGTGGTCACCCCTATCCAAAATTCCTGCAAAGTTTACTTGAAGTAGGTTTAGGGCCTTTTAGCATTCGATTAAAGATATTAAGACTAAAATCTGAACGTCTTGCAAGTAAACTATCCCAACCAAGCTCTGAAAGCATTTTAGTTACACTATCGGCATATCCATATTTACCACAAACAAACCTAGCAGCAATGCGTTGGACAACTTCTATAGAGTGAGCTAAGTCTTCAGTGTGGGAATTTCACACGGAGCTGCAGTATTCTAGATAGGGATGTACTAATGATTGATATGCTATACACTTTACCTCCCTGGGACACCTTCTTAGAATACGTTGACTAAACCTAAGCATCTGCATAGACTTGGAAATAATCTGTTCGACATGCAGCTTCCAAGAAAGTTTAGCTGTAATCGTTACCCCTAAATATTTATAAGAATCTACGTTAATAAGTGGAATGGCCCCTATTCTATATGGAAATATTATTGGATTTCTTCCCCTAGCTATCCTCATTACACAACATTTTCCCTTATAAAGTTGAAGTTGCCATTTAAAACACCATGCCTCTATTGCTTTCAAGTCACTATCAATAATATGGCAATCATTGTCAGAGGTAACCTCACGATAAATTATTGTATCATCTGCAAATAGCCGGCAACTGCTGCTAATTTGACTGCTGAGGTCATTGATATATAAAAGAAACAGAAGTGGACCCAACACACTACCCTGAGGAACCCCTGTTGTAACCCCTATCCAGTCAGATTTGGACCCACATGCAACAACCCTTTGTTTCCTGTCACTTAAAAAAGAATGCACCCATTTATACACATGTTCACCCAATCCATACCCACTAATTTTTGTCATTAGTTTTGAGTGAGAAACTGTGTCAAATGCCTTGCAGAGATCAAGAAAAACCAAATCAATCTGTCTAAAATTTTCTGAAGGTTATCAACTAAAAGAATAAGCTGGGTTTCACATGAATGCCCCCTAAGAAACCCATGCTGGTTATCACACAAAAGATTGTTTTTCATAAGAAAATTCATTGAGGAGGAATATATAATATGTTCAAGGACCTTGCAAACTATCGAGGTTAAAGACACGGGTCTGTAATTAGTTACCTGAGACTTGTCTCCTGATTTAAAAATTGGACTAACATTAGCTAATTTCCACATATCTGGTACAATACCTACATCTAAACTCTGTTAAAAAATTAACTGAAGGTATGGACCCAACTCTTGTGCAAGATTTTTTAAAATGATAGCATACATCCCATCTGGACCACAGGTTTTATTTGAGTCTAATTTTAGAAGTTGCTTGACTATCCCATCTGCTGTTATTACAATTTGATCCATACAAAGAGATGTTGAAGGAAAACTCTCATGTGGTATGCCAACATCAATTGTGAAGACCTTCTTGTATTGTTCATTTAATAAGGTAGCTTTCCCTACTGGATCTGAAACAAGCTTCCCATTTGTGTCAACCAGAGAAGGAATAGATTTTCTACTTTGCCTAAAGTTCTTGATGTAACGCCAAAATAGTTGTGGGTCCGTTTTTAACCATTCTCCAAGCGTTTCTGTTTTAAAATTATCGTGAGCTAACAATATTTCCCGTTTCGCTGCTGTGCGTGCAATATGGAATTCATTGGAATTCACTAATTTTGGGTGATTTCTAACCCTATTCCTCTATAATCGTTGCTTACTAAGAGCCCTTTTAACTTTGCTAGTGTACCATACTGGTGTGGCACAGTCTCTAACTACCTTGGTTGGAATCAAGGAGGAAGACCCACTTAAAATTAAACTATGAAATCGTGACCAATTCAAAGTCACATTTTGAGGATGAAAACATTCTTTAAATTTATGAAAATTATCTGTCAAATGTGATTTAAAACCATCCCAATTACATTTGTTAAAAAGAAACACCACGCTTATAACCTCAGAAATTTTTTCCACACATGCATTAACATCACCTAAGACAATCTGATGATCACTAATTCCCCCTGATACCCTAATATTGGATAATAACTCCGGACTATTAGTCAGTACTACATCAAGAATTTTGTCATTTCTGGTTGGTTTAGTTACAACCTGTTCCATAGAATAAGTATTCATACTATCTAAAAATGAAACTGCTAATGGCTTGTCACTGCCACTGATCACCGTATGCATTTCCCAGTTGATGTTTGGAAAATTTACATCACCTCCTAAAATAATCATTGGGCTATGGTCTTTACGATGAAGAGTGTCCAAAGTTCTTACACTAGTGACATCTGCTATGGAGGATCCCGGTGGCCGATAGAAAGAATATAAAAACACCTTTTTACCATTCTTTAGCCCTAAACTACAACATACTATTTCACAGTCTGTTTCAAGACTTGTTTCCCTGCAATTATGAAATATTTGTGAAATAGCTATGAAAACCCCACCCCCAGAACAACCAACCCTGTCTGTACGGTACATTGTGAAACCATCTGGAAATATTTCCCCATTATCAACAGTATCATCAAGCCATGACTCTGTACCAAGAATTATATTGCAACCAGTCTCCTCAACTGCCGCAATGAACTCAGGAACTTTGTTTCGTAGACTCCTACAGTTAACCACCATAACCTTTACATGTGAAGGTATAGCTGAAGTGGGTTTTCCTAAATGATTTCCTTCCTGGAGAGTGTTTGAAGAAATAATACCTGAAACAAAGGAACTATTGCTCCCAGCAACAAGCTGTGGAGCATTCATATTAGTATCAACCCCCCATAAAGCATTTGCACCTAAACCCCAAAACCTTACCCTAAAAAATGCTTAACAAAATCAAATATCTTTTTACCCACAATCCTACCAGCCCTGTAATTAAAATGAACCCCATCCCTACTCGAGGAACCCCCAAAATTGAGCATAGCTGCCCTCCAGTCTATTACCTAGGCCCCCACCTTACTACATGCTTCATTTAATCTATCATTTACATAACGTGCCTTACGAGTAATGGAATACGAGTACGGGATCAGGTCAGTCGAGCCAGCAAGGATTGCTCCTGTGACCCCCACTCAGCTTAAGGCTGAATTCATCGGCGGTGGAACCACCGGACTGCCCAACTACTCTGATATCCACCGAAGTGCCCACCAAAGGCTTATCCGGGTGTTACGCCACCCATGTCCGATATCGAACTCAGTCCCTCTTAGCCTTGCCTCCTCCTGCCGTCGAAACACCTCGATAGCCAGATGGCCTCGATGGCCATTCACTTGCGGATGGTACGCCGTCGTGTGGTGCTGCGCTATATTATAGCGCTCCCTGAACTTTCGCAAAAGTTTGCTACAGAACTGGGAACCACGATCCGAGATGAGAGTTGTCG
Organism: Brachycybe producta; assembly: GCA_036925085.1. Classification (NCBI taxonomy): domain Eukaryota; kingdom Metazoa; phylum Arthropoda; class Diplopoda; order Playtdesmida; family Andrognathidae; genus Brachycybe; species Brachycybe producta. Next base: position 632,035 of record JAUPFP010000026.1, on the reverse strand, counting down.
GTGTGTTATACAAAAACAAGATCTCCTCTTTCAGGAACTTGACAACACAAGTGGCCATAGCCCTTCGTACTGCCTTTGCCACGCCATACCGGGTGAAGTAATCCACCATGATCAACACATAGGTGACTCCACCCACGAATGCAGGAAACGGCCCAACGAAGTCCATTCCCCAGGCATGAACTGGGTACTCTGGAACTATCAGTTGCAAGAATCCTTGAGCTCTTGTGAACTGTCGTACTCTCTGACACACTAAGCATAATTTAACATTATCCACCGTGTCACGTTTCATACCTAACCAGTAGAAACGAGTATGCAACCGTTGGTATGTCTTGTACACTCCGAAGTGACCAGCTTTGGAGCTATCGTGCAACTTCTGCAAACAGAAGTGGCGGACACGACCGTGGCACAACCAACACAGTTCTTGTGCAATCCTGTATGGATTTGAAGGCATACAACAATTTGTTTGCCACCACAAACTTGAACCGAAGGTTCGAGTCGGTGTCGGTGAAGAGCTCAAGCTTCACCTTGGAGCACCAATTGTCATTGGCCTGCTCCATAACCCAATCCACCTCGGACTGGACCCGGTAAATTACCTCACCCACGTCAGCCTCGATGTGTTCAGACAAAGAAGGATCGTCAACTTCATTCACCAGATACCGACTCAAACAGTCGGCATCCTCATGAAGTTTCCTCTTCTTGAACTGAATCTTATACCGGTACTCCTGCAACTGCATTTGCCAACGCCCTAACCTGCCCTGCAGGTTTTTGGCAGTCTGCATATGACAGAGCGCATGGTGATCAGTTACAATCACAAAGTCCAGGTTAAAGATGTAAGGTCGGAATTTACCCACGGCAAACATGATCGCCAAGCATATCTGCTCGGTGACACTATACCGTGTTTCCGGTCCCTTCTTGAGATGGTTAGTATAGGCCAGAACCCAAGGAGCCTTGTCCTCAGGTAGCTTCTGGTATACTACGACACCTAGACCGTACCCACTCGCATCGGTGTGAATTAACACCTCACCACGTAGATCATACATGGTGAGCACCGGCGCTTTTGTTAAAATGCCTTTAACTGCTCGAACGCTAGACCACACTGCTCCGACCGATCAAAAGCCTCATCCTTCCTGGTCAGATCATGTAGTGGCCTTGCGACCTTGGCGAAGTCCTTAATACAAATACGGTAGTAGCCGGCCAGTCCAAGAAAACTTCGGACGGTGGTCACCGTTGTAGGAACACTGAACTCTTCGACTGCTCTCACAAGTCCCGGGTCCGGAGCAACTCCCTCGGCACTCACAATGTGACCGAGATATTTGACCTTGTCAAATCCGAAGAAACATTTTTTCGGCTGGAGTTTCAGCTCCGCCCCTCGTAACAGTCTCAGGACAGTGCTCAAGCATTCGAGAAACTGCCCAAAGGTGCTCCCAAAAACAATAATATTGTCTAGGTACACCAAGCAGCTCTCCCACTTGTGTCCCACCAACAAGAGGTCTAACGCTCTTTGCATAGTGGCAGGAGCATTGCAGAGTACGAAAGGCATTTTTCGGAACTCAAACAGATCTTGAGAGCAAATATATGCTGTCTTCTCAATGTCTTGCTCCGCCATTCTGACCTGCCAGTAACCACTAGCAAGGTCCAGGGTTGCAAAATACTTTGCTCCGGCTAGCAAATCGAGGGCATCTTCGATGCGAGGTAGCTGGTACTGATCCGCCTTTGTCTGGGCGTTCAGTCTCCGATAGTCCACACGGAAACGAAAGCCACCATCCTTCTTGTGAACAAGTAAGATAGGGCTTGCGTAAGGACTATGCGAAGGTTGAATTACCCCTGCATCCACCCAACTACCTCTTCTCGCTCGATCGCACTAGCCACCGGAGCGGTTCTTCGCAATCCTTCTCGCACCGGAGGTAACCCACCGGTATCAATCGTATGTTCGGCGAGCGGGGTTTCCTCCAGCTCTCGGCATTCTAGCAGGAACTCCCAAAGCTGTGCCGCCTCCTCAGGCTTCAGACTAGGTCCGATTTTAAGACACTCTTCGAGAGTGGGTTTCACTTCCGCATTGAGGACTCGGCGACCTTTACCGGTCGCCCCTCTCAACTTAGGCGGAAGCCGCCATGGCCGGCCATCACCTTGAGTCGGGTCTCCCCCTCTCAACTTAGATGGACCGTCCAGTCTCACCACAATGGCTGCCTCCGCAGCTTGAGCCATTGCGACACCCTCCCCTGTTTCGTGGCTTCGGCAATACCTGCCACCGCCAACAGACCACGGCCACCTAAGGCTTTACGATGGGGCTCTATGAGAACCAGCTGACCAGGGCCAGCATGCTCTACCAAGCTCACGGAAACCACCTTCCGCTCATGAGCTGGTAGCCATACGTTCTCCAACAGTCGCAGGAAACAAACATCCCCACTCGTAATAGGAGAACTGGTCTCAGCGAGTTCAGGCGACACAATGTCGACCCACCCATCCACCTTTCCAGGATCTGCAGGCATCCTTTCCGGTATCCCATAAGGCGGGAGTAGCAGAGGCTCCACAAAATCGTGAAGCTTCGCCAACGCCTCCAAAAACGAGTTCGGAAGGGGTGCTTCTTGCGAAGCTGCCTGCAAAGCCTGATCGGCCAGTGCAGCATGAAGAGCATCTGGATGTGCGGTCCAGATGTCTTCCTGGAAATAAATCTTCCGGCTTACAATGTCCACCATCAGCCGAAACCGAGAAGCCAGGTCAACACCTATTATGGCTTCTCCTTCACCCTCAATGAGGAGAAGATGGAATCTGATGGACCTCTCGTGGATTAACATGTCCACGTACATGACTCCTTTTATCTCAATGAAGTACCCGATCATGCCCGTCAGGCATGAGGGGAGGCTAACCTTCTGCACCAGTAGCCTCCTGTGCCACCGACATGCTCATTACCGATACCTCGGCACCGGTGTCGACGATCGACTCAACCAGCCGATCGTTCATTGACACCAGAACACGTGGTGCCCCACGCAAATAAGCACGGCTCTGTAATTCCGGCATAGGCAACCGTCTATGCCCGACATTACTTTTCCGAGCCTCATCCGTCCTCCCATCCACAAGGGATGGTCGTTCCGGATGCTCGAGGGTCTGGGTACCAGTTTCCAAACCAGGAAACCTACCAGGCATGTGCAACAGCATGGGCGCACCAATGCTCAAAGCCCTCGTAATGCCCATACGTTTCGGACCTTCTTCCCCACAATCAGGAAAGAAAGGTGTCACCCAGCTCTCCAGCCAGGCAAGCGCAGCTTCCAATGTGGGGCATGGCTTCAAAAACACCCAATGGGTAATTTCCGGGTCCGCAGACCTTGCCAGAGGCACCCCTGCTTCATGCAAGATTCCCACATACTTGGACACTGCCCGTAGGTACGTCCCTTCTTCACTTCGCTGGCTCTGCCGGACACCTGAGTTTTTAAGCGTACCCGGTCGACTGCAGCTCAGTTCTGCAGTGACCGGTGCCGGTTTAACGATGCACCATCGTTTCTGGCAACGGGTAGATAAAACGTCTGTCCATCGATTATGGTGGACAGACACTCTCGGCCCTGCAGCACCACGGGTACCAGACCCGCCCCGTACTGCACTGCCTGGCTTCTGCCAGGTGTCACCCTATCAACCTGTCCTCGGGCCAAAGCCTCCAGACAATCCTTCTTCAAGTGACCCATTTGGTTGCACTTGTAGCATGGACCTGGTTCCTTCCAGGTGGGACCTCCACCTCCAGCCGATTTGCCAACCCCAGACGGTGCTGCTGTGGACTTATTTTCACCTTGGCTTCGCCGCCTAGTCTTATTACCCTTCTTCCCTCCGGTCTTGGCAGTCGCTTCGTCCGCATTGGACGGAACAGTCGCCTTTGCACCCGAAGGGTTCAAGGAAGACTTAGCAGAACCTTTGGGCTGTGCCACAGCACCCGAGGCCTTGACTGTAGTCTTGGTTTCTGGTACCGTCAAGGTAAGGGTGGGCAACTCACCCGCCGTCAGCATGTCGGCCTCGACCAACATTGCCACAGCGGTGAATGCCCGCACCGTTTTGGCCTTCGATCCCCAGAGCGGTCTAAGGATCGCCGGCTGCAGTTTCTTCTTAAATCGGAGGAGTCGACAAGACTCATCCTCATTAGGAGAAACTCGTTCTGCTAGCTCAGTAAAGCGCCAGTAGAACACCTGGAGCGACTCGGTTGGCCCCTGCACCATTGTTTCAAACCGATCGAAACAGGCCTGAGCCTCATTCGTAGTCCCGAAACGCTGGAACATGGCCTCCTTTAGCTCCGGCCAGGTCAGGTCCGGCTGAAACTCCACCCAACTGGCGTAGTATTCTTCAGCTGGGCCATCGAGCAGGTACGTAAAGAAGCTGCACCTGGCCTCATTCGTCCAGCGCTGAGCCCTCTCTTTGGCTTCGAACTGTCGAAGAAAAGGCGTAATGTCCTCTCGTCCATCATACCGAATGAACGAGTGAACCGGGTTGAAAAACCCAAACGCCTGCATCTCCGACAGGACGGCCGGTGCAGGCATCCATGGCACGGTACTTACTGGCTGTGGTGCCCTGCTCCGGTTCCTCGAAGTCTCAGCATCAAGCTCAGCTTCCGTGGGTTCCACCAAGTGGACCCTCGGCTGCTGAACGGGAGGAGGAACTCCGTGACCAACTCCCACAGGAGTGGTCCAAGTTCCTCCAGGAGGTATCCGCCGGTCATAACTGGTGGTGCCTCTCTCCGTACACCTCCTAGGTGCACGGGCGATGGTGGGAACTGCGGTTGCCCTCCCCGGATCCCATGGATTTCTTCGGGCAGACCTCCCTGCATCCGCAGGTTGTCTATCCCCCCGGAAACTGCTAGGAGTTGTTCCTCGGACCACGATGTCAACAAAGACTCCGTGCCCTCCGGACTACCCAACAAAGTCTCCACCGACTCACTTAAGAGTTCCCCACCACGTCCAACCGGACCGGTGGCAGTGGAGGCCAGGACACTGGCCAAAGGCCGCGTGCCTGTCTCTGCTGGGGTCCTCACAACCCCTTCACCACCATCCAACGGTGCTTCGTCGGTGACTATGCCTCCACGGTGCGATTGCACCGTCACAAAGTTTCTGTACGGAGGTCGGTCCGTAGAGACACCCTCTACGGCACCTTTCTTCCCAGAACCACCGTGTCCATTCCCGCCAACAGCAACCAAACCAGATTGCTGCCCCTCCGGCCGAATACCACGGCCGATGGTGCGGGAACACAACTCCAATCTCTCGCCTACGCCGTTACCCCGACCTACCATCGGGGAGAACGGGGTTTAAGCCGATTCCCACCGTGCGAACACGGACAGAAATGGCCACCACTTGTAGGTGAAAGAATCTACCGTGAAATCCGGTGAATTCACGGACCAAAGTCCAGAAATCACCGTCAAACAACTGTAGAACCGTACCAAACCGTAGTTTCACGGACAAATGTCCGTGTCCCACAGTAACCGTACGGTTAGAGTCTCTTTTCACCGTCTTCGAACGGAGATTCACAGACAACGGTCCGTAATCTCCTATCTACTACCGGTGAAACTACCTTTTTACCGTGTTCGAACGGGGATTCACGGACAATAGTCCACAATTCACTGTCTACTAATGGTAAAACTCCCTTTTTACAGTGTTTGCCCGGTGATACACAGACAAAAGGTCGCAATACACCGTCAAACATTGGTAAAACCGCAAACAACCACGGTATCACGGACAACAGTCCGTGTCCCACGGTTAGATTTACGGTTGGAGTAACTTTCACCGTCCTCGAATGGAGATACACGGACAACGGTTTGTAATCTACCGTCCACTGATAGTGAAACTCCCTTTTTACCGTGTTCGAACGGTGATCCACGGACAAAAGTTTGTAGTCCACCGTCTACTTGCGGTAAAAAGTCTTTTTTACCATGTTCTACCGGCCGTGCACGGTAAACCACCGTGCTACTGGTATACTAGCGGTAAAAATCACCGTTATCCCGCTTTCGAACGGTCCCGCACGGTCAACCACTGTGCTCACCGTTCTAATTACGGGTAACCTAGGGCTTTCCCCGGTAACCACCGCAGTATCACGGACAAACCGTCCGTGTCCCATGGTCCTTTACATGCCCTAAGCCGTTTTCCACCGTAGTACCGTGGACAAATGTCCATGCCCAACAGGCATACTCACGACTCCGGTCTACCGACCCTGACCATGAACCGGTTTCTACCGTAGTTCCTCGGACAACGGTCCATGCCCTACGGTATACTACCGGTTAACTTGGCCGTAGATTGTTTTCATCCGTAGTCCCGCGGACAAATGTCCGTGCCCCACGGTTTACTACCGATCTACCGGTAAAGTTCACGCTCAAAAACTGTTTTTCACCGCTGTACCGTGGACAAAGTCCACGCCCGGCAGTGGCAAACAGTTTCTACGGTTTTTCGACCATCAAGAGCGGCAGCGGTGGCGCTACCCGGCACCTCCACCATTTGTAACGACCCGACTTGGGTCCGAAACAACACCCCGGCAAATATTCCCCGACTTACCGGATCCAGACTCCGTTAGGGGCCGGGATCGTAACGCGGGCTGCCCTCCTGATGACGTGTCTGGGTGGCACCGGCCAACCGGAGCCTGCCTCGCCGAATATCGACAGTTAGATGACCGCCGAGCCACGACGAGAACCTACGGTGACCGCCTGATGGGTCCACCGTAGAAACTGGCATGTGAAGAACCGGCCGACAAGCCGTAAACAAGCCGGAACAGGACGGTGGTGGTACGGCGATGTGTAACCATAAACCCAAACCCTCCTCACGGAACTTCCCCAAAGAATGACACGGACACAGTGTGGTGAGTGAAAATAATAAAGATAATTTATTCAAAAAAATAAATTGATAAAAACACTCACTTAATTAAGGCAATATCTGCTGGATGAAATTATCCAGCAGAGAGCCAACCAAAGAGATGACTCGAAAGATGATATTTATTCAGTGGAATAAATATAAGCAAGTGCATAAACACTTACTATAAAAGGCAATAATCTCCTGGCTAGTCCAGCCAGGAGCTGAGGTGTAACACACCACAGAAGATGATGATTAATGGTGGCCATCTTGGCCACCTGATCAGAAAGAGCACCAACAATCACATGCACAAGCATCAAGGGGTCTAAGACACACTGCCCAGAATATAATGGCCACTGCCAGTTACCCTTGCTGGCCATATTGTCGTCTGCCTGTCTTTTCAACATCTGGCTCAGCCATTCAGACCTGCCAGTAACCACTAGCCAGAGCCAAGGTTGCGAAGAACTTCGCACTGGCCAACAAATCAAGTGCATCATCGATGCGAGGCAACGCATACAAATTCATCTTCGTCTGCGAGTTCAGTTTCTGGTAGTTCACGTAAAAATGAACAAGCAGGATAGGGCTAGCATAAGGACTACGCGAAGGTTGGATAACCCTACATCCAACATTTTCACCACGTCTTCTTTCTCGATCACTCTGGCCGCTGGAGTGGTTCGATGCAATCCTTTTTGCACTGGAGGTTGCCCACTGGTATCAATTGTATGTTCGACAAGAGAGGTTTCACCCAACTCTGTATAGTCGTCTTGTATAAGTATAGTATAAAGTTGTCTTGCCTTACCAGGCTTCAGATTGGGACAAATCTTAAGACTTTCTTTTAGGATAGGAGCCGTCATTACATTGAGGACCTGGCATTCGCCTCTGGACGCCCCTTTCAACTTTGATGTTGCCTCCCCTGGTCGAACAGTTGCATGAGTAGGGCCTCCCTCTCTCAACTCAGATGGCTCTTCCAGCCTCCACAGCTTGAGCCGTGACCACACCCTACTCTATCTCCAGGGCTAAGGATGCCTCTCCCACGTTATCAAGCCAGATATTGTACTAGCCCAACTAGCTGGCTTTGGCAATTCCTGCCACTGCCAGCACACCACGTCCACCTAAGGCTTTGTGGTGAGGCTCCACGAAAAGAAGCTGGCCAGGGCTAGCATGCTCTTCCAGTTGCTCCAATATGAAATGTCGTATGTGGGCTGGTACCCATATGTTCTCCCTCAGTCGCAGGGAACAAACTTCCCCACTTCCGATAGAAGTACTGGTCTCTGGCAGTTCTGGTGAAACTATGTTCACCCACCTGTCAACCCTCAAGCACTGGTGATTCCTCTGGGAGGTGACGTCCCTGAGGCAAGGCCTCTGGTATTGGCGATGGAACTGATTCAACCACTACGGGTTTCCCAAGTGCTTGATCAGTGTAAATGGCTAGAAGGGCATCTGGATGTGCAGTCCAGACATCCTCCCGGAAATATATTTTCCGGTGCACTATATGAACCATCAAGCAAAAGCATGCGGCGTCATCAATGCCCAAAATCACTTCGCTCTTTTATTTTTAAAAGGAGGAGAGACACCTTGATGGTCTTCTGGTGGATGGTCAAGTCCACCTGTGCAACACCTTCTACTATGATGGTGTGCCCACCCATGCTGAGTAGGCATAATATTACTGTCAGTACCTCAATTTCTAACCCATTGCTTGTGCCACCTTCTAGCTTATGACCGATACATCAGTCCCCGTGTCTACAATCATCTCCACAAGGAGGTACGGGTGTAACCAGATGGGTCACCTGAAAAGAGACTGCCCGAATGCTTCGGCAAAAGGCCAGGTTGCACGAGTGATGCCTTGCGAAAGCCAGAAGTTCCAGCCAACATCTGGCTTATAGCGCCGGTTTGGCTGAAGGGTCGTAAGTACCTGGCCACCATTCATGAGGACCAGTTCAACTACCGACTTGTGGAGGACGAAAACCACATAACTGAGTGGTGGGCGACCGGTTAAGCCTGTCATGGCCAGAGTTCTGAACGAGGGACGTACCTCCGGGCAGTCTCCAAGTATGTGGATGTATTGTGCAAGGCAGGGGTGCCTCTGGCAAGGTCCGTCGACCTGGACGTTACAAAGTGGGTATTTCCAACACCATGCTCCACATTGGAGGCCGTGTGCAGTCAGCTGGATCGCTGGTTTGCCCCCTCACCCTACATGCATAGTGGTGAGGTGCTGGATTGTGCCGTCATCAAGCAGGCAGGAGGAGTTGGTGCACCCATACCTCCTGCTGTGCCTGGGATGTTTCTGGTTTCTGAGACAGTGTCCCAGCCTTCTGCACGTCTGGGATTACCGTTCGTGTAGACGGTAAGGTGGACGGGATGCAGAAGGCCGATGGTGGAAACCCACGGGTTCCCATTCCTGAGCTTCAGAGCCGGGCCTATGATGTAGATTCACCCCGTCTGTGGGTGTCGATAAGCGATCGTCTCTTGGAGATGATCGTAGACACCGGGGCCAACGTGTCGGTCCTAAGCATTGCGGTGGCACGAGTGATGGAGTTGCCTATAGAGGAACTGGCATTTCCTTCATTCCTCCATGAAAAGAGTGGGCACTCCATCGAGGTAGTACTGGTCGCAAACGTGGAATTGACCATCCACAAGAAAACCATCAAGGTGCCTCTCCTTTTGGTGAAAAGAGATGGCGAAGCGTTGTTGGGCGTTGATCACGCCTCACACTTCGGCTTGATGGTAGATATCGTGCACCGGAAGGTCTACTTCTGGGAGGATGTCTGGACTGCACATCCAGACACCCTCCAAGCTGCATTCACCAATCGAGCGCTTGGGAAACCTGGGAAAGTGGAAGCAATTCTACCGCCAAAACCAGAGGCTTTGCCTCAGGGACGGCAACTCTCAGTGGTTCCTCCGGTACTCGAGAAGGTTGACGGGTGGGTGAACATTGTTTCACCAGAGCTGCCCGAGACCAGAACCTCTATTCGGGCGCGGAGATGTTTGTTCTCTGCGACTGAGGGAGAATGTCTGGCTAACAGCCCACGTACGATGGGTTGTATCTGTGACGTTGGTAGAGCATGCCGGCCCTGGCCAGCTGCTTCTCGTGGAGCCGCACCGGAAAGCCTTGGGTGTATGTAGTGTTGGCAGTGGCAGTTATTGCTGCAGCTAACCGGCTTGGCACGTACGATATCTGGCTTGAGAACGTGGAGAATGCACCCATTGCCCTGGAAACAGGAGATTGTGTAGCCACGGCTCAAGCTGTGGAGGCTGCCCTTGTGGTAGGGCTAGAAGAGCCATCTAAGTTGAGTTGAGACTCCACTCAGGCGATGGTTCGACCGGGGGAGGCCTCGTCTAAGTTGAAAGGGGCATCCGGAGACGGACGCCAGGTGCTCAATGTGACAACGGCACCCACTCTCGAAGAGTGTCTTAAGATTGGTCCCAATCTAAAGCCTGAAGAGGTGAGACAGCTTCAAGAGTTCCTGCTGGCATGCCGGGATCACTTCACGTTTGACTTCACGGAGTAGGGTGAAACCTCTCTGGTCGAACATACGATTGATACCGGTGGGCAACCTCCAGTGCGAGAATGATTGCATCGAACTGCTCCAGTGGCCAGGGCATTCGATAAAGAAGAGGTGGCGAAGATGTTGGATGCAGGAGTTATCCAACCTTCGCGTAGTCCCTACGCGAGCCCTATCTTGCTTGTTCGCAAGAAGGATGGTGGCTTCCGTTTTTGTGTGGACTTCTGGAAACTGAATGCCCAGATGAAGCTGGATCAGTATCCGTTGCCTCGCATCGATGATGCGCTCGATTCGTTGGCCTGTGCGAAGTTATTCGCTACCCTGGACCTGGCTAGTGGTTACTGGCAGGTTCGGATGGCTGAGCCAGACATTGAGAAAACGGCGTTCATTTGCTCTCAAGGTCTGTTTGAGTTCCGGAAAATGCCTTTCGGACTCTGTAATGCTCCAGCCACCATGCAGAGAGCGCTAGACCTCTTATTGGCAGGACATAAGTGGGAGACTTGTTTGGTGTACCTGGACAATATTATCGTCTTTGGGAACACTTTTGAGCAGTTTCTCGAGAGACTCTCCACTGTCCTTGAACTGCTACGAGGGGCAGAGCTGAAACTCCAGCCGAAGAAGTGTTTCTTTGGCTTTGACAAAGTGCGTTATCTCAGTCACGTAGTGAGTGCTGAGGGAGTTGCTCCGGACCCGGATCTCGTGAGAGCAGTCCAGGAGTTTGATGTCCTGATGACAGTGACAGGCGTCCACAGTTTTCTAGAACTGGCCGGTTACTATTGAAGGTTTATCAAGGACTTCGCCAAGGTGGCAAGGCCTTTGCATAATCTGACAAAAAAGGATGCGTCCTTCGAGTGGTCAGATCAGGGCAAACTAGCGTTTGCTCGGTTAAAAGCATTTTTAACCAAAGCGCCGGTACTCACCATATACAATCCTTGTGGTGAGATAATGATACATACCGACGCTAGTGGGTACGGCTTGGGAGTCGTGGTCTACCAGAAGTTACTAGAAGACAGTGTCCCCCGAGTTCTGGCATACGCAAGCCGGCTCATCAAAGGAGCGGAAACACGGTATTTGGTCACCGAGCAGTGCTTGGTGGTCATGTTTGCCGTGGGTAAATTCCGTCCTTACCTCTTTCACCGGGAATTCGTTATTGTAACTGATCACCACGCTCTTTGCTATCTGCAGACAGCCAAAAACCTGCAAGGCAGGTTGGGGCATTGGCAATTGCAGCTTCAAGAGTACCGGTTTAAGGTTCAGTGTAGGAAGTTGACACTGCACGTGGATGCCGACGCTTTGAGTCGGTATCCTGTTCGTGATGTGGCGGACCTTTCCTTGCCTGAATTCGTCAAAGCCAACGTAGGTGAGGTAATTTACCATATCCGTTCCGAGATGGATTGGGTCAAGGAGCAAGAGGCCGCTGGCTGGTGCTCCAAGGTGAAGAGTGAAATCTTCTGTGACCCCAACTCGAACCTCAGGTTCAAGTTTGTGGTGGCAGACGACTTGTTGTTTGCCATCAGGTCCATCCAGGATCGGTTCAGAACTGTGCTGGTAGCTTCGTAGTCCCAAAGCTGGTCACTTCGGGATGTTTAAGACCTACCAGAGACTGAGCTTGCACTTCTACTGTGTTGGTATGAAGTGGGACACGGCCGAATATGTTAAGTAATGTTTGGTGTGTCAAAGAGCGCGACAGTTCGCTCGAAGTCAGGGATTTCTCCAACAGATTGTGCCGGAGTACCCAGTTGATACCTGGGGAATGGACTTTGTTTTTGCCGTTTCCTGCCTCCGTGGGTAGAGTCACCTATGTCTTAATTATGGTTGAATTTTTCACCCGGTACGGTGTGGCAAGGGCAGTACGAAGGGCCACGGCCGCCTGTGTTGTGAAATTCCTGAAGGACGAGATCATTTCGGTGTATGGCACGCCGAAAGCTCTTGTCTCGGATCGTGGGTCCCAGTTTTCCAGCAAAGCCCTGCTGAAGTTCCGGGAGCGCTATAACATAGCGCATCACTTCACTAAGGCATACCATCCGCAAGCTAATGGGCATACAGAGCATACGAACAAGACCGTAATGGAAACCATCAAGCGGTACCTTGATCCTCTCAAGGAACAGGGTGATTGGTGTTACAAATTATGACCCGCCGTGTGGGCTTATAACACAGCTGTCCAGGAGAGTATGCAGGTTTCTCCGTATCAGTTGTTGTTTGGCCATGAGCCTCGGAAGGAGATTGATAATATCCTTCAGAATGGTCCAGTCCGCGACTTGCCTGACCAGCAAGCCATGGAGGAGCAGGCTCGTCAACGTTTGACGGCCGCTCAAAGGAGGCAAAATGAACGGTATGACACTGGTCGTGTGGAGCCTCCTCTGTATCAGCCTGGAGATCAGGTGTGGATAAGAGATCAGGTTGGGAAGCTCGGCCAGGCGAAGAAATGAAGCTTGGCTTATAAAGCTGAGAGGGGTACGGTGGTTGCGCTGTATTCCGACCTGGTCTACGAGATAGAGTTCGTAGACGGTATGGTCGGAAGGTGCGTGACCGGTTTCATGTCGATAACCTGAAGCCATACATATCCAACTGCACGATGAGGAAGGAAGCGATGGCAGCGATGCCACGGAGGCTTTGGTGAGGAGTAGTGTGACTCCGATGCCAAAGCCACCGTCCATTTCTTCGCAGGAGTCTACCGAATTCAAGGCGGATTACCCCCTCCTCCTTGGTATAATCTCCATCCGCGGAGACCGAGGGTGTATGGGGTATCCTGTGGGTGTCCCTACCGTGATGAGAGAGAGCCGGCAGTCCGCTACTGTGGGCGGACGGCTGGGAGAAGAGGCAGCCGGACATTGCGGTGTTTGGGGCCCACCACGGTTTTGGTAGAAACCCAGGGCGGCCCGTCACCAAGTGCCCGGTCCAGGGTCCGACCAAGTTAGACCGAGGACGGAGAAATCCGTCCGTAAAAACCTCTAATAAAGCTCCCATTACCGTCAAGGTAGGAAAAATGATAGTAAATGTTTCTCCCCACCAGTTCCAGTCTTGGTGTAGGAGAGTTCACCGTCTGACTGCCCCTAAAAAGGCAGACGACGATGAAATCTCCATGGTGACCATGCATGAGGCGGCTGATCGTGTTTTAGCCGCTACTGCACGGCCATTAGCCGCTAATACGGTGAATTTGGTGGCTGGTCGCCATATTGTTTGCAAAAAATATAAACAAAGGATGCCGGCCACACGTGTATAAAAAAAATGCAAATTCACCGTCCTGGAGGCTGCCCATACCTGTAAAAAAAAAGAACTCTAGAAAAAGTAAGTCCCTCCTGCCTGTTGGCAGTTTTTTTATGTGTTGACAGTGTGTTTTACGGTCAAGGACCATATTCACACGTGGTGGGAGTGGTTTCGCCGCCATGACTGTTGTCATGGTGGTCAAGCCACTTCGGAAAGCACTTTTTTGGCGGGTTCAGCCCGTCCGAGCGCCGTTTCGCTTGGGAAGGCTCAAGTTCGATGGTGTTTGGACGGTAAAATCCCACCAGGGAGTGGTTTTCACCGTTCGAAAGCGGTAAAACACGGTTTTGACAGTGAATTGCCGACATTGGACGGTCAAAGCGGCATTTTGCATGGTAGAAATCGGTGCAAAGTCCTTTCCGATGGTAGGAACTCGGTGAAATGGTGTTTTCACCGTCCGAAAGCGGTTAACCATGGTGTTTACCGTGGTTTACCGACTTTGGACGGTGGAAACCGCGATTCGCACGGTGAAAACCCGCGGAATACCCTTTCCGACGGTTCCGGAAGGGGGAAAAGTGGTTCTCATCGCACGGAGACGGTAAAGCACGGTCGTGACCATGAATTGCCGACTTTGGACAGTGAGAACGAGAATTCGCACGGTCAAAGTTTGTGAAATTCACTTTTCTGCGGTAAAAACTTGTTTTTACGGGTTGTTCCATTCTGTACAGGTCCACCACGGAGAAGGAGAAGGAGGAGGACAACGGGAGCGGCCGACGGTCTACCTCTCAGCCAATTGCATGGTGGAGGACATTTAGTCATTGACACGGTGATGGATATCAAAACCACCATTGATTCGGTGGTTGACGCCTCAAAGCAGTGGCGGAGCCATAATGCCTCTTCAGAGGAATTTTCGGAGTCTGACGGGAGTTGTTAGACCTCCGTGGGTAAACCGTCGAGTACGGGATCCCACGGAGTTCTTCCCGTTGATCTAATGTCTTTGGAGGCCGTGGCTGAGTCCTTGGCCGAAGAAGAAGGCTGCTTGGATCGGCTAGATGAAGCTCGATGGGACATGGTCCAGGAAGGTGGTTTCCTGGCCGGGGCCCGTTGATTCTTCATCGGGGAAATTCCCACCATGCAGGTGAAAAAGGATGGTGCAAAGAAGCGCAAGGAGCCGTACGGCTCGGAGCCGTACGGATCACTGCTAGGGCCAAGGCTCTCGCAGAGAAAGAGGCTAAACTCAAGGCTCAGGAGGAGGCGTTGAAGAAGTTCACGACTGCTCTAGGGCTTCGAGCTGAAATTCTCGCCCATCCTGACGGTTATCCAGGGGCTGCCTGGCCAGAGAAGCCGGCTGCTGTGTCGGGCCCGCCCGAGGCAGTAGCTGGCAGCTAAGGCTAACAGTCAGACAACCCGAAGAGGAACCGGCAAGGGGAGAAGAAGGCTGCCCAGCCTCCTTTACCCGCTCTCGGTAAAACGGGGAAATCTGTGAGTCGTGGTGGTGGCAAGAGACAAAAAAGATCCCGCCCTTTCACTCCACCAGTTGCCAGAAGCTCGAGAGGCAAGAAGGCCAGGTCCTCAGGTCGAGGAAAGGCCTTCGAACCTCGGAAGCCTGAGAGCTTGGAGGACAAGCTCAAACGGCTTCAAGCTCAGACAGCGAGCTTGCACCGACAGATCGCACGTGCGGTTGGTGCAAGTGAGCGACAGGAGTTTGAGTGCCGAGCTGCTTAGTTCCCTCCCCTGCAGGGAATACCCGCCCGGAGTCCGCTCAAAACAGGGGAACCTCCTGTCGGTCGTGGCGTCCCGCTGATTGCGAGTGCCACGACCATTGCTGGCCAGAAGCGAATCGCCGAGAGGGATGCTATGCAGGCTTCCAGTGCACCTGCCCGTGGTGCTCTGGACCAGAGGTAAGCACTGAAAAACCACTAAAACATCTGAAAATAGAAAAGTAGTGGCCAGTATAAAGTGTACAGTGAAAGGAAAGCACCAAAGAAAAAAGTCGCTAAGAAAAGAAAAACCGCAGCAAAGAAAGCTTCGCATCAAAAAAAAAGAAAAACTAATAATTTTGTGAATCTCCTCCTATAAGCATGAGTGGCTTTCTCGTACATAATGACTCGGGGCCCGGAATGAGTTGTGAATTGGATATTTTATCGTGCCCGCAATGCAAATGAGTAATCGGGATGACTGCATTAAGGAATACCATCCCGTGAACAGTATCGTAGACAAAAGTACAATAAAGTTTGATATAATGGGAAATGCCAATGAATTACATGCATACTATGTAGCATAAAAATGGACGATGATATCGATAGTAGTGATGCCACAGAAGAAGATGGTGTCCCCGATGAGGAAGTAAACAAAGAGTGGCCAATGATGCTAATATGCACAACAGAAATATGTGGACAGAGGAATACATCAAGAGAGATGACCACTAGCCTCACACCACTATGGATCTGGGTCCTATTATTTATATTCTTCATTGCTGACAGCTTTGCCCATGTGTTGTGCACATGTATCGGCACTATTTTTAATCATCTTAGCATCGGGAAAAGTTTTTCAACTATCTATATCGAGCCGATTTTGAAAAGCTTCATTTTATTCGTGTAAAGTTTTGATTTTATCGTAAAAAATCGTGTTTCGGATCGAGACATTGAAAAAAGAAAGTTCAAGAACTCAACAAAAGAAATTAGGGCAAAAGAAGGAGCCAAAAAGTCATCAAAATTTCAGTCTCCCCTTAGAAAAGCAGACAATATAGCTCACCTTTACAAGCTTTATATGACGATGTGGCCACTACCAGGCAGGGTGGGAGTCACAGTGTTTGTGGACCCACCTTGTCGGGTCATGTCCACAAAGAAGAGCAGGTTTCAAGAAAAGAAGAACTGAGCCATGTTCCATTGTACCAATGCCAGGCGGCCCAAAAATGGAGTTCGAGACTGCGCCAGTTGCATTAGAAAAGGAGATCAACGATGGGTTGTAGTACTATACAATTTTCCCCAACATCTCCAAGGCAGCCAAGAAAAGACAATCAAACAAAATTTTGAAGGGGTGCGTTGGCACTGGCCAACCCAACATTTATAAGGCCATAAAGCCCGGAAGAAGCCACGAAAGTGGGACAGAATAACAGCCAAGAATGGACGGACGATTTGACTCCCACCGACTGGGAGCAACACCATCAAAGAAACCGTCCTCCAGTTTCTCATTGACAGATTAACGAGATATGGGATGAACAAGGCAATTACGTACCCAACAGCCAAGCCCTGAAGGATGCAAAGAAAGCATATGTTGCGTTGGTAGAGCCTGCAGCAGCCCGTGTGAAGACAACAGCTGTGCCTCCCTTGAAGAGACTGGTACCGCTCACCAGTCCTCCTGCAACAGCAGCTGCATCGGTCAAAATCCTCCAATGAAAAAAAAACAAACCTAGTAAATGCCACCGAGAAGCCAAGCATCGCCATTAGAGAGGGCCCACGGAGTCCGCTGTGGCCCACCTCAAGAAAAGAAAGGTAATGAATCACCCCATCATTGGGCAAGTCATCACCATCGAACAGAAAGTCGAAAATAAGGTCGCAGAGGAAGCCAAGGACGTCCTCTATATCGATGAGGAAGAAATGGATCTCTTGGAACCAGCAGACACAGGCCCTGAAGTACTGAAGTTGTATGTGCAGCTGAAAACAACCAAGTTGGACGATATGCCAATATACCAACAGATTCATGAAACCGTTACCAAGAGCAACTGCATCATCTCATCGATCTCACTGTTGAATACAAGAACCAAGGACTGTCTTTGATCAATAATGTCTTCAAAACTAATGGTGGCCAATGTATTGTGTTATACGACAGCATGGTCAGAAAACTGAAAGGAACATCTCTTCTGGAAGGATTCGGAAATTCCAGCCTACCAGAAGACCTGCTGGTACACGGCATTCGACATTGGAGGCAGCCAAGGCCACTCGTCAAGCAAAACCTTATCAACAGAAGGTTACGAACTAGGCTCCGATCAGAAGTCAAATGTATCTTTTCGTATTGTCTCCGGTAAACATTAAAGTGAAAGCTGAAGTGAAGACTGAACTCAAGTCAAAGATCGAGCCAAAGAAAAAGCCAGGTGCCATCCCCAAGAAGAGACCGGTGAAGGAGTGTCTGGGGTTGCCATTAGGAACCCCCACGAAGTCCTTGAGGGCCCCTGATGGTAAGCCCATAATGAAACCTCGACAATGCATCCGAGAAGAAGAGACGGTAATGAACAAACCTCCTGGTACAGTGGCAGAGACAGCGATTGCCACTGAGATGTCAGTACTTATGGTTGTTTGACTGTGGTGAGAAGTCGCCCCCAAACCGACTACCAGATAGACCCGAGCAGTTCATCATGGCTTTAGTCGTACATGGCCATCCGAATCTCATAGTCGTGGGAGCCCGGGATTGAGATGTCACTGTCTTCCACTACACCGATCACTTTAACATGGAGAAGGAAGACAAGTCCTTTTACGAATATGAGTGTGAGTACCTATTAGGATATATTCCTTAGTTAGGGAACAACTTATTACATGACCACAAGACTTGGCTAATTTTTAAGCAAAATTCTGAATTGTTGTTTTTGATAAGTAGGATGGTGTTTTTTCTGCAAATCTTGTACTGTGTTTTTCAAAACAGTGTCATTTAGCAGGTATAGCTGACAATGTCTTTGTCTTGCAATGCTTCATATTCTTCACAGTAATGTCTTTTTCCATAGTTGTGTGGTTTAGTGTCTTAACCATTCTAAGGTTCACATGGCCCACACCAATGGCGTTCTATCAAACTGCTCATTGTAATGAAATATTTTGACAACAAAATTCCATTGATTTGAAGACTGAAATGCACTGCTAACTTTATTAATGTTAATTTGGGAAATAACTTAAATTAACTATGAATCAAATAAAAAAGCAACAAGCTAGAAGAGCAAAACTGATTTAATCTAAATTTACGAGCTCATACATGAAAGATAACTATTTATACAGTTTTTATGAATTGAGTTACTTGTGGCAAAATCTTAAAATATAATCAAGAAACAGTTTCCAGCTTTGTGACGACCCAGTTCTGCTCCTTTTTGGAGTAGAACTAAAATCCCATGTCTGTTAGGCACTTGCAAATTAAGTGCCAGGCAGACGACAAAATGGCCAGCAAGGGTCCCTGTCCTCCCCCAGGTGGAGCAGCCTGGGGGTGATATATATGGCGGCGGCCATTATATCTGGGCAGTGGAAAGAGAACCCTTATGCTGTGTGCATGGATGTGATAATGCTCGCTTCATTTCAACAGGTGGCCAAAATGGCCACCATTCATCACTTGTTTTCTTTGTCTGAAGAGGTCAATGACCTCCTCTCCTGGCTGGATTAGCCAGGAGATTGTTCATCTATTGTCTTCACTGATAGGGAGTGTTTTTACTATTTATTCTTGTGAATAAATCTTCACTATTATTTTCACTCTACCACTGGTGTCCGTGTCTATTATTTATCATTTAATACTTGGGGAAGTTACCGCGGGGAGGGTGGGGGTTTCTGGTGGGTTTTCACCGTCACCGTCACCGTCCTGTCCATCATGTTTTCCGGCATGTCGGCCAGTGCTTCGCGCGCGGTGCCACGGTAGGATTCAGCGGGAATCTACCGTGGACTCTTCGTCTTGTTCGGCGGTCATTCGTCCGTCGACTTGCGGCGTGGAGGATCCTCCGACCGGCGCCACCCGTAGCACGGATGGGTGCAAGAGGAGGGCTGGCCAGCGCTTCGACCCGTCCCAAGGAGGGTCAACGGCGGTAAGTAAGCAAAATTTACCGTAGGTCATTGTAGCGACCAAGTCGGGTCGTTACAGCTTTCATAAGCTTAGTATGGAGAATTCTTCGATCATTATCATTATTTAAGTCCAAATTCTTAATATATTTTATAAGTTTTTTCTAATACCATTGTTTTCAAAGGTAGCATTTTATATATTTTCAAAGTTTTATCTGTTTTCTAAGATCAGTTTATAACAATGTCAATTGTTTTCTTCTTCTTAATGTTAGTTTTCTTAATCTACATTTAATCTAGTTACTATCGTCTTGTTAAATTTTCTTATATTTTCTAAACTATTTTCTTTTTTGTATACTTTCTCATTTCTCATTTTGTCGAATGAATTCTAAATCTAATATCTACCAAATTTTTTAGGTCAGACCATTTCTTACCTTTGTAAATCCAGTCTATTTTCTAAATTTTTTCCTAACACCATATTTTTAGTGGTAACTTTTTAATTAAGGATAGGAATGAACAGGAAATGAAAGTGTAATCTTACCAGCACAGAAAACTGAATTGACATAGGAGGTAGGAGGTTAGAGGTAGTGACCCAGTAATTTAAGATCCCACCAAAGCCATAGCCTGTTGGGTAAACAACCCATATTTGTCTCTCCCTCCCTTTCTAAATAATACTTAAGTGGCAGATTGATAATCTTAGGATCATGGCCACTTGGACCTGGTTACACCTCCTAGGTGTACACAAGTCCAAGGTATAAAAAGACCATACTCCTCTTTGTTCTTCGTCCACACTTTCGCTCAACTTTTGTACTAGAGTGATTCTTTACAATTACATTTACAATTACAATTAGTACTCTGCAAGCAGCCAAATAGGCCTATGGCAGAGGGACATAAAAGTCCACATGCAGCATTAAGTATTGTCAAGCACATATAATTGCACAAATATAAAAACAAAATGAATATAAAAATGTCAATTCCACAAAACAAAATTATTCCCATTCGCCACTGCCTCAGGAAGAGAGTCTGTACTAGCAAAAATCTCCCTAATTTTTTAGAGTGGTCAGCCCTGCCCATGTATCTGTAAATTTGTGCCTGCCACAAACAAACCTAGTGGCCTTATGCTGAACCATTTCAACTGAATGAGTGTGTGTGACAGAGTGTGCATTCCATACACTGCAGCAATTCTCAAGATGAGGCCAAACCAATGCTTGATAGGCAATAGTTTTAACTTGTGCTGGGCAGGTGCCCAATGTCCTTTGACTAAAACGCAGCTTTTGTAGAGCTTTCCCAGTAACACGATCAATGTGTTTTCTCCAAGAAAGATCATCTGTCTTTGTAACCCCAAGTACTTATAACACTTGACACTCTGAAGAATAGTGTCATTCATACTATAATTGAACACAATCGGATTTCTACACCGAGTTAGCCTCATAACACTACACTTTCCCTCATTCAACTGAATTTGCCTTGTATTACACCATCCATCAATTGCCATGTATTACACCATCCCTCAATTGCCTTCAAGTCTAGAGCTAATGTTTCACAGTCTTGGATACCATCATTCTCTTAGTAAATTAGGATATTATCAGCAAATAGTCCACAGTTGCTGCCACCTGTGCTGCTGAGGTCATTAATAAGTATCAGGAACAAAGAGGACCCATCACACTACCCTTGGGTACACCAGATTTAACAGCCAACCACTCTGAGTGAGACCCATTTAAACTACCTTTTGTTTTCTGTCACTTAAAAATAAGTTACCCATTTGGTTACCTGCACCCCAACCCATATGCTGCAACTTTTGCCAGGAGTTTTGAATATGAAACAGTTTCAAATGCCTTACAAAAGTCAAGAAACACCATGTCAACCTGTTTACCATTATCTAAACATTTCTGGAGGTCATCCACTACCAGGATAAGTTGAGTCTCACAAGAACACCCTCTCAGGAAGCCATGTTGGTTATCAGAAACGAGATTATGAGATTTGAGAAACTTAATGTAGCCAGAGTATATGATATGCTCAAGAATTTTACAAACCACTGAAGTTAGAGATACAGGCCTATAGTTTGCAACTTCGGACTTATTACCTGACTTAAATATTGGGGTAACATTTGCTAATTTCCACATACTTTGAACAAACCCTTAATCCAAAAACTGCTAATAAATTAGCTGAAGAAATGGTCCCACTTCCATAGCTAATTTTATAAGAACTACTGCATGAATTCCATCTGGCCCCACTTTTATTTTTATTAAGAGTCAATAGTTGTTTGATAATGTACTCAGTATTAACAAAATTATCCCCCAAAAAATGCATTGTTCGAGACTCAAAAGTTTTAGGTGTAGTAATTTCATCTGCTGTAATCTGCTGTTGCTCCTGTATTGTTCATTCAATGAAAAAACTTTCAATTCTGGGTGTGATATTAGTTCTCCATTTGCCCCAACAAGAGCTGGAATCAAGTACTCACCAGCCCGAGAATGCTTGATATACCTCTAAAACAGCTTTGGATCTTTTAGCAGCCATTTACTGAGTTTATTAGTTTTAAAATCTTTATTGGCCAATGCCAAATTTTTTTAGCATTTGCACGAGCAATACGCAAACCATTTGCATTCAATAAACTTGAATTACCTCTGTATCTATTTCTCCATAATCGCTGCTCACGAAGAACCTTTTTAACACATATGGTGTATACCATGCTGGTGTTGAGGCATCCCAGACACTTTTTAATGGAATAAACTTTGAGACCCCTCCCATCAGTAACGAGTGAAAAAACGCCCAATTTTCATCAACATCTTGCTGATTAAAATTATTTTTAAAGTTCTCAAGATTTTGCTGCATGTGCAACTTAAACCCATCCCAGTTACATTTGTTAAAGAGACTAACCTGCCTTATGGCTTTAACGGAATTCCTGACATTAACATTGACATCATGTTACAATGTGATGGTCACTAATTCCCTCAGAAACCTTAACATTAGATATCATAAGGAGAAGGTTAGTTATTACAACATCAAGAACACTATTATTCCTAGTTGGCTGCATAACCATCTGTTCCATAGAGTAAATATCGAAACTTTCCAAAAATAAAACAGCTAAAGTAACATCATTCCCACCTGTAATTGAGCAAAGTTCCCAGTTTATGTTTGGGATGTTAATATTACCTCCTAAAATTATAGCTGGGTTATTGTGCGCATGATGAAGGGCATCAAGACATGAGCAAAAGGCTCTATATAATATATAACTAATTAAAAATCCTGGTGGGTTATAAAAAGAATTAAAAAATACCTTTTCCCCATTGAGCAGCTCAACACTGCAGCAAACTACCTCACACTGTCTCAAATGCCTGTTACCTTTGGCTGTTAAGCAAATTTGAAACTGCTATAATAACTCCAATACCAGTACACCCCCTCTGTCCCTATGATATATTGCAAAATTAGATGGAAACACCTCTCCGTAACTAACATTGTCATCCAGCCATGACTCAGTTCCAAGTATTATTTGACAGTCTGACTCTTCAATGGCAACAAAGAAGTCAGGTACCTTTCTCTGAAAACTTCCGCAATTTACAACCATGATTTTTGTATTTTTATCTATAACTGACCCATGTGAAAAATTTTTTTTCACTGCAGCAACTCTAGAACAGGAATTTGCAGTCACAACTTGTGGTTGATGGGCCCGTGGACACACCTTTAATAATGAATATTCATTCTTGTAATGTTTCAGTTTCAATGCAAAAATGAATAAAGTGTTTACAATAAAAAACTATGTTGTCTTCTACTCTGAAACTAACCCTTCTCTAGACCCTTCTCAGAGTATTTTTCAAGCACTAGTTTTGGACACATGAATACAGATCAGTCATTTGAAATTCAAATGAGAAGTTCTACTTTTACAGAAATGGACCATTCTTGACCATCTTTGAGTTTAATTGCTGCTTTATGGATAACTTAGAGCTTTATAATGCTCTGGAAGAATTTGATCATGATTTTCAACAACTACCACACAGACCAATTAGTCATAATTAGACGCTCAGCAAAGTGCTACAAAAGGATTTATTGAAGCAAGATTCTCGCCTGAAAAAACTA
Source organism: Brachycybe producta (assembly GCA_036925085.1). NCBI lineage: Eukaryota > Metazoa > Arthropoda > Diplopoda > Playtdesmida > Andrognathidae > Brachycybe > Brachycybe producta. The sequence continues at coordinate 608,707 of JAUPFP010000026.1, read as the reverse complement.
ACAGGCGCGAGATGGTTGCACATGTTATTTGTATTGCCAGTTTTCATAAGTACACTTATGCTGAGAGGCGCAGGGATGGCTCTTGGTGTCTGGGACAAAGGGTTATATTTTCACACAGGCAGTAAGAAATAGGGGAGAACTTCAGTTGGCTTCGTCCTTGTTGTGACGACCGGCAACTTGTAATTGGCTTGTTGTGTGGTTCGATGTTGAAAAGGGCGGAGCATGTAACGTCAGACTACATAACCAGCCAATTAGAAGTTGCCGGTCGTCATAACAAGGGCGGAGCCAACTGAAGTTCTATCCGATTTCTAACTGCCACCAATTTTCACCCTAACAGATGATACTGTATTTCTTTTATTAACAATAGCCGAAATACCTGTTCATTACATCAAGCCAACCGAGGGGGAAAAGAAGGAGACAAATGGTCAGGGCCCCACCCTAGAAAAATAAAAGAAATAGCGCCTGTGACACGCCACGTTTTGGGTGTCTGGCTTATCAGGGGTTGTACACAAACGTGCTGCATAATCTCTATCAAGAGATCGATCATCGTATCGATCTCCCTTCCTTCCTCCCTTTCTCTTCAAATTGTTGGTCGCTCTCACGAGGCCAGATCGATGACGTCTGAACTGTAACGGCTGATAGGTGAATTGGCCAATCAGGCGATCGCTACGTCACGAAAGAGGCGTAAACGATCGCCACCGAATTGAGAGGCAAATTCAAATATCAGCTGTTCTTTCTCAGCTGATCATCAATCTGGACGCATCGTCATTTTGGTGTTCCGGGAAAGGAACAATCGGAACCTTTTGAGGTTCTTCTTTTATAAAGTGTCTTCATAATTGTTATGTCTTGTATATATTTTATTAAAAGTTCGTTTCTACATTCTCTCCGGCTCCGTCTAAACTTAATTTAGGGACATAAAATCGAGTGAGCGTAGGTTCAGGTTCCCCACGAAGTAGGACCGCCCGGAAACAGAATCTCGGCGTGTTACATTTGGTGGAGGTGCGGGGTACCTGCAACCCACTCGTTCGTCCCGAAATAACTTGAAAAAGACGGTTTCAAGAAGTTTTTCGTGGGTCGGGAGGGAGTTCTAACGAACTAAAGTGTACTTTTGTGTATGTGTGGTCGAATTTCGACCGAAAAAAACGGTGAAAGTGCTTGTGTTAGTGCTTGAAAATAACTTTTTGTGATGTAAAAGTATTCTAGAGACACTAAAAGACACTTCAGGTTTCCCAAAATATCCGGGGAAATCGAAAAATATTAAAAAAAAAAAACAACTCACCGGATGATGAATCCGTCTTCAAGTCCGGTGAGAATTGACCAGGCCAACGGTCAATTCAAAGACTCTATCGGCGGTAGGGTTCTCCAGAACCCCCGTACGAGAAGAAATCCATTGATTTCCTATCGAGGAAATTTGAATTTTGAAAATCGAACGATGGAAAGGGGAAATTTCCCTCATTTTCCATCGGCCGACTCTCCTTTAACAGCACGTGGAGAAGAAATGAATACAAGATCCATGTCTTCACCGGACGCCATATTGGATGCTGCTCCCTTTGAGCGGAGCGCTCCACAACTCAGTCCATTGTATTCCAGTGAACAGAATGGAGCTGCTACTTTCTATGGTAGACACTCCATGATGACATCATCTTCTCAAGTAAGTGAGAGAAATTTCAACAACCAATGGGGGGTTTCAACACACATAACCCCTGGACCAATTAGCATCGGGATGGGAGGAGCTACTACGGCATCAGTTTATTCTCGACCAATGATGGCTCAGCAAATTCCAACAGCTGGAATTTCTTCAAGCCAATCAGGATATTTTTATCCCATGACGTCAGCACATTTTCTCACCAACCCCGTGTCAACAAATTTGAGAGGGAATTCAAATCCTTTCCCTCATAACACTATGGCAATGGATAGGCGGGAAAATTCGAATTTTCCCCAATACTACTCTATGGGACCACATTATTATCCACAAACAATGATGCCGACGTACGGCAATGTTTACTCAGATGTTAGTGGTACCCAACAGCGGGCCGCAGTTAATATGGGACCTTACTCTGGGGAGCCACAAGGGCCTTTCCCACCAATGGGGCCCCAGTATTATCAGCCTTATACCTATCCACAGAGCAGACCACAGGGGTTTGGAACATTTGGGGGGTATCAACAGCCACCACAGCCTGTACAGCCTGTTTTTTATGAACAGCCTGTTCGGCATTATCAGCCTATACAGGTTACTCAACCTGTCTCCCCTGTGCAAATGTTTTCTTCTGCTCGAACTGAACAACATTTTCAACCAATTCAACCAGCTCAGCCGGAGACATCGACTCGAGTGTTTCAACCATTACGGCCGGTACCACAAGGACAATCAAGTCGGACTGAGGTGTCTACCCAGCCTACTTTAACTTTGCGAGCTGTACAGCCAGCTCAAACTGAAGAGTCCTATCCGGTTGGATACTATGACCAATTTGCAAGTGCGGAGCGACGACAGCTCACTCAACCTGTCGTTTCGGAATCAGCGCAAGTTCCGGCCCAGTCTTCAACTGAAGGGCTGATTCCAATTGTGCAGCGCCACCAACCTGCTCTCTCTGAAGACATGAGGAGCAGGGACTTCGATACACGACCGGAGGGAATTCCTCTTCTAATCCAAAGTGAACCCGAGCCACGGGCCGGGGCCAGAGGGACAGTAGAGGAAGCAGTCTACCACAGGCTTCCTTCCAGCCATCGAAGTGAGGAGGTTGAATCGTCACAGGAGGATTCAAGGAATGAGTGCCCACAGCCTGTAGTTCGTGAACTCACTGTGGAGGAGCTGAATCGACGATACGGTCATCGTCATCCCCTTGATCAACTGAAACCTTTTACAGGGAATGGTCAGGTTAATGAATTTCTAGAGGAGTTTGAAACGATCGCCGCTCTACATGAATGGTCACCCAGACATCGCTACTTCTACATTACAACATGTGTAAAGAAGGACGCTTGCCACTGGTTGTCACAGACTAGAGCTCGTAATCCAGGTTTGGACTGGTACGGATTAAAAGAAAAGATGTTGGAAGCCTTCGGACGGCCAGACGAGGATCTGATCCTGAAAAAGGAATTGACAGATATGAAGCAAAAAGAAGGAGAGCCCACTCCATCTTTCATCAGGAAATTCCTACGGTTATCCGAAAGACTTTACCCGGTTATGACTGATGGTTTGCGAATAGGACAGATTCGCGAAGCATTACACCTTACTATGAGCGATGCAGTGCTAGCCGCTCCTAGCACCAATTTGAAAGCCTTCATGGAGTATGTTGTCAACATGGAGAGCACCTTATTCTTGGCTGGGAGATGGAAGCTGAATCGAGGAGAGGATGGGGAGGAAGATCGAGCTGGAGGATCTACTGGTAGAACTTCCAGCAGGACATCAAACTCTAGATCTACAGCGCAGGGAAACAACAATGCTGCGAATTCTTCAGGTTCAGCGTATGCACCAAGCTCGAACAGTGCGAATGGTTCGTCCAGGAATCCGAACCGAACCTCGATAAATCCGAGGAGCACAAAGAGTGGATCGGCGGCGACTGGAGCTGCCCGAAGCTCATCGGCTGTAAGGAAAAAAGTGGACGAGACCAAGGCAAAGTGCTACAAATGTCAAGGAATGGGACACTTCTCCAGGAACTGTCCGACACGGAATACCCTCAACGAACTCACAGACGAGGAACGTGAACTGGAGGAGCTCTACCTGACGGATGTAGTAATTGGATCAAACGGAACAGAATTGGCTGTCGTCTATCTGGGGGATAAAGTCAGCTACATTCCATTGACTGCCCTAGTTGATGGGTTAAACTGGGAGGGGTGAAGAATGAGGGGGATCCTTCACCTGAGAGTCAACGAACCCCTACGGAAACTCAAAACGGTAACGAAAATGGAAACGGAACCGAAACAACGATACAGGCCATCGAAAAGTGGACTGAAGAAGATCTTCTGACTTGGTACGAGATGCTACAGCAATACAGGAGGCACTGTAGTGAGAGCGGATGTCGTGAAGCCTATCTAGAACAGATTGCACACTCCGGGGAGTGTTGTGCTGCCAGAAAGCAGGAGCGAGATCCAACCAAGGGTAGGACCTGCTGCAGGAAAGTAATGAAGAGCATCTGGGAGCACATCAAAGAGCAGTGCCAGCCCAAAGAAATCGGGGAATATGATGGCAAAGATGAGTCGCCTCGAGTTACAGTCATCATCAATCAAAAGCCTCTTCGTTTACTTGTCGACTCCGGAGCTTTCGCAAGTGTGCTTTCAGAAGCAAAGGTGGAAGAACTGGGTCTTCAAGTGGAGCCAATCGTAGCACCACCAACCGTTGGAGTGATCGGCGGAACGACAATCGGAATTCTCGGACAGATATGTGCCACTGTAGAGCTTGGAGAAAAGGCCATAAGAGCTTGTTTTCTAGTGATAAAAGGAAAGAAAGAGGCCATACTAGGAAGAGATCTTGGAAAAGCTTTTCGATTGGTAATCGAGATGGAATCCAACAAAGTTTTCTTTGGAGAAAACATGTTCGATCGAGCAGTCTACCAGCAGTGCATACAGAGTTATGTGCAAAGTGCATCCGAGGAAGGGGTCATACCACCTGGAAGAAGCAAGGAGCCAGACGAAGTCAGGGAGACGGAGAGTGAAATCAACGTCATCCATGTTGTAGATGAGGCTCAAGTGCTGAGATCCACAGACCATGTCACCTTAAACCCCGGACAGATAAGATCGATCGAAGTTAAGGCTAACCGGATACTGAGAGAGACAGACATCTTCGCAGTGGTTCCTGATGAGAAGCTGCGTTCTTGGAAAGGAGTATTTGTTGCTCCTGGTATTATGCAAGGGCAGGATGAAATGACTTTCAGGATCGAAGTCATGAACACCACTCTCAATGCTGTCGGAATTGCTACCGGAGAGATCGTTGCTCACATGCAGACCGAATACTGCATGAAACAAGATGTCGAGTTCAAGGAAGATGTTGCTTCCTCAGAAATTCCCGTTATCGGAAAAGTGGAAATGTCAGATCAGGAGTTCGACGAAGCCATGCAACTGGGACCAACTTTGAAGAAGGAGCAAAGAGACATTTTGAAAGACTTACTACGACGACACCGCACATCATTTGCGTTTACTCAGGACGAGTTGGGAAGTACAAACTTGACTCAACACCGGATCGACACCAATGGCTTGCCACCGGTCCGGGAGCCCTTAAGGAGGCACAGCCCAGAACAGCGTGCCATAATAAAAACAAATGTGCAGGAAATGCTCGATGCTGGTGTCATCAGACCTTCAAAGTCACCTTACTCTTCTCCTGTGGTCCTGGTTAAAAAGAAAGACGGACAATATCGATTTTGTGTGGATTATCGACGACTAAACACTCAAACGAAAGTGGATAACTATCCTTTGCCAAGGATCGATGATGCCTTGGATTCACTTCATGGAGCTCGATACTATGCCACCCTTGATATGAAGTCCGGTTATTGGCAGTTCAACATGGCTGATGAGGACAAGGAAAAGACCGCATTTATTACACCTGGAGGACTATTTGAGTTCAATAGGATGCCTTTTGGGTTATGCAACGCACCAGCAACCATGCAGAGAGCCCTGGACATCCTACTTGCAGGAAATAAATGGGAAACTTGCCTCGTTTACCTTGACGACATCATTGTCTTCGGCAAGACATTTGAACAATTCATCGAACGACTCAACCTTATCCTAAATCTATTGGATGATGCCGATCTGAAACTTAACCCTGGAAAATGCTACTTTGGGTACGAGGAGGTGCTGTATCTCGGACATCTGATTTCCGCTCGAGGAGTGCAACCAGATCCGAAAAAGGTGGAAGCAACTTCTGAGCTTCCGGCACCTACGAATCTTAAAGAAACAAGACGTTTTCTTGGAATGGCAGGATTTTATCGGAAACATATTGCCAACTTCGCTCATCTTGCCAAGCCACTTACTAACCTTACAAAGAAGGAAACTAACTTTGAGTGGACTATCGAGTGTGAAGCTGCGTTCAGCCTGCTCAAGAAGAAGCTGACTGAAGCACCTGTGTTAGCAGTTTACGATCCACAAGGAGAACTGAGTATGCATAGCGACGCGTCAGGAAAAGGAGTTGGAGCGATCCTATACCAAAAATCTAAAGACAAACCTTTACAAATGCTCGGTGCGGTTTCTCGAACGTTAAAAGCTGCAGAGGTTAATTACTCCACTACGGACAAGGAATGCCTCGCCATAATCTATGGAGTGACTAAGTTCAGACCGTACCTGTTCAACAAACCTTTTGTGATCGTTACGGACCATCACTCACTATGTTACATGAAAACCGCTCAAAGACTGGAGGGTAGACTTGGGAGATGGCAACTCCTGATGCAGGAATACAACTATACCATCGTTTATAAGGCTGGAATAACTCATGTCGATGCAGACTGTATTTCTCGACAACCTGTGGATGTGCCACCAAACTGGAGATTACAGCCTGAACCTCACGACCTTGATGATGGTGTGATCTTTGCTGCTGCAAGCATCTGGGACTGGGCAGGCGAACAGAGATGTGATCCCGAACTGGAAAGGATAATTGAATCTTTAACAAATCATTCGGACGATGAACTAAAAAAGAAGTATGTCTTGGTTGATGATATACTTTGTGCAATAGTATACCGGCGAAGTGAGGTTGCTACACTATTGAATGTTGTACCGAAACATCTGATCTCCGAGGTGTTGGAGATGCTTCACGATACACCAGAAGCTGGACACCTAGGACAGGATAAAACTTTGGAAAGAGTAGCCCAACGATTCCACTGGGACTCCTGGAAAGCTGATACGATTGATTACGTGCGCACTTGTCATATCTGTCAGCTTTGCAACAAACCACAACAGAAGATCCCTGGATTTCTACATGAAATGCCAATTGGACAACCTGGGGAGTGCTGGAGCATCGATTACATTGGACCTCTGCCCAAGTCCTTGGGAGGTGTACAACATATCATTCTAGCAGTGGATTATGCAACCCGATACTGTTTTGCACGAGCAGTGCAAAGACAGAGTGCAAAAACAACTAAAAGCTTCATCGAGGATGTGATTATTCATCAAATTGGGACTCCAATTCGAATCTTAACGGACAGAGGGACTCCTTTCACAGCTCAGGAGGCTCAGGAGCTGTTCGAAGAATTGGGAGTGAGACATACGACGACAACAGCCTACTTTCCTCAAGGGGATGGTTTGGCTGAAAGGACAAATAAAACCGTGATGCAAATCGTTAGAAAAGCTTTGACACCTGGAAAACAGCAGAAAGACTGGTATTTTCATCTACAACCGGCTGTATTCGCTTACAATACAGCTAAACATGGTTCTGCTAAGTTCCCACCTTACCGACTGATGTTTGGAAGAGAAGCAAGGCTACCGATAGACAACAGAGTTCCTAACCTTCCGAGAACGGCAGATGTAAAGCTGAAAACTGGAGGTATACAGGAGAAAGAAGATTCGCTCCTGGCAGCCAAAAACAATCTTCATCAAGCTCACCTGCGTCAAAAGAAATATTATGATGCAAGAAGGAAAAAGCCTGAGGAGTACCAAATCGGACAGAGAGTCCTGGTCCGAGACTCCAGAGTGGTGCTAAATGAAGCAAAGAAATTACGATACATCTACAAGGAAGGATACACTGTGACAGATAAAATAACTGACACTGTTTACGAGCTAGAACATGAAAACATTTGGGGAAAAATGGTTCGAGATAAAGTGAACATCGTTCATATGCGCCCATACAACGAAAGGCGAAAAGATGTTCAAGACCTAGTTGGGGGGAGAGATGTATCACCTACCCCAGGCCCTAGTCATGCATTCAACTTATTGAACGATAAAAATAAGAGCAAAGTTGATTTACCTTTCGACCATATTCCCGAAGATCGACTGGAAGAATGTTTTTCCGTTGACAAACTTTTTATCGGCAAAATTAAATTAGAAATTTATCCAACAATGCAAGGAACACATGATCACGACGAATTTAGCGGAAGGAATGGCAGCAGCTTGTCAAGAATGGAGGACCTGGTACTTCCGGAATTGGATTTCAATAAAGAACTGTTAAGATTGAAGTCAATGGATCCAAGTGACGTCATCAAAATTCGAAAGAAACTTCACACCCAGGCGCGAAAACTAGGGGAAGCGTGGGAAAGAAGTTTGGAAAATTTCGGTACCATCACATGTCAACAAATGACGTCAGAGACTCCTCCCATTTCTGGAAGGAGAAGGTCATGGACCAATAACGGTAAGGTTGTGATAAGGCCGCTGACCAATACCACCTGTGGCTATATCCACGCGCAAGGATATGGTAACAACTTATCGAAAGAAGTGCCAAAAGACGCTTCACTTTCGATTTGGTTACCAGAAGGGAAGGATGGTAAAGTCGTGAAGTTTCTATTGTTCTTTGTTCTCGGGAAGTTTATTTTTATCAGCCGAAAGCAAAAGCCTTTTTCAAGGCTGAAGAAGTTGGATTTACTTTTATCTTCGATAAAGTTTCGTTTGGAAGTTGTCGGTGACGACTTCAGTGTTGAAATTTGTGACAGTGCAGGTGTTGGAATTCGGAAGGTATCACCGGAAGATAAAGGACTTTGGACAGACTGCTGCACACTTATCCAGGCAGTGTGGTTCCACAGAGAGGAATTTGCTGAAGCGGAGTCATCTCGGACCCCGATTGTAAGTGACTTTAATAACGTTTTGACGATGTCTTCCGGTAGAGGCAATTGGCGGAGACATCTCCGTGCTGTCACTCCGCCGCCAGCGACTGAGGATTGCTCTGGACATGTGACGCGGTTTCCGGGATCCGGAAATCGTCGATCTCGTCCAGAACGATATTTCCAACAACCGACAAATTTCCAGCGAACTGGGGATCGCCGTCATCGTGTTCATGGACGACAGCCAGCCAATCTGGGACGGGAAGGTGTGGAGCCTTTCACGTCTTCGATTTGTCCTATGCGTCTGGAGGAGTCCGTCCACATACAGGAGCAAAACGAGTCCAGGATCGATATTGAGACTATGCCTTTAGGAGCCACCAGAGAGTTCCGTGAATCCATCGCTCCAGGCCAATGTATGCCAGGAGGAGCAGAGCCTAAGAACTGGGGCAAGGGTCCCACTGTTGCGGAATGGGAAGAGCAGGAGGATCTTCGGGAGTTGCTCAACCGAATCAATCAGGAGGGATCTTAGCGGATGTGACCTAAAGTGGATCGATGCGGACTATTAGAGTGAATTTCCTAGATTCGATAAGTTTTTTTTAACCAAAGCTTTGTTGCTTTGCTTGCGTTTATCATTGAAGTTTGTTTTTATAACTTGTTTTTATTAATTACCTCGTTTGCACAATTACCAGTCAGCTGTTCGGACTAGTCTTTTACTCGAGCGTGAACGATTGTTCTGTTTACGCTGGATCTAGTCATTCTGTTTAATCTAATCCGTTCATATCAAATAGTCAAATTTTGCAAAGGTACTGGTCATAAGTCCTGACCAGTCTCTTTATCTATACCTGTTAAACTTGTTTGGGTATAGATTCATGCATGTGAAACTAGTCAATTGTGTCGGCTGGACTTGTATTTTCAGTGATATCTCTTTTAAAAATATACATTTGTATTTCTTGTATATGCCTGAGGCCGCTGGTATCCACTGGTCACGGGCATAGCTAAATTATCTAAGTTTTTGCAGAACCTCAAAAGGCCGAAACCGGACAAAATTTTAATTAGGGGGTTGTTCTCGCTGGGACGTTGAAGCAAGCGTTCCAGCTCTGCAAAATTTCTTCTTTGCTTTCTTTCACTTCTTGCTCTATCGAAAACACAGGGACGTGTTTCACAGCTAGTTGGGGGGAATGTGACACGCCACGTTTTGGGTGTCTGGCTTATCAGGGGTTGTACACAAACGTGCTGCATAATCTCTATCAAGAGATCGATCATCGTATCGATCTCCCTTCCTTCCTCCCTTTCTCTTCAAATTGTTGGTCGCTCTCACGAGGCCAGATCGATGACGTCTGAACTGTCACGGCTGATAGGTGAATTGGCCAATCAGGCGATCGCTACGTCACGAAAGGGGCGTAAACGATCGCCACCGAATTGAGAGGCAAATTCAAATATCAGCTGTTCTTTCTCAGCTGATCATCAATCTGGACGCATCGTCATTTTGGTGTTCCGGGAAAGGAACAATCGGAACCTTTTGAGGTTCTTCTTTTATAAAGTGTCTTCATAATTGTTATGTCTTGTATATATTTTATTAAAAGTTCGTTTCTACATTCTCTCCGGCTCCGTCTAAACTTAATTTAGGGACATAAAATCGAGTGAGCGTAGGTTCAGGTTCCCCACGAAGTAGGACCGCCCGGAAACAGAATCTCGGCGTGTTACACGCCCCACCTCTTGACCATTTTATAATTGTTTAAATCAAAACCGCTTTCATTTATGAAAACTGTATAGTGTGGGCCTATATATTAAACAACATTAAGCATGTTATGGCTACTTTTGTGGGCGATATTTAGCATGTTTTGATGCCCATTTCTTTATTTTGGCAACTCTGAGCATGGCGCTTTGAGACATGTGTTCCCTGCATCTCTCTACGCCTCTGCTTATAATACGCTACTAGTTATACAACAGCGTCAAATGAGATATTTTTTCTACCTCGAAAAGACTGAAAACTTACCTAAAGGGATGCCCGCTTTGTGGAGGACCGCTTGAGCCATTTGGTGTTAATGGCAGGTGGGCATGATTTATATATAATTATTGCTGATTTCCATAAACTATGCAACCAACATTATCCTTTATGTGACTAAATGTCTTTTGTGTAGACTTGTTTATGGTATTGTATAGGCCTGCACTAAATATTTGTAAGAATTCTAAGCCTAATAAATATTTAGTACTAAGTTGTCATTTATTTTGCTTGAGAAACATTTAAAGTTTAAGTACTAATAGTTCACCATAATTGATTTTTTTTCATCATAATATAGTTGAGGATTGTTTTCAACTTCGCCCCCCCCTCCCTCCCCCTCCCCCGTGGGTTTTTGTTTTGAAATGACGCCACTGTTTTAAATAAAGAACAAAATTGAATATGTAGGTCTGTAAGTAAAGAAAAGAAAAACAACAAGAAAAACAGCACCTGTTTATTGGTTATTTTAAGGCACCAGTGGCGTAACCGGGGGGGGGGGGGGGGGGGGGGGGGGGGGGGGGGGGGGGGGGGGGGGAGTCCATGGGTCCGGACCCTCCATCCAAAAACTTTATCTACATGCCAAAAAGTGCTGTGTTTACATTTGATAATTTTTTCTCTAATTATTTTTTCTTTCTCTTAACCTGTACCTTCAGCACTTATTTTATGTCCAGCCACCATGATAGATGTATCATGGTGGCGGGACATAAAATTAGTGCTGAAGCTACTCAACTAAGCAACTTTTAAGCTAGACTATGGCGTGTAGTGCTGTGCCATTCCGAACCGCCCTGTCAAACATTCCATCTGAGAAACATGCCGGCACAACTCTGCCACTTAATGAAGACAACTTAAACGCTTACACTTCACAATAAAAATGAACATGTGCGATTGTTTACAACAAGGCACACTGGCAAACGAAGACACCTGAGTGGTGTCTTATTACCACTTGAGCATGCTTTTCTTCTGGTCCTTCTGTCTACACCCACACAGGAGCATCACTGTGTGCTGTTTTTTTGCTACGGCAAAAGGAAAAAAATACTTTTTGGCTCTTCTCAGACTTCTAGCATGGAAGTTCTGCAAGCCAGTTTTGCATGTCGCAGCATGCCGCCTTGTAGCAGACGTTGCACCATTTGATATGATGCGTACAATGGAAAGTTTTTCTTGGCGGTGCGGCACAGCACTTTACGTCAGTGGGCAACTAGCTTTGTAAGGCACCTTTTACCCTCCATCCATACCGCCATTCCCAGCTTTGAGACGGGATATACTGTAGACATTTGCCCTAAAGACACTGGCCCTGATGAAATACACATTCACTAAAGCCATTTTCCCTAAAACCATTTACTTTAAAGGGACATTTGCCCTAAAAGGTTATTTGACCTAAAACCATTGGCAAAATAAATGGACATTTGCCCTAAAACCATTTATGTCTGCATGCCTGTGGCTCGCAGAATACGTAAATTTACACTACTGATTAGGGCAAATGTCCTTTTAGGGCAAGTGGTTTTAGGGCAAATGTCTTTTTAGGGCAAATGTTTTTAGGGAAAATGTCGCTTTAGGGCAAATGGTTTTAGGGAAAGTGTTTTTAGGGTAAATGATTTTAGGGCAAGTATTCATAGGTAAAATGTCCCTTTAGGGCAAGTGTCTTTAGGGCAAATGTCTCACATCCTATTGAGATATAATTATATAGACTAATGCACATGTACATTCGCAGACACGAGTACAAAATTTCTTTGCATTTCTTTTTTAATGTACTAAGGCTTATATCAAATTAATAGCTGGTCGAAAACGTAAACATCCAATAGAGAAAGAAGCCTTCATGCTTACACGACACCGAATGAGAAGGTGTAGATTTTTCAATCCTATAATTGTTTTTTTTGTTAACAAATAACTGATTTTTTTTTCTTTTCATATCTTCCGCCAGCACACCACTCACAACCCGAGTTAGTAATAGTACGGAGTTCATAATTGACGGCGGTCTTTTTTTTATTCACTTTATTTTCTATCTAGGGGCGGGCAAACTTATCTTATGTTAACATTTAGTAAGGTTATGGCTATCTATAAGTGTGTTTTCTTCTTTACTCAGTCGCATGATGTTCATCACCAGTGAGTGATACACTATACGGTATAGTTAGTTATATTAAAAAGTGCGTGTTTGTAATATTAAGCATATATATGCAGGTAAATCTTTATGTTAACAAAACACCAACGAAGTGAAAATCTATCAAGATAATTGATTTTTATAGGCCGGGTCTTATATGTTTGCCGCCATACAGTGAATACAAACAAAAGAAATGAATATAGATCTACATGTCATATCTAGATCTATATATGGTTTACTTGTTACGTTTATATTTTTTGCCGAGTAGACCAATATACCGTTAAGATCACCGGAAAAGATCATCACGTATATAAAATTATTGTCACGTGCATATGGACTTAATTCTATAGTCCATATATTATAGATTCCTAAAATGTTTGTTCATTTTTTGGAAAAGCATCAAAATGGAACAACAGTTTTCATTTTTCTCTTTTTAATTCAATTCAGGTAGGATTACAAGTCCTTTACTATCGTTTTTTTTTTTTTCTTCTTCCTTTGGACATATAGAACCTCATAAATTAAAGTTCTTCGGGCTTTCTTTCTTTATGTATATAATCTATAACAAATTAACAATTGCTAACGCTCAAAATTTTAGGCCAAATTAATCAAATTTAGTGGGGTCATTAAATTATTATAGGGCTTTGTATACTGAGTGCGGAATAAGTACTACCCTATTTTAAAATTCTTATATAGATCTAATTTATTTTTATTTTCCTGCAGATTCTATACTGAAACTAAAATCTATTAAAATCAATAAGAATTATAATTTTCTTATAGATTGGTTGATGAATGTGGCCATTGATTTTTGCCTTAGTGCCAAAGCATCGATAGCTAAAAAATGAAATATTGAAATATTTTTTTATAAATTAAAGTTTAGCTTTTGTTTTACGGCACAGGCTCGCAGGACTGAAACCCAGGACCGATTAGTTATAAAGGGCCCAATCAAGAGATTGGGTCCTTAAGAAACGTTAACAACCTTAAGAAACTTTAAATATTCGAAAAAGAAAAAAAAAAGAAAAATGCTGTGTCTATGTTAAATTTTGAGTGGGCCTTAAGGTCCCCATTCAATATTTAGCCCAGGGCTCCAATAATTCTTCAGACGGTATTGTTTGTTATAATCCTCTCTCTCCGCGCGCGTTCTGACAAAATTTACATTTCTCACAAAACGTTTTTTTAGCCATACGCCACATTCACTAAGAATCAACTTAACAAATTAAAAACAAAAGCAAAAAACATTATGAGAAAAAATCCATGAATCAATGCTATATCGTTCAAAATAAACTTTTCTATTTCGGTTTGAAATTTCATTCTCCCATACAAACAGAAAAACAAAATTTTCATGAAAATAATATAAAATGTAAAACATTTTCTTTGCTATAAATATACAATGTAAATAGACAAAAATCCTTTAAACAATAATAGACTATCTGACTATTGAAAATAACTGACTATATCTTTATGGATTTCCAACAAAAAATTTTTTTGTTTGATAAAATTTTCAAGCTTGCCTTCCTATCTTGTAGATCTACTGTATAATCTATATGCTTAGACAGCTCTACATAAAAACTTTAATTATGTTATATCATTGTCAACTTTGTCAAGACACACAATATTGTCGATTCCATTCTAATTTCCCAAACCATTAAATTTTTAATGTAACATTACACTGAAAAAAATAAAAAATACCGTTGGTATGACGGCTGAAAAAAATGAAACCAGGCCTCTACAACTATATATTGGATATGTGTCTTGTTGAGAAACACCTCTATATTGGATATGTGTCTTGTAGAGAATCACTTCTACCCTAAATGGCAATTTTTTTCCCACTTGGTTAGTTATAATTACATATATAATATCCCAGGTCTGTGTCTCTGTATGAGTGCCTTTCTATCTATCGTTCTTCTTTCTGGGATAACGCTGTACAACCATTGAAGCATGTCGGAATTTATATAAATTTGAATAAATGAACGGCTTTTTTTCTCAAGGTCAACTATATGTTGCACCTTTCCCATCCAAGAACCCCATGATATTAAATTGGAGAGGGGGGAAAAGGTTGGAAAGAGTAGGGGGGGGGGGGGAGAGAGAAACGTGGAGGAAGGAAAAAAGGGGAGGGGTGACTGAAATTGAAATGAAAGGAGTAAAAAAGGAACAAACGACGCGCATGCGCACAATTGCCTGTGAATTTTGCTCCCGTCATTTATGACGGGTTACCCCACTAGTTAACTTATGAATGTCCAAAAGTTGAAATAAGACCGTAAAATTCTTCTCGGGTTTCATGAGATACTTGTTGATGGGATGCATTTGGTTCCTAAACAGTTCCTTATTGTGCTTGTTTTTTTAGAAAATGGCTTACGAAATCTACTATCTAGAGATTGAGTGCATAACTTTCATGTCACATTATATAAAATGCTGATTTCCACCGTATCGAGAAATGCTTCATAATATTGTTGTAGTTATTACAGTTACAAAAGTTACTTAAATGCAAGAAGCTGTATGGTAAAGTGCTGTGCCTCAGACCTATTTTGGCATTTCCTTTTTTATTTTAGTAATTTTGGTCTGGCTTATTTTATATGTCATATAGATCTATCAGATGTAACTTTTCAAAATTATTAATTTAAAGCTTTCCAAAAAAATGTTTGTGGTTCAATGATAATGCATATTTGGAGCCGACGTACAGCATGGTGTTCTACCTTAGCCTTTGACTAGTTATACTTTGGTAAATGGCTAGTTGTGGCTTGGAAAGTTGGAATCCTCTTATTTCGAGTAGATTTTTTTAGTTTTCAAGCAAACTTTTAAATCAGTTCCTATAAATTAGGGAAATAAAGAAAATAAAGGCGTCAATACAGTAATTTTTAAACTTTTTGCGAACTGTAAGCTATTACCTAACCTAATATATAGCATTATAACCTATATTTATAGGTTATATATAGAAATTTAAAAAAATAGGTAGATCTACAGTAACTTTATATAAAACAAACTTAATCTACCTAACAAGAAAACCAACTTAAAACCTAAAACTAAAATATATTTAAATTAAAGAAACTTTTCATTCACAAACTTTCAGTACTTGGCCCATAGACCGAGGTACAACAATGTTTACTGTCCGTTGTACAACGAGGGGCCTATGAAAACTTTTTTTGATTTTACTATTGTAAAACTTCAGATTGCTTACTTTTTAATGACAGTTATTTACCTTAACGGTAACACTTCCAGTACTGCTTAAAATTTGATGCTAAACCAGGAATGGCATCATAAAACAAATTAAATCTAAAATTAATCATGCATGGTTTGGGTAGCTTCGGAACATAACTGATTTGGGTGTGTGACATTTGCCCTAAAGCCTACAAACAGTTGTCGTAAAGCTATTTACCCTAAAGAGACATTTGCACTATAGACACTTCCCCTAAAAATATTTGTTCTAAAGGTACATTTGCCCTAAAGACACTTGCCCTAAAATAATTTGCCCTAAAACCATTTGCCCTAAAACCATTTGTCCTAAAGAGACGTTTGCCCTAATCAGCAGTCTAAACATAAGTCATTTCGCGTTTTTTGTGTGCCTGTTGCATGCAGAACCAATTTAACATATATACTTCACCAAAAGACTAAACCATACAAAAAGAGTGAATAACGTGGTTTAGGGCCTTGTAGGAAAATAGTTTAAATGCAAATGTTCCTTTAGGGCAAATATTATTAGGGCAAACATCTTTTTTATGGAAAATTGTTTTGGGTAAGTGGATAGAGGGCAATAGTCTCATTAGGGCAATTGGCATTAGGGCAAATGGCTTTAGGGCAAGTGTATATAGGGCAAATCTCTATAGCCCAACCAGGTCCACAATGATACTGAACAAAACACTACACTAAAAACTAAATGAACAAGAACTATGGCTACAAACACAATGAAGTAAAGCAAAAAATTAACTAGATGGTGCTGATATCTACAAAGTTCCGAGTTTCAAATAGGTCTATAGGTTCAATGACAACGAACTACTTATTTTATGCTATAGAAATTGCATTTTTTTATTTTGAAACATTCTAGCTGTCTTTGAAAATGTCACTAAGTAATAAACTATGCAAGTAAAACGAAAAAAATGAATGATATAATATTACATAATGATAATTTTAATTTAACTTTTAATATGTGGTTGAAAACGGCGATTTGAGAATTTCACTTTAAATAGCCACAAAAAGTGAAATTCTCCGTTTTAAATTGCAATAACAGAACTTTTTTTTTAAATTTTCATAATGAATTTCATACATTTTTTCAATGTAACTTTACTAGTTTGTATCTATTAAATTGTTAATAAAAATATCCTAAATGTATTTTATCAAAACTTTAATGTTCTGTTTTCCATTAAAACAATATTGATTTGAAGTCTGGTATTGAAATGGTGCATTCCTGGGCAAGCAATTTTCTGAATGCTATCTGACAAAATGGTCTTACATTAGATGGGGTAATCGAAAACAATATGATAAAAATGAACATCAAATAAATAAAATTTAACTATTTTAAAATAAAATTAATACTAAAAAATCTGGTGAAACTATTGATAATAGGTCTAATTGAATATACTGTATATGTAAGTTCCAAATCGAATAGACACTTTTTTTACTTCAATTAAAGGTAATTATATTTACAGGTTAATTACTCCAAATAGGAATAGTTCCGTTAAGAAATAAATGCTGTCTACAATTACATTTATGAGCGGGGAAAATAATTCTAAATTGATGACCTATAGTTCTGGTAATTAAGGTTCTAATAATGTTTTTATTTTAAATTCTCACTACGTTAAACTTCATTATGTAAAATTGTATATAATAAAATATGATGTGACCATTCTTTTTTTTTTTTTTTCTAAAAGACCTAAAACTGCTAACCTCTGCTCATAATCTAAGCGGAGAAATTCAGGAAGATACTTGTAAATGTGCGTTGGACTTTTCAAACATTTCGGAATTAGTCTTATTTATGTAAAACTATAGATTCAAGATGTGTACGTACTTTAATAGAAGTCTAAAATAAGAATTTAATGACTGTTACTTAGACAGCATTAGATTATCAAAAAAATATTTGATCCATAAGGCAAAATTCTTTAGATGCATAATGAACACATAATAACGATCGAATTATACACTACATAATGATTTATTAAAAAAAAAGCGTGGCAAGGGACTTCGTTTGCATCTTTAAATATATTAATTACTAGCAGAGATGCCCCGCGTTACCTGGGACAAAATAGGAAGGTACCCAGATGTCCATTTTCATTTTGTGGTAGGGACAATCGCAGCAATTACATTTGAAAGTTACCGTACTACCCATCGTTCTATCTTGAATATAATATAATGTCACACATAGGGTAATAGGAACTAACGTTGCAAACGTGGGTCCAAATAGGACAAACGTTGTAGAATATATAAAAAAGTTACAACGTTTATTTTAATTAAACATACTTTATTAAGTTACATGGAAAAAATTAAAATGAAGTGACTATTATGACTCACCAAGGAACATAATTTTAAATTGCAAAAAACAAGTCTCCCTCTACTCAGTTGCCAATGTTGTCACCTCATTTTCTCCTAACTCGTTAATCAAATAAATGTATTCCCTATTTTTACTCAACTAAATACATCCTTCCAATCAGCTGGGGAACCACGTGGCAGGTGGGACAACTCAAATATAAAAGCAGTAATATATTTATATGAATGGGAAATTCACGTACTTGAATAGGGTATTAAAAGTCTACTTATATACTGAGATGTTCATTCAACATCTGAGTATAGATAAGTAGACTTTTGATTTTTTTTAATGGCCAGTGTCTGTTGTTGCCAGTGTCAGATTATTTGTATGAAGTCAATTAGTTTTCAATTTTTTTTATTTATAATAATATTTTTTAATTTAAAAATTGTTTTGATAATTGTTGAATAAGTCTTGACAATATTTTGACAAGAAATTTCTCAAGGTAATGATCTCCTTAAGAGACTGTCGTTGAGCCTTGTTGATAGTCATTGCAATGGCAAGTTATACACCAAACGGCTGCCACTTAAACTCCAAAGGCATGTCAGAATCCATTAGAGAGATCCACATAATAAATTTATCTTCTGTAGCACACCCTGTTAAAACTGTAGCTTCTACGGTGTTTGGCATTATGTAGGCCAACACCCATTTATTTCAAATGCCTCTTCAGGTCAAATGCCTTTTATTGTAGGTCAAATGCATCTTTTTTTTTAGGTAAAATGTTTGTTCTATGTAAAATGTTCTTGTAGGTCAAATGGCTATTTATGTCAAATGAAACTAGGTCAAATACCTATTTGGTGAAACATTCTTTTACATCAAATACAAGTTTAGGTTAAACAACTCTTTATTATCTTTTAGGTCAAATGAATATTTAGGTTAAAATATATTTAGGTCAAATAATTAGCTCAAACACCTATCAGGTAAAATTTTTCTTCAGGTCATGTTCATTTATTTCAAATGTCTATTTGGGGCGTTATAATTAATGGCCCAACTGACAGCACAATATACCCAGTAAGACTAATGACGACTTACCATCCCGGCTCCATCTAGGAGCTCGGACCACACGTGTAGCACCTCAAAAGGAACTGTCAGGTGACACTGGACGACCATGGAAACTCTCTTGCTGAAGTCGACGGATGATCTCAGGTGATGAAGCAAGGAATATCGTGACCACGCAAGGTTCGCCAAACACCGGCACGAGCCCACCGGTCCATAGTAACAGCAAAAGAACGGTGATTTCCCCACCAGGAATCTTCCTCTTCCCTGGTAAAACTTCCCAATAAACGAAACAGCAGAATAAAAAGAGATTTCATTTCACTCAAGGTAAAAAAGATATATACTAAACAAATGTGCTGGCCCACTCGGACAGCAAAACCTGTTACACAAAAACAAACAAGAAAATCAAAATGAAGATTATTAATCCACCTTAGGGACAGTGGCAAAACCTGACCCCTCACCCACTGGCTGCCTACAGACAACAGCCTAGCATACAGGCATCAGGAATTCATCTGCTCCGTCCTGTACGCATGCTTACTCAGTTCCAGACATCATATCCGGAAGTGGAGCAAACACAGAGCACTTCCATGTTGCAGCCCACTGGCAAGCCAACCTCAAGTCAAACATAGAAGGCCATCCCGCTTGAGTTGGTCCTCCTCAATACATCAAAATGCTTTGATGCCCACTGATGAGGAGGGGGTCTACTAGGCAACCTGTGGGATTGGCCTCAGTGAATGCCATTGGGAGAGTTACATAATCAGCTCTCATGCCTCCCAAATCACATCCCAGCAGGCATTGGATGAGTTGGGCTGCATGGTGGGCTAGATGCACTACAACCTTACAACAACCTTAATACATAATGCCTGCTATACCAGATTGACGACATTCAACACTAGACAGCAGCCACAACTGAATGCAGCAATGTGGTTCATGTTATAAGGTGGCAGAATCACTACCCATGGGTCAGATAGTGGTTCTGCCAGCCTGTAGCACCGTGAAATTGGTAACCTCTATTCTAAGCTGGTCTTGCCACAGATCAAGTCAGTTATTCAGGAAACCCTATTCTCCTGAATATGGAGGACCTGTACTAATTTACCTTCCCTCTGCCTCAGACTGGGGGAGCTGAATTGCACTTCTGATCCTAGGGCCTCAAAGACCCCTCTGCCAGAACTTGTAAAGATAGGTGTACTCCCACCGTGTCACGAGACAACATTTTGGAGGAATTTTTTACTCCTCCAGCCAGATTGTCTTTACCCTGAGGTACAGGCAAATTCACCTAGCAGAGGATTCTCATTGATAAGACCCATAGACCAGATACTGGGACAACCTTCAAGGATGATGGAATCTTGCTGTCCAGCACATCTCATGTTGACCTGGCATTCATCTGTTCTGTCCCAACCTGGTGGGTATGGTCCAGCTGGTTCTTGGCTGGCACATTCTTTCCTGCATGCCAGGACTCTCCGTTTGCCAGTTATGCACTCTTACATTCAACCCCCTGGTACTTACTAGTAAGAGGTTGTTGATCACTATTTACACTTTTTTTTACTCTTTATCCTTTTCCTTTTTTTTGTGAGAGGAAAGTTTGCTGTGCTTCAAGGCAAAACTTTCTGCACTCGAAGACTTACCGGGCCGGACAGGCTGCATTTTTTTTACAATGTTTAAGGATGCATTGGTAAGCTTTACTGACTGCATTGGTTATGTGTTCTTTCCAAATCATGTTGTTTGTTAAGGTTAAGCCTAGATACGTGAAATTGTCAACATGGGTTAGCTGAACAACTCTTACTGTGTAAACTACCCTGCAAAGTTCCTGCTTTTGAGACTCGCATAATGTTACATTTAGTTTAGGCATGCACTGTAGGATTGGACTTTTAAGGTTGCAAGGGTTATACAAAAGTTACAGCCCTTATGAGAAATAATTTGTTCAAGTTTGGAGAGACTTTGATGGTTTTTAGATGGATCTTTAATCTCCTTTTAATATAAACATAATGTAACTGCTGGACTGGAAGTTATTAATGTACATGTAGATTTTAAGGTTTTCTGTTTTCTCTAATAAACAGTTTGTGGTTAGACAGGGAAAAAGGTAGGATGTTTTCTTTAGTATCAATTATTTTTTTTTCTAAATTGTTTATTACAAGTCACACATTCTTCATAAAAACTGCATTGAACCATCTGTTCCTTGAATGAAAACATGCTTGTGGAGAGATCTCCTGCTTGGACATCTCCAATTTGTCCTCTTGTTGGTCTATGGGGTTCACAAACAGTTTCAATGTATGCTTCATTGATATTGTGGCATCTGTCAGGTCAGGTCTGCTGTTTAATTGGGGCAATTGGTTGGAGTTCTTGAAGGTGTCAACATCCATGCTGGAGGCCAGGCCTCCCTCCAGCATACCATGTATTTTGTGGTTTTTGGCCCTGTGACATCTTTTGTTTATATAACGTGTTTTTGCTGGCCAAGTAGGCCAGCTGTACAGTATATATTGTTAACATTTTTTATGTAAGTGAATACTTTATTTATTTGTATACTTCAACCACTGTGTGTTGTGTCGGTTTCTTGGGAAGTTCACTGTGGGAGGGGAATTGAAAAACAATGCAAAAGACTTGATTTCAGATATGGAGGCACTTCGGCATGACGCCATTTTGGCGGCCATCTTGAAAAATGGCTGACTTTCGTTCTTTTCTTAATATCTTGGGAACCACAAGCCCAATTGCTGTGCTGATTGTATCTAAATATGTATGACAGTACATTGAACATATGTGATGTCAAATATAATTAACATAAACAGTCAGATTTTTATATATTATAACTTTTTTGGAGAATTTCATTAAAAATTGTGTATTTTGCTTTATATTATCTTAAACAGTACAGATACGTGATTTTAACATTACCTGTAACTTCAAGACACATTCATTGTGAACATTTTGTTGTTTAAATGTTAAGATAGGCCAATTATTCCCTGAGTTACAGCAATTTTAGTAATGCTGTATCAAGCTAATGTAACATTTGAATGAACAAGTGTAACCTTTCCTATGCTGCTTCAGCTAGCATGAACGAAAAATTATTTTATGGAAGTCACTTTATCTGCTGGTTCATTGGTTAGGATTTCCACTTAATTTATCTAATGTGGGTATTGTCTATCTGTCATTTTCTCGGCCATATCGCTAACATTTCTGACTTTTTTATCAATATATTGGAACATAAAAAAATTTGTTAAAACATGCATGACATGCTAATAAACATTTAATGTGATACATGATTAGCCTAAATTATCCACATTTTGAAGAATAATCACTTCTTTTGAGAACTTCATTTTAAAATCGTGTATTTTGCTGTATGTTTTTAGATACAATGCAGATAGTTAACATCAACATCACATGCAACATCACAGTCATTATAATCATTTTTTATATCTGTTCCAGCCCAAGCAGCTGATTGAAGATATCCTTTGCTTGTGGTGCTGATGGTCCTATTTTAGAATCTCGGTATCGGTATAGTTGTTGTTTCTTTCATAAATTCTCAATCATTGCAGAGTTGATGTTCAGCAGGGCAGCCAGTCGTGAAACACATTTTGCCAAATTCGAATTGTCTCATCTGTCATTATTCATCATCATCACGTTTGAATTATCCCTGCATGGTGCAGGATGTGGTCCAGAAAAAAAAAAGAAATTATTAAAAATGGTATTAAAGAAATTACATTTTTTATGTCACACACTTAAGCAAATACATTATGCTAGTGCACTGGCAACCACAAGGACACACTGCAGTGAACTTTGGCTCAGTATGTTAACATTTGCATTTTTGACAAATGCAATTGTTTTACAACTGATGTGATTGAGTTCATAGACATGTTTGCTCACTTCTGGAAAAGTGGTCCAGTTTGGATCATATAGTCTGTTTTAGATTTTATCTGCACTGAAGAAAAAGTTGTATTGTAGAATCTGGATGCATTGCATAAGTCCAGACAAGTCCAACTTGGAAAACTGCTTTTTTCATATGTGTCACAACCAAGTTTTGCTCCTTCTTTAATGGGAAGGAACAGACTGAATCCTGATGTCGTCTGCTAGGCTGCTATAGTAGGCAGCCTGGTGGACGACATGAACTCCAGGTAGGGTCACTGTCAGCCCCCAGGTGGAACAGCCTGGGGGTACTTAATGGCAAGGCAGCCATTAAGTAGGGACAGTGTAGTGAGACCCTAGAAGTGATGAGGATGGATTAGATTATATTTTTGTTCTTGGTGTGCTTGGTTTTTGGGTTCTCCTGCTGGCTGGATTAGCCAGCAAAGATTGCGTATCTTATTAATTTATTGAGTAAGTGTTCTTGAATAAATTATTTTTTATTTATACTATCTACACTGGTGTCTGTGTCATTATTATCTGGGGAAGTTACCATGGAGAGGGTGGGGGTTTGCCAGTGGGAGTTCACTGGCAATTCACCAGCCTGTTTCCATTGTTTTGGCTGGTGTTTGGCGTGCAGATCCACGGTAGGATCCATCGGGGATCTACTGTGGGTTTTTCAACCTGTTCTGCTCCTGCAGAACAAGTCGAAGAACCCACAGGTAGCGTCAGCCAAGAGTTGGCTTCCCCAACTATCGACAGTGACTTTCCAGTCACTGTCGATACTCGGGGAAGATGACTCTTGGCTGGCGCCACCCAGGGACATGGACGGAGCAAGAGGGCAGCCAAGGCTGCAATCCCGACTTGCAAGGAAATCAGGATTCCAGTAAGACAGGGCAGTTTTACCAGGGGTATTGTAACGGAGCCCAGTCGGGTTGTTACACATGTAAAAGTGCAGCATGTGATGGTTGAATGTTTTCCAGAGTAGGCCTACAAATGCCCAGGCTCAGACTCTGTTAACTACAGTGGAACTTCCTGTTGGGTATAATGTCACTCTGATTGTGAGTGCTGCCACCAGTGCTAGTGAACAGCGGATAGTGAAGAGATAGGCTATCCAGACTGTCGAGGAACAACCCCTCTGTGAACTCATGATGAGGCAGCCAACAAACACAGCACATAATGTTCCCTTGTAGTTGTTCCCTTTGTATTAAAAACAACCAGAAGAAACTGTTAAGCTATAGGAGCTATTACTAAAGTGAAATCAGCTGTTTTAGTATACTTTTGTGTAGGAAATCTGCAAATAAGATGGGGCTGACCACCCTTCAAAGTGCGAGCAGCTCAGTAAATTTTTGATTGTGGCTGGGTCCACCTTGAAGCATGGTAAACCCTCTTCACATGTGAAAAAAAATAAGGAGAAGAATGCAAAGAGGGAAGATGACACAACTCAGGTGGTTATGTTCCAGGGGATGGTACACGAGAGTGCTGAACCAGATACGGGTAAGTTCCAACATGCAGGTAAGGGCATGCTGGCCAAGAGCCAGCCATACTATACCTGCCAAGTAGGGGTGTTAATGGTAGTTGGGTTGTCAATAAGTAACATGCTGGTCCACCAGGCCAAATCAATCTGAAGGTGGTCATGGTGTTTAATCTATGGATCCAGCCAGTGGGTACACTTCACTCTATGAACCCATCTATGCCTCAAGGTAAGGCAAACTGGGTGATAATGATCCACCAACAAGTGGGTGCATGACTTCCATTGGGTGTACACATTTTACAACTTCAAGTGGAAGGGTCATTGCGGTGATAGGATTGCTTGTTTCATCCATCCACTTCAGCCGATGACATTATTTTTAAATAATGACAATCACTCATGATTGGGAGCAATCCCCCTGCCACATGGCATTCAAGCTGATTGCAGGTGTATCTAATTGAATTGAATTGAAATGAAAAGTGTCACAACCCAGTTTTGCTTCTTCTTTAATTAGGTGGAGCAAGACTGAATCCTGATGTCGTCTGCTAGGCTGCTATAGATGCAGCCCAGTGGACGACATAAACTCCAGGTAGGTTCACTGTCACCCCCAGGTGGGCAGCCTGGGAGATACTTAATGGCAAGGCAGCCATTAAGGAGTCATTGTGGTGAGACCCTGAAAAGAGTGAGGATGTGTGCTGCTTTTGTTGAAGGCCAAGATAGCCTCCACTGGATCATCTTTTTTGTGTATTATTTGATTGTTTTTGGGTTTCTCTGCAGGGCATCCTGCCCTGCAGATTATTGTAAATAGTAAGTGTTTGGAATAAACCTTTATATTCTTATTAAATTACACTGTGTGTGTCTGTGTCACCTCATTTATCTGCGGAAGTTATCATGAGGAGGGTGGGGGATTGCTGGTGGGAGTACACCGGCACTTCACCGTCCTGTTTCCGTCATTGCAGCCGGTACTTCACGTGCGGCTCCATAGTGAGAACCATCGGGGATTCACCGTGGGTTCTTTGTCCAGTTTGGCTTAAGAAGATTTGTTTTGAAGACACGGTTTTTTGTCTCCCGTTTTTTGGCGATTTTACTAATTTAAACTTGTCATTGGAGGGTATAGTAAGGTGCTTTTAAGTGTTTTGTCACCTCAATACAGTGGTAAAATCGAATTCTAATTTGGATAAGTATTTTCAGAGTTTTTTGTTTTCTTTGTTTGTACACGTTTTTTACTCAAAAACGCAACTAATTTTTTATCCAAACTTGATTTCCTTATACCAATTGTAACGACCTGACTGGTCCGTCACAATACCTCAAGCAAATTTCGTACCGTTCAAAAGAACAAGAACAAAACTTACCCGACACAGACTCCGATTATGGGGACAGGATTGTACACATAGCAGTCCTTCCCAAGGTAACATTGGGTAATGTCGACTCTCACGGAGTCTCCCACGCCGGACACAATGGACGATCTGCCACCACAACGAGAATATTGCGGTGGGACCTCTCTTACTGTGAACTGACGTAAGTACTGACAAAAACAAGCCGGAAATGGATGGTGAAATCCTGCAGATTACTCTCCACCCCGCAGTACTCCCTAATAACTGACACCACACCAAGTGTAGGTTGAAATAAAAGAAGTATTTATTTAACACTTACTGTATATATGATTAGTGAAATAAAAGCAGTGGTAGATTATATTCCCACAACTTGGCTGGTGCCTTTCACCAGCCAAGCCCCAGGACAAGCACACAAAGATATCAGCGTGCCTAACATGCTGGTGAAAGCAGAATCCAAATCCGACTTGTAGCTTTTGAGATATTGCATTTTGAAATCATAACGCCACTTTAGGCCCAAAAAAAGTTTAAAAAAAAAAACGCTTAACGTCCACGCTTTTTTCTTCTCTAAAATTATTAGGCTCTTTCTTGCTTTATTATCGTTTTATCTATGTCTCTTAAGAATTTGAACCCACCTGGTGCTCCTTCCACTCATTCAGTGCAGGTAATCCATGATATCGCCTGTTTGCGGAAAGAGGTTGCTGAGTTGAAGGAATTGTTCCTTTGGCATTGCAATGCTCACCCTACAGTGACTCACTAGATTGCATGCCAGACGAGTGATGTTGTGCCTGGCATTTCATCCAATGTATCTGTAGGGACTGATTTGGTAGTTAAGAATCAGGCAGCCCAGAAAGGATACGGATGGATGGTAGTCAAAGGCAAAAGATCTCGGCCACAGAGAAAAAGCTTTGCCAGTGTCGTGGCTAATGGTAGTGCTGCTCCTATGTGTGGTAACCGATTTGGTGTGCTGTCTGAGGTTAAGAATATTCCTGCCTCAACATCCACTAATTATAGCTCACAAACTGGTAAGCCCATTGATGTGCACCTCATTGGTGACAGTGTCGTTCGAGGTGTTAGGGTCGGCAAAACTGGGAAGTCAATTATATGATTCTATCTAGGCACGGGTGTTGAGCATTTAACTACTCGAGTTAAGGCAGTGCTGTATAAAGCTAGCCTTAACCCTGTTGTAGTTGTGCATGCCGGCACTAACAATCTGAAGATGGATGCGCCAAAGGAGATAGCCGAGAAATTTAAACACTTTTCTAGGTAGGTAAAACACATCAGACCTCGTGCAAGGATTGTTATTTCTGCTGTCCTGCCATGGTTTGAGCATGATGCTGGGGGTTCTTTTTATCCAAACCCTGCAGTCCAGAAGATTTCACAAGAATTCTTTCTTCTCTGCCGTAGTGCTGATTATTCATTTGCAGATGCTTCTCGATAGCTTCATACTGCACCTGATAAGTATTATGTGTGATGGCCTTCACTTGACTGCAGCCAGTAAGGATGTCTTGAGCTCTGTTCTCTGGAAATCTGTTTGTAGTCAAGTTCAAGGAAACTTCTAATTACTAAATGCTCTGATTCTAGGAAGAAATCACATCAAGTTACTGTACCTAAAATAGTTATTTAAAAATAAACCCAATTTTCTAACAAGAAAATTTCTTCTAAGACAGTTTCTCTTACACACAAGGAAAACAAGCCTATAAATAAATTCTTAAAAATTTTAATAATCAATTGCAGAAGTATAAAAAATAAAGTAATTCAGTTTAGAGAAGCCATAAAATGCTACAATCCCGACATTATCTTCAGTAGTGAATCATGGCTAACTGAAGATGTCTCATCCGCTGAAGTTTTCCCCCAACAGTTTCTCACAACCCTTAATCAAAGGTGGAGGCGTATTTCTTGCTATCAATAAAAACCTAACAATCAAAAAGAGAATCCCCTTATGAAGGTCATTGTGATTCAGTTTGTTGTAGCAGCTCACTTCATAATGGGAAAAAAATTTCTTATTTTCATTTTATCGCCCACCTTCAAATGACGAGGAGGAATTACTCCAATTTAGAAATTGTTTAGGGTCCTTATTTTCTACCCACAAACATGCATCAGTTCTGATTGGTGGGAATTTTAACCTACCTGGAATAAATTGGAAAAATTATACTGTTGACTCCCAGTTTCCTAGCAATAAATTAATAGATATACTGCTTGAGGGTGTATGCACATATTTCCTGGATCAACTAGTGCAAACCCCTACATGCTGCACCAATACAACAGCTAATATTCTAGATCTAATTTTTACAAACACCTCAGAAAATGTCAAATCAATTGAAATTGCTGATGGCATAAGTGACCACAAAATGATATACTTAGAATTTATGACCCAATTTGAAAAACTCGAATCAGCTCCCGAAAAGTCCTTCAGTACAATAAAGCTGATTGGGCTAATTTTAAGCTGTTTGTAACAAATGAACTGAACAATAAAAGTGGACTATCAAAAGACATAAACCAACAGTGGTCACTGTTAGTTAATGTCATTTTTGATGGCATAATTCAATTCATCCTATGCAAAAATGTAAAATCAAGCATGGAACCAATTTGGTACACCACTGAGATACGCCGCGCTCTTCGTAAACAACGCAAATTTAGATCTAAAATGAAGATGAACATGGATGACACTATTAAAATGCAAATTAATTCTCAGTGACATCTTGTGAAAAATTTGCTTACTTGTACTTTACTAATAATGTCTCTCAACAAAATTCCAAATAATATAACTTCAATTATAACACCACTTGGTAATTTCTGTACAAACAAGCAGGTTATTGCAAACACACTTAATGATTATTTCCAAAGTGTCTTTCATGCTAATGATGGCAATGAGGAACCTCAACTTGGCACCATATCTTATGTCATGCCTCACATAAATATAAACTCCACTGGATTGCAAAATTTGCTTTATAATCTAGATGCTAATAAATATGCTGGTCCAAATGAAATTTCGCCACGTTTGCTTAAAGATCTGGCCACAGAAGTTAGTTCTTTTTTAAAATAAACTTTTCCAAGATTCCCTTGATAGTGGAATACTGCCTATGGTTTACCGTGCACGACCAGTAAAACATGTTAAAAAGGTATTTTTACTGCAAGTAGAAGAAGTATTACGAACTTTTGTCTGTTTATCTCCAGGCAAACACGTTAAAAAGAGCTCCAACCTTAAATCTAACCATGGGACAAGGACAATTGTCCGTGACACCGTGGTTGTTTGTGGTTCTATTGTTGTTTGATGGTGTTTTATGGACTTTTGTCCATAAATTCACCGGATTTCACGGTAGATACCCCCATTAGTCTTGTTGGCCATTTCTGCAAGTGTTCGCACGGTGGAAATTGGCCAAGACTGCATTTCTCTGATGACTGGTTGGGGAAGCAGACTATTGGAGGGTTTGGAGTTGTGTTCATACACCATCGGCCATGGTATTCGGCCGGTGGGGCAACACCCGGTTGAGGGTGCTGTTGCCGGGAATGGGATTGGTGGTCCCGGGGAGGGAGGTGCCGTTGGGGGTGTCCCTACGGACCGACCTCCAGATGAAGACTTTGTGATGGTGCGAATGCACCGTGGTGGCACTGTCCCCAACAGAGCCCCTTTAGATGGTGTGGAAGGGGTTGCAAGGACCCCGGTAGAGATGGCCTGTGTCTCAACTTCCACCACCACCAGTCCCATTGTATGCGGTGGGAGACTCTTGAGTTAGTCGGTGGAGACTTTGGCGGGTACTTCGGTGGACACAGCGCCATGGTTGGCATCGATAAACGAAGAGCAACTTCTGTTAGTCGCCCATGGGATTGACCGCTTGTGATTGCAGGGTCAACTGCCTCAAGGAATCTAAGTGATCTGGGAGTGCAACCACGATTCTCACCATCATCTTTACACCCAAAGGGTGTACGGAGGGAGGCACCACTGGTTGCGATGGGGTGGATGGCTCCAGAAGAAACTTGGACTGCTCCTGCGGGAGTTGGTCGGGAAGTTCCTCCAGCCATTCAGCAACTGAGGGACCACTTGATGGATCCCACTGATGCTGAGCCTATTGTTGAGACTTTGGGGAACTGGAGCAGGGCACCACTGCGGGTAAGTACTATGCCGTAGATGCCTGCACTGGCCGTCCCGTCGGAGATCCAGGCTTTTGAGTTCTTTAACCCTGTCCACTCGTTCATTCGGTATGATGGACGAGAGGACAAGACGCCTTTTTCCGGCAGTTTGAAGCCAAATCTAGGGCTCAGCGCTGGACGGATTAGGTCAGGTGCATTTTAATACCTGCTCAATGGTCTGGCTGAAGAATACTATGCCAGTTTGGTGGAGTTTGAGCCGGACCTGACCTGGCTGGAGCTGAGGCAGGCCATGTTTCAGCGCTTTGGAACCAAAAATCAGGTTAGGGCCTGTTTCGACCGTTTCGAAGCAATGAAGCAATGGCCTATGGAATTGCTACAGGCATTCTACTGGCGCTTTATTGAGATGGCAGAACAGGTTCCTCCTCGAGAGGAGGAGTCTTGTTGACTCCTCCAGTTCAAGAAGAAACTGCAGCAGGCGATTCTCAGATGTCTCTAGGGATCATGGGCCGAGATGGTAAGGGACTTTACTGCTGAGGCAATGTTGGTTGAGGCCGACATGCTAATGGTGGGAGAGTTACCTGCCCGTACCTTGATGGTACGAGAGACCAAAACTACGGTCAAGGACTCTGGTGCCGTGGCACAGCCCAAAAGCTCTGCTAAGTAATCCTCCAACTCTTCACGTGCAAAAGGGACTGCTCTGTCCAGTTTTGATGGAGCGACTGCCAAGACCGGATTGAAGAAGGGAAATAAGACTAAGCGGCAGAGCCAGGGTGAAAATAAGTCTACGACAGCCCCGTCTAGGTCTGGCCAAACAGCTGGTGGAGGCCGCAGCAACCAGGTCTATGCTTTCGGTGTAACCAAATGGGTCACCTTAAGAAAGACTGTCCGAAGGCAGTGGCCCAAGAACAGGTTGCTCGAGTATCACCGGGCAAAAGCCAGGTGATGCAGTACATGCCGGGTCTAGCACCTGTGGCACTGCAGGACCAGGAGTATCTGTCCACCGTAATTGATGGACAGATGTTCTATCTACCTGTTGCCAGGGACGATGGTGTGCCCTTGTCAAACTGGCACTGGTCGCTGCAGAACTGAGCTGCAGTCAACAGGGAGAGCTTAAAAACTCAGGTGCCCAGCAGAGCCGGTGAAGTGAGGAAGGGACGTAACTTCAGGCAGTGTTCAAGTATGTGGGAAACATGCAAGAAGCAGGGGTGCCTGGCGAGGTCTGCGGACCTGGAAGTTACCCGTTGGGTGTTTCCGAAGCCATGCCCACATTGGAAGCTGCACTGGCCCAACTGGAGAGATGCAAGGCACTTTTCATCCCTGTTCATATGGGAGAAGGTCCAAAAAGTATGGGCATTGCAAGGACTTCAGGCATTGGTGTGCCCAAGTTGTTGCCCAGGCCTGATTTTAGACTGGTACCCAGACCCCCGAGCATCCTGTACGACATCCCGTGTGGACGGGAAGTTGGATGAGGCTCGGGAAAGTAATGTCGGGCAACGATGGTTGCCCATACCTGAATTACAGAGCCATGCTTATTTGCGTGGGGCACCATGTGTTCTGGTGTCAATGAACGATCGGCTGGTTGATTCGATCGTTGACACCGGGGCCGAGGTATTGGTCATGAGCATGTTGATGGCACAAGAAATAGGGTTACCAGTGCAGGAGGTTAACCTCCGTGATAGAAGGAGTCATGTACGTGGACATGTCAATTCATGGGAGGTCCATAAGAACCCATCTTCTCCTCATTGAGGGTGAAGGAAAAGCCATTTTAGGTGTTGACTTGGCTTCTCGGTTAGGGTTGATGTTGTACATTGTGAGCTGGAAAATATATTTCCAGAAAGACATCTGGACCACACATCTAGATGCTCTTCATGCCACACTGGCCTATAAGGCTTTGCAGGGTGCTTTGCAAGAACTACACCTTCCGAACTCGTTGTTGGAGACATTGGCGAAGCTTCACGATTCTGTGGAGCCTCTGCTACTCCCTCTTTTCGGGATTCCAGAAGGCATGCCTGCAGATCCTGGTAAGGTGGATGGGTGGGTCGACATTGTGTCACCTGCACTCGCTGAGACCAGTTCTCCAATTAGGAGTGGGGATGTTTGTTCCCCGCGACTGTTGGAGAACATATGGCTATCAGCTCATGAGCAGAAGATCGTTTCCGTGAGCTTGGTAAAGGATGCTAGCTCTGGACAGCTGCTTCTCGTAGAGCCCCATCGTAAAGCCTTAGGTGGCCATGGTCTGTTGGCGGTGGCAGGCACTTGTGGTATCTGGCTTGAAAATGTTGCTGATGTACCCATTGCCCTGGAAACAGGAGAGGGTGTTGCTATGGTTCAAGCTGTGGAGGCAGCCCTAGTTGTGGGACTGGACGGTTCATCTAAGTTGAGAGGGGGAGACCACACTCATGGTGATGGCCTGACAGAGGTGCTTCTGGTTAAAAGTTGAGTGTTGCAGCTGGTAAAAGCTGCCGGGTCCTCAACTTGGATGTAGATCCTACTCTAGAAGAGTGCCTTAAAATCAGACCTAGTCTGAAGCCTGAAGAGGCGGCACAGCTTCGAAAGTTGCTGCTGGAATGCCGTGATCATTTTGTGTTCGATTATACAGAGCTGGGGGAACCCCGCTCGTCAAACATACAATTGATACCGGTGGGTTACCTCGGTGCAGAAGGGATTGCTAAGAACCGCTCCAGCTGCATGTGCAATCGAGAGAGAAGAGGTAGTTGGGTGCAGGGGTAATCCAACCTTCTCGTAGTCCTCATGCAAGCCCTATCTTACTTGTTCGCAAGAAGGATGGTGTCTTTCGTTTTTGTGTTGACTATCGGAAACTGAACGCGCTGACTAAGGCGGATCAGTACCCGTTACCTCGCATCGATGATGCTTTCGATTCGCTTGCCGGAGCAAAGTATTTTGCAACCCTGGACCTCGCTAGTGCTTACTGGCAGGTCAGGATGGAGGAGAAGGACAATGAGAAGGCAGCATTCATTTGCTCTCAAGGTCTGTTTGAGTTTCGAAAAAATGCCTTTCGGACTCTACAATGCTCTAGCCACTATGCAAAAAAATGTTAGACATCTTGTTGGCAAGCCAAAAGTGGGGGAGCTGCTTAACGTACCTGGACGATATTATCATCTTTGAGAGCAAGTTTGAGCAGTTTCTCGAACGCAACAGAGACTGTTATAAGGGGCAGAGCTGAAACTCCAGTGGAAGAAGTGTTTCTTCAGATTTGACAAGGTCAAATTACTCGGTCACATTGTGAGTGCCGAGGGAGTTGCTCCAGACCCGAGACTTGTGAGAGCAGTGAAAGAGTTCATTGTTCCTACAATATTTACCACCGTCCGAAGTTTTCTTCGACTGGCCAGCTACTACTAATGTAGGTTCATAAAGAACTTCGCCAAGGTCGCAAGGCCACCACATGATCTGACCAGGAAGGATGCGTTCTTTGAGTGGTCGGAGCAGTGTGGTCTAGTGTTCGAGCGGTTAAAGGCATTTTTAAATGAAGCATCGGTGCTCACCATGTATGATCAACGTGGTGAGGTGTTAATTGACACCGATGTGAGTGGGTACGGTCTAGGTGTCGTAGTATACTAGAAGTTACCTGAGGACAAGGCTTCTCGAGTTCTGGCCTATGCTAGCCATCTCATAAAGGGACCGGAAACACGGTATAGTGTCACCGAGCAGGAGTGCTTGGCAATCATGTTTGCCATGGGTAAATTCCGACCTTACATCTTTAACCGGGACTTTGTGATCGTTACTGATCACCATGCACTCTGTCATTTGCAGACTGCCAAAAACCTGCAAGGCAGGTTGGGGCATTGGCAAATGCAGTTGCAGGAGTACCGGTATAAGATTCAGTTCAAGAAGATGAAACTTCATGAGTACGCCAACTTTTTCAGTCGGTATCCGGTAGATGACGTTGACAGTCCTTCTTTGCCTGAACACGTCAAGGCTAACATGGGTGAGGTTATTTACCGGGTCCGGTCTGAGTTGGATTGGGTTATGGAGCTTGATAATGATAATTGGTTCTCCAAGGTGAGGAATAAGCTCCACACAGACCCCAACTCGAACTTAAGGTTCAAGTTCGTGGTGGCAAACAGATTGCTGTATGCCATCAAATCTATACAGGATCGCACAAGGACTGTGTTGGTTGTGCCGAGGTCGTGTCAAGCCTTCTGCTTGCGGAAGTTGCAAGATAGCTCCGAAGCTGGTCACTTCAGAGTGTACAAGATATCCCAACGGTTACGTACTTATTTCTACTGGTTAGGTATGAAACGTGACATGGTGGAGTATGTTAAGTCATGCTTGGTGTGTCAGAGAGTACGACAGTTCTCAAGAGCTCAAGGTTTCTTGCGACCAATAGTTCCAGAGTACCCAGTTCATGCCTGGGGAATGGACTTCGTAGAGCCATTTCCTGCATCCGTGGGTGGAGTCACCTATGTGTTAATCATGGTGGACAGTTTCACCTGGTACGGCATGGTGAAGGCAGTACGAAGGGCTACAGCTGCTTGTGTTTTCAAGTTCCTTGTTGGTGTATGGCACACCGACAACTCCCCAGTTTTGTGGCAAGGTTTTGCGGAAATTCAGAGAGTTGTAACGTCCCGCCGGACCGTTACAATACGCGGTAAACGAAACTTCGAAAACGTTCACACTTACCGGTACCAGAGCTCCGACGACGGGGACGGGACCGTACCCGCAGCCGCCTCTCCACACGGTGCACCCCTTGGGTGGTGTCGACACGGAGCTCTCCCGACGGTGAACACGACGATGGCACACCGCCTTGTCGAGACTCTCGTGGTAGAACCCCGGTTCTACCACGAGCCGACACGAGTACCGGCCGAAAGAGGTCGGAAAAGACGGTGGAGTTTCCCGGAACCGAAAACCCACCCTCCCGCGGTAAACCCCAAGAAATAGACACAGACACAAAGTAGGTGATGAATTAGTGTATTTATTCACACTACGATGAAAGATGGTAATAATATACGATGGCAGTAGATATTTACACAACTTGGCTGGTAATCCTCTACCAGCCAAGCCCCCATAAGTATATCGAAAACAAAAGCCTAATGGCCAAGGCTCTTGACCTCCACCCACAGGTCTAGTATCATTCAAAGCCTACAACACACTGCCCAGATCCTGTGGCTGACTATACCACAGGAAACCTCCAGGCAACTCCACCTGGAGGGGACAGAGGTCACAACTGACCTCTCACCCATAGACTTCATGGTGAGAGGTCTGCTGGCACCAAAATGGCGTCCGTCCCAACAGCCTACTGTAGCTGTGAGGCAGACCACCATAGGGAAATTCGTCTGCTCAATCAAAAATTAAAATCTGAGCAGACCAGGTTGCCACAATCCTCTCAACTTCCCTGTTCCGTCTCGGGAACAGGTCAGTCGAGCCAGCCAGCATTGCTCCCCGAACCTGACCTTCTTAGGTTCCGGACGGCTTCTCTGGCGGTGTTGCGAAAGTGGAGCCCATCCACTCCGCAGCCCACCGACGTGCCCACCACAAGCACAGCTGGGTGTTACGCCACAAAAAACCAGTATAAAAGACCGTCCCCCTAAGACGGCTTTCCTCCAGAGCTCAGAATTCCTCGAAAAGAATATCCTGGAGTTGCGGACGCGTGCGAAGCGTCTGACTTGTCAATAGGTCCACCAGGGCAACCGCGGGATCGGTCTCACACCCTGGTGGAGGCTCAGTTATAAACTGTCCAGCCATACCTCCTAAATCACATCCCAGCAAACGTTGGATGAACGGGGCTGCACGCCAGGCAAGACGAACTATCCCGGCATCTAGCCGCACCACATCCCGAATTGCAAACGTTTGCTGGACCGGGTTTACGACCATCACAACCAAACGCCACCACATGGTGCATGTTGTACGGCGGTAGCTTTGCTACCCACGGCTCTGGAAGTGGCTCATCCAGACGGTAGTAGCCGTGGTATTGGCAACCCTCCATTCCCGGCTGGTCCTGCCAGAGACCAAGCCAGTTATTCAGATACACCACTGCATCTGAATACGGGGGTAATGCACCAATACGCCATTCCTCGGCCTCAGGCGGAAGGGAGGTTGATCTTTCTGGTCCTAGGGTATCGAATACCCCGCCGCCATGGACCGGAAAAAAGGGTGTACCCCCACTGGGGGTCACGAGGTCACGTCTTGTGGGAACACTGACTCTTGCAACCGAGGTTCCTTCGCCATTAGGTGATGGCAAAGTCACACGGTGCAGGGTTTTCACTGCTCGAACCCGCAGGCTCGAGACCGCATCCACCTTCGGGAAGGATGGAGGCGTGCCGACCAAAACATCGCTCATCGACCTACCATCCATCCGCGCCGCCTCAACGGGACGGGTATGGCCTGGTTGACTCCCGGCCGGCGTGCTTGCCTGAGCACGCCGAGACTCCTCCTTTTCCACCCCGACGCCTCCAGTTTCGGCTCTCTGGTGCCTACTACTGGAGGGTGTCGGACGACCCTTCCTCTCACGCTTGGACTTTTTACGGTCCTTCTTCTTTTTCTTTTTCTTCCCGTGAGAGGAAGGTTGACCATGTGTCGTGTCAGACTTAACTGACCCCGACGACTTACTGGGCCGATCAGGCTTAGGCGGGTGGTTAGCCCCCTTCGCCTTCTCGGACTCCTTCTTCGAAGGTTTTCCGGCCGAAGCCGTACTCTTCTTCGTAGAAGTGCCCTTAGCCGAAGTGACAGCAGAGGAGGACTGTACGGAGACAAATCTTCCTCGACCATCCCGAAGGAGAGGCTTCTCCTTCGGGGCAAGAGTCGGCTGACTCTTGCTACCAGTAGCTTTGTCTTCCGCACCACGGGCTGATGCACTGGAAGCCGGCATCGCCTCCCTCTCGGCAATTCGCTTCTGGCCATCGATGGTTGTGGCACTCGCAATAGGCGGGTCGCCACGACCGACATGAGGTTCCCCTGTTTTGAGTGGACTCCGGGCGGGCATTCCCTGCAGGGGAGGGAACTCTGCAGCCCGGCGCTCAAACTCCTGCCGCTCACCTGCACCGACCGCACGAGCGATCTGTCGGTGCAAACTCGCTGCTTGAGCCTGAAGCCGTTTGAGCTTGTCCTTCAAGCTCTCGGACTTCCGAGGTTCGAAGGCCTTTCCTCGACCGGAGGACCTGGCCTTCTTGCCCCGCGAGCTTTCAGCCACTGGTGGGGTGCGATGGCGGGACCTTTTTTGTCTCTTGCCACCACCACCACTCACAGATTTTCCCGTTTTACCGGGAGCGGGTACTGGAGGCTGGGTAGCCTTCTTCTCCGCTCGCCGGTCCCTCTTCAGGTTGTCCGACTGCCAGCCGGAAAAGTGCTTTCCATAGTGGCTTGGCCACCATGACAAAGTCATGGTGGCGAAACCACTCCCACCACGTGTGTATACGGTCATTGACCGTAAAACACACTATTAACAAAGAAAAGAGAACTGCCAACAGGCAGGAGAAGGAAATTCCCTTAGAGGGACTTACTTTATCAATGTTCTTTCTTTTTCCAGTCTTGGCACACTTTGCTGACGGTGAATCTGTGTTTTGTTTTTAACACGTGGTGCCGGCGTTCTTTGTTTGATAGATTTACAAACAATATGGCGCCTAGCCGCCAAATTCACCGTCTCAGCGGCTAATGGCCATGCAGTAGCGGCTAAAACATCATCAGCCGCCTCTTGCATGGTCACCATGGAGATTTCACCATCGTCTGCCTTTTTAGGGGCAGACACACGGTGAATTCTCCTGCACCAAGTCTGGAACTGGTGGGTAGAGACATTTACCGTCAATTCTTTTATATTGACGGTAATTGGAGATTTCACGGAGGTTCTCATGGACGGATTTCTCCGTCCACGGAACGATTTTGTCAGACCTTTGGCTGGACACCTGGTGATGGGCCACCCTTGGTTTCTGCCGAAACTGCGGCGGGCCCCAAACACCGCAATGTCCGGCCGCCTCCTCTCCCAGCCGTCTGCCCACAGTACCAGACTGCCCGATCTTTCCCACCACGGTAGGGATACCCAAAGAGTGCCCCATACCGTCCAACATCCTACCCGAGGCTCGAACCCACTCACCTCAAACACAATCGGTCTCCGCGGATGGAGATTGTACCGAGGAAGAGGGGGTCATCTGCCTCGGAGTCGGTAGACTCCTGCGAAGAAACAGACGGTGGCTTTAGCGCCGGAGTCATTCCACTCCGCACCGAATCCTCCGTGGCATCGCTGTCTGCACTGGAGGAGGTGTCAGAAACACCAAGTCCATCTTCCTCTCTCACAGTGCAGGTGGGTATATACGGCTTCAGGTTATCTACGTGAAACTGGTCGCGCACCTTCCGACCATAACCGTCTACGAATTCTATCTCGTAGACTAGGTCAGAATACCGTGCGACCACCGAACCCCTCTCAGCTTTATAAGCCAAGCTCCATTTCTTCGCCTGGCCGAGCATCCCAGCCTGATCTTGTATCCACACCTGATCTCCAGGCTGAAATAGAGGAGGCTCCACACGGCCAGCGTCATACCGCTCTTTCTGCCGTCTTTGAGCAGCCGTCAAACGTTGACGAGCCTGCTCCTCCACGGCTTGCTGGTCAGGCAAGTCGCGGACTGGACTGTTCGGAAGGAGGTTATCAACCTCCAACCGAGGCTCACGGCCAAACAACAACTGATACGGAGAGACCTGTGTACTCTCCTGGACATCTGTGTTATAAGCCCACACGGCGGGCCGTAATTTGTCCCACCAGTCATGCTGTTCCTTGAGGGGATCAAGGTACCACTTGATGGTTTCCATTACGGTTTTATTCGTACGCTCCGTAAGCCCATTAGCTTGCGGATGGTACGCTGTCGTGAAGTGATGCGCTATGTTATAGCGCTCCCGGAACTTCAGCAGGACTTTGCTGGAGAACTGGAACCCACGATCCGAGACAAGAGCTTTCGGTGTGCCATACACCGAAAGGATCTCGTCCTTCAGGAATTTCACCACACAGGCGGCCGTGGCCTTTCGAACCGCCATTGCCACACCGTACCAGGTAAAATAGTCAACCATGATTAGTACATAGGTGACTCCACCTACGGAGGCAGGAAACGGTCCAACAAAGTCCATTCCCCAGGTATCAACTGGGTACTCCGGCACAATCGGTTGGAGAAATCCATGACTTTGAGCGAACTGTCGCGCTCTCTGACACACCAAACATGACTTAACATTCGGCAGTGTCCCGCTTCATACCGATCCAGTAGAAGCATGAGCGCATTCTCTGGTAAGTCTTAAACATCCCGAAGTGACCAGCTTCGGGAATGTCATGTAGCTTCCTTAGATAGAAAGCCCTGCATGACTTCGGAACTACCAGAAGAGTTCTCAACCGATCCTGGATGGACCTGATGGCAAACAAGTCATCTGCCACCACAAACTGGAACCGGAGGTTCGAGTTGGGGTCACGGAAGATTTCACTCTTCACTTTGGAGCACCAGCCATCGGCCTCTTGCTTCTTGACCCAATCCACCTCGGAATAGATGTGGTAAATCACCTCACCTACATCCGCTTCGACATATTCAGGCAAGGAAAGGTCCGCCACATCACGAACAAGATACCGACTCAAAGCGTCGGCATCCACGTGCAGTGTTCCCTTCCTATACTGAACCTTAAACCGGTACTCTTGTAGTTGCATCTGTCAACGCCCCAACCTGCCTTGCAGGTTTTTGGCTGTCTGCAGATAGCAAAAAGCATGGTGATCAGTTACGATCACGAACTCCCGGTTAAAGAGGTAAGGACGAAATTTACCCACGGCAAACATGACCGCCAAGCACTCCTGCTCGGTGACCGAATACCGTGTTTCTGCTCCTTTCATGAGTCGGCTTGCGTAGGCCAGAACACGGGGGACATTCTTCTCCGGCAACTTCTGGTAGACTACGACTCCCATGCCGTACCCACTAGCGTCGGTATGGATAATTACCTCACCACGAGGATCGTACATGGTGAGTACCGGCGCTTCGGTTAAAAATGCCATTAACCGAGCGAACGCTAGTTTGCACTGATCCGACCACTCGAAAGACACATCCTTTTTCGTCAGATCATGCAAAGGCCTTGCCACCTTGGCGAAGTCCTTGATGAACCGTCGATAGTAACCGGCAAGTCCGAGAAAACTACGAACGCCTGTCACCGTCGTCGGGACATCAAACTCCTGGACTGCTCTCACGAGATCTGGGTCCGGAGCAACTCCCTCGGCACTCACTACGTGACCGAGATAACGTACTTTGTTAAAGCCAAAGAAACATTTTTTCGGCTGGAGTTTCAGCTCTGCCCCTCGTAACAGTCCAAGGACAGTGGAGAGTCTCTCGAGAAACTGCTCTAAAGTGTTCCCAAAGACAATAATATCGTCCAGGTATACCAGACAAGTCCCCCACTTATGTCCTGCCAATAAGAGGTCTAGCGCTCTCTGCATGGTGGCTGCATGGTGGCATTACAAAGTCCGAAAGGCATTTTCCGGAACTCAAACAGACCTTGAGAGCAAATAAATGCCATTTTCTCAATGTCTAGCTCAGCCATCCTAACCTGCCAGTAACCACTAGCCAGGTCCAAGGTAGCGAAGAACTTCGCACCGGCCAACGAATCGAGCGCATCATCGATGCGAGGCAACGGATACTGATCCAGCTTTGTCTGGGCATTCAGTTTCCGGTAGTCCACACAAAAACGAATGCCAGCATCCTTCTTGCGAACAAGCAAGATAGGTTAGATAACCCCTGCATCCAACATTTTCGCCACCTCTTCTTTCTCGACTGCTCTGGCCGCTGGAGCGGCTCGACGCAATCCTTCTCGCACTGGAGGTTGCCCACCGGTGTCAATCGTATGTTCGACCAAAGAGGTTTCACCCAACTCTGTATAGTCGAACGCGAAGTGATCCCGGCGTGCCAGCAGGAACTCCCAAATCTGTCTCGCCTCTTCAGGCTTCAGATTGGGACCAATCTTAAGACACTCTTTGAGAGTAGGAGCCGTCGTCACATTGAGCACTTGGCATCCATTTCCGGACGCCCCTCTCAACTTAGACGAGGTCCCCCTGGTCGAACTGTCTTCTGAGTGGGGTCTCCCCCTCTCAACTTAGACGGCTCTTCCAGCCCCACCACAATGGCAGACTCCACAGATTGAGCCGTGGCTACATCTTCTCTTGTTTCCAGGGCAACAGGTGCATTACCCACGTTTTCAAGCCAGATATCGTACGCGCCAAGCCGGTTAGCTGCAGCGATACCTGCCACTGCTAACACACCACGTCCACCTAAGGTTTTTTGGTGCGGCTCCACGAGAAGCAGCTGGCCAGGGCCGGCATGCTCTACCAACGTCACAGATACGACACGTCGTACGTGGGCTAGTAGCCAGACATTCTCCCTCAGCCGCAGAGAACAAACTTCTCCACGCCCGATAGAGGTTCTGGTCTCGGGCAGCTCTGGTGAAATAATGTTCACCCACCCGTCAACCTTCTCGAGTGCAGGTGGATCCACTGGGAGTTGCTGTCCCGGAGGCAAAGCCCCTGGTATCGGCGATGGAATCCCTTCCACCTTCCTAGGTTCCTCAAGCGTGCAATCGGTGAATGCAGCTTGGAGGGCATCTGGATGTGCAGTCTAGACATCCTCCCGGAAGTAAACTTTCCGGTGCACAATATCTACCATCAAGCCGAAGCGTGTGGCGTGATCAACGCCCAACAATGCTTCGCCCTCCTTTCACCAGAAGGAGAGGCACCTTGATGGTTTTCTTGTGGATGGTCAATTCCACATTTGTGACCATTACTACCTCGATGGAGTGCCCACCCATTCCAAGAAGGAATGAAGGAACCGCCAGTTCCTCTATAGGCAACTCCATCACTCGTGCCACCGTTATGCTTAGGACCAACACATCGACCCCGGTGTCTACGATCATCTCCAAGAGACGATCACCTATCGACACCCACACACGGGGTGAATCTACGTCGTAGGCCCGGCTCTGAAGCTCAGGAATGGGAACCTGCGGGCTTCCACCATCGATCTTCTGCCTCCCGTCCACCTTACCGTCCACACCGGATGGTAATTCCAGACGTGCAGAAGACTGGGGCACCGTCTCAGAAACCAGAGACTCCCCAGGCACAACAGGAGTTATGGGCACACCAACTCCTCCCGCCTGCTCGATAAGTGCACGATCAAGCACCTCACCACTAGGCATGTAGGGTGAGGGGCAAACCAGCGATTCAGCTGGCTGCACACGGCCTCCAATGTGGAGCATGGCGATGGAAATACCCACTGGGTAATTTCCGGGTCTGCAGACCTCGCCAGAGACACCCCTGCCTTATGCAGGACATCCACATACTTGGAGACTGCCCGGAGATACGTCCCTCGCTCAGAACCCAGGCCCTGACAGGCACCTTAGTTTTGAAGCTTTACCGGTCGCACACCACTCAGTTCGGTATCGACCGGCGGCGGTTTAATGAAGACTTCTCTTCGTCTTCCACGAGTCGATAGTAGAACTGGCCATCATGAACGGTGGCCAGGTACTTACGACCTTCCAGCCAAACTGGCACAATGCCAGCAGTTGGCTGGAGGTTCTAACTCTCGTCAGGCACCACTCTGGCAACCTGCCCTTTGGCCGCAGCCTTCGGACAATCCTTCTTCAGGTGACCCATCTGGTTACACCCAAAACAAGGACGTGGTCGCTGGAGTGAATCTCCTGCATGGTCCACACTTCGAGGCGTTGCCGCCGGCTGACCTCCGCCAGAGCCTGCTGTCTTCCTCTTCTTGCCTCCGGTCTTGGCTCCTGCTTTGTCCGACTTGGACGGCGCAGTAGCCTTCGCACCCGTTTGGCTCGAAGATGAAGCCCTGGCAGAGCTCCCAGAGCTAGCCGTGGTTCCGGAGGACTGAGCACTAGCCCTGTCCTGAGGAACCCCTCTAGTACGGGTAGGTAATTTACCTACAAGAAGCAAATTGGCTTCAACCAGCCGTGCCTTTCTGGCATATGCCTCCACCGTACCGGCCTTACAACCGATCAATTGATCAGTGATGGCCGTCAGGAGTTTCCTTTTGAAGCGAATGAGCCGACAGCTCTCGTTTTCGCCCGGAGACACTTGGTCGGACAGTTCCAAGAACCGCCAGTAGAATGCCTGCACAGACTCGGTAGCCTTCTGTTTCATCGACTCAAATTTGCCGAAACAGAGGCGAGCCGGGTTACTTGTGCTGAAGCGGCTACACAGAGCATCCTTCAGCTCAGTCCAGGTCAGGTCCGGAAGAGTTTCCACCAAAGTGGCGTAGTACTCCTCCGCCGGACTGTCAAGCAGAAACGTAAAAAAACTGCATCGGGACTCGTCCGTCCAGCGCTGAGCTCGGGTTTTTGCTTCGAACTTGCGGAGAAAAGGCGCCATATCCTCTCTGTTGTCGTAACGAGCAAATGAGTGGACCATGTTAAAGAACCCGAACACCTGAACCTCCGCTGAAACTGCTGGAGCGGGCGTCCAAGCAGCGGCGCTAATCCTGCGAGGCTGCCTGCTCTGGTTCCCC
Source organism: Brachycybe producta (assembly GCA_036925085.1). Lineage (NCBI taxonomy): Eukaryota > Metazoa > Arthropoda > Diplopoda > Playtdesmida > Andrognathidae > Brachycybe > Brachycybe producta. Next base: position 565,245 of record JAUPFP010000026.1, on the reverse strand, counting down.
AAAACGTCAGACACGGACTCAGCTTCCGAGGGTATCATCAACTGAACCCTCGGCTGCTGTCCGGGTGCAGGAGGAACCCCCCGGCCAATCTCTCTAGGAGATGGCCTGGGTGCCTCCCGCGGAGGTACCAACCGGGGTTGTACCGGTGGTTCCTCTCTCCATGTGCCTTCACGCACGGGCGACAGTGAAAACCGAGGTTCTACCCTCGGCTCGATCGTCGACCGGGACAGTCGTCCTTCCAAACGAAGGACATCTATCCCGTAGGCAATCTCAATGAGTTGCTGCTCGGATAGCCCGGCCAAAAAGGCCCGGCCTTCACGTGCAGTCTCAACCGGGATTTCCACCATGTCCCGACGGGGTTGAACGCCACGTCCAACCGGACGGGCGGCGGTGGAAACTTGGACATTTGGCCGTGGCCGATCGTCCTCCCCGGTGAGATCACCATCGGACTCACTGTCTTCCAACAAGTATTCTCCCGGAAGAATGTCACGGTGGCGTTTCCGCACCGTGACCCAGTCCTCCGGGAAATCTCTGTCTACGCTACCGCTTCGTTCCTCTGTTTCCAGAGGATCTCCGCCTTCCGCCCCCAAGGGGACGGTCGACCACGTGGCCGCGTAACTCTAAACCCGCATCCGCACCAAGTTCCCGACCTCCCGTCGGTACTTTTGGGGCTGTCTCCATTTTTCACCGTCAACGAACGGTAAAATCTGGACAAAGCCACCAGATAACGGTTTCCACCATCGAAAACGGTAAACTCACGGACAAACGTTCGTAAAATACCGTTACGAACGGATGTAACCGTGCGTAACCGCGGTATCACGGACCACAGTCCGTGTCCCACGGTGCAGTACGGTCAGAGTTTACCTCTACCGGTTTCTACCGCGGTATAACGGACAAAAGTCCGTTTCCAACGGTGTACTTCTCGGTAAAAGACCTTTCACCACTTTCTACCGCGGACCAACGGACAAAAGTCTGTACACCACGGTGTACTTGCGGTAAAACACCGTACACCACCGAAAACCACGGTACCACGGACCGTAGTCTGTGCCCCACGGTAGTTCGACGGTAAATTTACCGTTAACCACAGTACAACGGACCGGAGTCCGTTCCCCACGGTAATCAACGGTAAAATTACGGTAAACTGCAGTAGATTTACCGTTCACCACGGTACAACAGACCGGAGTCCGTTCCCCACGGTGAGCAACGGTAAATCAACGGTGAAACGGTGGTTTCCGCCACTGTCCCACGGACCAAAGTCCGCACCCAGTGGCGTACTCTCACTGCACAGTGATTCGACCGACTAAACGGTCGAATCCACGGTAAATCACCGTGCGAGAGGCGGGGTACAGGTACCCGGTGACTCAACCAATTGTAACGTCCCGCCGGACCGTTACAATACGTGGTAAACAAAACTTCGAAAACATTCACACTTACCTGTACCAGAGCTCCGACGACGGGGACGGGACCGTACCCGCAGCCGCCTCTCCACACGGTGCACCCCTTGGGTGGTGTCGACGTGGAGCTCTCCCGACGGTGAAACACGACGATGACACGCCGCCGATTCATCGTTTGCCGGTACTCGTGTCGGCTCGCGGTAGAACCGGGGTTCTACCGCGAGCCGACACGAGTACCGGCCAAAAGAGGTCGGTAAAGACGGTGGAGTTTCCCGGAACCGAAAACCCACCCTCCCGCGGTAAACCCCAAGAAATAGACACAGACACAAAGTAGGTGATGAATTAGTGTATTTATTCACACTACGATGAAAGATGGTAATAATATATGATGGCAGTAGATATTTACACAACTTGGCTGGTAATCCTCTACCAGCCAAGCCCCCATAAATATATCGAAAACAAAGGCCTAATGGCCAAGGCACAAATGAAGATAAAGATGCTGGACAGTGGAGGTTCTCTTGACCTCCACCCACAGGCCTAGTCTCATTCAAAGCCTACAACACACTGCCCAGATCCTGTGGCTGACTAGGCCACAGGAAACCTCCAGGCAACTCCACCTGGAGGGGACAGAGGTCACAACTGACCTCTCACCCATAGACTTCATGGTGAGAAGTCTGCTGGCACCAAAATGGCGTCCGTCCCAACAGCCTACTGTAGCGGTCAGGCAGACCACCATAGGGAAATTTGTCTGCTCAATCAAAAATTAAAATCTGAGCAGACCAGGTTGCCACAGAGTGCTATAATATAGCACAGCACCTCACAACAGCATACCATCTGCAAGCTAATGGGCTTATGGAGCATACGAATAAAACCGTAATGGAGACATCAAGCATTACTTGGATCCCCTCAAGCACCAACATGATTGGTTTGAGAAATTGCGGTCTGACGTGTGGGCCTACAACACTGCGGTGCATGAGAGCATAGAAGTGTCTCCGTACCAATTGTTGTTTGGCCACGAACCTAGGTTGGAGATTGATAATCTCCTTCCTAACGGTCCGGTCCGCGAATTGCCTGACCACCAAGCCGTGGAGGAGCGTGCTCATCAAAATTTGGCAGCCGCTCAGGCAAAGCAGAAGAGCTGGTATGATGCTGGCTGGGTGAAGCCAACTTTGTACCAGCCTGGTATGAAGGTCTTTATGAGGGATATGGCTGGTAAGCTTGGCCAAGCCAAGAAGTGGAACTTCGCTTACAAGGCTTAACTGGGTACGGTGGTCTGGCAGATTTCCGACCTAGTCTATGAGATAGAATTCGTTGATGGGTAGAGTTGGAAGGTGTGGGACCGGTTTCATGTTGATAACCTGAAGCCGTATGTTCCCACATGTGGAGTTCATGAGGAAGATGGCCTTGGAGGCTCTGACACCTCTTTGAACTCCACTGGAACCAGTGATGCTGAGTTCCAGGCCGATAGGACGGTGGAGGATGATAATGTTCTTACGGGACAGTTCAGTCGGCTTGGCTTGGCTAAGGAGTCTACCGACTGAGGCAGAGGAAGCACCTCAGCCCTGGTATTACCTTTTTCTGAGTAAACTGAAGGCTTTTGAGGTAGTGTAAGCTTCCTCTGAGGCACCAGTGGACACCAGGGCTCTTTAGGGACTTTATGAGTCTCTGCCCTAGTGGGAAAGAGCAGGCCAATCCCTGGAGTGAGATGATGGCCTGTTGCGGAAAAATAAAAACTGGGTGCCCAGAGACCTCTGGACAGGACACCGCTTGTCTGTTACGGACAGATGGCGGTTGCCCGGGGAGTACTGGGTGGAGAAATTTGTAATGTCCAGCTGCAGACTTGGTGTTAAGTCTGCAGATAAAATTGCTGACTGTGATTTCTCTCCTGCTATTTTCTCGGAGATTCGTACTGTGTTGTTGCGCCAAAAAGGCAGAAGACGGTAGGATCTCTATAGAAACAGTGGTGGAGGAGGCTAATGGTGTTTTAGCCGCCATGACACCAGTGATGGCCGTTTCTCTGGCGAGATTAGCGGCTAAGCACCATCCTGTTTTAAAAAGAAAACAAGGATGGTTGTTTGCCGCTAGTTGGCACCTAAGGCAGGTGTTTCGCCAGAGAAAAGGAAAGATGTAGGATTGCTGGTTGCCAGTAGAAAACTGGTAGCTTCGGTGAACCGAAGCCGGATAAATTTGGCTAGCCTGGCTGAGGAGAACTCGGAGGCTGGGATGGATACCATGGAGGTTTCCTTGGTGCACATCACCTGGATGTTTCCTTGGTGCACATCACCAGGCAGTGGAAAGGCTAGTGTATCCTCTCTTCAGAGGACTCTTTGGAGTCTGAAGGGAGAGGAAAGGCCTCCCTGGGTAAACGGACAATGACCGGATCCTGGGAAGGTACTGCCATTGTTCAAGAAAGTCCTCTGGACGTTGACCCTTCGGGGAAACTGAAGAGAACCGACTTGATCGTTTAGACGAAAGTCAGAAGTACTGGACACAATCAGAATGTTTTCTGATGGCGGATGGGAAACAATCCTACATCGAGGAGTTCCTCCCAGCAGCACCATAAGTATAGATTGACATCCAAGAAGAAGTCTGGTGCTGTTAGATATGCTACGTAGATGAGGGCTCTTGCTGAAAGAGAGGCTCAGCTTAAGAGGAGGGAAGCTGCCATGGTGAAACTTATGCTGGCAGTAGGAATTCCGGCTGTGGCCCATGCTCATCCTGAGAGAGCCCCAGGGGCTGCCTGGCCTGTCATGCCTAGTTCTCACAACCTTCTTGTAGCTCGGGCTAAAATAGCCTTGGCTAAATGACTGTGTTCACATGTAAGCAGCTACATATGGGCTTTGTGACCTGCCTAAAGGTGGTGCTGACTACAGCATATTTATTTCATTTTTACAAATTTGGCACTGGTCATTATGTGTGGACATTGTGCTTTGTATAGCCTGCATAATGTATACATAATTGGAGGAAAAATGGCTGATATTGTCCATACGAACAAAACTGAATTGCATGAGTCTTCATTGAACACACTAAATGCAACATATTTTAATTGTAGGTAGGTTGATGATTTAGAGTTTATGGAAATAAGTAATTATTAAATAAAGATCAATTGATAATTTTAAATTATTTTAATAAATTAACAAATAGACTGAAACATCTAACAATGGAAATAGAAAGTGAATGACGCCATTTTCTATTCAGATTTATGACCACCAGGTGGCGTACGATCAAGTTAACTTTGTTTTGCATTCACACTAAATAATGTGTAGACTTCATATGGGTAACCAAGGCTACCTAACCAAAGCTAACATTTGACATTGACCACCATCTAGTGTGTGTTCTCACAACACTTATACATAGGCCCCATAGCCTTCATGTAACCTGAGCTACATGAAGGTTGTGAGAACTAGGCATTAGCCAACTGTCTGTTATGGGTTCGCCCGAAACAGTGGCTGGTGGTTCAAGCTGGCAGTCTGGGAATCCCAAGAAGGACCGAAGAGTGGAGAAAAAGGCCTACCAGTTTCAGTATCCGCTTCTAGGAAAAGCACTCCATTGAGTAGTGGTAGTGGTCAGGGACAGAAAAGTCTTTGCTTTTTCACCCCACCAGTGGCCAGTCATCTGGCAGGTAAAAAGGCTAAGACCTCATGTGGATGTCTGGCCGGCTTCCCCACAGGCAAGTGGAGCTATGAGGACCGTGCGCGGTACCACAGGGCTCAAGTGGCAAAGTGCGAAGCCCTTATAAAGAAGGCTAAGCAAGTTAAGCGCCGACAGGAGTTCGAGCTCCGGACCTCTCAGTTTCTGCACCTGCACGGAACTGACGTCCGGAATCCGCTTGTAATAGAGGAACCTCCTGTCAGGCATGGTGTTGCACTTGTTGCAAGTGCCACAACTGGCACCAGCCAACAACACATTGCCCAGAGGGGGTGATGCAGGCTCCCAAGGCATGGTGCGGGAGCTAAAACTGTTAGTGGCAAGAGTCAGCAGAACCTTGCACTGGGAAAAGTAAAAGTTCCTCGGGATGAAAAAGGACGGGTCGTGGCAGCACGACCATCCTCAATTGTCAAGTCAGCTATGGGAGTCAACTCGGAGGCGAGTACAGCTTTGGCTGGAAAGGCTTCGGGTGGGAAGTCCGGTCATTCGAAAAGGGCTAACCACCCTCCTAAGTCTGACTGGCCCGGTGAGTCTTTGAGCTTAGGTGCGTCCGGCTCAAAGCAAGGTAAACCTTCTTTCCACAAGAAGAAACAAAAGGTGGACAAGAGAAAGTCCAGGTATGGGAAGAAGAGAGGTCCAGGACCTTCTGGTCAGGCATCCCAAGGGACGACTGCCAGAAGAGTTGGAACGGATGAGGAGGAGTCCCAACACTGTGTGACCGTGTCAGCCGGGAACCAGCAGTACCACAGCCATCAGGTGTTGACGGGGATAATGGATGGTAGGTCTATGCAAGATGTTGGTCTTGGCATGCCTCCATTTTTTCTGCAAGTGGTCACGATACCAAACCTGCGGGTTCGGTCGGTGGGAACTCTCCACCGGGTCAGCTCGCATTCACCTAGATGCAGGGGCAGCCTGGCGGGGACAGTTAATGTTGCTACCAAACGTGGTCTCGTGCCTTCCGTTGGAAAGGCATCCTTATCTCCGGGTCCCAAGAGGGTCTTTGTGACCCTAGGACCGGAAGAGGAAGCCAGGTCCCCTAGCCTGCGGGCAAGGAACAACACAATGGAGCCAGTCCTCCATATTCAGAAGGAGAGGTCTTTCTGAATAACCGACTTGGTCTGTGGCAGGACCAGCCGGGAATGGAGGGCTTCCATAATAATTATAGCCGTTTGTGAAAGCCACTCCCGGTACCATGAGCACCATTGTTGCTGTCCTTTAGCATGTGTCATGTGCTTGTTTTTGGCGGTAGAGATTTTCCGGTGTTGTTGGTCATCAACCTGGTTAGGAAATGCTTTGCAATTTTTAACGTGGTGGGGACAGGAGCTGGATTAGTTTGTCTAGTCCAGCTCGCGGCTCCATACATCCAGCATCTCCTTGGCTGCGACTTAGAAGAGATGGTTGGAGAATTTGTAATCCAACTACTACGAGGAAGCGTGTCTGATCCCGCAACTGCTCTCGTAGATCTTCTAACGAGTCGGACCCTCCATGAGGGTCCGCAGCTTGCCACTCTGGCCATCGAGATGTTTCAACGGCAGGAGGAGGCGAGGCTCATGGGAACTGAGTTCAATATCGGAGGCAGGTGGCATAACACCCGGATGTGCCTGTGGTGGGTACGTCGGTGGATATCGGAGTGGGTGTGCACTCCGGTGGTTCCACCGCTGTCAAAGTCAGTCCGAAACTGAGTGGGGGTCACAGAAGCAATTCTTTCTGGCTTGACGGACCTGATCCCGGGGCAGATCAGTGAAGTTGAGAGGATTGTGACGACCCAGTTTTGCTCCTTCTTTAATTAGGAGGTGCAATTCTAAATCCTGATGTCGTCTGCTAGGCTGTTTGTGTAGGCAGCCTGGCAGATGACATATACTCTAGATAGGGAGACTGTCAACCTCCAGGTGGAGCAGCCTGGGGGTACTTATTGGCAAGGCAGCCATTAAGGAGGGACAGTCTGTGGTTGACTGAAAATGAGGATGGATGTGTTTTCTGTTGCTTAAGTGTGATGGCGTCCAAGATGGCCGCCACCTAATGGCATCTTCTTTGTTCGGTTTTGGAAGTTTTGTGTGTTCTCTACTGGACATTCTTTCCAGCAGATTACTTTTTTAATTGAGTGAATCTGTATATGAATAAATCTTTATCTTTTTATTTAAACCTACACTGTGTGCCACGTGTCTAATTATTCTGGGGAAGTATTCATGGGGAGAGTGGGATACAAAGGTGGGGATATGAATTCTCCACACCATCCTGTCACTGTCTTGTTCGGCCCATACTTCGCGTCGGGTGTCACGTTGGGATCCATCGGGGGTCCACCGTGGGTTCTTCGTCGTGTTGGCAGAAATTCACTGTCAACAGCCCATCATCACTCAGGGACCACGTGAAGTCAGACCATTACACCTAGCCCAGCTCGCAGCACCATACATCCAGCATCTCCTTTGCTGTGACTTAAAAGATATGGTTGGGGAATTTGTTACCCAACTGCTACGAGGGAGTGTGTCTGATCCCGCAGCCACCCTTGTAGATCTTCTGACAAGTTGGGCCCTACATCAGGGTCAGAAGCTTGCCACTCTTGCCAGCAATATGTTTCAATGGCAGGAAGGGCGAGACTCAGGGGGACTGATTTTGATCTCAGAATCAGGTGGCGAAACACCCGGATGTGCTCATGGTGGGTACGTTGGTGGATGTCGGAGTGGATGGTAGCTCTGATGGATCCACTGCCAAGGAAATCAGTCTGAAACTGAGTGGGGGTCACAGGCATAATCCTTGCTGGCTCAACTGACCTCATCCCGGGGCAGATCAGGGAGGTTGAGAGGATTGTGACAACCCAGTTTTTCTCCTTCTGGAAGCAGAACTAAATTTCCTGTTGTTGTCTGCTAGGCTGGCTAAAGTAGGCTGCCTGGCAGATGACAGAAAGGCCAGCAAGAGTCACTGCTAATCCTCAGGTGGAGCAGCCTGGGGGCATATATAATGGCAGCGGCCATTATATACTGGGCAGTGTGTGTAACCTTTGAAGTTAGGATGTGTTGGTGCTCTGTGCAACTGGTGGCCAAGATGGCCACCATTCATCGTATTCATCTCTTTGTTTGGGTGTTTTACCACCTTCTCTCCTGGCTGAATTAGCCAGGAGATTTGTGCTATTGTTGAGTGAGTGTTTTAATATTTATTCTTGTGAATAAATTATCTTGTTTTATTTTCATTATCCACACTGTATCTGTGTCGATTCTTTCTTTATGGAGAAACGGAAAAATTACCGCAAGGAGGGTGTGGGTTTCCAGTGGGGGAACACCAGCACCACCTCAGTCCTGTTTCCGGCATTGTTGGCTAGTACTTCGCATCGGTGACCACAGTAGATTCAATGGGGATTCACCACGGGCTCTTCGTTTCAGTTGGTGGCAGTTCACCATCAACTTGCAGGGAAGACTCCAAACCGTCATCACCTAGGACCATGAACGGACAAGAGGAGGGCTAGCCTGCAGTAGGATCCCGGCCCCTAACGGAGTCAGGATCTGGTAAGTAGAGGAAAATCTTGCCAGAGTGTTGTGGTGACCAAGTCGGGTCATTACACTTGACTATCGCATCTGCAGTTATTACAATTTTATCTATACAAAGAGATGTTGAAAGAAAACCCTCATGTGGTGTGCCATCATCAACTGTGAAGACCTTTTTGTATAGTTCATTTAAAAAGGTAGCTTTCCCTACTGGATCTGAAACAAGCTTCCCATTTGGATCAACAATAGAAATAATAAATTCTATACTTTGCCTAGACTTTTTGATGTAACGCCAAAATAATTTTGGGTCTCTTTTTAACCATTCTCCAAGCATTTCTGTTTTAAAATTGTCATGGGCTAACAAGATTTCCCGTTTCGCTGCTCTGCGTGCAATATGGGAATTCATTGGAATTTACTAATTTTGGGTGATTTCTAGCCCTATTCCTCCATAAGCATTGCTTACGAAGAGCCTTTTTAACTTTGCTAGTGTACCATAGCGGTGTGGCATAGTCCCTACTACCTTGGTTGGAATAAAAAAGGAAGACCTACTTAAAATTAAACTATGAAAATGTGACCAATTCAAATTCACATTTTGAGGATGAAAACATTCTTTAAATTTATAAAAATTTTCAATCAAATGTGACTTAAAACCACCCCAATTACATTTGTTAAAAACACTATTTTAACCTCAAAATTTTTTACCCACTTGCATTAACATCACATAAGACCATCTGATGATCACTAATTCTCCCTGATACCCTAACATTGGATAATAACTCTGGACTTACTAAATCTTACTAAATCAAGAAATTTGTCATTTCTGGCCGATTTAGTTACAACCTGTTCCATAGAATACGTATTCCTACAATCTAAAAGTGAAACTGCTAATGGCCCATCACTGCCACTGTTCACCATAAGCATTTCCCAGTTGATGTTTGGAAAATTTACTTCACCTCCTAAAATAATGGTTTGGCTATGGTATTTATGATAAAGAGTGTCCAAAGAAGTTTTTACACTATTGATATCTGCTATGGAGGATCCCGGTGGCCAATAGAAAGAATACAAAAACACCTTTTTACCATTATTTAGCCTTAAACTACAACATACTATTTCACAGTCTGTTTCAAAACTTGTTTCCCAGCAACTATGAAATATTTGTGAAATAGCTATGAAAACCCCACCCCCAGAACGACCAACCCTGTCTATACGGTACACTGTAAAACCATCTGGAAGTATTTCCCCATTACTAACATTAACATCTTCGCAATCCCTCCCACACAGGAGGTAATCCACCGGTATCAATCGTATGTTTGATGAGTGGGGTTTCCCCCAGCTCTGTATAATCAAACGCGAAATGATCATGGCAATCCAGCAGGAACTTTCGAAGTTATGCCGCCTCTTCAGGCTTCAGACTAGGTTTGATTTTAAGGCACTCTTCAAGAGTAGGACCCACTTTCAAGTTGAGGACCCGGTGGCCTTTACCTGTCGCCCCTCTCAACTTATCCCTAAGCTCCTCTGTCCGGCCATCTCCATGAGTGTGGTTCCCCCTCTCAACTTAGAAGGACAGTCCAGTCCCACCACAAGGGCTGCCTCCACACCACCCGCCCCTGTTTCCTAGCACAATGGGTAGGTCAGCGACATTCTCAAGCCAGATATTGTAAGTGCCTTCCTCTGTGGCCTCGGCAATACCTGCCACCGCCAACAGACCATCGCCACCTAAGGCTTTATGATGGGGCTCTATGAGAAGAAGCTGTCCAGGGCCAGCATGCTCTACCAAACTCATGGAAACTACCTTCTGCTCATGAGCTGATAGCCATATACGTTCTCCAACAGTTGCAGGGAACAAACATCCCTGCTCCTAATTGCAGGCGACATAATGTCCACCCACTTATCCACCTTCTCACTCTTCACAGGCATCCCCTTTAGTATCCCAAAAGGTCGGAGAAGCAGAGGCTCCACAGAATCGTGAAGCTTCGCCAACACCTACAACAACAAGTTCGGAAGGTGTACTTCTTGCAAAGCACCCTTCAAAGCCTTATAGGCCAGTGCGGCATGAAGAGCATCTGTATGTGTTGTCCAGATGTCTTCCCGGAAATATATTTTCTGGTTCACAATGTCTAACATCAACCCAAACTGAGAAGCCAGGTCAACACCTATAATGGCTTCTCCTTCACCCTCAATGATGAGTAGATGGGTTCTTATGGACCTCCCATGGATTGCCATGTTCATGTACATGACTCCTTCTATCTGGATGGAGTACCCACTCATGCTGCAAAGGCATGAGGGAAGGCTAACCTCCTGCACCAGTAACCCCATCTCCTGTGCCACCGACATGCTCATGACAAATACCTCCGCCCCAGTGCCAATGATCAACTCAACCAGCTGATCATCAAACACCACCAGAACACGTGGTGCCTCTTCCAAGTATGCACGGCTTTGCAATTCAGGTATGAGTAACCGTCGTTGCCGACAATGCTTTTCCGAGCTTCATCCGTCTTTCCGTCCATAAAGGATGGTCGTACCGGATGCTCGGGGGTCTGTGTACCAGTCCTTCAAACCAGGAGACCTACCAGGCCTGATCAACAGCATGGGGGCAACAATGCCTGAAGCCCTCACAATGCCCGTACTGTCCAGACATTCTCCCCTATGAATATTAAAACAAGGTGCCACCCAGCTGTGCCAGTGCAGCTTCCAATGTAGGGCATGGCTTTGGAAACACCCAATGGGTCATTTCTGGGTCTGCAGACTTTGCCAGAGGCACCCCTGCTTCCAGCAGGATATCCACATACTTGGACACTGCCCAAAGGTATGTCTCTTCCTCACTTCGCCGGCTTTGACTGCAGCTCAGTTCTGCAGCGACCGGTGCCAGTTTGACAAGGGTGCACCATCGTCCCTAGTCACAGGTAGATAAAACATCTGTCCATCGATCACGGTGGAGAGACACTCATGGCCCTGCAGTACTACGGGTGCTAGACCTGGCATGTATTGCATGACCTGGTTTTTACCCGAGGATACTCAGGCAACCTATTCCTGGGCAACCGCCTTCGGACAGTCTTTTTTAAGGTGGCCCATTTGGTTGCACTAACAGCATGGACCTGGTTGCCTACGAGTAGGACTTCCACCATCAACCATTTGGCCGGACCCAGACGGGTCTGCTGTGGACTTATTTCCACTCTGGCTCTGCCGATTCATCTTTTTACTTTTCTTCCCTCTGGTCTTGGCTGTAGCTCTGTCTAATTTGGATGGTGCTGCAACCTTTGCACCCGACAGGTTAGAAGAATACATAGCAGAGCCCTTGGGCTGTGCCACAGCACCAGAGGTCTTGACCGTAGTCTTGGTCTGTGGTACCGTCAAGGTATGGGCAGGCAACTCTCCTGCCGTCAACATGTTAGTCTCGACCAACATTGCCTCAGCAGTAAAGTCCATTACCGTCTTGACCTGTGATGACCAGAAAGATCTGAGAATCGCCGGTTGCAGTTTCTTCTTGAACCGGAGGAGTCGACAAGACTCCTCTTGAGGAGAAACCTGTTCTGCTAGCTCAATGAAGCACCAGTAGAATGCCTGGAGGAATTCCGAAGGCTCCTGCCTCACTGCTTCGAAATGGTCGAAACAGGCCTAAGCCTGATTCTTCATTCTGAAGTGCTGAAACATGGCCTGCCTCAGTTCTGGCCAGGCCAGGCCGGCTTGAACTCCACCAAACTGTCGTATTTTTCAGCCGGACCATCCAGCAGGTACGTCAAGTAACTACACCTGGCCTCATCTGTCTAGCACTGAGCCCGAGCCTTGGCTTTGAACTGCCGGAGAAAAGGCATCGTGTCCTCTCGTCCATCATACCATATGAACGAGTGGACTGGGTTGAAGAACCCAAACACCTGGATCTATGACGGGATGGCTGGAACAGACATCTACGGCACAGTACTTACCCACCATGGTGCCCCGCTCCGGTTCCCCGAAGTCAGAGCATAAGGCAGAGCATCTGTGGGTTCCACCAAGTGGACCATCAATAGCTGAACGGCCAGAGGAACTCTACAACCAACTCCCATAGGAGCAGTCCAAGTTCCTCCTGGAGGTATCTGCTTGTTCGAAACTGGTGGTGCCTTATCGGTACACCCCTCAGATGCACAGGCGACGGTGTAAACCACAGTTGCTCTTCCTAGATCTCTTGGAACCTCTGAGGCAGATGTCTCTGCAATCTCAGGACATCTATTCCTCTGGCAACCGCTAGAAGTTGTTCTTCAGACATAAATTGCCAAAAATGACGCCATGCCCTGCAGAGTTCCCGACAGTCTCCACCGACTCACACATAAGTCTCCCACCAAATCTGACACAAAAGTTTGTGAAACACCGTCAAACAACGATAGAACTGTAAACAACCACGGTGTCACGGACAAACATCCGTGTCCCACAGTTAAATTCATGGTTGAAGTCTTTTTTACCATTTTCGGACAAAAGTCCACAATCCACGTCTACTAACGGTAAAAATACCTTTTTACCATGTTCTACTGGTTGTGCATGGTAAACCATCATGCTACCGGCATACCAATGGTAAAAATTACCGTTATCCTGCATTCGAACGATCCTGCACAGTCAACCACTGTGGCCACCGATCTACTAGCAGATAACCTAGGCCTTTTCGTTGTAACCACTGCGGTATCATGGACAACCCATCCGTGTCCCACGGTCCTTTACCAGATTACTATGGCCTAAGCCGTTTTCCACGATTGTTTTGTGGACAAATGTCCACGCCCGCCAGGAGTACTAACGATTCTGGTCTACCGACCACACAAGAGAGGCTAGTGGTAGTGCTACCCGGTGCCTCCACCAATTGTAACGACCCGGCTGGTCACCACAACACCTTGGTAAAACTGCTCCGTCTTACCAACCACTGAAATTCCTTTGGATGGAATCCTAGCACTGGCTAGCCCTCCTCTTGTCCACACATGGCTGTGGGTAGTACTCGCAAGGAGTTCTTCCCCAAAGAGTGATGGTGATTTCCCACCGACAAGACGAGAATCCATGGTAAATTTCCGGTGGATCTTACCGTGGATGACGAAGCAAAGTACTGGCCAAAAACGACGGAAACAGGATCTTAGAAAGCCGGCGTAACCCCACCGGCAGAGCCACACTCTCCAAGTGGATACTTCGCCAAATAATTCACATGGACACAGTGTGGTTGAAGTGTAAATAAAAGATAATTTATTCATAGAACAAATTAAACACTTACTAAATAATATCACAATCTCCTGGCTAATCCAGCCAGGAGAGAAGATGTTGAAACCCAACACAAAGAAGAAAGCACAAAGAGATGATTACAATGGTGGCCATCTTGGACGCCATTCAGCCAGAACATCATAGGCACACATCTTCACTTCAGGGTCTAAACAGACTGCCCAGTATATAATGGCACCTGCCATTATATACCCCCAGGTTGCTCCACCTGAGGAGGACAGTGACCCTTGCTGGCCTTTCTGTCGTCTGCCAGGCAGCCTACTATAGTCGCCTAGCAGACAACACCAGGATTGTAGTCTGCTCTTACTAAAAGGAGCAGAACTGGGTCATCACATTGCGGAGGACGGAACAGAGTTCGCAGTTATCCGTTTGGGGGACAGATCCTTCAGATCCCTCTCCCACCAAAAACAAGGAACATGGCCGCCGATATCTGCATATTGGCAACCACTTCAATAACTTCACCAAGACCACGTGGCTTCAAAACAACTTTAAACCACGTGGTGCACCTGAAACAACAACAAAACCACAAGTCAAGGACGTCCAAAAACAAAAAACAAAAAGTAACATAAAAAGGACTTGAAAGAAAAAAAACGCCATGTCCCCTTACTACTATATGAATGGACGTCAATGACCCCGACAGTCAACAGAGAAATAAAACTTCAAAGAGGACATTATGTCTGGGGCCAGACCAATATGCACCTCATGAAATTTCAACGAAAAAAACACACAAAAGAAAAACTAAAGCTATTACTTTGGAAGTGATACCTTCAAATAGATAATAAAAAAATTCGGAAATTGTCACCCTCTCAATGATAACAAATAAAAAGTGAGGTACATTAGTGACCTTGCTGGTCTATAATTTCGTTTGAAACATTAAAAGAGGGGGAAAACATTAATGGCCAATTTCACACCTCTGTGTGAGAAAAATAATAGCCCTTCTCTCCTAGGACTCAAAAAGAAAACAGAAGTAAAAATAATAAACAGGGACCTGCCTCTAAAAAATTGGATCAACACCTTAAGATGGTCACTATTGGTTGGGCAACCACCACCCACAATCAGTCGGAGCACATAAACCACTTAAAACAAGGTCTCCTATTGCAGAGGGGCCGGCCTTCTTCTTTTTTTAAATGACTCCAAAAATATATATATAAAAATTTGAGACCAAACTGTGGTCAACCACCATTTCATTTGTTTCTTCACTCAAGAACACTTGTCACTCCATTAGTAACCTCAAACTGGATCTTCATCTCCAAGTTCTTCAGTTTTATGAAACTTCAGACTTTTGGTTTGCATCTTCAGACTATTTGTGTGTGTCTTCAGACCTGTGCATCTGCCTCCTCAGACATATATAACATATATATAACAAAGTGATTGGGCACCAATCTCTGCTATACCTAAGTTTCTACCAGCATTGGGACAATGCCAAGGAATTTACCAAGATGTCCGGTAGAGAATTATGGATGGGCAGCAGAAGAATGTCTTCTAGCTCCTCTAGTGATGATGAATCTCGGAGTGGAATGGCAGCCACCACTGAACCACTCTTACCTGAATCTACCTACAAGAAATGAGTGGCGGGAACCGCTAGTGAGCCTTTAACCAGAAGAGAGCCACCCGACACCACATTGAGGTGCCGCACCTATTCCGAGCCAGAAAATTTCAACCAGCACAGAGAAAAATGCTTCCATGTAAACAGTAGACGCCCTGCTATTGTGGGACACGAAGGGAAGCCGGATGATCTGAGTAGCATCGTGCCCTTCGATGTCACCACATCGAAACACTACTGGGAAGAGTGGGAGGAATTCATTAACATCAACACTATGGCATGGGGTGTCAACCAAGAGTTCAGGGACAGCCTTGCCCCTGGAAAATCGATTCCTAGTGGAGCTGCACCAAGAAGAACAGCAACGGTTGCAACAACAGGCCGTTGCACGCCAAGCCGAGAAAGATCAAGTTTGTGGGGTGGAGGACCTCGTGTACCTCCATGCGCTTTGTCCACATCTCGGTAAATTGGGTCTTCCATGCACGGGGCAACTCCCAAAACAGGAGCTCCTTCAAATTGAGGCCCGCTGTAAAGAGAAAAAGCAACCTACACCACCAACTGTGGTGATGCTGCCACTCATCCAAGTTGCATCACCACCATGTGCCGATTCTATGATTGCATCACCATTTCTGCTATCTACGCCTTCCTCTTTCTCCATCACACAACCAGAGCCATTCTGGTGTCAAGAGTTGATGTCCATGTCAGTTTGCGTTGCTCAACTCGCTAGCACTTTCCACACTGTCCATAATGCCACCGCCTCTTTTACATACTACTATCCACACCACCTGCAATGCAACATGCCACAACACCTTTAAAATCTTCATTTGTAGTGGTAATCCCAGGGGCTGCAGTCACCAACGCTTCTACCGGGGCCCGGGTCAAGGAGCCTCAGCAGATCCATGGGGACCACCTCTCTCTCCACCACTCATAACCACATTGCTCTCTGCCTCGCCACTCTCAGCCCCAAACATGCTGCCAACCTGAAGGAAGAAGCCACCAGGAGTAGCATGGGCCCTAAAAATATAGCCCTCCTCTACAGGATGACTCCTCCCGAAGGGCTGCTCTGCTGCCCCAGAATCTTCGTGTCCATCTGGACCCGAACTGCAACCGTGTCTACCAATGTCTGTCATGCCCCACTCCAGAGCATTCAGCTCCATGCCACTTTCCTCTTTTGCCACCTCCAGGCCGCCCTCCTGGAAAAACCATGCAAGTGCCTTCTACACCTCCACCTTCTGCCGATTGTGCAATGTTTTTACGGAAGGTGAAAGCCATTACGGACCTCTTGCGGGGGTGACGCAAGATGGGAGAAATCCAAAAGAAGCGTTGGGCCTCTCACCAGGTACCAGCAAACCACCAGAAGCACATTGCAAGAGAGCCATGTCCAAGCGACAGCGACAACAAGCCCGAGACATGGTCAGTCTGATTTACGTCATGCCAGACAGACCACACGTGCCACTGGTAGTGCGGGCATTGTGTCCGCTGCAGCCCCAGAACCACAACGACTGGCCACACCACCCACAGTGTCCCAAGCAGGACTACTATGGAGCAGTTACCACTGGATCATCTGCTATGTATGACCACCCTCAGCGAAAGGCTCCTCAACATCTGGTGGATAACTTGGCAGTGCGAAGTGCACTACACCAACACCCTCTATGTGGAACACTTCACATTACAGGAAGGGTTTCCCCAATTAGAGCTTCCTCCCCGGGAGCGATACATCATGGGGTTCTCTCGCAAGATGAGCCTCTTCATATTGATTGTGTTCCCAAACAGGCAAATCATTGAGACCTTGAGCTTCGCTGGTGACTCCGTCGACAAAGCCACATTCGCCCTTTTAGGGGCTTTCATCAACTCCGTTTTTGGGTCCCCCGCTGGAAGGACATTCCACACCAACTGTCTCTATTCCGGATCCCGACCCCACTACAGAATCACCATTCTATGGGATACTGCATGGGCCATCCACCACAACCAGTGATCCTCACGGAAGATCATCGGGGACCGGTACATTTACAACATCTTTCTCCGGGATCTACCTGATGACCAAGGTCAATGGCTTTCTGCCGCCTCAAACTCTTGGTGAGGACAAGTCTCCTGTGGACTAAAGGATCGAGACCCTTCCCCACCCTCTGCAACAGGGATAGCTGCACACACCCACATGTACTTATGGGGGTGACCACCCCGTATGAGGTGGTAACAATCGAAAAAATAATAAAAATTAAAAAATACGTTGTAAGCATGTATAAACATATTTGTTCCATTATTTTCAGAATAATCCTGTACCACGTTTTTAATGAGTACTCGTCTTTTTTTAATTTTAACCATTTTTGTTTTCAGCCTTTTTATACAAGGAGGACACTAACTTTTTTGCCAGTGCCTTCTTAAAATCTACTTCTGTACAAGGTGTGTGCATGTCCCCCATTTCCCGCCTTGTGTAACTTGGCCCTGCCAACTTTGGTTGGAGTACGAGGACATACTCCGAGCAAAGTTGGAGGTATGGCCTGGGAGTAAACAACTCATGCTTGTCCTTCTCTCCTTCTCCAATTAATATTCAAGTGGCGGATTACTACTCTTAAGAGGTGTACACAGGTCCAAGGTATAAAAAGACCATGTTCCTCTTTGTTCTTCATCTACTCTTGCTCAACTTTTGTACTATGCTGATTATCATATCTGTATCACATCATGGGCCCGTGGACGCACCTTTGATTAATAACTATTCATTCTTGTAATGTTCATGTTTCTCGGCAAGAATGAATAAAAGTGTTTACATTAAGAAACTACGTTGTCTTCTGTATGGAAACTAATCCTTCTTCAGAGACACCATAGAGCAAGAAGACATAGAAATCCCAACGGAACAACACATCTTCCTAACAAAGAAAGATGATCATCAATGGGGGCCAGAAGTGGATGGTCACCACCCTTCTGCTAGACTACACCCCTACACATAAGGCTGATCACAATCCATCACCGTCCGACTACCTCTGTAGCTAGAATCTTCTCCGTGCGGCCACTGCACGATCAAGAGAAGAAAGAGAAGAAATGAGTTACAGAAAAAAGAGCATAAAGAGTTGCTCAATTTGGTCAAAGGACGCCATAAAGTGGACCAAAACACCGTCCCACAAAAGTTAGAACTTCTTTCATTAAAAATTATGTACATGTACTTACATGTGTTTAGTACCTTCAGGATGATTTCTTTTTCTAAATTTATAAGGGTTCTTCTATTTATAATGAAACGATAAGTCCAGGAGCGATCGTGGCTCGTTTAGTTTTTTCTGGATTGGCACGGAACTTTGTCAACCCTCTGTACTATTGTATAGAGGTTTGATCTAGTTCTATCAGCTGATGATGCCAATATCCTTCTTTGGGTCACACCACAGGGCTTGTTTCCTTTTTCCTCCCAGTCCCACCCCTTTATACAAAAAGATCATCCTGATAAACCTCAGCATTAAGTCTATGGGCTTGTAACTTTCTTTTGTATGTTTATTTTTATGATGAGTGAGTCATTTTCTATAGTTTGGTGACCACTGGTCAATCATGTTGTTTGGCCCGTTTGGCTTTTACTTTTGTTTATAGCCAATCATAGGATTCTGAGAAAGTGTTCTCAGTATTCTTTTTTTGGGTATAAAAGGCCGTGTATTTGTATGTAAGTGAGAAGAAGAGTCTTTCTAAAAGCTCTGGAGACAGGATCTACTGTATGTCCGACTTGGGATAGATTTCTGTAAGATGTAAATAAACTGTTATTATGTCTAAAAAGTTGCTAAGTTTTATTTTTTATACTTTTGAATCGAACGAAAGACTTTAACATTTTGCCATGTAGAAATGTCAACCCAGGTGTAGACCTGATTGTCCAATACTAGATGGGACTTCAGAAGACAGCATGATCACCGAGGGGTAGCAGACCGCAAAATATCCTTAAAATTGTAAAGGTTCTTGTGAGATGAACTTGTGAGGAAACGAATGGAACTAATTTGTTCCCTTCCTCCCAAACCAAATTAGGATTTGTGGCCTAGTCAACCACTTTCCCACCGCTCAAAAGAGCGCAACGATAGTTTGAGACAATTCTATTTGCCCCCTGAAAATGGTTTGTTACAATTAGTAACGTTAAAATCTTACGTTTTTTTAACTCCATGTTAAATCGTATAGGGCCAAAAACCATGCCACAAACATTTGAATAACTCTTGTTCAAAACACGTTTAGAACAATAACGAAAAAATTAGCACGTGCTTTCATGTATTGGCTTCAAGATGTTTCCTTTTTACAAGGTTAGCACGTGAACTTATTTTTTAATTAATGATTATGCCACTTCAAACTGTAAGAAAAAACGTTAAAACTTTTTTAAATCAACGATGATCGCAGCGCATACATTCGGAGAAATTTTGTATTAAACGCTATATCTTGGCTCTTAACACAAAAACCTAAAGTCCTTTTTTGCCTTGTGTTCTTTCCAGCCCACAATCCCTAATATGCTGTTTGATATTGTTATATTTATATCTAATTTCTAATTTTAATAAGAAGTTTCTTCCAGAGTTTCTCTTTTTGTTTGTTCCAAGCTACTCAAAATTTTGAATATGTGATCAAGACTTACGTGTATTTATTTGTTTCATTTTTAGTTTATGGAGTATCGTCCACCTAAATTCTATATATAACATTAAAAGTGGTCGTCTAAAAATATCAACAAATATTTGCCAGACCTTCCCTCTTGGAAATCAAGATCATAACTCTCTATGTTACCGTTATCCAGACGTCATGGCAAGTGCAATGCAAGGACTACGTATGGCAGTTCAGGAGTGTCAAAATCAATTCAGACGCAATCGATGGAATTGTAGCACACTGATAAGTGGCAAGAAGCATGGCATACACTCCAGCATTATCTTTTCGAAAGGTATAAATAAAAAAGTTGTGACACAATGTTTAATGTGGAGATAAATGGAAATGGTTAGAGCATGAGCATTTGTTTCTTTTTCTGTGACTTCTAAAATGTTCATGCTCTTAGCTTCTCGTTTGACAAAAAGTGCAAATGCTCGGACTATTTTTATAATATAAACTTTTTATTTTTCCTTTGTACATTCTCAAAAATTGTATTAGATATGCCTGACAAACTGCTAACATATCCCACATCAGTTTTGATTATTGGAAAGAAATGTGGCTGCAGTAGTATATGCTAGATGAGGGTTGCACCAAAATTTAAAAGCCCCTTTAACAAACTTTTAAGGTACTTTAATTTCACATTGTAAATCATGCAGGCCCAAGTTTTAAAATTTATGTTTGTAAGTTTTGGACAACTATAATTTTTTAACAGAACAGTTTAGAAAGTTAAAATTCTGTGTAAAACTAATTTTAATAAAACAAGTAAGGTATTTGCACAATTTTATTACAAATGTGTTTTTTAAATATTGAGCTTCTTAACTACCAGAATCAATTTTACATGAAGCATAGGCATATAGAGGACAGGCGTTAGGGGTTCAAACTGAACAGAAATTTGCATAATTTTTTCATTAAAAAAATTATAAGTCATCAACTGATGGTTTTTAGATTGCTGTCTGGAAAGTAAATGGAAACAAATGTAACAACCAACTCCGACTGGGAGTCACGAGACCACGTTTTGGGGAACATCAAACCCTTCCACCAGGCTGCCCTCTCTCGGAGATACAGGCAACCTTCCCCGTTGGAGGGTTTTCATCCATCGAACCCATGGGCTCGATACCGTGACCCCCTTCGGAGAAGATGGCGGCTTGCTGACTAACTTGTCATTCATAGACTGATCATTCATCTGCACTGTCTTCACGTCACGGGTATGGTCTGGCTAGTTATCGGACAGCATGCTCTTCCCAGTGTCGGGACTCCTCTTTCTCTGGTACAGTGCTCCTGCTTTCAGCCACCTGGGTCTTACTAACTGGGGGTTATGGATCAAGCTGGCCGATTCAAGCCTCTTCATTATCTGCACACAAAAGGTTGACCTTCTGAGGCTCTGAACAGCAGGAGTTTCCTCACATTACCTAGCCACAAACTGAGTGCCTGTGGAGGTTTTACTACTGTAACGTCCCGCCGGACCGTCACAATACCCCAGTAAGTTCACCCCAAAAACGGCGTAAAACTTACCGCTCAACAGGCTCCTCACGGGGACGGGACCGTACCCGTAGCCGTCTCCCGCACGGTGCTCCTTGAGTTGTGTCGGCTCCAGGAGCCACGCCCGACGGACACGACGAAAGACCACGCCGCCACGCCGAGAATATCGCGGTAGAACACCGGTTCTACCGCGAGCCGACACGAGGACCGGCCGAAACAAGTCGGAAAGACGATGGTGTTGATCCCCAAACCGGACAACCCACCCTCCGCGGTACTCCCCAAGAAAAGACACAAACACACGCAAGTGAAGATAAAAGTGTATTTATTGAACACTTACGGTGAGATAGATGAATATGATGGCAGTGATGATATTTACACAACTTGGCTGGATACCTTATCCAGCCAAGCCCCCATAAATATACAAAAAGGCAAAGTAGCCAACAGGCCAAAGGCACAAAAGATGATTAGATGCTGGACAGTGGAGGTCCTCTTGACCTCCACCCACAGGTCTAGTTCTATCCAGAGCCTACAATCAACTGCCCAGATCCTGTGGTTGACTAGGCCACAGGAAACCTCCAGGCAACTCCACCTGGAGGGGACAGAGGTCACTTCTGACCTCTCACCCATAGACTTCATGGTGAGAGGTCTGCTGGCACCAAAATGGCGTCCGACCCAACAGCCTACTGTAGCTGTCAGGCAGACCACCATAGGGAAATTCGTCTGCTCAATCAAATTTAAAAATTGAGCAGACCAGGTTGCCACAATCCTCTCAACTTCCCTGTTCCGTCTCGGGAACAGGTCAGTCAAGCCAGCCAGGATTGCTCCCCGAACCTGACCTTCTTAGGTGCCGGACGGCTTCTCTGGCGGTGTCGCGAAAGTGGAGCCCATCCACTCCGCAGCCCACCGACGTGCCCACCATAAGCACATCTGGGTGTTACGCCACCCAAAACCAGTATCGAAGACCGTCCCCCTAAGACGGCTTTCCTCCAGGGCTCGGAATTCCTCGAAAGGAATATCCTGGAGTTGCGGACGCGTGTGAAGCGTCCGACTTGTTAGGAGGTCCACCAGGGCGACCGCGGGCTCGGTCTCGCACCCTGGTAGAGGCTCAGTTATAAACTGTCCAGCCATACCTCCTAGGTCGCATCCCAGCAAACGTTGGATGAATGGGGCTGCACGCCGGGCTAGACGAACTATCCCGGCATCTAGTCCCACCACATCCAAAATAGCAAACGTTTGCTGGACCGGATTCACGACCATGACAACCGGAAAACCTCCACAACCAAACGCCACAACATGGCACATGTTGTACGGCGGTAGCTTTGCTACCCACGGCTCTGGAAGTGGCTCATCCAGACGGTAGTAGCCGTGGTATTGGCAACCCTCCATTCCCGGTTGGTCCTGCCAGAGACCAAGCCGGTTATTCAGATACACCTCTGCATCTGAATACGGGGGCAATGCGCCAATATGCCGTCCCTCAGCCTCAGGCCTAGGGGAGGTTGACGTTTCAGGTCCTAGGGTATCGAATACCCCGCCGCCATGGACCGGAGAGAAGGATGTACCCCCACTGGGGGTCACGGGGCCACGTTTAGTGGGAACACTAACTCCTGCAACCGAGGTTCCTTCGCCCTTAGGTGAGGGCAAAGTCACACGGTGCAGGGTTCCCACTGCTCGAACCCGCAGGCTCGAGACCGCATCCACCTTCGGGGAGGATGGAGGCGTGCCGACCAAAATGTCGCGCATCGACCTACCATCCATCTGCGCCGCCTCAACGGGACGGGTATGGACCGGTTGACTCCCGGCCGGCGTGCTTGCCTGAGCACGCCGGGACTCCTTCATTTCCGCCACGACGCCTCCAGTTTCGGCTCCCTGGCGCCTACTACTGGAGGGTGTCGGACTTCCCTTCCTCTCACGTTTGGACCTTTTAGGGTCCTTCTTCCTTTTCTTTTTCTTCCCGTGAGAGGAAGGTTGACCATGCGTCGGGTCAGACCTAACTGACCCCGACGACTTACTGGGCCGATCAGGCTTAGGCGGGTGGTTAGCCCCCTTCGCCCTCTCGGACTCCTTCTTCGAAGGTTTTCCGGCCGGAGCCGTACTCTTCTTAGTAGAAGTGCCCTTAGCCGAAGTGACAGTCGAGGAGGACTGTCCGGAAACAAATCTTCCTCGACCATCCCGAAGGAGAGACTTCTCCTTCGGTGCAAGAGTCGGCTGACTCTTGCCACCAGTCGCTTTGGCTTCCGCACCATGGGCTGGTGCACTGGAAGCCTGCATCGCCTCCCTCTCGGCGATTCGCTTCTGGCCAGCGATGGTCGTGGCACTCGCAATAGGCGGGACGCCACGGCCGACAGGAGGTTCCCCTGTTTTGAGCGGACTCCGGGCGGGCATTCCCTGCAGGGGAGGGAACTCCGCAGCCCGGCGCTCAAACTCCTGCCGCTCTCCTGCACCGACCGCACGAGCGATCTGTCGGTGCAGGCTCGCTGCTTGAGCTTGAAGCCGTTTGAGCTTATCCTCTAAGCTCTCGGGCTTCCGACGTTCGGAGGCCTTTCCTTGACCTGAGGACCTGGCCTTCTTACCTCTCGAGCTTTCAGCTACTGGTGGGGTGTGAGGGCGGGACCTCTTTTGTCCCTTGCCACCACCACCACTCACAGATTTCCCCGTTTTACCGGGAGCGGGTACTGGAGGCTGAGTCGCCTTCTTCTCCGCTCGCCGGTCCCTCTTCGGGTTGTCCGACCGCCAGCTGGAGGGGCCAGCTACTGCCTCGGGCGGACCCGATCCAGCAGCCGGCTTCTCTGGCCAAGCAGCCCCTGAACAACCTTCAGGGTGGGCGAGAGTTTCTGCTCGAAGCCCCACAGCAGGCGTGAACTTCTTCAACGCCTCCTCCTTGGCTTTGAGCATCGCCTCTCTCTCTGCGAGAGCCTTGGCTCTGGCAGTGATCCGTGCGGCTCCGGACTTTTTCTTTCGCTTCTTCGCGCCGTCCTTCTTCACCTGCACGGTCGGAAACTCCCCGACGAAGCACCGACGGTCCCTGACCAGGAAGCCACCTTCCTGGACCATGTCCCGTCTAGCTTCGTCCAACCGATCCAAGCGGTCTTCTTCTTCGGCCAAGGACACAGCCACGGCCTCCAAAGACATAGGATCGGCGGGAAGTACTCCGGGGGATCCCGTCCCAGACGGTTTACCCTCGGAGGCCGAACTACTCCCGTCAGACTCCGAAGAGCCCTCTGAAGAGGCGTTGCGGCTCCGCCACTGCCTTGAGGCGTCAACCACCGAATCAACGGTGGTTTCGACCTCCATCTCCGTGTCAATGACTAAGGACGCTCCCGAAGAGACGTCCTCACTGTCCTCGACCACCCTAGACCAATCTAGGAGGTCTCGAACAGACGGAGACCCGGGTTCCGGGGTACTAGCGGTTACCACACCGGTAGCCGCTTTCCCACCATCAATACCCGCTTCTGCAGCCTCTCCAACCGGAGAAACTACCGCCGCCACCGACTGAACGGTGGTAGCAGCCGTATCCCTTGTGGGAGACTGCAGGTACCTGCCCCAGAAGGCTCCGACACCGGTCGGAGTCGACTGGGCAGATGCCGGACCTTCCACGGCCTCTGCCGCCGGGGAATCAACAGATTCCACGGTGGCGTCAGCCGTTTCCGGTCCGCCAGATGATGGGGAGCCCTCCGATCCCGACTCCAACAGCCTTGCATCCCCTGGATGCAGCGGGCTGAGGGAGGGGGACCGTCGGCCACTCCCGTCGCCTTCCTCCTTCTTCTCCGTGGTGGACCTGTTAAAAAGTGAAGAGACTGTCAAAAACAAGTTTTCACCATGGAAAAGCGAATTCCACGGACTTTTATCGTGAGAACTCTCGTTTTCACCGTCCAAAGTCGGTAATTCACGGTCCCCCACCGTGTTTTACCGCCTTCGTACGGTGAAAACATCTTTTCCCCCTTTCGGAACCGGTAGAAAGAGTATTCCACGGGTTTGCACCGTGCGAATCGCGGTTTCCACCGGCCAAAGTCGGTAAACCACGGCAAAAACCATGGCTAACCACCTTCGGACTGTGAAAACACCCTCTCACCGATTTCCGACGGTTGGAAAGGGCATTGCACGTACTTCTACCGTGCAAAATGCCGTTTTCACCGTCCAAAGTCGGCAATTCACGGTCAAAACCGTGTTTCACCGGATTCGATCGGTGAAAACCACTCCCTGGCGGGCTTCTACCGTCCAAACACCGTCGAACTTGGGCCTTCCCAAGCGAAACGGCGCTCGGACGGGCTGAACCTGCCGGAAAAATGCTTTCCATAGTGGCTTGGCCACCATGACAACAGTCATGGCGGCGAAACCACACCCACCACGTGTGTATACGGTCAATGACCGTAAAACACACCGTTAACATATAAAAGAGAACTGCCAACAGGCAGGAGAAGGAAATTCCCTTAGAGGGACTTACTTTTTCTACGTTGCCCTCTTTTTCCAGCTCTTGGTGGCCTCTTTGACGGTAAAAACGTGTTCTTTTGGACACACGTGGTGCCGGCGTTTTTTGTTTGTTTAATTTGCAAACAAAATGGCGCCTAGCCGCCAAATTCACCGTCTTAGCGGCTAATGGCCGTGCAGTAGCGGCTAAAACATCATCAGCCACCTCATGCACGGTCACCATGGAGATATCACCGTCGTCTGCCTTTTTAGGGGCAGATACACGGTGAATTCTCCTACACCAAGACTGGAACTGGTGGGAAGAGACATTTACCGTCAATTCTCTTATATTGACGGTGATGGGAGCCTTCATGGAGGTTTTCACGGACGGATTTCTCCGTCCACGGACCGATTTTGTCGGGCCTTTGGCTGGACACCCGGTGATGGGCCGCCCTTGGTTTCTACCGAAACCCTAGCGGGCCCCAAACACCGCAACGTCCGGCCGCCTCCTCTCCCAGCCGTCCGCCCATATTAGCGGACTGCCGGCTCTCTCCCACCATAGGAAGGACTCCCAAAAAGTTCCCCACAATAGGGGCCTCCCTGGAGGGCTTCCTATACGTGCATCAAACCCACTCACCTCATACACCCTCGGTCTCCGCGGACGGAGATTGTACCGAGGTGGAGGGGGGTTATCTGCTTCAGAGTCGGTAGACTCCTGCGAAGAAATGGACGGTGGTTTTAGCGCCGGAGTCATTCCACTCCGCGCCGAAGCCTCCGTGGCATCGCTGTCTGTACCGGAGGAGGTGTCAGAGACTCCAAGTCCATCTTCCTCCCTCACGGTACAGGTGGGTACGTACGGCTTAAGGTTATCTACATGAAACCGGTCCCGCACCTTCCGACCATACCCATCTAAGAACTCTATTTCGTAGATCAGGTCGGAATACTGCAGGACCACCGTACCCCTCTCAGCTTTATAAGCCAAGCTCCATTTCCTCGCCTGGCCGAGCTTCCCAGCCTGATCTCTTATCCACACCTGATCTCCAGGCTGATAAAGAGGAGGCTCCACGCGGCCAGCGTCATACCGCTCTTTCTGCCTTCTTTGAGCAGCCGTCAAACGTTGACGGGCCTGCTCCTCCACGGCTTGCTGGTCGGGCAAGTCGCGGACTGGACCGTTCGGAAGGAGATTATCAATCTCCATCCGGGGCTCACGGCCAAACAACAACTGATACAGAGAGACTTGCGTACTCTCCTGGACAGCTGTGTTATAAGCCCACACGGCGGGCCGTAATTTATCCCACCAATCACGCTGTTCCTTGAGGGGATCAAGGTACCGCTTGATGGTTTCCATTACGGTTTTATTCGTACGCTCCGTAAGCCCATTAGCTTGCGGATGGTACGCCGTCGTGAAGTGATGCGCTATATTATAGCGCTCCCGGAACTTCAGCAGGACTTTGCTGGAGAACTGGGACCGACGATCCGAGACAAGAGCTTTCGGTGTACCATACACCGAAAGGATCTCGTCTTTCAGAAATTTCACCACACAGGCGGCCGTGGCCCTTCGTACCGCCCTTGCCACACCGTACCGGGTGAAATAGTCAACCATGATTAATACATAGGTGACTCCACCCACGGAGGCAGGAAACGGTCCAACGAAGTCCATTCCCCAGGTATCAACTGGGTACTCCGGCACAATCGGTTGGAGAAATCCCTGACTTCGAGCGAACTGTCGCGCTCTCTGACACACCAAACATGACTTAACATATTCGGCAGTGTCCCGCTTCATACCGATCCAGTAGAAGCGTGAGCGCAGTCTCTGGTAGGTCTTAAACATCCCGAAGTGACCAGCTTCGGGAATGTCATGTAGCTTCCTTAGGCAGAAAGCCCTGCATGACTTCGAAACTACCAACACAGTTCTCAACCGATCCTGGATGGACCTGATAGCAAACAACAAGTCATCTGCCACCACGAACTTGAACCGGAGGTTCGAGTTGGGGTCACGGAAGATTTCACTCTTCACTTTGGAGCACCAGTCATCGGCCTCTTGCTCCTTGACCCAATCCACCTCGGAACGGATGTGGTAAATAACCTCACCTACGTCGGCTTCGACGTATTCAGGTAAGGAAAGGTCCGCCACATCACGAACAGGATACCGACTCAACGCGTCGGCATCCACGTGCAGTGTTCCCTTCCTATACTGAACCTTAAACCGGTACTCTTGAAGCTGCATCTGCCAACGCCCCAACCTGCCTTGCAGGTTTTTGGCTGTCTGCAGATAACAAAGAGCATGGTGATCTGTCACGATCACAAACTCCCGGTTAAAGAGGTAAGGACGGAATTTACCCACGGCAAACATGACCGCCAAGCATTCCTGCTCGGTGACCGAATACCGTGTTTCCGCTCCTTTCATGAGTCGGCTTGCGTATGCCAGAACACGGGGGACACTGTCCTCCGGTAACTTCTGGTAAACCACGACTCCCAAGCCGTACCCACTAGCGTCGGTATGGATAATTACCTCACCACGCGGATCGTACATGGTGAGTACCGGCGCTTCGGTTAAAAATGCCTTTAACCGAGCAAACGCTAGTTTGCACTGATCCGACCACTCGAAGGACGCATCTTTCTTCGTCAGATCGTGCAAAGGCCTTGCCACCTTGGCGAAGTCCTTGATGAACCTTCGATAGTAACCGGCCAGTCCGAGAAAACTGCGGACGCCTGTCACTGTCGTCGGGACATCAAACTCCTGGACTGCCCGCACGAGATCCGGGTCCGGAGCAA
This sequence comes from Brachycybe producta, assembly GCA_036925085.1. Taxonomy (NCBI): domain Eukaryota; kingdom Metazoa; phylum Arthropoda; class Diplopoda; order Playtdesmida; family Andrognathidae; genus Brachycybe; species Brachycybe producta. Next base: position 536,716 of record JAUPFP010000026.1, on the reverse strand, counting down.
CTCCCTCGGCACTTACTACGTGACCGAGATAACGTACTTTGTTAAAGCCAAAGAAACATTTCTTCGGCTGGAGTTTCAGCTCCGCCCCTCGTAACAGTCCAAGGACAGTGGAGAGTCTCTCGAGAAACTGCTCGAAAGTGTTCCCAAAGACGATAATATCGTCCAGGTACACCAGACAAGACTCCCACTTATGTCCTGCCAATAAGAGGTCTAGCGCTCTCTGCATGGTGGCTGGAGCATTACAGAGTCCGAAAGGCATTTTCCGGAACTCAAACAGACCTTGACAGCAAGTAAATGCCGTTTTCTCAACGTCTGGCTCAGCCATCCGAACCTGCCAGTAACCACTAGCCAGGTCCAAGGTAGCGAAGAACTTCGCACCGGCCAATGAGTCGAGTGCATCATCGATGCGAGGCAACGGATACTGATCCAGCTTTGTCTGGGCATTCAGTTTCCGGTAGTCCACGCAAAAACGAAAGCCACCATCCTTCTTGCGGACAAGCAAGATAGGGCTCGCGTAGGGACTACGCGAAGGTTGGATAACCCCTGCATCCAACATCTTCACCACCTCTTCTTTCTCGACTGCTCTGACCGCTGGAGCGGTTCGACGCAATCCTTCACGCACCGGAAGTTGCCCACCGGTATCGATCGTATGTTCGACCAGAGAGGTTTCACCCAACTCTGTGAAGTCGAACGCGAAATGATCCCGGCGTGCCAGCAGGAACTCTCGAAGCCGTCTCGCCTCTTCAGGCTTCAGATTGGGACCAATCTTAAGACACTCTTCGAGAGTGGGAGCCGTCGCCACGTTGAGCACTTGGCGTCCGTTTCCGGACGCCCCTCTCAACTTAGACGAGGACTTCCCTGGTCGAACCGTCCTCTGAGTGGGGTCTCCCCCTCTCAACTTAGACGGCTCTTCCAGCCCCACCACAATGGCAGCCTCCACAGCTTGAGCCGTGGCTACACCCTCTCCTGTTTCCAGGGCAATGGGTGCATTCCCCACGTTTTCAAGCCATATATCGTACGTGCCAAGCCGGTTAGCTGCAGCAATACCTGCTACTGCCAACACACCACGTCCACCTAAGGCTTTCCGGTGCGGCTCCACGAGAAGCAGCTGGCCAGGGCCGGCATGCTCTACCAACGTCACGGATACGACACGTCGTACGTTTGCTGGTAGCCAGACATTTTCCCTCAGTCGCAGAGAACAAACTTCTCCGCGCCCGATAGAGGTTCTGGTCTCGGGCACCTCTGGTGAAACAATGTTCACCCACCCGTCAACCTGCTCGAGTGCAGGCGGATCCACTGGGAGTTGCCGTCCCTGAGGCAAAGCCCCTGGTATCGGTGATGGAATTGCTTCCACCTCCCTAGGTTCTGCAAGCGCTCGATCGGTGAATGCAGCTTGGAGGGCATCTGGATGTGCCGTCCAGACATCCTCCCGGAAGTAAACCTTCCGGTGCACGATATCCACCATCAAGCCGAAACGTGAGGCGTGATCAACGCCCAACAACGCTTCGCCCTCTCCTTTCACCAAAAGGAGAGGCACCTTGATGGTTTTCTTGTGGATGGTCAATTCCACATTTGTGACCCCTACTACCTCGATGGAGTGCCCACCCATTCCAAGAAGGAATGAAGGAACCGCCAGTTCCTCTATAGGCAACTCCATCACTCGTGCCGCCGTAATGCTTAGGACCGACACGTCGGCCCCGGTGTCTACGATCATCTCCAACAGACGATCGCCTATCGACACCCACACCCTCGGTGAACCTACATCGTAGGCCCGGCTCTGAAGCTCAGGGATGGGAACCCGCGGGCTCCCACCATCGATCTTCTGCCTCCCGTCCACCTTACCGTCCACACCGGACGGTAATCCCAGACGTGCAGAAGACTGGGGCACAGTCTCACAAACCAGAGACTCCCCAGGCACAACAGGAGGTATGGGCGCACCAACTCCTCCCGCCTGCTCGATGATCGCACGATCCAGCACCTCACCACTAGGCATATAGGGTGAGGGGGCAAACCAGCGATCCAGCTGGCTGCACACGGCCTCCAACGTGGAGGCCACCGTTCACGATGGCCAGTTCTACTATCGACTCGTGGAAGACGAGGAGAGATCCTCGTTAAACCGCCGCCGGTCGCCACCGAACTGAGTGGTGTGCGACCGGTAAAGCTTCAAAGCTCAGGTGCCTGTCACGGCCTGAGCTCTGAACGAGGGACGTACCTCCGGGCGGTCTCCAAATATGTGGATGTCCTGCGGAAGGCAGGGGTGCCTCTGGCGAGGTCTGCGGACCCGGAAATTACCCAGTGGGTATTTCCAGGTATGGCCAGGTACTTCCGACCCTCCAGCCAAACTGGTGCAACACCAGCGGTTGGCTGGAGGCCCTGACTCTCGTCAGGCACCACTCTGGCAACCTGTCCTTTGTCCGCAGCCTTCGGACAATCCTTCCTCAGGTGACCCATCTGGTTACACCCGAAACAAGGACCTAGTCGCCGGAGTGAATCTCCTGTACGGTCCGCACTTCGAGGCGTTGCCGCCGGCTGACCTCCGCCAGAGCCCGCCTGCTTCTTCTTCTTGCCTCCGGTCTTGGCTCCTGCTTTGTCCGACTTGGACGGTGCAGCAGCCTTCGCACCCGTTTGGCTCGAAGATGAAGCCTTGGCAGAGCTCCCAGAGCTAGCCGTGGTTCCGGAGGACGGAGCGTTAGCCTGGTCCTGGGGAACCCCTCTTGTACGGGTAGGTAATTTACCTACCAGAAGCAAATCGGCTTCGACCAGCCGTGCCTTTCGGGCATATGCCTCCACCGTACCGGCCTTGCAACCGATCAACTGATCAGTGATGGCCGTCTGGAGTTTCCGTTTGAAGCGAATGAGCCGACAGCTCTCGTCTTCGCCCGGAGACACTCGGTCGGACAGTTCCAAGAACCGCCAGTAGAATGCCTGCACAGACTCAGTAGCCCCCTGTTTCATCAATTCGAATTTGCCAAAACAGAGGCGAGCCTGGTTACTGGTGCTGAAGCGGCTACGCATAGCATTCTTCAGCTCAGCCCAGGTCAGGTCAGGAAGAGTTTCCACCAAAGTGGCATAATATTCTTCCGCCGGACCGTCCAGCAGAAACGTAAAGAAACTGCATCGGGACTTGTCCGTCCAGCGATGAGCTTGGGCCTTCGCTTCGAACTTGCGGAGAAAAGGCGTCAAGTCCTCTCTGCCGTTGTAATGAGCAAATGAGTGGACCGGGTTAAAGAACCCAAACGCCTGAACCTCCACTGGAACCGCTGGAGCGGGCGTCCAAGCAGCGGCACTAAACCTGCGAGGCTGCCTGCTCCAGTTTCCCGAAACGTCAGACTCGGACTCCGAGGGTATCATCAACTGAATTCTTGGCTGCTGTCCGGGTGCGGGAGGAGCTCCCTGGCCAATCCCCCTAGGATATGGCCAGGGTGCTTCCCTCGGAGGTTCCCGCCTGGCCTGCACCAGCTAGACCTCCTCCCGTGGCACTTTCACGCACGGGCAACAGTGAATACACTGGCACATCCCTTGGTTCGACCACTGACCGAGACAGCCGTCCTTCCAACCGAAGGACATCTATCCCGTAAGTGATCTCCCTGAGTTGCCGCTCGGAGAGTGTGGCCAAAAAGGCCCGGTCCTCCCGGGCAGTCTCATCGGGGATCTCCACCAGGTCCCGAAGGGGCTGACCGCCCCATCCAACCGGACGAGTGGTGGTGGAAGCTTGGACAATCGGCCGCGACCGATCGTCATCCCCGATGAGATCACCATCGGATCCACTGTCTTCCAACGGGTATTCTCCTGGAAGAATGTCACGGCGGCGTTTCCGCACCGTGACCCAGTCCTCCGGGAAATCCCCATCTACGCTACTGCTTGGTTCCCCTGTTTCCAGGGGATCTCCGCCTTCCGCCCCCAAGGGGACGGTCGACTACGCGGCTGCGTAACTCCAAACCCGCATCTGCACCAATTTCCCGACCTTCAGTCGGTACTTTTGGGGCTGGTTCCATTTTTCACCGTAAATGAACGGTAAAATCTGGACAAAGCCACCAGATAACAAATTTCCACCGTCGAAAACGGTAAACTCACGGACAAAAGTCCGTAAAATACCATAACAAACGAATGGAACCGTGCGAAACTGCAGAATCACGGAAAAAAGTCCGTGTTCCACGGTAATGTATGGTCAGAGTTTGACCCTACCAGTTTCTACCGTGGTATAATGGACAAAAGTCCGTTTTCCCCGGTGTACTTGCGGTACAACACCGTACACCACCGAAAACCACGGTACCACGGACCGTAGTCCGTGCCCCACGGTAGTTCGACGGTAAATTTACCGTTCACCACGGTACAACGGACCGAAGTCCGCTCCCCCAGGTGGATCAATGGTAAAATTACGGTAAAACTTTACCGTTAGTTAACGTGATACGACAGACCGAAGTCCGCACCACGGCAAATTAACGGTAAAGTGCGGTAGATTTACCGTTCACCACGGTACAATGGACCGGAGTCCATTCCCCACGGTGAATAACGGTAAATATACGGTGAAACGGTGGTTTCCGCCGCTGTCCCACGGACCAAAGTCCGCGCCCAGTGGCGTACTCTCACTGCACGGTGGTTCGACCGACTAAACGGTCGAACTCCCGGTAAATCACCATGCGAAAGGCGGGGTACAGGTACCCGGCGCCTCCACCAATTGTAACGTCCCGCCGGACCGTTACAATACGCTTTAAACAAAAACTTTAAAATGTTCCCACTTACCGGTAACAGAGCTCCGACGACGGGGACGGGACCGTACCCGCAGCCGCCTTTCCCACGGTGCACCCCTCGGGTGGTGCTGGCGCAGAGCTTCCCTCGACGGTGTCACAACGGTGACACGATTTACCGGCCGAAAGAGGTCGGAAAGGATGGTGGAGTTTCCCCAACTGAAAACCCACCCTCCCGCGGTAAACCCCCAAGAAAACACACGGACACAAAGTAAAAGTGATGAGAAAGTGTTTTAATCACACTTACGTTGAGTGAAGGCAATGATGATATTTACAGTAAAGGGCTCGTCTGTTTGACCAGCCCCAAAAGCACTTTATACAAAGGCAAAAGGCCAACAGGCCAAAGGCAAACAAAAGATGAAAACATATGAGCTGGCCAGTGGAGGTCAACCAGACCTCCACCCACAGGTCTAGTCCATACAGCTGCCCACAACACACTGCCCAGATCCTGTGGCTGACCAGGCCACAGGAAACCTCCAGGCAACTCCACCTGAAGGGGACAGAGGTCACATCTGACTTTTCAGATATAGACTTCATGGTGAGAGGTCTGCTGGCACCAAAATGGCGTCCGTCCCAACAGCCTACTGTAGCTGTCAGGCAGGAACATTCGTCTGCTCAATCAAAAATTAAAAATTGAGCGGACCAGGTTGCCACACTTGTTTTGGCTGGCTGAATTGGTCAGCCACTTCTGTAAATACTGCAATACATTTAAATCGTAAGTGTAAATAAATACATTTTATTTCTTTTAACTATAACTGTGTTGTGTTTTTTTGGGGGGAGTTGCCGTGGGGTGAGAGAGATTCATATGAGAATTCAACGTCTGCTTCCATCTTGTGTCGGCCGCTAACTTGTGTCTGGTTCCACTGCAAGTCATGTTGCATCATGCTGCAGTCATCAAACCGTTGTTTCTGGCAAGGGAGGTTTTGGTGGAGTCGACGCCTCCCCTCAACCATGCAGAGGGCTGCTAGGAGTACAATCCCATCTGTTCGGAGCCTGGTGCCGGGTTAATTTGGTCAAATTTTTTGGGGGTATTGTAACGGACCAGTCGGGTCATTACAGTATGATTTGTAGCCCATCTCTTGATATCTAAACAGGTGATAGGTCCTTGATGTTGTCTTCTCTGGGTTTTCTGCTTGTTTTGGTTGTTTTCATTTGTTGCCTTTTTCATTTGTTCACTTATTCTTGGGCCCGCTTGCTTTCTTCTGTAAATTGTGTTGCTTGGTTGATTCTGCTGACTCGACTGGCTCGCATTTGTCTTTTTTATTGGCCAGTCGATTTCTTGTAAACGAATTTTATTTATCCAGGAGTTTATCTTCTCTTTGAGTACAGAAGAGGAAGAAATCATGACAGTGGTCTTTTGGTGCATTATAGGAATATTTCTGTAGACCAGGCAATTTATAGACTTTTATTGAGTGATGCTACTAACAGTTTCATCCTCATTTGGATGAATTATGTGATATGTTTCTGCATTAATCAGCATAAAGCTCTGAATGTTTCATGGCTTATGCAAACATTCCGGCCAGAAAGAAGAAATTGAGCTTCTTGATTGCCCATGAGATTTTGTTATCATCATTTGGTAATCAAAAGTGTGCAATCCATTTAATGGTATGCTGCTAGAGAAGTCCAGTGAAGTGTCTGCATCACGGCAGGGAACTCCAACTGTGTGCAGTGGTGATATCTTCGAACTCTGCAATGTAGATGGTTTTGTTGCCATAAATTTTTCTCAAAATAAGGTGTAGGTCCCAGGTCAAGTGTTCTTAACATTTTTTCTGGAAGAACGCACAAGGGTTCAGTTTACCCCTTATCACCAGTAGCTGATCTCCTGTTTTGTCTAATTTGTTTGACACACAGTAGTTGGCAACTTACAACATTGTGGTTTTTTTTCGGCATCTTGTTAATGATGTCGGCTATTGCAGCCTTTTCTGGACTGCGGTTAGAAAACGTTAGAAAACGGCAGTCCAAACACAGTCTCCCATCGCAGTCAACATGTTGCATAATTTGACAAGACAGGAAATTTGGCATATTATGACTGGTTTGCCGACAGACTAATGCATAAGTTTGGCCCATGACATGTGGTGGTTTGGTCAAACATGTACCCCCGGGTAAAACCTGAATTGTGCTGTTTTCTCTTATATGGTTGGCATATTCGCTTAGCCTGGATCAAGGCACATGTTGGCTATACCTGGACTGAACGAGTAGATACACTTGCTTGACAGTGGACAACAGCACAGAAGATAACTGACCGTAGTATTCATCAGTCTAGCTTGCACATAGATGTTCAGGCTGAGGTAGTGCACATGTGGCAGTCAATGTGGAATACAGTGAACACTGGTCGTCATCTTTATGGTTGGATCCTCAGTGTGACTCTGGATGGAGCCATTTTATCAGGACATCTGGTACAGCTGCTGACAGGCCATGGCCCTTTTAATTGCTACTTCAAATACTTTCGGCTCACAAATATGTATGGCCATTGCCCATATGAAGCAAATGAGTCTGACAAGGTTGATCCCATCTTGTATCGTTGCTTGCTTCCAGAGAAAGTGACTGCTCACAATCATCAAGTTGTGGCAGTCAATAATGCTGGCCAGTATTAAAATGTGCTGTGGCCAGTTTATTTTTGAGAACTTTTAAAGGCAGACCTGTTACCATCATTTCCGTACTTTGCAGCAGCAGTCTCTTTTTGCTATGCGGTACATGGGGAACCCAGAAGCACATCTGCAAGTAGTACTGCTAATGAAGAGGATAGCACAGAAAAAACTGACTAAATATAATTACTTGGACTAGGAGTGCATACAGTGTAACACTAGTTTGCAACATGCAGTGCAGACAACACTAATGTAGATATTCTACATCAATAATGGCAACATTAGTTGAGAAATGGGTGACATATCATCCTATTTCTCAGCTGGGAATTGACATTCATGTGTATTATTTGGGAACACTTCTTTAGAGACAACCTGGGTGCCAGCCCAGCTAATCTTTGGCTGTGGGGTTGCCCAGTTGATGGATACTGGTTTTATGGGTGTACCCAGAAGCATGGGTGGCCTAAAGCCTAATGGCAGATGGGCCTGAGTCATATATTTCACACTGTCTGGATTAAATGGCCGGTCTGGCCATAATAATACCGCCAGGCAGCTTCCCCAGGAGGGAGACAGTAGTCACATGTCACATACTGTAAGCAACCAGGCAGACCAAGTTGTCACAATTGTGCAAAAATAAGTTTTGTCAAACTCGCAAGCATCTCAAACTCGCAGCCTGTTGGCCACATATGGCCCACAGCAAATATATTTGTGGCCCAGCTATTATCACAGCATGTAACAAAAGTTTTAATAAAAAAATTCGTAGCTTAATTTTTAAAATTTCTGTTTATACATATATTTTTCAAAACTACTATACTAATACATTTATAAATTTATTACTTGTTCATCCATTTACTACTATTTCTCGCCTTTGAAATATATATTACAATTGTCAATTTGTACTGCCGTTATTACATTTCTAAAGTAAAAATCTATTTAAGAACATCTAGTACAAAAGTAAACCGTATCGGTATGGTACCCTATTTAGATTTGGCCATTTACATTGACATTTTGTGCATCAGCGCAGCCCTAGTGAAATAATTAGATATCAATTAAAATTCATTATGAAAAGAAATAAGTCTCCTGTCAGATCTAGGATTACCGACATACACCTTGGGTCAATTTTGAAAGTAATCATTGCAAAAAAGATTTCCCCCGAAGTAGGAAAGACCGTTGTCCTTGTTTTTTTTATACTGTACTTTTTGAAATAACTACGTTTCAAAATATCTACGTTTTTTTGCGGCCCACATAAACTTAGACCATGTTTTATTGGCCCATGTTAGCTTTTGAATTTGACATGCTTATGTTAGAGGGTTTTACAAACAATGGACGTTAAATTAATTGGTCTGTAGTTATTTGGGCACTGTTTATTCTCCATTTTAAAAATTGAGCAAATGTTCGCTTGCCACCATGCTAATAGCAAAATACCACTTTGAAGTGAATATTGGTAAAGTTTGCTTAAAAAAAATAACTTCTATAGCCAACTCTAAGTAGTCTTTCTGAAATTTCATCTGGACATGATTATTTGTTTATGTCTAGATTATGAAGCAATTTTTGTAATCTAGTGGAGTTAATGACTATGTCTGGCACTACCATGAAGTGAGGAGCCCATTTGCTGCTCATCAATACCATCGTAGGATGAAATCACTTTAGAAATAGTTATTAAGAATATTTGCAATAACCTGTTTGAACTATTGTTAAGGCTTTTTATATATTTCCAAAATAACTTTGGATTTTTATGAAGTAAGATTCCCAACACATTGTAAAGTTGGTATGGGCTGGGAGCCAAATTATAATTGAATAGTGACATTCATATTATTTTCATTTTAGATCGATTTTCGGGTTACTTACAAAGGGTCCGTCTTATCTCAGTTGTGTACCAAATTGGTTGAAAGCTTGCTTTAAGAATTTCATGAGGATAAATTGCTTAATGCCATTAGAAATCACTAGCAAATGATGTTGGTTTACATCATTTGACTCAATATGATCATTATTCAATTCATTTGCTAAAAAAATTTAAAATTAGCCCAATCAGCTTTATTGTAGTCAGGTACTGATCTGGGACTTGATTAGATTTTTTAATTTAGGTAACTAATTCCAATTAAATTGTTCCATGATAGTAGTATAGGAAAAGTTATTTCTGCATTACTTTTTCCCATAGACTACTATAGAATGCACATTTTGCACGCCACATTCCAATCTCCCATAGACTCTCAGGAGGATTTTTCAACATCACTTGTTTTAACCCGTTAACAGCCAGTGTCCTTGTTTGGGGACGGTCCAATTAGAATTTTTTTTTAAACCATATATTTCATTTAGAGCCATTACATTTGGATGTAAAGACTCATACTGAAGCACTCTAGTTGCTGTATGTATGTGTTTTAGTTTTTTATCAATAGGGGCGCCACTTACTCAAACTGTTTACAAGCTTCCAGACATATATTTGCAAAGTTTTACACTCTTGTAAATTATTTTCATTTTACAAAAATAGTGGTAAGCTAATCAATTTTTGAAACCTGTTCATTTATTGTAATGGTATACTAGTTATAGATTTGGATTTGCTATAAAATTTGAGCATATTTGAACTATTTGGTTTGCATTAGAAATGTGATGTCCCTGTTTGGGGACACCGGCCATTTCTATCCAAAAAGCAGTTGTGTATGTTTAGGTGGATAATTTGCTCTTCATGCCTGTTTTATAGCAAATCTTTGCAATAAATACACTTGAACAAGCATTTTCATAGTTACTTTGCCATTTTCAGACATGGCTGGGCTACCTGCAGGCACTTCTTTTTATGGAAGAAAACACAGTACTTTACTAAGTGCTGTTGAGTTTCTCAACAATGATTACATAGGTAATAGTGACAATGACAATGATGTTGACATTGTTATTTTGCCTCCTTCTCCTGAAGTTGTCACAGATGAAGATGAAGGTGATGATGAGGAAATTACAAATGAAGACACTGTGATGCCTAATGATGTGCCAGGAGAAGTAGAAATTCATGGTTTTGTATGTGATGAAACTGTTGATGATATTACCAAAAAACCTCCAAGAAAAAAACCCAAAAAAGTGCCGAAGGAAAATGATGATACTCCATACTGGAAGAAAGTTACACCAAAATTTTCAACACTTCAGAAGAATGATATGACGAATGAGTACACCGAAAACGTAGAAAAACTTACTTCTGAAATACAAAACTCATCGCCTGTCCAAATTTTTGAAAAATTGTTTGATGAAGATGTTTTGAAAATGCTTGTCGAACAGTCGGAAAAGTATGCAAGGCAAAACAACCAGCATGGTTTCACAATTTCCATAGATGAAATGAAGAATTTCATTGGAATTTTACTCTTGACCGGATACCACAAACTGCCTAGGGAGCAAATGTATTGGTCTCTTGATCATGATTTGGGAGTTGAATTGGTTTCCAAATGCATGCCTCGAAACAGGTATCGAGAAATCAAACGTAATTTGCACATTGCAGACAACTCTGAACTTGACAAAAATGACCGTTGCTTCAAAATTCGCCCATTGTATCAATTACTGAACAAAAAATTTATGTCTTGGGGTATGCTCCATGAACAGTTGTCTGTAGATGAAAGTATGGTAAAATATTTTGGTAGACACCCAACCAAGCAATTTATTAGAAACAAGCCTGTTCGTTTTGGTTTTAAAAATTGGTTATTGTGCAGCAGTACTGGCTATTGTTACAACTTCGAATTGTATGCTGGTAAAAACAAGGAAAATGACAATTCACCTCTAGGCACATATGTTGTTTCCAACATGCTGGCCGTAGTCAATACTCCATCTGATCATCATGTCACTTTTGACAATTTCTTTACGAGCTATGATTTGCTTGTAAATCTCCAAGAAAATGGATTTCGAGCAACAGGAACAGTTCGAGAAAATCGCACAAAAAAATGTCCTCTTGTGCCATCGAATATTATCAAGAAAAAGGAACGAGGTGCCTATGACTACCAATTTGATGTACGGAAAGAGATTTTAGTTGTGAAATGGAATGACAATAGTGCAGTTTGTGTTGCAAGCAACCATGAAGGAATTCAGCCATTTGCAAAAGTAAAAAGATGGTCTCAAGTGAAAAAATCAAAAATTGATGTTGATCAGCCAGCATTGTTGAAAGCATACAATGCTGGAATGGGAGGAGTGGATCTTCATGATCAATTTGTGAGCAAGTATCATGTGGGAATTCGAGGAAAGAAATGGTGGTGGCCACTTTTCACTAATTGCATCAACATGGCAATGGTGAACAGTTGGGTGTTGCATAAAATGACAACACAAAATGAAAAGTTAGATCTGCTGCAATTCCAAAGAAGTATCACTCGATATTATCTTTCCCTTGAAGCTGAACACAAACCAAAACGAAGCAGTAGTGCAGGTGGTGGGCGTTCTACTCTTATTGGAGGAGTAACTGATGACATCCGATTTAGCCCATATGGACATTTTCCTATCAAATTAGATTCTCAGCGTCGATGTGTCATTTGCCATGCAAAATGCCGATGGGGATGTAAAAAATGTTCTGTTACACTTTGTTTAGAAAGGCCATGCTTTGAAAAAATGCACAATAACAAATAAAAGTTATCTATGACGATGTGCAATGTAGCCGGTGTCCCCAAATGAGGACACCTTTTTTTGCACACCTTCTTGTCGAAAATAAAATTTTTTTTTGGTTCTAATGGCTTGTCTGTGTATTCATTAACAAATTTCCAACAATGTTTTTTCATTATTATTGCCAGTTTTTTCTTGGCCTTTAAAGGGTTAAGGCCAACCAGTTTATAACCTATTGTTCTGTACAGAAATTTCTACAATATATTATTTTTAATGCTTTATCATAACAAAGAGAGAGAGGAAAATTTTGACCCAGTTTTCATGGAGGGAAAAAAGGATAGTCAACTGCATGTTTTTTGTACCTCTTGTTTTTAACTCGTAATTTATTTTCTGCTTTTTAAATAAATCCTATAAAGAGAAATAACAATGCAAGGTTACTTGACCACTTATTTTTTATAAATTTACAAATAATGATCATAAAAACTTTTTTTTTGTTTACACACTTTCTGTACTGTAGTTTTTATGTATTGAATGAAAGTTGTTCATTTCTTTGAAATGGTATTCTTGTCTACACCACTTTTTTCTCATTTTTTTATACCTCATAAAATAACATTAAGACATTTGTACTGCATGGCAGGGGAAAAAATAGTCAACAACATGTTTTTCTACCTTTTTGTAACTAATTTATTTCCTGCTTAAATAAATTATATGAAGAATATAACAATTCGAGGTTACTTGTCCACTTATTTTTTATTATACATTTACCATACATGACTACAAAACTTGTTTATTTGTTTACATATATATTTTTGAACTGTAGTTTTTAAGTATTGAAGGTAAGTCATTCCATTCTATGAGCTGAAATATAATACTATTGTAATTTTGTCTTCACCATTTTTTTCCTTTTGACTTTTTCCTTATTTTTCAAACCTCATAGAGTATCATAGAGTAATTTTATACACCACTTCAATCATAGTGATCAAGGTCAACCAGTTTCCATGCAGTACTTCACAAAATAGTTAATTACACATTTGTTTGCTGTTGAGAGAAAAAATGGATGGTCAACAATACATTTTTGTACCTCTTGTTGTTTTTGACTAAGAATTTATTTCCTGCTTCTTAAATAAATTCTATAAAAAAAAACCGAGGTTACTTGTCCACTTATTTTTATCATACATTTACAATACATGAAATAACTATAAAACACATTTTCTGTACTATACTTTATATATTGAAAGTAAAAAAAAATTATTCAATGCTATGAAATAATCAGATTTTGCCCTAGCTGGTTAAAAATAGAAGTTTTCAATATTATTTTTAGTTTATTTCACAAACTTCTTTATAATAAAAAGCATTTTTCTGTTTTAAAAATAATTTTTTAATAGTTTTTAATTTTTTTGAAATTACCTTGTAAATATTATATTTGTTTTTAAAACAGTAAACTAAAACAATTGATAAGATTGCTAATATTATTTTTTTATGTTTTTCATTTCTATTTTGCTATTTTTTGTATGATGTCTTTCATGGCCTTGTTCTAATTTTCATATTCTGCATTGACATTTTTCATAGCCTTGAATTACTTTCTGTTACTTCCTTTGTTTTAATATCTGAGTATTCATTGGTCAATATTTTTCATGAGGTAGCTAGTTTAGTATAAAAAGATTAAAATTTTATCATGGAATCCAAATGCCATCTTTTATTCTGAAATCTTCACAGTGAGGACTGTCTATTGGCACTTGATCATCTTACTTTCTTTTACTGTGACTACTGTTCAAATCAACACTTCACAAATTTTTTTTTGCTCTGGTGGCTGTTATTTTTACCAACTGTTCTATATTTTGTGTAAGACAGTGTTCATCAAAAACTGATCATTTATAAGCATCAAAAACAATTTAACACAATGCAAGACAATCAATATTACATTGGTGAGTGTGGATTTTTTTATACAATTCATATATTCAGTAAGACATTTTACAAATCTTTTCTACATTTCTACTATTTTTATTTGATGGGAAATTTTTATTAGTGGTATTCGTAACCCTATATACATTTTCAAAGTTTACAGAAAATTTCATGTTGTTTCTTAAAAAAATTCAGAAAAAATATTTATTGACTTGACAGTAGAAACCGCAGTAACTGGTTGAAAAACAAAAAAGTCTCAAGCTGCAAAACATCAAGCGAAGGCAATCTGTAATGCGGGGCCATCTTCAGCTGTAATGGAAGGCACGATCAAAGAACGGTTTGGATGTCACCTCAGTAAATCGGAGGAAAAACACTTTACCAGATTTCAAAATTCACGAAACTATCCCAATTCAGGACAATTGTAAACTACGTATTCTCGAAAGTAATGAAAATTGGTTCATTGAAATTAGTAAATATATCATAGAAAATAAATTTACTAAAGGGGCTTGTATTCCAGTTCATATTTACCCCCAATTAATCACAATATGATTTTGAAAAATTAGCTGTTTCATATGTGATTAGTCAGATAACTCGATGGAGCATTTTCTCAATGCCCATGTTATTGGTCCTTTCAAAGAAAAATGTAATCTCCGTAATTCACAATGTAATACTAAAATAGAATGGTTGGCCCTTTTAAATAGTACTCACGAATTATTTTTACCCGATTCTTTTGTTGTACATAAAATGGGATTTGGGGGTTTATTAGTTACCTTAAAGAACATTAACAGGGAAAATATTCAAGACCTTAGGGGTTATTTTCAACAAGTTTATAACAATGTTGCAAATTTATTGGAGGATGGTCTAATAAAATTAGATTTAAATTTCAATTATGTTTACGAATTCATTTTATCAAGCCAAAAATCATTTAGGAAAACAATGAGGCCATAATGACTTACTATACCAACGATTCTTATTTTAGTATTAATATGAAGCTTATTATGCATCATTCAGAAATAAAACAGTGCTTGCGAGAATGTGAAGTGCAAATCTTGAGTGCAATAGAAGCTTTTATTAATAGAGGTGCGGGTTGGGTGATCAATTCCATCGAAGATGTAGAAATTAAAATTGGCAAATACAGACCGTATAAAGGGGGCAGTTCAGGGAAACTTCTCATTTTATTAAAAAATATGACATATATTTTAAATATCACATCTAAACATGTCAAATGTTTTTTATAGTGCATATTAGCTCATTAACATCTGGTCATGAGGTACAACAATCCAAATAGATTGAGCCACTATAAAAAATTAGAAGGTTCTCTCGATACATCCATGCTTGAATATCCCATTGGTTTAAACCAAATTTCAAAATTCCAAATTCCAAATAATCTCAAAATTAATGTTTTTGCATACAATAAGTACAATGTTTCTCTTCAGTTAAGTAATTCCAACTCAAATAGAGAAATAAATCTTCTTCTTCATAACAAACATTACTTTCTCATTTGAAATATTGCTCGATTAATGGGTCATGATAGTTTAAATAAAAAAATTTTTTTGCTACCGATGCTGCCAAGGGTTTAAAGTTGAAAGCACTTTAGAAAGACATCGCCCCATGTGTGAAGAGCATAAAACAGCCAAAATTCGATTACCGAGTGAAGAGGATTGTGTTTTAAAATTTAGCGAGTTTCATAAAGCCTTGCGCTGCCCTTACATAGCTTATTTTGATTTCGAAAGCCTCATCCAAAAAGTCAGTGGCCCAACTCAAAATTCATGTACCTCCATACTAAAACACATCAAAAACACAAAGCTTGCTTGTATTCTTACATCATTGTTGATTATCACAGTAAGGTTGTAGCTCATGAAATTAAAAGGTCCCAAGATCCTGCTTATGCCTTAAGAGACAAAGCCAGTGAATTGTTGAAATCGGCCCCAATAGAGCCTATGATCATGACAACTGAAGATGAGAAAAAAATACAGAAAGCAACCCACTGTTACACTTGTCATACAGAGTTCAACGAGTTTATTACAGTCAAAGTAAGAGATCATGACCACCATCTTCTGGGAAACAATTACAGGGTGCCACGTACTTCAGTAATCATGCCACCCTGCATGATCGTTCTTACTTGCTATGTTTTGCTTATAGCTTATGTTCATATGAAGAGCACTTCATTGTTAAAGCCTTATCTAGGATTAAAACGGAAAAGCCCATTAACATTATTCCATTAAATACTGAGCGCTATACGAGTTTCATCATCAATGATCTCATGTTTCTAGATAGTTTTCAATTCTTGTCTTCTCCATTAGCAACCCTCGCTCAAAATATTTCTAAGGAGAAATTTAATTGCGTTTCATGGTTTTTCAAAGATCCTTCAAAAATTGATCTCATGACAAAAAGGATATTTTCCTTATGAATACTTGGACAGTCACTCAAAATTTGATGCAGTAGGCATCCCACACATTATTTCACTTTGCCTATGCACACTTGGTCTGCCACTTTGAAATACACAGAAGTTGAGTTGGAATTACTCACAGATTATGATATGCACTTATTTATCGAAAGAGGTATTCACGGAGGTGTTTCTGTCGCCAGTCACAGATACGCAAAAGCAAACAATCTCTATCTAAACAATTACAATCCATCTAAGCCTAAATCGCATTTAGCCTTTTGAAATTACAATTCCTTGTATGCTACGGCAATGTGCGTACCCTTGCCCATGAAAGATTTTTGTTGGTTAGATGAAAATGAGATCAAAACTTTCGACCTTCATTCCATAAATTCAGATGGCAAACAGGAATGCATACTAGAAGTGTATCTCGATTATCTAGCAGATTTACATTTTGAACATAGTGACTATCCTCTTTGTCCAGAAAGGCTCGATATTCACCTCGATTCACTATCTTTATGCCAAAGACTATCTAAAAAAAGGAAAAGGAAAAGAACCCAAAACTACAAGACAAATCTTTATAATAAGAAAAATTACGTTATTCATGCTAGAAATTTAAAATGTTACTTAAACCTGGGGATTAATTTAACCAAAATTCATCGTGTTTTTTACCCAAGGCAAGTGGTTAAAGCCGTATATAGAATTTAACATCACCATGCGTAACTTGGCAAAAGTTGATTTTTTGGGAAAACGATGGAAAATCAAAAAAAAATAATTAATGTCAAACTCATTAATGAAAAAGAACAGTGTCTAAAATTACTCAGCCATGCAAATTTAGACTCATTTCACATTATTGATAAGAACCTCACTGTTTTTATGGGTATATACGGGTTTTATTGTACTAGAAATATCGAAGTTGTTCATGTATGAATTTTTTTATTATGTTCTGAAATCAAATTATCCTGGAAATAGATTGAAATTTTTGCATACCAATATGGATAGTTTCATCATGCATATTCAATAGAAAGATTTGTACTGTGACATGCAGCGTTACGAATACCATTTCTATACGAGTGACTATCCAAAAGGTCACTTTCTGCACTCTCTTAAAAACAAAATAGTTATGGGAAAATTTAAAGATGAAATGAATGGTGAACTTATTTCAGAATTAGTGACTCTAAAATCTAAAATGTATTCTGTACTGTTAAATAGCCATAAGTATAAATGTAAAGCTAAAGGTATTAAGAAACAGATCATTAAATCTCACTTCAATCATGATATGCACATTAAATATTTGCATCAGTCTATTCTGAATAGGGTGATTCAATGACAAATCATGTCTAAAATGCATGACATTTATATTCTAGAAGTGAACAAAATCAGTTTTACCACATTCGATTATAAATGTTATATTGAGAATGACGGAATTACTACTCTAGCTTATGGCTATTTTTAAATTTAAACAAATATTAGATGAAATCGTTTGTTGTTTTTTATAGAACCTACCATAATGATTAAGAGATTAAGCGATACGAGTGTTATTCCCAAGAAAATGAATAAGGGTGATGCCGGGTACGATTTGTATTCTATGGTGGACTGCACCATTAAACCTGGAGCTAATGCACTCTGTGCAAGAGAATTAATCATTGCTTTGCTGTATGATTGTTATGAAAAAATCGCACCAAGATCGGGGCCCGCACTTCATTTTAGACTCTGGTTTGGCTGGAGTCATTGATTTAGGCTACAGGGGGCCTATTAAAGTTATTTTAATAAACTTTGGAAATCATGATATTGCCATTAAAACAGGATATAGAGTTGCGCAAATCATTTTTGAGAAAATATATCCCGATGTAGAATTTGTTTAGGAAGAACTCCCCCAAGCGCCCATGGTGAGCTTGGTTTTGGATCTACGAGAAAATAAGTATATACTTGTCAATGTAGCCCTATAAATGTTTATTCATAAATGTATTTATCCCATAAGATTACATATACTCATTTTAATATATTAACTTTATATAAATAGTATAATAATACATGTATTGAAATGGTGAAGGTTAAATAAAATTGTAATTAAAAAGCATACAGTGGTAAATATTTTTCTGGAAGTCATTAATAAATTCG
The DNA here is from genome assembly GCA_036925085.1 of Brachycybe producta. Taxonomy (NCBI): domain Eukaryota; kingdom Metazoa; phylum Arthropoda; class Diplopoda; order Playtdesmida; family Andrognathidae; genus Brachycybe; species Brachycybe producta. The sequence goes on along the minus strand of JAUPFP010000026.1, from coordinate 518,420 downwards.
TGAACAATTTTATCATTTCGTAAATAATTGTGGCGATGAATTACAGAAATGATACTTTTCATAGATACATTAGAACATCTTAAAATAGAATAGAAAATACAATATTCTCCACAAACAGCTGTTCTCAAATGTTGGAGTCTACGTGCATTGTAAGTCCAGGAGAAGTTTTTCGTGATGAACTGATTTATCTCATCCATCATTGGATTCATTCTATAACTGTCGAAATATTCAGCAACTCCATTATTGAAATAAATAGCGATCTAGTGAGATCCAGGCTCCGACTGCACATCCAGATTAACAATATAAAGTTTATGATTCACTCTAAAAGGAAGTTGATCCCGTGCAAATACACTGGCAAACATGAAACACGTGGCAGGATGATGAAATAATAAAAATTCCAGTTGACTAGAATTCATTTTAATAATCTACAGGGTGGGCCAAAAAGTGAGCACATCACATAAAAAGTAATATAATTACATCAAAATTTGTTTAACTGTATCTATAAGAGCTTAAACTGTTTACTCATTTACTTTTAGCTATATGATGTCTTTATTTCGACAATTTCCGGGCTCTATTTTTGGTTTTAATATGCCAATTGTTTACATCAGCAGGTTAAATTTTTTTTACCAAGAATGACAAAAATATCGCAGAAGACCGTATTCTGATTAAACATTTGCAAACTGAAAATCAGTGGGGTGCTAGGAGAATGACCATTGAGTTTCCAAACAAAGTCTGGAGCATAGCTAGTGTTAGTCGAGTTATCAATAAAATTGACAACGACGGTACAACAGAACGTAAACCCAGAAGTGGTAGACCAAAATCTGCCAGAACACAACAGAATATTGAGTGGGTGAGTGGACTAACCTGCAGTCAAGATGATGATCCTCACAGTCTGTGGCAAATACAAACAAAATTACATGAAACAATATAATTATTTAAATTATATTTTTAAATAACTCGTATGCTACAAGATGTTCTCATTTTTTGGCCCACCCTGTATGTTAACATTGCAATGATGATCCACTTTGATGATGGACTGGTAGATGGAATAAACAATGACATTCACCATTGCATTCAGTGAATTTTTAAATTTCATATTGAGATGTAAAAATCCATTTTTACTCAAGTTAAAATGGGATCCTGATAGAGCGCTTTAGTCATTGGTGAGATCGAAGGCTTAAAAAGAATAGCCATCTCTGTGAAGACGTCCGTACATATTCAAAATAGCACTCGCATTTGATCTTTCAAAGTGTTGCACTAATCCATCTGCTGGATTGGCAGTGGATGGTTTACGATTTTTTAAGGCAGGGCTGGTGTCTTTGTAGAACATCTCGAGTGATAAATAAGGTTTATTCCTGGTGTTTTCACTGCATAGAAGGGTCATTAAATAAGCTTTATATCCATAATCATGATATGTGGGATTAATAATTGTATGCCCGAGAGTGTAATTTCACTAAAAAGTGGGTGAAAAAAAAACTAGGTGTGACTTCGCAAATAGTGTCCAATGGTTTTCCATCTGCTTTTAAAATTATTGCTTTCACATTTAGGTAAATATCAGAATGATCTATGTATTCATCAGCATTTCTTATGATATTGAACTGCATCATATTTGGTCTTCAATACTGTTAACGGGATTGTATTCCTTAATGCAGTCATGGCAATTACTCATTTGCGTCGCGGGCACAGTAAAAAATCCAAGTCACAACTCATCCCGGAACCCGAGTCATGATGTATGAGAAAGCCACTTATGTTTACAAAAGATTCACAAAATTGCTAGTTTTTTTTTCTTTTGACCCAAAGCTTTCTTTGCTGTTATTTTCCTTTTCTTACAAACTTTCTTCATCGGTGCTTTTCTTTTCATGGTACGCTTCGTAATGGCCACGACTTTTCTATTTCCAGATGTTTTAGTGGTTTTATGGCACTTAGCTTCGCCTGTCATAGTCTTCAAAAATTCATGCCCAGCTTCCATTCCACACCTTTTTAAGGCACTTTTGACAGATATTTTTTCAATCTCCTACTTTGAATTTTAGCAATCTACTATTGGCAGATGGAAACAACCATTTAAATACATTGTTTTCATTGGTAGATAAGACTTTCTCCGGAGCCATTCCAATGCTTCTATGCTATGATGCATTGTATTTTTTCACCAGATGACTCAAATGTTCAATGTACCGATAATTCCCCTTCTCTGAAAAGTATCTCCACATGCATGATTTCAAAATTCTATCAAAGCATTCATAACAGCTGCTTTGACTTCATTAAAAGTGGTATAAAATCCAATATTATTTTCTTTGAGAAAGGCCTGAAAGTTCTTATTCAGGAATTCTTTACCCCTATCTGATTGAATTTTTTTCGGCTTCCTACCACCTCGCACAATAATTTTCGAAGCAGTGATCATTTCTTTTCCAGTTTTTCGTTTTAATGGTTGAACCCAAGCATATTTTGAAAATACATCAATACAAGTTAAAAGATTGTTGTAACCAATATTCTTTTTTTTTGTAAGACTGCATATCCACAAGATCCATCTGCCATACATCGTCTATTTTACTGACCAATGTTCTGTTGGTCGCAAATGTTCTTCTGACTGGTTTATGTAAAGTGTAGACATCTTGCATTCGTAACCAGACTTCATTTTCACCCCGAGTAAGTTTCTTTCCAGATGCCGCATGAAGTTGATCCACATCCCCGAAAGACCCACTAGAGGATGGATCGTAATTATTTGTTTTTCATGATTCTTTCAATATGGGACTGTTAGATTCTTTGGTATCTGGATGATAATCCCATCACTTGTCGTTAGCTATTAGAGACCGAGGTACATTCATTTTTTTCAGCTCTGTGATAAATAGCTCCCATCCTGTGGGGTCATATCTAGTTTTATTAACAACGAGATCTCTAGTAAGGTCCATAATATTGGTATTCGGCACGACTTGTCCATCTATGTCCATCTTGTTCCATCTGATGCGATGAATTCCAACTTTATGGCCCTTTACCATCTTTTATCAAATTAAGAAGACGACTGGCCTTCTTCTGTTGTGTCTTCGGTAGTTGGTTGACTATATCACTGATACCTGATGAATCTTTTTCTTCTTTGGGACTCGAACAACCAGGGTTCTCCAATGTCACTTTCGTTACGTCTTTGGGCCTGTTCTCATAAATGGATTTATACCTGTGTTGTAATTGTCGTAGAAGTAAAACCTTATTGTAGTTATCCAAGATTTCTTCTTCAAAAATACATTGAATGGCTTTTTCAATGTCTCTTAAAGTACATTGAATGGGTGTTTTATTTTCTTATCTTTCTCAATATTGATATTCCCAAAATTCAGCGGGGATGAGGATCTTTTTCTCGGCCATAATGTTATTAAACCCGGTAACATCGACAATTCAGGAAAAATTAACAGGGGAAGCCAACCCCCTTTTCGTTTGACTAGAAAGTTTTTCTTCGACTTTGGAGATGCTTTCGTAATCACTAATTTATTCAGTACATGCCTACAGGGCCATAACTTTCTTTTTTCTCTTTCACTCAGTACAATGTTAGAGTTCTCAATATTATGCGCACAATCACATAATCCAAGTTGTAGTTTTTTAGAAGTTCTTTTTGAAGTCATGGATTGCTTTCCACAGCTAATGTACGTGCAATCTGTGAATGTTACAATCAAGATGTGAAGAATTTTTTTGACTTTTATCGTTGTTTAGGTAAAAATACAGCGGTATACTCTCCTGGAAAAATATTCGTTCTGAGCTGAGAGTTGTTATCCGCAATCTGCATGAGATCAATCATCAAGTAACTGTACAGATCACGAGTACTCTTGTTAAAGGCATTGATCATGAACTTGGTGTTACCAGAATACATCTGATGTGACAAATGAGCAATTTGAGATTTGTCACGAGGGTTTTTAAAAAAAACCAGATAAGAAGCATTCTAAGGAATGGTGCGCTGATACGGGTTCTTGTAAAAAATATTTTGAGTAATAAATATAACACTTATTTTTTGATGATGTGAATCGCACGTAAAGAGATGAGAAACACCCCTCTCCACATCTTGAAACGGATTGTTGAGAACAACAAGCTGGTTTCTATCGCATTAAACATCTTCATATCGGGCATTCCTTTTAAAAATACCGCTCGAGTCCCATAACGTGAATACGGGTCTTGTTATTGAGGAAAGTGCCATGTTACTCTCTCTGGTGGCGGCTTAATCATTCCCCTGGCATGATCCAAAATTTTCTTAACGAAGGTTGTTTTTCCGCAACTGCTGGGGCCAGCAATAATCATCCTAAATAGTGCCATCAACAGAATGAATGAACTATCTTTTTCCATGATCGTTACAAAATCTTGGGCTAGTTGTATATTGGAAGGTACTTCTGTTTTAGTGAAAATAGCAATGTTCGTTGTTTCGAGTATAAGCATAAAGGGTAGTACACACCGGGAAACTTTGTTGCGATACATTGTTGCGGGCTGAATCACGGCTGAATCTTGTCTGTTGCGATTCTGTCCCACAACAATGTAGAAATGTTTCGGGGCTGAATCCCCATTGAAATGGGAAACATTTCAACATTGTTGTGGGACATATTGTGGTGTGGACAAAGACTCAAATGGCTCAGTTTGCTTTTAGTTATTAAAGACGTCTTTAATAACTAAAAGCAAACTAAGCCCTTTGAGTCTTTTTCAGTGGTCCACACCTTTTTTTAAGTCTATACACTATAGTACCAGACTTAAAAAAGATGCGGGACCACTAAAAATACTGTTAAACTAATTTTGCATAAATTGTGAGAAGTTATGGTCTTCTGACTACAAAGACAAATAAAAGAAATGAAATTTAGAAATCCTGCCTCATCTTCCAATGTGAGGGTGTCGAAAAGGATTAAACCGAATGTGCTCTCAGCTGAGAAGAGCTTTTGTGCCCACCACTGTTTCTGCTTTATTTGCCCCTCTTTATGAATTATGAATTATCATGTAGGCCCATATTGCAAGGGCCACTTCCGCTGGTGATATTTACATGGTGAAAGCAAGAAGGAGGAAGAAACACTGAGTGTAGGTGTGGACACAGAACAATGTTGCGGGTCTGATTTGCGTCAGTTGCGATTCTGCCCAGCAACATTGAATCGGAGCAGTCCCACAACAATGTATCGCAACAATGAATTCCGGTGTGTGCTAGGCTTAAGAGAGGTGAATCTATAAATCATAGACTCATGAAAACATGACTAGAAATATTGCATCATGTATAGTTCTGTTAACACTTGTCACTATTTTTTAAACTTAATGTTAATCTTAAGGAAGCATGATAACCCCCAAACCTGTTCTCAAACCTTGGCTAGGCATGACCAGATTTATTGAAACTTGCCAATAGGATAAATATTTCTAGACAACTAAATCGAATGTGTAACTATGTCTTCTTATAATTCGTATATTTCATTTGTAGACATTGTATCTGATTTTGAAAAAGTCTGAAACTACCTAATGCCTCTACTAGAAGTACTGCTATTAATAGGCATCCATTTGTCTATCTCGATGACTCCAGTAAGTAATTAGATTCACCATAGGATTTTTTTTAAAAAATAATGAAAATGCAACTACAGATGACACGACTGATACTGAAATTCTCCTCGAACTGATAGGACATCCGCTTGTAAGCCGAAAATAAGAACTTCTGGAGAAACTACTACTCTATGATGATGAAGAAATGGCAACTATCAAATAAACTGAAGGGTGTACGGGTTGTATTTGAGCCTTGTAAACATCAACCTGCCTGTAAGGCTTGTACAACAATGTTATTAGAAATGGAAAGTGTTTTATGCCCAGTGTGTATAAACCCCATTTCCAATGTAATTGATGTTTACCAGCCCTTAACACATTTACTGCCAATTCAATGAATATCACCTGAAATAAAACATGAAGTTCTTTTATATATGGAACACTTCTGCAATAGACCTCTGCCTGCCTTACGATACCAAGTTTGCAATCTCTAGGTAGGAAGAGGTCTGTGGAAAGCAGAAGTGTCATAAGCCATTAAAAAAATGAAACAATACTCCGAAAAAAAATTTGAACATGTAACATTTTATCGCATCCGTGTTAATAAATATAACAAAGTGCTATTCATCAGTAATTGTGGAGCCACGTGATTAACGTTACTCGCAGTGTTGTTAGGAGTTGCATAGACATCTTCCATGGCAGCCCATGATCCATTATCTCTAAGCCACGATGCTGATGACTTGAACATGTATTCACCGATATGCACTGCTGTTGCTTCTTCAAATCCAGATCTTGCCAGTTGGAGGACGAGTGCATAAGTCACTATAATTTTACCGAATGAAGGTGATCCTTGATAAACTTCGTCCAACAAGAAGGTTAATTCTTGGTTTAAATGTGAGACAGTTTTTAAAGTTGTTGTTATGGATTCAAAAGCTTGAATATCCTTATTTCGAGCTTGTTCAGTGAGTTTGTAAATTGTTCGTGAAAAGTTTGAATTCACGCCTTTGCACAATTGTTTGGCTATACAATACACATCAATGGCAGTTTTAGTAGAATCCTGCATGTTGAATACCTTCTCATTATTCAAAGCTAAACACAACTAACTCATTAAAAAGTATAAAAGTGGCTAGCCTTCATACTGCTTGCTATGGTGGGTATGTTGTGGAAATGTCTCTATAGTTGCCTATAAAAGAAAAGCTAATAAACTGGTTGACCTTGATTGCCATGCAGTAGAAATGACTCAATGTTATTCTATGAGGTATGAAAAAATGAGGAAAAAGTGGTGTAGACAAGAATACCATATTATATTTCAGCTTAAAGAATTGGACAACTTACATTCAATACTTAAAAACTTTAGTACAGAAAGTGTGTAAACAAACAAGTTTTTATGATCATAAATTTTAAGTGTATAAAAAATAAGTGGTCAAAAAACCTTACTTTGTTATTTCTCTTTATAGAATTCATTTAAAAAGCAAAAAATAAATTATGAGTTAAAATGAGAGGTACAAAAACAAGCTGTTGGCTATTCTTTTTTCCCTCCATGACAACTGGGTCAAAGTTTTTTTTTGTTATGATGAAGCATTAAAAGAATAGTGTAGAAATGAAAGAAAAGCTTATAAACTGGTTGGCCTTAAAACGAGTGTTGCAGAAATGCCCCTAAGAGTCTACGGGAGATTGGAATGTGGTGTGGAAAATGTGCATTCTATAGTAGTTTATGGGAAAAAGTGATGCAGAAATGACTTTTCCTATACTACTCATGATCACTTATGCCATTGACAATTTCAATATATTGCACATTCTCTGGGGTATTCATAAAAACTAAGTCTAGAATAGTAGCTGATGAGTTGGTGAGATGTGTTGCAGTTTGCACTTGCTGGTCTAGGGACTATGTGTGTACAAAATCAAGCAGTAATCTATATCTATTAATTTGGGGTAATGAGTGGGTATTTAGAGTACCGAACTTAATTTGTCATTATGAACGGGGTCTTTACCTATACTCTATCATAATCCCCGAGCCTGCAGTGCCATGAGAGCCATCAAGGCTGAACAGGCAATAAAGAAAAAATAAACCTTTTGACACCCCGAAAGACACATACATTCATAAATTTATTTGTTGCCCATTTCTCCATCCTCAAACAATTTTATTGCTCTAAAGAACAAGAAATGTTTAAAATGGTAAACTTGTAAAAAAAATTCAATATTACAATAATTAAAACATTAAATTCCAAAATAAAAGCAACCTTTAACTGATTCGATATAATTAACTTTAATAGGTTACAGGGAATCGGCATTTGTTCATGCTATTGCATCAGCTGGTATTTCTCACGCTGTTGCCCGTTCTTGCAGTATGGGTAAACTGATGTCATGCACTTGTGGAAGGACTTTAAATAATGATTTGCCAGATGGGATTATGGAAGAGCAAATGGTTACTTCCTTAAGCAATGGCGTCCGTCAGCAGCATTCATCGTGGCTTTGGAGCGGATGTAGTCATAACATTGAATTCGGAATTCACTTTTCAAAATTGTTGCTTGATGAAAGAGAAACAGCAAAAGATATTCATTCCAAAATTAATATTCACAATAATCGTGTTGGTAGACGGGTAAGTTATTTCTTTCATAATTAATTATCTAAAAAAATTAGTATACAAGTTAATTATAGAAGCATCTAGTATATAATTTGGTTGAACCAACGGTCCAACCATAACCCTATAGCTAACTCTGTCGTTGATTACTGCGGGAATACACCATATGCTATAGCAAAATAAAAATCAACATTTTAGCCGTTATTACAAAGTACCGTTTACTTATTGTTGATGTAGACTAATGAAAAAAATGTTAAGTCAAATTATTTTTGTTCTATAAACCAAATAAAGCCCACTACATCTCCATGCCAACATAAAACTTACTAGCAATGCAATATCTGAGCATGTTGGTTTTTCCACGGTGTAACTAGAATGTCCAGTAGACGGCCTGGTAACAAGACAGCAAAATAGCTAAGTCCAGAACTCAACTTCCAACAATCCCGGTATGCGGGCAAGATACTACTATTGGATAAGCTTACTCCCCTCTACTCTGTAAAAACGCATTTTAAAGAATACTTTAATACTAATAGTGAATAATCAATAAGGTATTATTTTTGACATACGTATTCAGTGGGCAGATACATATTACTGTTTCTAGTGTGCACAAAATTAGTGTATATTGTGTGTGATGCAATGGCATCAATGTATAGATCTATTAGATGTGAGCCTACTTGATCATGTAAGGTTCACAGTTGTACCATATACCTTTTGCTTCACTGTTAATTATGGTTTAAGCTTTTTAAAAATGTTACACAGCACAACTCAAAATAGAAACAAATGATTTGGCAGATATTGACCTTGAGGCCAGCCTGAACTCCAGCATGAAGATTTTGTCTTGCACAATGTTCACTATACATTCCCTGAATAATGGCCAACTTGACCGTTATATTTCTCAGGCAACCACGAGGGGGAGGGCAGTGACATAATCTGACCTTTCACCCAAAGAACTTAATGGGGAAAAGGCCGCTGGCTCTAATATGGCGTCCACTTGGCTGTCTACTATAGTAGCCTTGCAGACCACCATATGGAGCCATCCATGTCACTGCCCACTGACGAGCACAACACAAGTTCATTTGGGTGTTGCATCACCCAAGTCCAGAATCAAAAGCCATCCCCCTCAGCCTCTCCTTCTCCTGGTGCCAAAACCTTTTGTACCCATACAGAGGAGTTGCAGCCTCACATGTAGAGTCCGACTTGGTATGAGGTATACCAGGGCAACCTCAAGATCGGTTTCACTCTCTGGTTACATATTGTGATGTCATACCTCTTAGGACGCATCTCGGCAGACATTTAATAAATGGGGCTGTTCGGCAGGTTAGCATCGCTATCCCATCACTCAGTCCCATTACGTCCAAAATAGTAACTACTGCCGAACCGGGTACAACCATTAACACCAGATAACTCTTACCACTGAATGCCAACCCTTAATTAATGTTGTATGATGGTAGCAACATAACTCACAGGTCTGGAAGTGGCTCTTTCAGTTGATAATACCCTTGGTATTGATAGCCCTCCATTCCCAGCTGGTCCTGCCACAGACCAGCTGTTTACTCAGGAAGACTTCTTTCTCAGCCAAAGCTTTTACCCTCACGTTGTACAGAGCAGTGCCAGACATTTACTTTTGCTTTGTATGGTCTTTGCATTACTGCCTGGTGGGAAACTCCCTACATAGAACTGTTGTCTACCAATCAGGACACCACCTGATAGCAACATGAACTTACGGGTTTTATCTAGCCAGTTGAGTCAAACCTCTTCATCGGCTGCACCTATCGGGTCGTCCTTCAGAGGATCTTCTCTTCTAGTAGTGATTTTCCTATGGACTCCGTCATAGACCGAGTACCCGTAGAGGTCTTACTACTCGCCTGACTGCAGAGTCCTCTAAAGAGTGGTCATGCCCTTTCCACTGCAATGAGGTATCCACCACCAAACCCATGGTGGTTTCCACCTCCATGTAAGTGCCGATGACCAGGGAAGGTCCAAAGGATTCCTCCCCACCTTCCTCCACCATGCTAGTCCAATCTTGCCAATCTTGGTTGGACGAAGACCCCTGTTTTTTCATCTGTGTGGCTTCTACACTGGTAGCCGCCATTCCAATAGATGAACTCATCCTCACTAATGCACAGGAACTTCTGATGAAACTCTCTCATGGGAACCTCCCACAGGAATTTCCGAACGGCCGCCAAAAGTTTTTCCATGAATGATATTGGTGAAAAAGTTTCACAGAAGACGTCAATGCTGATGGTTGTGTCACCATAGTAGCCTCTGCCAATGGAAAACCCACCAGTCCTCCCTCGACATCAGCCACTATGGCCCACCCTATAGAGTTTAGGGAGCCCTCAGGTCACGACTCCACTGTTGCTTTCTCCACTATCCGCCATGGTGAACCTAGAAAGCGAAAAAAACATAGTTAACATTCATTCATCCCAACTGGGAAGGAATTTTCAGGGGCTTTTACCATGAAAAATTCCGTTCTCATTGTCTAAACGCTGGAGCATGGTCACCACCATCTCCCATGGCGGGTGTATGGTCAAAATTGTCCATTCCCCCGTTTTTGACTGTATAAGCATCATAGAACTCTGTCTTTGCCGAGCCCCTCTGTACTTAAACAGTAAGAAATGATAGAAAGGGCATATAACACAACGTGCTACTGTTAAAAATTGGCAAGAGGCAGAAGAGAAACAATCCCCTATAGGGACTTACATTTTCACCTAAGGCACCCTGCCAAGTCACTTTTTGTTTTCGCCAGGTGACACTTAAGTTTTTTTACTCAAATTAATAGTTGGCATCCTTCTTTGTTCCTATTTTCGAACAATATGGCGCTTAGCCACCAAACTCACTGGTCAACTGGCTTAGCAGCTAAAACACCTTTAGCCACCTAAATCACTGTTACTATGAGAATGTCACTGTCATCTGCTGTTTTAAGGGCTAACATGTGGTTGCATTAAAAAAAAACTCGATAAAGAAAGCATTACAAGGATGAGACTTTATGAACAAAATAACATGTCCACGGCCCGTTTTTCATTAGACTTCCAACAAAGTCTCTCCTGGGGACTACCTCTATTCCTACTTGGATAGGCAGTATCTCCACACTTCTTCACCCTATTATCGTCATCTGTCCATTCCAATCGAGGGCCTGCTTCTTCAACTAGGGCAGAGGCATAAACAATCCCCTCTTTCCTGTGGGCACTGGAGCCCCAGATAAATCCTGTTGCACCTCTATAGCCTTAGGTTTCCTCATCAGAGGTTATACCTATGCCAAGACCGGCTAAGGTGTCTTCATTGGAGAGAAAACACCACCCTCTGTCATGTTCTCAGGTTTGGCTTTAGATTTGCTGGTCTCACCAGAGTTTGAAGGTGAGTCAGAGCAACTAGGGCCATCTTCCTCTTGCACTCTGCATGCGAGAATGTATGGTTTAGGTTATAAACATGAAACCGGTCCTGCACCTTCCGACCATACTGTCTACGAATTCTACCTCATAGACTAGGTCTCAAAATTGTTGTACCACAGTACCCAGTTCGGCATTGTATACCAAACCCTATTTCTTGGCTTGGCCAAGCTTGCCAGCCATGTCCCTCATCCAAACTTTCCTACCAGGTTGGTAAAAAGGTGGCTTCACCCAAGCAGTTGTGCTGGCTCTTCCGTTTTTTATGAGTGGCCACTAACTTCAGGTGTACCTGCTTCTTGACAACATGCTGGTCAGCTTCATCAGGGATGAAATTGTCAATCAACATCCAAGGCTTATGGCCATACTGCAATTGGTATGGAGATATCTTGGTACTCTCCTACACCACTGTTCTAAGCTTACATGGTGAGGTGTAACTTGTCCCACAAATCACATTGTTCCTTGAGGGGATCAAGGTAATGCTTGCTAGCTTCCATTACAGTCTTGTTTGTATGCTTCATAAACCCACCACCTTGCAGATGGTATGCCATCATGTAGTGATGAGCTATCCCATAGCATTCCCAGAACTGGAGCAACACTCTGCTAAAGAACTGGGACCCACGATGTGGGACAAGAGCCTTACGTGTACCAAACACCATGAGGATCTCGTCCTTTAGGGATTTCACAACACAAGAGACCATGACCCTTAATACTGCCTTAGCCACCAATGCAGTAAATAGCCCCACAAAGTCCATTCCCCAAGTATAAACTGGGTACTTTGGCTCCCTGACTCCAAGCAAACTGTTGTGCTCTTTGACACAGCAAACATGACAACATATTTTGCCATGTCACATTTCATACCTAATCAGTAGAAGCGAGAATGCAATGTAAACCATTCCAAAGTAACCAGCTTTGGGACTACTGTGCAACTTCCACAAGCAAAAGGCTTTACACGACCTCAGCACCACCAACACAGTTCTCAGTCAATCCTGGATGTACATATAACAAATGTTTCACCATCACAATCCACCTCAGAACAAATCCATAAATAACTTCACCCATGTTAGCCTCGACATCTTCAGGTAAAAAAGGATCCACAACTTCACTTACTGGGTACTAAAGATGTAAAGTTCGAATTTAAGAATGGCAAACATTATCGCCAAGCACCCCCACTCAGTGACAGAATACCACGTTTCCACACATTTCATTAGATGGATATTGTAGGCCAGAACACGTCGATTCTGGTCCTCTGGTAACTTCTGGTAGACTATGATGCCTAGGCCATACCTAGTAGCCTGTGTGTGAATCATCACCTCACCATGAGGATTGTACATGGTGAGCACAGGTGCTTCAGTTAAAAATGCCTTTGACAAGCTAGACCACACTGCTCTCACCACCAGACGGACACATCCTTTTGTCAGTTCATGCAGTGGCCTTGCTACTTTAGGGATGTCCTTGATGAACCGACTGTAATAACCGGCCAGTCCAAGAAAGCTTCGGACATTTATTATCATTGTAGGAACATGAAACTCTTAGACTACTGTTACAAGCTCCGGTTCTGGAGCAACTCTCTTGGCACTTACTATATGACTGAGATACTTGACCTTGTCAAATCCAAAAAAAAACACTTCTTCGGCTGGAGTTTCAGTTTCGTTTGTCGTAACAGTCACCTGTCCAGAAATTGCTCAAAAATGATCCCAAAAATGATAATATCATCCACTTATACCAAGCAAGTCTTTCACTTGTGTCCCGCTAACAAGAACTCAAGTGCTCTTTGCACCATGGCCGAAGCATTACAGAGTCTGAAAGGCATTTTTGGGAACTCAAACAGACCCTGGAAACAGATAAATGCTGTTTTATCTATGTCTGCATCTGCCTATACCCCACTAGCCAGATCCAAGACTATAAAATACTTTGCCACAACAAGCGAATTGAGAGAACCATTGATCCGAGGTAATAGATACTGTTCCAGCTTCGTCTGTGCATTCAGTTTCCGGTAGTCTATGCAAAAATGAAAGCCACCATCCTTCTTGTACACAAGCAAGATAGGGCTTGCATATCAACTATGTGAAGGTTCGATTACCTCTGTTTTTTTTACATTTTCACCACCTCTTCTCTCGATTGCTCATGCTCATGCAGCAGTTTGATGCATACCATTTTGCACTGGAGGTAGCCCACCAGTATTAATCATAGGTTCAATGTCAGTGGTTTACCTAACTGTTTATTCCATTGCAGAATGATCTTGGCGTTCCAGTAGGAATTCTCGGCACTGTCTCACCTCTTCGGGCTTCAGATTGGGACCAATTATAAGACACTCTTCGAGAATAGAACTCACTTCCACCTTGAGGACCTGGCGGCCTTTACTGGTCACACCTCTTAACTTAGCTGGAAGCTCCTTCATCGGTCATCTGCTAGAGTGGGGTCTGCCCCTTTCAACTTATATTGACTGTTCAGTTCTACCACAAGCCCTGCCTCCATAGCATGAGCCTGTTTCTTTGCAATAGGTGCATTCCCAATATTCTCAAGCCATATCTCATGAGTGCCACATTCATTGGCTTCAGCAATACCTGCCACCCCCAAAATAGACCACCCAAGGCTGTATGATAAACCTTCACGAGAAGAACCTGTCCAGGGACAGCATGCTCTACCAAACTCACGGAATCTACCTTCTGCAACATGAGCTGGTAGCCATACCTTCTCTAACAGTTACAGGGATCACACATCTCTGCTCCTAACAGGAGAACTGGCCTTAGGAAGCTCAGGTTATGCACGAATTGAAACCCTCCAGCCATGACCGAGGATAGGCAATGGCTCAACTACTTCATACAGCTTCACCAAAGCCTTGGGCATCTGAATGTGCTGCCCAGATGTCATCCCAGAAATATACCTTCTGGCTTAAGGTGGATGACTATCCACCAAGAACACAAAGTGAGATGCTACGTATACTTCTAGTAATGCTTCGCCATTCTTCACTATCTGTAGAACATGGGTTTTGATGGACCTCCCTCAAATTTGCATCTTAACATGAATGACCCCCTCTATCTCGATGGAGTACTTGCCATGGAGGCAATACATAGGCATGGCAGAGGAATACCTCCTGCACTGGTAACAACATCTCCTGTGCCACTGACATGCTCACGACAAATACCTTGGCCCTGTTGTCCACTATCATTTCAATAAGGTGATCGTCCAACAACACCAGCACTTGGGGTGCACCAACAAAAATGCTTTTCTGTGATGTTCAAGAATGGGTGAGTAGTATCACAACATTGTTTTTCTGAACCTCACCCATCCTTACCAGATTTTCCTAATGGATGCTTGGGGGCTTGTGTACCCACATCAACTACCAGAAGCTGGCAAGACTGGGGCAGCAGCACAGACCTTGCTAGAAGCATTCCTGCAGTCAGCAGGATACTCACATACTTGGAGACTGCCAAAAGGTATGTCTCTTCATTAGCTTGCCAACTAAATCAGTCACCTGAGTTTTTTAGCATTACCGATTGTCCGCCATTCAGTTCAGCAGCGGCTATTAGTGGTTTAATGAAGGCACACCACTGTTACATACCACTGGTATACCACAGGGCTGACCACCTACAATAGTGGTCAGAAACTTTTTGCCCTGCAGTATCATGGGCCTCGAGGTTCAACCAGAAGAACATTTGTCTAAGTTGAGATGTGTGTCCAGTAAAGGATGCCCTATTCTCAAGTTAGAGATGACTCAAACCCACAAGGAACATCTTAAAATTAGACCCAATTTGAAGCCAGAAAAGGCGAGACACCTTCAGGAGTTATTGCTGGAATGCCGTGATCATTTCACATTTGCCTATATAGAGCTGATGGCAACCATTCTGGTTGAACATACTGGTGGGAAGTATTGCATCGAACCTCACCCTCTGCAAGTGCAATCATAGAAGAAGAGGTAGTGAACATGCTGGCTGTAGAGGAAATCCAACCTTTGTGTAGTCTGTACCCCCCTTTGTCCCAGACAAAGCCGGATCAGTTTTCGTTACCTCGGAGTGATGACACTTTCAATTTGCATGCTGGAGCGAAGCGTTTTGCCAACTTGGATCTGGCTAGTGATTATTGGCAGGTCCGGATACCGAAGGCAGACATGGCGAAAACAGCGTTTATCTATTATTGAGGTCTTTTCAAGTTTCGAAAAATGCTTTTGGACTCTAATGTAACTGCCCTGATGCAAAGAGCACTTGACCTATTGTTAGTGGGACACATTTGAAAGACCTGTTTGGTGTACCAGGACTATATTATCATCTTTGGGAGTACTTTGGAGCAATTTCTCGACAGGTTATCCACTTGGAATGTTAAGAGGAGCGGAGCTGGAACTCTAGAAAAAGAAGTTTCTTCTGGTTTGACAAGGTCAAATATCTTCGTCATGTCATGAATGCCGAGAAAGTTGCTCCGGACATGAAGCTCGTAAGGGTGGTCCAATGTTTCATGTTCCTAGCAAGGCCACTGCATGTATCCTAAAAAGGATGTGTCCTTTGTGTGTACAGAGCAGTGTGTTCTAGCCATGTATGATCTTCATGGAGAGGTGATGATTTACACATTTGCTAGTGGGTTTGGTCTAGGTATCATAGTGTACCAGAGGTTATCAGAATACAATGTCCCCAGTGTTCTGGCCTATGCTACCATCTCATGAAAGTAGTGGAGACATGATACTCTGTCATCGAGCAGGAGTGCTTGGTGATAATATTTGCCATGAGTAAATTCTGACCTTACATATTTTACTGGGATCATAATGGATCATCATGCTCTTTGTTATTTGCAGACCACCAAAAACTTGGGCAAATGCAGTTGCAAGAGTACCAGTACAAGATTCAGTATATGAAAGGGAAACTTCATGAGGATGCTGACTGCTTGAGTCGGTATCTGGTAAGTGAAATTGTGGATCCTTCCTTACCTGTGCATTTCGAAGCTGACATTGGTGAGGTCATTTACTGGATTCATTCCGAGGTAGATTGGATAAAGGAGCAAAGCAAAACCAGTTGGTGCTCCAATGTGAGGGATGAGCTAATCACTGTACCCAAACATGACACAGCCGAATATGTTAAATCATGTTTGGCATGTCAGAGAGCCAGACAGTTCACTTGTAGTAAGGGATATTTGCGACCCATAGTTCCTGAATGCCCAGTCCATATCTGGGAAATGGATTTCATGGGCCCATTTTCTGCATCTGTGGGTGAAGTCACCTTTATGTTGATTTTGGTTGAATACTTCACTCGGTATGGTGTGGCAAAGGCTGTGCAAAGAGCTATGGTTCCTGAATTTCTGAATTACAAGATTCTTTTAGTGTTTGATACACCAAAGGCTCTTGTCTCGAATCATAGGTCCCAGTTCTTCAACAAACTCCTGCTGAAATTCTGGGAGCACTATGGAATAGCATACCACAGCATAGCATCCACAAACAAATTAAATTAGAGCCTTTGAACTACACCATTTTCTTAAACCATCATGGGGGGTGTTTACAAAAATGCTGTGCAGGAAAGTACTGAGTTATCTTTGTATCAGTTGTTGTTTGGCCGTGAACCCGTGATGGGAATTGATAGTCACATCCTTGACAGTCCTGTCCGTGATATGCCTGAAACGCATATTGTGGAGGAGCATGTACACCAGAAATTGACAGCTGCTCAGGCAAGGCAGTTGAGTTGGTATGACTGGCAGGGTGAAGCCACCGGCCAGTAAAATATGTGTGAAAAACTTTTGTCACCAGAGAAATGACTTGAGGGGACTGGAGACCGATGTAAAAATGGTAAGTCCCTAAAAGGGAATCTTTCTTTTTAGCCACATGGCAGGTTTTCAGTGTTCATGGGTATGTCAAACAATTATTGACCGTTTCCACATGTGGTGGAATAAGTGGTACCACCATCTTTGTTTTGATGGTGGTGATACCTTTTTAGGATAGGCCATTTTCTATAGTGCTGCCCATCGAAGCACTAGTGGATTTCGAGATCTGGTTTTTGAATGGACAGAACTAGGAATTAGGCAGTTCTAACCATCCAATTACTATGGGAAATGGTAGTAACCATGCTCTACAGTATGGGAATATTTTGGGTGGTGGAAGTTCTTGCAGATCCCTTCCCCATGGTGTAAAACAGATTTTAACCATGAATTTCTCTTTTTATAGGTCCACCACGGCAGGAAAGAAAAAGACCGATGGTGGGAGTTGCAGGTCTTCCAGTTATTTTGGTACATTGCATCCTGGGGATGTTCAACTGTTGGGAGTCAGAGCATGAGGGCTCCCCAACCTGCTGGGGCAGACTGCTGAATTGGCAAAGGAGTCCTGGCATGCTGGTCAGAGCATGCTGGCCGAGAATCAGCTGGGCCATACCTGTCAGGTGAAGACAGCCCAGATGGCTGGATGGTATAAGTGCAATGTGTTAGTCTGCAAGCTGCCATCCTATTTGAAGGTGGTCGCAGTATCTAGCTCATGGGTTTGATTGGTGGAAAGCCTGCACCGGGTGAGCGGCAACCTAGTGGGTGGACTTAGTGTTTCCCCAAAATGTTGTCTCGTGACTCCTCGTGAAAGTATACCCTTGTTTCGGAGATCTGGTGGTGCGGTTTTTGAGGCCCTAGGATCAGAAGTTCGATCCATCTCCCCAGCCTGAAGGGCAGGCATATTGGTGCAGAGTCTCCATTTTCAAGGGAAGAGGTTTTAAAAATTAACTGGTTTGGTCTGTGGCAAGACTAACCAGGAATAGAGGGGTAGCAGTACCATGGGTACTGCCACCTGAGACAGCCACTCTCAGACTCATGGCTAGCGAATCTACTGCCATACAGCATGAACCATGTGGTTACATTCAGTTATGGAAGTTATCCACTGTTTACAATTGTCAACATGGTTCGGCAGGAGTTCTGTTTAATGATGTAGTGTGACTAGGTGACGGAAATGTAATGCTAGCCCACTATGCAGCTCGACTCATCTAATGACTGCAGAAATGTGACCTAGGGAATATGGCAGCAGAATTCAAAATATTGCCTCTGCCAGGCAGTGAGGACGATCTTGTGGCTTTCCTGGAAGACCTCCTAACAAGTCGGGCACTGCATGTGCACCCGCAGCTCTTCCAGGTAGATGTTGATAGGTTTCACCATCTGGAAAAAAAGAGATTTAGGGGATGGCTTTTGATCTTGGACTTCGGTGGCATAACACCCAAATGAGCTTGTGGTGGGCTCATCATTGGGCAGTCAACATGGATGGGCTCCATGTTTGCCCCACCACTGGATAAGCCGTCTGGAACTGAGTGAGCAGGTGGACAGAAGCAACCCTGAATAGCACAATAAGCCTGTTTTCGGGTTGGAACAGGTAAGTTGAGATGGTTGTGACAACCTGGTCTGGCACCTTTTTTAATCTGAAGGAGCAGGCAAAATCCCTGATGGCTGTCTGCCAGGCTGCATGTAGGAAGCAGACAGACTGTTGCCATGTTGTGGCCAGGGGACCTCCATATGGGTGAGAGTTCCGAGGTTACCACTGTCTCTATCCATGTGAAGTAGCCTGGATTTTTATAATTACCAGGATGTCCACTATCCCGGGCAGTAGTTAAGAGCAGGAACAAGTGCATGCAACCTGCTGAGAGTTAGGTTGGTCTGCAGGTCTATGCTCAGTGCTATATTTGTTTGTTTTGTATAACAGTTGTTTCTGCGGGCCAAGTTGGCCAGTATTTGTGTAAATACTTGTTAACCGTAAGTGTTTATTAAATTTATATTTTTATACTGCTTCCTTCTGTGTCATGTCGGTCATTTGTGGAGTAAACTGGGGAGGAGGATTTCAGGTTGGAATCACTGTCGTTTCGCCATTATTTTGGTATGGTGTCCTTGCACCGATGTGCGCAGGTACTGTGTGTCCTGCTGTTTTCCCGTGTCATCATGGGTTTCTTAGCCCTCAGTTGCATCAAGAGTCACTGCACAGTGGCTGGTGCCACACAATGGTTCTTACGAGATGCTACAAATCTAATCACAGCCCCTAGTCGAAGTCTGATCCAGTAAGTATTTGGGAAAACTCTGGAGTTTATATGACCAGTTTGGGTCGTAAGATCTGTTATCTTTGTTTCTCTGTTGATCCTGGTTAGGATTGTTGCTTGTGTTTTCAGACAGGGCTGGTTTCCCTTCAGTCCAAGTTTTCTTCTTCCTCTGTTGTTGCTGCTGCTGTTGTAGTTTCTGCTGCTAGCTTGGGTTCTGCCTGGTTTCAACTGTCGTCTAAGAGTTCTTTCGTTTGGGCAGCAAACTTGACAAAGTTATTTAAGTTATAAAAGTTCTCTTTTGGCACCCCATAGATGTGTTTCTGTTACCAGGCTTTTCTGCAAGATAACAATCATCATATCATCATCAATGGGCTGGCTACGTCGGTACATCTCGGCATATTCTACAGCATAGACTTTGAAGGTTTCATGGTCCTTTTTTGTCTCCATCTATTCAAGACTCATTTGGACCTCTGATCGGCAGTAGGCTGAAATGGTTGCTCGAAAATAGAACAAAGTTCTATATGAAATTTTTGTTGCTTTCAATCTGTTAACAACAATTCGCGTTTGTTGCTGTTATGAGAGATGTTTCAACTTTCAAGATGCAGAATTGTAGCTACGTGTAGCATCGGCTTTAGGATTTAAGTAAAAACCTATCACCGTGCCACTTTAAATAATGTTCAAAGAAATTAAATTGAAATGGTGTTATTTTGAAGTAAAACTATAGTTAAACTACATCTAATTGAAATCCATTTAATTGCCTAAAATGATAAATAATTAAATGAAGAAAATGATAAATAATTGAATGAAAACGTAAAATAAAAGGAAATCAAAACATTTGCAACCACAATTGTGGTTTCTACTTCTTAAATAGCTTATTTAGTTTTCAACTTGTGAGGGTGATTAATCACCCTCACAAGTTGAAAACTAAATAAGCTATTTAAGAAGTAGAAATTATTCAACTGTGACGACCTGGTTTGCATCCCTCATTAACTAGGCAGAGCAAATAAACTCTTGACAGAAGTTTGCTCGGCAAGTAGTGGTAACTATTATGTCATGCTATTCCTCTCCACATAGCTTCCCATTGGTTCCTACGGGTAAGAGATGAAGTATTGCAGCTGTTCGCACAGGAGGAGTCACCTGGGGGTTTATAATGGCCAGGCCAGCAATTAATCCAGAGCTACAGAAAGACCTGAAAAGGATGAGGCCAGAGGCTATGTCAGTTCTCCAGCCATGTGGTGGATAATTGTCTATTTTGTTGGCCGAGATGGCCAACAGTTCTAGTAAATACCTTTCCATTTGTAAGTTCATTAAAACTTTTATTCTTATTAAACTGCCTCTGCCTCTTGTTATTTGTGAAGAGTTAATTAATGTTTTCAGGGTGTGATACCATCTAAGCATTTTGCAGTACTCTCAACTCGTGCTGGTCCCTTGCAGACCTATCAGTATTTCTCATCTTGTTGCATCCTGTCGCTTCCCGGGGGTTCACTAAATAAAAGCTTGCCGTGTTTGTTCCCACGCTTAAAGTAAAATCGGGGCTGTTAGTTTACCATTAGTTTGTTGTACGATCAGTTGGACCGTTACACAACATTACATTAACTATAATTTTTGGACAATTAATTATTTGTGCTTTTTTCAGGTTTAAATTGATTTTTAACATCAATTTTGCATTGCAATTTGCCCTGTTTTCACAACAGCAAAGTTTCACGGCTTTAGGCGAATTTCTTTAGATGAATTTGTATAGAGAAAAAAATTTTCACATGAAAAACGCTAAGTGAAATGGTTTAGAAATTTTTTTTAAATGAGAATACTACTACAATACTACGAAGGTTTTTTAGGCGAAATGGTTTAGGAAAAATAAGTTAGGTGAAAAATGGTTGGAGTGCAATACACTATAGGTAAACAATTATTGGTAAAATAATTTTAGTTGAAAATGTAATAGAACTTTCTTTATATAAAAAGATTTTGGTGTACTGCCATTTTGGTGAGAAAACATGAAATGAATTTGGTTTTGGTGTAATTGTTTACGTGAATTGTCCTTTAGGAGAAGTGCCTAAAACCGTCTGCCTAGTGCCAGGGCCGTTTTAACAGCCTAACAGTATTATAATAAACAATCTAATTCTTTTATCAATTAAAACAATTTATTTTATTTATAGGTCGTTACAAATAACATGGAGATAAAATGCAAGTGTCATGGAATGTCTGGCAGTTGTGAACTAAAAACCTGCTGGAAGGCAACGAGAAACTTTCGCCGCGTGGGAATCGTCTTAAAAAGCAAATATCGTGAAGCAATGTTAGTGGATTACACAAACAGCGGGCATAGATCCAGGTTACGATTGGCGGTGCCCCGTTTTATAAGTAATGAAGCTAAACAAAAAAAGCAGAGGCGGCCTCATATGACAGATTTAGTATACTTAGAAAGGTCACCAAACTTCTGTGAGCCAAATCCACTGGTTGAATCACGAGGCACTAAAGAAAGAATATGCAATAAAACCAGTATCGAAACTGATAACTGTCAATATTTGTGTTGTGGTAAAGGGTATAACATCATAAGACAACGTCGAGTTGAAAAATGCCACTGCCGATTTCGATGGTGTTGCCATGTTACCTGCAAGGAGTGTATCTATGAAGAATGGGTTACTGTTTGCAAATAACGAAGTTAATATGCTTAACTAAAAACTGAATAATGAAATAAAACGAAAATAATGGAAAACATTGTAACCTTGAGCAAGAAGTCACTACTTTTAATAGATAGTTTCCACTTCGCCAGAAGATTGACTGCAGATATCAACAGCTTATATGGAAAGTATGAGTTTGTTCAGATGGCGAAAAATAAAAAAAACTCTGATATGCTGATAGCGTCAAGCCCGGCTCTAGGCAACCGGGCGCTCCGATGCAACCTTCAGTTCAGCGCCCTTAATCAGCTCTTTATTTTGGGTACAATGGTTGAGTGTTATGGTTATGGTTACGGTTAGGCTTGTGTGATGCTGCCACCGATTAGGGGTTTGCACTTTGGTACATTTTCGAATTTTTTTTTCTCTTTTTACTGTGGGAGACTGTTAAATAGGTTTGCGCACCAGTGACGCAAGAAAACGTCAAATTAATTTTATTTTTACTTTTTTTATTGGAAATCTGTTAAACGTGCCAAGCAGCACCTACATTTTACCCTGTAAGACACATTTTTCTATTTCTGTGGTGGTCGCTCAAGTTTTTCAAATCTAATATTATTATATATTTATTGGGTAAAATTGATATTATAAGATAAGACCAGATATGACCAAAGCACAGATGACGCCCGGTGCCCCCTCCTGGGGGAGCCAGATGCGGTGCATCCGTTGCTTACCGTGTTGAGCCGGCCCTGGATTGATAATGGAACTATTATAAACCCACCATGACAATTCTGACTGGACCAGTAAAAACTCATACTGGTGTTTCGGGACATTTCATACTGGTTTCTACAAGGATTCATACTGGTTCCCACTGGTGTGAATACTGGTTTTTACTATTAAGAACACTGGTTCCTACTGGTTTCTACTGGTAAGGAACCTTGATTAGTCATTACTTTTAAGAGTATTAACTTAGAACTAAAAAATTAAAAAGGAGAATCTTAATTACCCAAGCTGCCCTTATACATTCCAAGCCAGTGACATGTGTTTCAACACTTTAAACTCTAATTAATACTTATAAGAATGCCACAAGAATGTCATTGCCACCAATGTCTAGATCTAGTCACCCACTGGTACTTACCCATGGCCACATTTGAGAGTGCTAAATTATGCTTTGTAAGAACTTACTAACTGATCCTTCCTTTGTTAGAAATAAAATTTTCAGTTCCATTTTAGAAAATCATCAATTAGTTGTTTATATATTAAGGAGATATTAACATATCAATAACTAATTGAAAAGAAAATTAACGAATAAAAAATAAAATAATTGTAAATTGAAACAATTTTCCAAAATGCAACCAAAAACTGGAAACAATATAAAACAAATTATAAAATATATTTTATAATTTTCTAACATGATTTAAAAATGATTGCTAATCACGTAATGATTTCGGTGTTTCCCAATCGTCCTACTGATTTATAATGGTAGTAACCATTAATGGCAACCATCTTTCCTACTGGTCCTACTGATTTATAATGGTAGTAACCATTAATGGCAACCATCTTTCCTACTGGTCCTACTGGACTAAAATGGAAACAACTATTAATGATAATGTTAAACACAGATCATACAAGTACACAGCCTGCCCAACCATTAGGCAACCTTAGGCAGTTGCCTAAGGCACATATGGTCCTAGGGGCACATTTTAAAAAAATGCATTTTTAGTGTTTAATTTAAACAGAAGTATAAACATTGAATGATTAGTAAATTTAATTTTTTCCTAACAACATATTAGGGCAATAGTAAGTAAGAATTTGCTGCAAGTACAATTTTCTTTTTTTGCCAGACAACTGGCTGCACTAGTATTTTTATTTTGCAACACACTGGGACTCTGTCACACACCAATGCAACCTACTAGCCACTCATAGCTATGCCACTTTTTAAAGATTCTATATATACAGATGACTGGGTTGGAATAGAACAGGCAATTAGAAATCAGTCAGAACTTCAGTTGGCTCTGCCCTTGTTATGATGACTGGCAACTTCTAATTGGCTGGTTATGTAGTCTGACTACATAACCAGCCAATTAGAAGTTTTCTGTCATTATAACAAGGGTGGAGCCAACTGAAGTTCTGACCAATTTCTAACTGCCTGTTGGAATAGATAAGCGTGTTGGATAGGTAGGTAGATAAATAGTCCAGGATACAACTGGGATGCAAATATGAAGTCTCACCTAGGGCACATGAAGATAACAACCATCAATAGCAACCATATCTCCTACTGGCTCTACTGGTTTAAAATGGCAACAACCACCAATGATAATAGTCCCCACTGGTCCTACTTGCTTAATGGTTTATAATGTTAACAACCATCAATACTAACAGGTTCTCCTACTGGCTTTAATAGTTTAAAATGGTAACAACCACTAAAGATGTTTCCACTGATCCTTCTGGTTCTTAATGTTATACTGGTGACTGCTATCAATGGCCACCATGGTTTTAGTGGTCTTACTGGTTTTAAATATTATACTGGTGACAACAATTAAGCACCACCATGTTTCTTACTGGTCCTACTGGTTTTAAATATTATACTGGTAACTATCAATGATCACCATGTTTCTTACTAGCCCTACTGGATTTAAATTTTATACTGGTGACAACCATCAAAGACCACCGTGTTTCTTACTGGTCCTAATGGTTTTAAATATTATACTCGTTACAACTATCAAGGACCACCATGTTTCTTACTGGTTCTACTGGTTTTCAATATTATTTTGGTGAAAACCATCAATGCCCAAATTGTTTTTAATGGTTATATTGGCATTCACCATATTATATAACCAGTATGACCATTAAGCATCCTAATAAAGACCATTATAGTTTCAGTATGATCAATAAGAAACCAGTACAAACCAATAAGAAATTTATACTGGCCCAGTATAACTTTTTTGACTGGGTTGCATGTGATGTCATTTTGACATACTGTATTCATTATTGTATGTCTGAGACTGAATGTATTACATTTTTTTATTACAAATCTGATGTCACTAGGTTACCATATGGTAACCCTATGTGACCAGACTTGTAAAATTAAAAAAACGGGACACAAAATATGATTTCAAAAACTAGTAATTGTTCCATAATTATGTCCTTTACTAAATGTTGCATAAGTATATTTTTAAAAAAGTTAGGACATAAATTTAAATTTGACCAGTAGATAAAAACGATTTATTAGAATTTTTAATCACAATGGTCAATAATAACTAGGAACAAAAGTCCAACTGGTTGAATTATAAAGATTTATATAGACCAACATTTTGGAGTTCATTTCCTCCATCATCAGGGTCAAAAGCAGTATTACATTCCACAACCAGTGACGTAGCTAGGCTTGGTTACACCCTCCACCACTTAAAACTTTGTGCCCTCTTACCTTCTACATAGCCCTCATACTGGGTTGATGAATGGCAGAACAGGTCTGAACAACAGTATGAACAGTCAAAAGGTTAGGAAAGGTTAGGAAATTAAGCTTGTTGCAGGGATCTGGGGCCAAGCCCCCCATTTTTTAAAAAAATTATAAAAACAAATGTGTCCATTGTTCCAACCATTCCTCCCGTTAATCAATTAAGGGCACAGTCGAACACTGGACTAATTTGATTTAGTAATTTTTTAAAAACTGGAGGCTGCTCCTCAACCACCCTGCAATAAGGTTAATTTAACTAAACCTAACCTTCCGACTGTTCCTACTTTTTTCCGACTATTCCTACTGTTGTTCTGACCGTTCCTCTGCCGTGCCCATTGATCTCTATGAACATTTATAGGTGCAAGTATGTAGCTTTTAATTGAATAAATTAAGCGAGCGATTCGGAATCACTCGCTTAATTTATTCAATTATTTTTGAAAAACCATAATTTTCATTTCGTTTTTTGGACCCCCAAACGTCTTGCGCCCCCCGCAGTTACTAGAAGTGCACCAGAATGCATAAATGCAAAAATGACCATAAAAAAAAAGATACTATTACTTGGTCCACTAGAATAAGTAACAATTTAACAAAAACCTACACTTATATAAAATTGTATGAAAGCCAGATTGCAGAAGTTAATTTTAAGTGTAAACACCGCTCAAAGTCTGATTATTCTGTCAAAGATCCAACCAAACAATATGTTTTAAATTTGTCTATAACAATTATTTTGAAAGATACAAACATAAAAGGACCATTAAGTAAGGGGTTCTTAATGTTTTTACAATTACAGACCCCAAACGAATTGTCCAATATGTCCCCATACCCCTTTGCCAAACGAATGAAATGAAAATTGTGGCAACCTGGTCTGCTCAATCAATTTTTTGTTTGAGCAGACGAACTCTCTATGGTGATCTGCCTGGCAGCATACAGTAGGCTGCTGGGAAGGACGCCATATTGGTGCCAGCAGACCTTTCACCATAGTTAAATCTTCACTGTTTCAGATAGTATTTGGCCTGCTGAACACGTTTCTGAAATCAGATTTCAATTTGGATGAGTAGTTTTTTATAATATAATATTTTTAATTAGAACGCCATTCTACCTTATTTTTTCTTATACATGTATTTCCTTCTATGTACATATGATTTTTGCTGTAATTAGTAAGAAAAGCTTCCACCAAATTTAAATTCAACTATTCATCTTTGTTGATCTCAGTGTGCTGAACATGCTTGTTTAATCAGTTTTAAAATCATTTAAGTACTTTTTAAGTTATTGTGATTTAAATAGACGCCAATTGAAGCATTTGAGCAAACTACATAAACGTTCATTATTTTAAGCATTAAGCACACCTATATTTTTTACATTTTTATCTAATTAATAAAATAGCAATGCCTATGACACCCAAACTCACCACTCGTAGTGCTCAGGCTTCCTCTGATGTTACTTCTATGCAGAAAGACATTGCTGAGTTGAAGGCTATGGTTCTTCAGTTCAGTGAAGCTTGCCTCAAGGTAACACATGAGGTTGCTTGTCAGACTTGTGGTTGTAGTTTTGAGATGAAACCTAGTGTATCTGTTGGGACTGACCTCATTGTAAGTAATTATGCAGCCCAAACAGATAATAGATAGACTGTTATTAAACACAAAGAACCTCAGCCACAAATAAAAAGTGGTGCCAGTGTTGTGACTAGTGGTAATTCAGTGGTAATAAACTAATGAAGCATTATATCAAAATTTTTAATTGGTAGATATTACTAGCTATGCATCCACTTATTTACTAGAGAAATTTGTACACACTCCTACACATTTCTCAAGCACATCAACAAACATTCTTGATTTAGCATTAACTAATATTCCAGAGCAAGTAAAGTCAGTAGATAGTTGATGGCTAAAGTGATCACAAAATGATTTATCTTGAGGTCATCACTAAAACTGAAAAATGATCAGTTCCCGATCAGTTTCTGATCAATTCCCCAATACAAAAAGGCAGATTGAGAGAGCTTTAAGGTGTATGTCGCAAATGAACTTAAGAATACATTGTTATCTTATCTTGTTGACCAACAGTGGGCTTTATTTGTAAATGTTATTGCAGAATAAACCAATAAATTTGTTCCTTTCAAAGCTATTAAATCATGTTCATATCCAGTTTGGTGCACAGCTGAGATATGCTGTGCCCTTCACAAACAGTGGCAAATTCATTACAAAACGAAAAATAATGACCATTTTGACATCCGATTGCAATTCAAGTCTTCATGATCTCATGTAAAAAGTTTCTTTAAGAAAGAGCACAAACTTTAAAAGTAATGTTGTAAAGACCTGACTGGGCACTACAATAACCCCAGCAAATTTCCCTTAAACTTACCTAGCACGGGCCAGCCCTCCTCTTGCACCCATCTGTGTCTAGGGTAGCATCGAATGGAAGTCGTCCCTGACGATCGACGGTCGTATGACCGCCGAACACGACGGATAACCCACGGTGAACCCCCGGTGGATCTCACCGTGGGTGACGACACGAAGCACCGGCCGACATGACGAAAGACCATGCCGAAACAGGATGGTGAAGTACCGGTGACACCCCACCGGTAAACCCCCACCCTCCCCACGGTAAATTCCCCAGTAATTATGTATAATAATTAAGACACAGACACAGTGGTTTAAGAGTGAAAATAACTATAATTTATTCAATCAATAAATTATGGAAAACACTCACGGAGATAATAGATTAGTCTCCTGGCTAATCCAGCCAGGAGAAGAGGTCATTCACCTCCACACACAAACAAAGCAAAAGATGAATGGTGGCCATCTTGGCCACCTGTTGAAAATGATGAGAGCACCAAATCACATGCACACAGCATAAGGGTATCACTTTCACTGCCAAGTATAAAATGGCCGCCGCCATTATATACACCCCCAGGCTGCTCCACCTGGGGGAGGACAGTGACCCTTGCTGGCCATTTTGTTGTCTGCCTGGCAACCAATTAGAGGTGCATAGCAGACGACAGCAGGTATTTAGTGTTGCTTTCCAAGAGAGCAAAACTGGGTCGTCACAATCCTCTCAACTTCCCTGATCCGCCCCGGGATCAGGTCAGTCGAGCCAGCAAGGATTGCGCCTGCGACCCCCACTCAGATTCAGACTGATTTCTTTGGTGGTAGATCCATCGGAGCTACCATCCACTCTGACATCCACCGACGTACCCACCATCGACGTACCCATCCGTCCCCCTGAGTCTTGACACCTCTTGCTGCCGAAACTCTTCGATGGCAAGTGTGTCAAGTTGCAGACTCTGACATAGAGTTCGACTTGTCAGAAGGTCTACGAGGGCAGCCACAGGATCGGACACGCTCCCTCGTAGTGGTTGGGTTACCAATTCTCCCACCATATCTTCCAAGTCGCAGCTAAGGAGACGCTGGATGTATGGGGCTGCGAGCTGGGCTACACGAACTAGTCCAGCTCCTGTTCCCACAACATCAAGAACAGCATAGCATCTCCTTACCGGGTTGACGACCAGCAACACCGGATAGTCTGTACTGCCAAATGCCAGCACATATCGCATGGCAAATGATGGCAAAGACGGCATCTACGGAAATGGGAGTGGCTCTCCCAGACGATAATATTCGTGGTATTGGTACCCCTCTCCTGGCTGGTCCTGCCACAAACCAAGCCGGTTATTCAGAAAGACCTCTCCTGAAAACGGAGGCTCTGCACCAAAGCATCGATTCTCGCCCTCGGGCTGGGGAGACTTGGCTCTCTTCCGGTCCTAGGGCCACAAAGACCCCATCATCGGGACCCGGAGAGAAGGGTGGTATTCCACTGGAAGGCACGGGACCATGTTTGGCGGGAACGCCATCATTCCCCGCCGGGCTGCCCCCACCGCTAGGTAACGGTGAACTGACCCGGTGGAGAGTTCCCACCGACCGAACTACTAAGTTCGGTACCACTACCACATTCAGGGAGGATGAAGGTATGCCGAGCACAATGTCTCGCGTTGACATATCATCCATCCGTGCCGTCCTACTATGATGGGTATGGTGCGGTTGGCTCCCGGCCGACACGGTCGCATCATGTCGGGACTATTCCTCCTCCGTCCCGATACTTCCACCACCACTAGTCCCCTGGGACCTACAGGTGGAAGTCATCGGACCTCCCTTCTTCTCATGTCGGGCCTTCTTGCCCTTTTTTTTCTTTTTCTTCTTATGTGAAGAAGGTTTACTGGGCTGTGAGCTGGACGCACCTATGCTCACAGACTTACCGGGCCGGTCAGTCTTAGGAGGGTGGTTAACCCCCTTTGAATGACCGAACTTGCTAGCCACAGACTTTCCAGCCGAAGCTGTACTAGTCTTTGAACTAGCTCCCGTAGCCGAACCAACGGCCGAGGATGCTCATGTCGCCACGAAGCGTCCCTTTCCATCCCGGGAAAGATTTCTCTTCTTCTCCAGGGCAAGGGTCGGCTGGCCCTTGCCACGAACAGATTTAACTACCGCACCTTGGTGAGGTGCCTTGGCAGCTTGTATCGCCCCCTTTGGGTGATACGCTGTTGGCCAGCGGCTGTAGTGGCACTCGGAATTGGAGTGGCACCAACTCCGACGGGAGGTTCCCCTGTATTGAGTGGATTCCTGGCATCAGCTTCTCGCAGGGGTGGAAACTGAGTTCTGGAGCTCAAACTCCCATCGGCATGCGGACTTCTTGTCCCGAAGGACAAGGGCAGCACATCTGGCTACCTGTGCCTGGTGGTACCGCAAGCGGTCCTCCTGGCTCCATTTTCCTTTGGGGAAGCCGGCCAGACCTCGATGAGAGGTCTTGGCCTTCTTCTCCACCAGATTACTTGCCACTGGTGAGGTGAAGGGGCGGGCACATTTCTGTCCCTGACCACCACCACCACTAGTGGGAGTGCTCTTCCTCGGAGTGGGAGGAGAAGGCTGATTGGCCTTCTTTTCCGCTCGTCGGTCCCTCTTGGGAGTCGCAGACTGCCAACCCAAAGGACCAGCCACTGTCGCGGGTGAACCCATGACAAGTGTTTGGCCGACAGGCCGGGCAGCCCCTGTGGCTCCCTCAGGATGAGCTTGAGACTCAGGGAGAAGACCCACGGCCGGCGTAAACTCCGCCATAGCAGCCTTCATCTTCTCCAACTGAGCCTCTCTCTATGCCAAAGCTTTCATCCTGGCAGTGTACCTAGCAGCTCCGGACTTCTTCTTGGTTTTTAAACCGTCCTTTCTGAACTGCTGGGTAGGGTGTTCTCCAACGAAGTAGCGTTTTAAATCGGACATCAGGAAACC
Organism: Brachycybe producta; assembly: GCA_036925085.1. NCBI lineage: Eukaryota > Metazoa > Arthropoda > Diplopoda > Playtdesmida > Andrognathidae > Brachycybe > Brachycybe producta. The sequence goes on along the minus strand of JAUPFP010000026.1, from coordinate 487,681 downwards.
ACCTGACGCCATTTGGTACTGCGCGGCTTCGTCCTGCCTTTCTAGACAGGCCACTTCCGTCTCCCCAACGGGTCGACCGGAATTGGACTGCCCTTCCGGGCTGGAGTACCCTCCTGGGATCCGGTCAATGGCCGTTTACCCAGGGAGCCTGATCCTCTCCCTTCAGACTCCGCAGAGTCCTCTGAAGAGAGGATATGTTGGCCTCGCCACCGCCTGGAGAAGGGCACCACATTATCCTCGGTGGTGTCATCTAAGCCTCCTTGTTTATGACCAGGGTTCCTCCTAGGGAGGCATCCCTGCTTCCCTCAGCCAGGCTAGCCAATTCTAGCTGGCTTTGGTCCGCCGGAGTCTCACACTTCGTCAGGGAGGTAGCTGCCAAACCGGTGGCCACCTTTCCGACGGGCGTGCTTGCCCCCACTGGCTCACCAACTGCCGGAATCTCCATGGCTCCCAACTGAATGGTTGCCCTCGGAGACTTCACGGTGGGAGGTGGTGTTAACCGTCCCCAATCAGACACATAAAACAGAAGGGTTCGAGGGGACGGCCTTGCCACCACAGCATCCTCGACCAATAGCAGACCCAAAGGTCCACCGTCAGTCAAGTCCGCAATGGCCTGACTCAACGAGTCTGGGGAGCAAGCGGCATCCGACTCCAACATCTCCGCATCACCCGGATGCAAAAAAGCTGAGGGAGGAGGAACCGCTGCCCCCACCAGTATCATCCTTCTCCGCCGTGGCTACCTGAAAAAGATAAAAAAACACCGTAAGTAATCGACCTATTACGGTAGGAAACAATTTCCACGAGCCAAAACCGTGTAAAATTGCTTTCCGGCCGGGCAGGCACATACGGCCAAAGCCATCCCCAATGGTAATTGCACGGTCGGAACCAGCCAAAAACGTTTTCGGTCGGTCCAAAACGAAATTTATTGTTCGGTACCTTTGGCGGTGATTTCCACGGTACCCCACCGTAAGAAATCCCGTTTCCACCGTGCATATCCCGTGACACACGGTAAAAACCATCCCTCACGGGATCCGCACGGTCGGAATCGGCCAAACAAGTGTTTGGACCGTCCAAAACCGGTACCGGGAATTCAGGTTGCTTGGGGAGTGGTTTACGCAGACTTTTACCGTGAAAAACCACTTTCCGTTCGTTAGAAGAACGTGGTCTACAGTCGAAACCGTTCTCCACGGAGGTTTCATGGACAGAACCGTCCAAAAACACTATTTCACCATCCAAACTCTGTAGAACTCGGTCTCCACCAAGTTCCACGGCGTTCGGCCGGCAAATACCGTGTTATTCACGGCCCCGTCATGAAGGTGACGCCTCCACCAAAACCATGTGTTCAAGCGGTCAATGACCACTTGACACACCCAAAAGCAATAAAACAATACAACCAAAGGTTAGGAAAAGGAAATTCCCCTTTGGGGACTTGTGGATTACTCCACCCAGTTCTCCCTGGACAACCGCCATCTGTCCGTGACAGACAGGCAGTGACCCATCCAAGGATCTCTGGGTTCCCAGATTTTATTTCTACGAATCTGGCCATTATCCCACTCCAGGGATCGGCCTGATCTCTCCCACCAGCTCAAGGACTCATAGAGTCCTTGTAAAATCCTGGTGTTCACTGGTGCAACAGAGGAAGGTTGAACCACCCCAAAAGCCTTCGGTTTCCTCAGACGGAGGTTATACCTGGGCTGAGGTGCTTCCTCTGTCTCAGAGTCGGTAGACTCTACTGCCAAGCCAGGCTGACCGGAGGGTCCTGGAGAGACATCGTCACTCCTGGCACCTCCATCAGCATTGGACTCGGCTTCGCTGGTCCCTTTGGAGTTTGATGAGGTTTCAGAGCCACCTAGGCCATCTTCCTCACGAACTCCACATGTGGGAACGTACGGCTTCAAGTTATCAACGTGAAATCGGTCCCGCACATTCTGACCATAACCATCTACAAATTGAACCTCGTAGACCAGTTCGGAAACTTGCCGGACCACCGTACCCAGTTCAGCCTTGTAAGCAAAGTTCCACTTCTTGGCTTGACCGAGCTTCCCAGCCATATCCCTCATCCAGACCTTATTACCAGGCTGGTACAGGGGTGGCTTCACCCGGCCAGCGTCATACCGGCTCTTCTGTTTTGCCTGAGCGGCCGCCAAATTTTGATGAGCACGCTCTTCCACGGCTTGCTGGTCAGGCAAGTCGCGGACCGGACCATTAGAAAGGAGATTGTCAATCCCCAACCTAGGCTCACGCCCAAACAACAATTGGTACGGAGACACCTCCGTGCTCTCTTGCACCGCAGTGTTGTAGGCCCACATGGCAGGCCGCAATTTCTTTCACCAATCACGTTGGTCTTTGAGGGGATCAAGGTAATGTTTGATGGTTTCCATCACGGTCTTGTTCGTACGCTCCGTAAGCCCATTAACTTGCAGATGGTACGCCATCATGAAGTGCTGCGCTATATTATAGCGCTTCCGGAACTTTCGCAAAATCTTGCTGCAGAACTGGGATCCACGATCCAAAATGAGAGTAGTCGGTGTACCATACACCGACAGAATCTCATCTTTCAGAAACTTAACACAAGCGGCCGTAGCCCTTCGTACTGCCTTTGCCACGCCGTACCAGGTGAAGTAATCCACCATGATCAATACCTAAGTGACTCCACCCACAAATGCGGGAAAAGGCCCAACGAAGTCCATTCCCCAGGCATGAACTGGGTACTCAGGAACTATTAGTTGCAAGAATCCTTGAGCTCTAGCGAACTGTCGTACTTTCTGACACACCAAGGATGATTTAACATACTCCACCGTGTCACGTTTCATACCCAACCAGTAGAAACGAGTACGTAACTGTTGGTAGGTCTTATACACTCCGAAGTGACCAGCTTCGGATCTATCATGCAAATTCCGCAAGCAGAAGGCTAGACATGTTCTCGGCACAACCAACACAGTTCTTGTGCGACCCTGAATGGATTTGATGGCATACAACAATTTGCCTGCCATCACAAACTTGAACCGTAAGTTCGAGTCGGGGTCGGTGCGGAGCTCAATCCGCACCTTGGAGCACCAACTGTCGTTGGCCTGCTCCATCACCCAATCCACCTCAGTCTGGACCCGGTAAATAACCTCACCCATGTCTGCCTCGACGTGTTCAGGCAAAGAAGGATCAACAACTTCATTCACCGGATACCGACTCAAGCAGTCAGCATCCTCGTGAAGTTTCCCCTTCTTATACTGAATCTTATAACGGTACTCCTGCAACTGCATTTGCCAATGCAAATGACAGAGCGCATGGTGATCAGTTACGATCACAAAGTCCTGGATAAAGATGTAAGGTCGGAATTTACCCATGGCAAACATGATCGCCAAGCATTCCTGCTTGGTGACACTATACTGTGTTTCTGGACCCTTCATTAGATGGCTAGCATAGGCCAGAACCCAAGGAGCCTTGTCCTCAGGTAACTTCTGGTATACTACGACACCTAGACCGTACCCACTAGCATCGATGTGAATTAACACCTCACCACGTGGATCATACATGGTGAGCACCGGTGCTTCGGTTAAAAATGCCTTTAACCGCTCGAAAGCTAGACCATACTGCTCCGACCAGTCAAAGGACGCATTCTTCCTGGTCAGCTCATGCAGTGGTCTTGCAATCTTGGCGAAGTCCATAATGAACCTATGGTAGTAGCCGGCCAGTCCAAGAAAACTTCGGACGGCGGTCACTGTTGTAGGGACATCGAACTCTTCGACGGCTCTTACGAGTGCCGGGTACGGAGCAACTCCCTCGGCACTGACAATGTGACCGAGATATTTGACTTTGTCAAAACCGAAGAAACACTTCTTCGGCTGGAGTTTCAGCTCCACCCCTCGTAATAGTCTCAGGACAGTACTCAAGCGTTCAAGAACTGCTCAAAGGTGCTCCCGAAGACGATAAAATTGTCTAGGTACACCAAGCAGCTCTCCCACTTGTGTCCCGCCAACAAGAGGTCTAACACTCTTTGCATTGTGGAAAGAGCATTGCAGAGTCCGAAAGGCATTTTTCGAAACTCAAACAGACCTTGAGAGCAAATGAATGCTGTCTTCTCAATGTCTTGCTCCGCCATCCTGACCTGCCAGTACCCACTAGCAAGGTCTAGAGTTGCGAAATAGTTCGCTCCAGCCAGTGAATCGAGGGCATCATCGATGTGAGGTAACAGGTACTGATCCGCTTTAGTCTGGGCATTCAGTCGCCGATACTCCACACAAAAACGAAAGCCACCATCCTTTTTGCGAACAAGCAAGATAGGGCTCGCGTAGGGACTATGCAAAGGTTGGATTACCCCTGCATCCAACATCTTCGCTACCTCATCTCTTTCGATTGCAAGAGCCGCCGGAGCGATTCTTCGCAATCCTTCACGCACCGGAGGTAACCCACCAGTATCAATAGTGTGTTCGACGAGCGGGGTTTCTCCCAGCTCTGTATAATTGAACGCAAAATAATCACGGCGTTCTAGCAGGAACTCCCGAAGCTGTGCCGCCTCTTCAGGCTTCAGACTAGGTCCGATTTTAAGGCACTCTTCGAGAGTGGGTCTAACTTCCGCATTGAGGACTCGGCGACCTTTCTTGGTCGCCCCTCTCAACTTAGGCAGAAGCCCCCTGGTCGACCATTTCCATGAGTGGGGTCTCCCCTCTCAACTTAGATGGATTGTCCAGTCCCACCACTAGGGCTGCCTCCACAGCTTGAGCTGTCGCCACACCCTCCCCTGTCTCCAGGGCAATGGGTACGTCGGCGACGTTCTCAAGCCATATGTCGTAAGAGCCTTCTTCTGTGGCTTCGGCAATTCCTGCCACCGCCAACAGACCATGGCCACCTAAGGCTTTACGATGGGGCTCAACGAGCAGCAGCTGTCCAGGGCCAGCATGCTCTATCAAGCTCACGGAAACCACCTTTCGCTCATGAGCTGATAACCATACATTCTCCAACAGTCGCAGGGAACAAACTTCCCCACTTCTAATTGGAGAACTGGTCTCGGCGAGCGCGGGTTACACAATGTCAACCCACCCATCCACCTTTTCAGGCTCCGCAATCATCCCTTCCGGTAACCCGTAAGGAGGGAGTAGCAGAGGCTCCACAGAATCGTGAAGATTCGCCAATGCCTCCAACACCGAGTTAGGAAGTTGTACCGAAGTACCCTGCAAAGCCTGAACGGCCAGTGCGGCATGAAGAGCATCTGGATGTGCACTCCAGATGTCTTCCCGGAAATAAACTTTCCGGCTCACGATGTCCAACATTAACCCAAACCGGGAAGCCAGGTCAACACCTATTACGGCTTCCCCTTCACCCTCAATGAGGAGAAGATGGGTATGTATGGATGTGGGTATATGGGTATGTGGGTATGTGAGTATGTATGTATGGTATGTATGGATTGATCCGTCTGTGGATTGACATGTCCACATACATGACTCATTCTATCTTGATGGAGTACTCGCTCATGCCCGTCAGGAATGAGGGGAGGCTAACCTCCTGCACTGGTAACTCCATCTCCCGTACCACCGACATGCTCATTACCGATACTTCGGCACCGGTGTCGACGATCGACTCAACCAACCGACCATCCATCGACACCAGAACACGCGGTGCCCACGCAAGTATGCACGGCTCTGTAATTCAGGAATGGGCAACCGTCGTTGCCCGACATTATTTCTCTGAGCCTCATCGGTCTTCCCGTCCACAGGGGACGGTCGTACCGGATGCTCAGGGGCCTGGCTTCCAGTCTCCACTCCCGGAGACTCACCAGGCCTGGGTGACAGCGTGGGCGCACCAACGCTCGAAGCCCTCGTAATGCCCGTACCGTTCGGACCTTCCTCCCCTCATCAGGGAAGAAAGGTGCCACCCAGCTCTCCAGCCGGGCAAGCACAGCTTCCAGGGTGGGGCTTGGCTCCTGAAATACCCACTGGGTAATTTCTGGGTCTGCAGACCTAGCCAGAGGCACCCCTGCTTCATGCAGGATACCCACATATCTGGAGACTGCCCGAAGGTACGCTCCTTCTTTACTTCACCGGCTTTGCCGGGCACCTGAGTTTTCAAGCAATACCGGTCGACTGCAGCTCAGTTCTGCAGTGACCGGCGCCAGTTTAACGAGGGCAGGCCCTCGTTTCTGGCCACAAGCAGATAGAACATCTGTCCATCAATTACGGTGGACTGATACTCCCGGCCCTGCAGTACCACGGGTGCTAAACCCGGCAGGTACCGTGCCACTGGGCTTTCGCCCGGTGGTACTCGAGCAACCTGTCCTTGGGCAACTGCCTTCGGACAGTCCTTCTTAAGGTGACCCATCTGGTTACACCGTAAGCATGGACCAGGTTGCCTACGAGTAGGACCTCCACCTCCAGCCGTTTGGCTGGACCCTGACGGGGCTGCTGTGGACTTATTGCCACCTTGGCTCCGCCGTTTCGTCTTTCTTCCCTTCTGCCCTCCGGGCTTGGCAGTAGCTCCGTCCGATTTGGATGGTGCCGCTGCCTTCGCACCCAAAGAGGTAGAAGTAGACGTAGCAGAGCTCCTGGGCTTTGCCACAGCACCAGAGACCTTGGCCGCAGCCTGGGTCCCTGGTACCGTGAAGGTACGGGCAGGTAATGCTCCCGCCGTGAGCATGTAGGCCTCGACCAACATTGCCTCGGTGGTAAAGTCCCTGACCGTCTCAGCTTTCGATCCCCAGAGAGGTCTGAGAATTTCTGGCTGCAGTTTCTTCTTATATCGGAGGAGTCGACAAGACTCATCCTCACCAGGAGAAACTCGTTCTGCCAGCTCAATAAAGCGCCAGTAGAACGCCTGGAGTGATTTCGCAGGCCCTTGCTTCATGGCCTCGAAACGGTCGAAACAGGCCTGAGCCTGATTCTTCGTCCCAAAGCGGTGAAGCATAGCCTGCCTCAACTCCGGCCAGGTCAGGTTCGGCTTGAACTCCACCAAACAGGCGTAATGTTCCTCAGCCGGACCATCGAGCAGGTACGTAAAAAAGCTGCACATGGCCTCATCCGTCCAGCGCTGAGCTCTAGCTTTGGCTTCGAACTGCCGGAGAAAAGGCGTAATGTCCTCTCGTCCATCTAAACCCAAACGCCTGGATCTCTGACGAGACAGCCGGTGCAGGCGTCTACGGCGCGGTGCTTACCCGCCATGGTGCCCTGCTCCGGTTCCCCGAAGTCTCAGCATCAGGATCAGCATCCACGGGATCCACCAGGTGGACCCGCGGTCGCTGAACGGGCAGAGGATCTCCCTGACCGCCTCCCACAGGAGTGGTCCCAGTTCCTCCTCCTGGAGGCATCTGCCCGGCCGGAGCCGGCGGCGCCTCCATCCATGCACCTCCCCGGTGCACGGGCGACGGTGTGAATCGAGGTTGCTCCCTATGGAGCCTCTGGATTCCTTGGGGAAGACGACCCTGCAAACGCATTTCGTCTATCCCCCTATCAACCGAACAAAGCTGCTCCTCGGTCATCGACACCAACCATGACGCCGTGTCCACCGAGGATGGCTCCGGGATCCCTACCACCTCGCCCGATAAGAGACTACCTCCCCGTCCAACCGGACGGGAGGCGATGGAGGTTAACAGGCCGGCCATAGGCCGTCCGCCTGGCCCAGTCGGGGTCGGTAACCCTCCATCACCACCGTCTGCCGGTGCTCCACCGGATTCAGTGCCATGACGGTGCGACCGCACCGTCACAAAGTCTCCAGCCGGAGGTTGGTCTGTAGGGTCAACCTCTACGACACCTTCCTCCATGGAATCACCGGGCACGTTCCCGCCAACAGCACCCTCAACAGGGTGCTGCCATTCCGGCCACCTACCACGGCCGACGGTGTGGGAATGCAACTCCAATCCTTCCAACAAACGGCTTCTCCGACCAGACATCTGGAAAACAGGGTCTTGGCCGATTTCGTCCGTGCGAACACGGGCAAAACTGGCCACCACTTATTGGAAGGAACTCTTCTGTAAAATACGGTGAATTTACGGACAACAGTCCGTACAACACCGACAATTAACGGTAGAACCGTAAACTACCGCAGTTCAAGGACAAAAGTCCGTGTCCCACAGTTAGATTTACGGTGGAGTTTCTTTTCACCATTTTCGACCGGTGATATACGGACAACCGTCCGTTATTCACCGTCTATTCGCGGTAAAAAGCTCTTTCACCATCCTAGAACGGAGATACACGGACAATGGTCCATAATCTACCGTCCACCAACTGTGAAAATGTCTTCCTTACCGTGTTCGAACGGTGATTCACAGACAAAAGTCCGTAATCCACCGTCTACTTACGGTAAAACTTGACCGTCACCCGGTTTCACCACGGTATCACGGACAAAAGTCCGTGTCCCACGGTATATCACCGGTAAACCTGGCCATAGACGGGTTTCCGCCGTAGTTCCACAGACAAAAGTCCGTGCCCTACGGTGTACTACCTGTCTACCGGACAAGCTATGGTAAAGTTACCTTTTTACCGAGTTCTACCGGTCCTGCACGGTAAATCACCATGCCCACCGTCCTACTTACGGATAACCTAGGGCTTTTCCCGGTGACCACCGCGGTATCACGGACAACCGTCCGTGTCCCACGGTCCTTCACCGGACTACTACGCCCTAAGCCGCGATCGGCCGTAGTTCCGTGGACAAATGTCCACGCCCTACCGGCACCCACACGACTCCGGTCTTACCGACCGCACAAGAGAGGCTGGCGGTAGCGCTACCTGGCACCTCCACCAATTGTAACAACCCGACCGGGCCGTTACAATGCCCACGGTAAATTTCGCTAACTTACCGTCGCCTGACCTCCTTGGGACGGGTCGAAGCGCTGGCCAGCCCTCCTCTTGCACCTGTCCGTGCCTAGGGTAGCACTGGTCGGAGGTTGAGGTCCACGCCGCAAGTCGACGGACGAGTGGCCGCCGAACAAGACGTGGAATCCACGGTAAATCCCCGATGGATCTTACCGTGGATAAACCGCGCGCGAAGCACCGGCCGACAAGACGTAGAACATGCCGGACAGGACGGTGGTGGTGAAAACCCACCGGAAACCCCCACCGTCCACGCGGTAACTTCCCCCAGTATTATATAAGCAATAAGGACACGGACACAGATGTGAGTGAAAATAAAGAATAATATATTTATTCAACAGAATAAACAATAAAAACACTCACTGTATTAGTGAAGACAATAGATGAATCTCCTGGCAAATAAAGCCAGGAGAAGAGGTCATTGACCCCCACACACAAAGCAATAGATGAAACAATCTCCTAGTTACTTCAACCAGGAGATCAGGTGTCACACACCCACTCAACACCAAAGCATCAGATGAATGGTGGCCATCTTGGCCACCTGATGAAGAGCACTTAACAACACATGCATTCAGCATTAAGGGTTTCACTTTCCACTGCCCAGATATAATGGCCGCTGCCATATATATCACCCCCAGGCTGGTCCACCTGGGGGAGGACAGGGACCCTTGCTGGCCATTTTGTCGTCTGCCTGGCACCCAATTTACAAGTGCCTAGCAAACGACATGGAAATTTAGTTCTGCTCCCAAAAGGAGCAAAACTGGGGCGTCACAATGGCAATGATAAACATCAAGTGGATCTTTTATGTGCAAGTATGTCAGAAATAGTTAAAGACCCAAAAATTAAAAAAACATAATCTAAACCTAAAAAACAAAACATTAGTATGAATTCTAATCCTTATTATTCTATTCCTTATATTAAAAGATTCTCTACAGAAATTAAAAAGAATCTTTCTGCTATTAATATAAATTTCACCTTCAAAAGTAAAAACACTATAGAAAATTGTTTCTCTCATATTAAAGATAAAATTTATAACAAAAAAATCAGAATTAGTATGCAAAGTTTGTTGTCAAGAATGTGAAGCTTATTATATTAGACAAACAAAACAGTATTTAAAAAACAGATTAAACAATCATAAAAATGCAATTAAAAAATTTAATAAAAAACATAGTGCTCTTTGTGAACATGTTATTTCTGAACAGCATAAAATCAACTGGGATAATGCCCAGGTACTATGTAGTGAAACCAATTTAAGAAAAATAAATTTTAAAGAAATGTTTTATATTAATAAAAACACCCCAATTCTATTAATGAAAGATCTGATACAGAAAATTTATCTGTCCAATGTGCAAATTTATTCTAACCTGCTCTTTTCCTCTTTTAAATTTTTTATTCAATTTTATAATATGTATATATATTTTCTATTGTATATATACATGTATAAATGAAACTACTTCAAAATTATGGTATGATCACTGTTATTTTCGAATTTTTTTTCTTTTTGAACGTTGTATGAATCTATTTTTGCTTATTTGTCTTTTTGTGTATACTCTGAAAATGAGTACAATTGTATTTGAAACATCAGCCATTGTATTTTCTATTTTTTTACTTTTATTGTATTTAAAATAAAAATGGTTTCTCCTTGTTTCTATTCTCCTTTTTTTGGAATCTGGATTACAGACTGTTTTAAAGAAATTTTATATTTTATATTATTCTACAGTAAAAATGTTTCATTCATATATACATAAATGGTTTTATTTTTACCTTTATATATATAATGAATTAATTTTTATATCACCATGAAAGTCTGCTTCTTTAGGCTGAGGAGAGTCCATCAGTTGAACCGCAGCACAATTTTGCTTAAGCATATCAGATTACTTCTGTTGTGTTTCAGCATTGGCCCACCAGACCTGGAGACATATCTGCTTTATGGACTGGAGCCCATCCATTAGATTTATGCATTATTTTTTTCCCATTGAACATGGACGTCCAAACCCTTAGGTCTCATTGACTCATCTTCTTGGTGACCTTTCAGCATTTTCTTTTTCAGTTTTAACAAGATTGGGTACACTCAGGTTCACCACAACTTGTTCTTCATCGGAAATAGTCTTGATGTCCGTTTGGGAGGTTTTGATGAGTTCACTTTGCATTGGATCCTTCACTCGTTGGCCTCCTCCTTGGATGGTGCAATTTTTTTTACCAGTTGAAAAACCTTTTTCTAACAGCAGCCTTGTTGAGTCTTTTTTTTTGTCAATCTGCAGCCCAACTTTTCTTAAGCATCGTTGCATCTGCCTTGACATTCAACTGGGCACTAGACTCGGTTGTCGCTGTCTGCCGAACCACAGCTCAGGCTGCCTGTTGACTGTTCAAGTTGATGTGGTTTTCTTCATTAATCTTTACATTGAGTGGCACTAATTTGTGGCTGAGTGATGCCCTAGGCAGTTTAAAGCCTTTGTAGCATCATCAAGATGAAAATAGTGTCTTGCTATAGTTATTGACACAAACCATTTTTATGCTATTTTGTAGGAAGTGTATCTTTTCAGCATCAAACCTTGTTGAAGCTGTCTGTGCTAATTTATTGTTAACTTAGTTGATGAGTTGGTGCTGCCGTGGCGATGTCCTCTTCTTTAACATTGTTGAGATGAAAATAGTGTTTTGCCTTTGACATGGACAGGGAGGATCTTCATCCTATTAGGTAGAACGTGAATTTTGTTGGCATCAAATAGTTTTTGTGCCATCATTTCCAATCTCTGTTCACTGGAGGTTCACTTCAGACAAGGCCAGATTCTTTACAGTCCATGTGTGCTGCTGCTTTGGTTGCTGCTGTTGTTTTTGCTGCAGTTTCTTCTGCTGACTCTGGTCTTGCTGGCTATTAGTTGTCTTGTATACCAACTCTCTCTTCTATGAGTTCTGTTTCTGTATTGGCAAAAACTTGAAAAAGCCACCTGCAAATTTCAGCATACTCCTCTGCATAGACTGTTGTGAGCTTTATGGCGACCTTATGAATATTTACCAGTTTATTATACGCGTTTTCTGTAGCTCGTCGCTTCTCTTGATGGTGTGGTGACCGCACAGAGAAGATTCGAGCCATAGAAGTAGTCGGAGAGTGCCGGATTGTAGTCATCCTTCTGCATAGGGGGAACTCAGAAGGATAGTGACCATCTCTTCTGGCCGCCATTGATGTGCATCTTCTTCTAAGTTGGAAGATGTTGTTGCTCCTGTATGCCTCCTTGCCCTATAGTGTCTCCGACTTGTCTAGAGAAGGATTAGTTTTGATACAAAAGACAACGCAGTTTCATATTGCAAACACTTATTATTCTTGTCTAGAACCATCCCCATTAAATGAATGAATATTTATGATTAAAGGTGCGTCCACGGGCCCATAATGTGATACAGATGTGATAATCTATGTAGAACAAAAATTGAGCAAGATTGGGCAAAGAACAAAGAGCTACATTGTCTTTTTATAGCTTGGACCTGTGTAACCAGGTCCAAGTGACCATGGTCTAAGAATATCAATCCACCACTTAAGTATGAGTCAGAGAAGGAGGAAGGAACAGGTATGAGTTGTTTCCCCCCCCCCAGTCTATGGTTTTGGCTGGATCACAAGTTACTGGGTGTTACATAGCCCCCAACTTTGCCCGGAGTACATCTTCGTACTCCAGCCACATACTCCAGCCAAAGGTGGCATGTTCAAGTTATGCAAAGTGGGAAATGGGATGACGTGCATGCACCTTGTACAGAGGTAGATTTCAAGAGGGCTCCCGGCACAAAAGTATCAGTGTCCTCTAAGATATAAAATGGCTAAAAACAAAGTGGTTAAAATTAAAACAACTCGCCATGGTCGTCTGGTCATCTGAGAGATCCCAAAGAAAGATTTTGTGAATATCTCGGTCCCCAATGATCTTCCATGAGGATTGCTTGTTGTGGAGGATGGCCCACACGGCATCACCTTAATGTCAGCAGGCCCTTGGATTACCACTACTGATGACGATTTTGAAGGTGTTGCGGCAGCCTCTTCATGTGGTGGCATGGCACGTCGCATTGCAGGCAGTGTGGAGAATGGTGTGTGGTAAGGAGGCAGTGGTGTTTGGGAAGGCGTGGAAAAGACTGGTGAGTTGAGTGGCACGATGAATGTAGTCATCAATTTTCATACCAAAATGGTTATGGCAGTGTGATGGAGAGAAAAGAAGGCATGGACGGCAGAAAGGGGGATGCAGGTGTAGAATCAGCATATGTGGCAACATTGGCATGGTCGGTGGTGTGGATTGCTTCTTTTCTTGGAGGTGGGCCTCGATTTGAATTAGCTCCTTTTTTGGGAGTTGCCCCGTGCATGGGAGACCCAACTCAACAAAATGTAAACAAATCACAAAGAGGTATTCGAGGTCCTCCCCGCAAACTCGATCCTTTTCTGCCTGGCGTGCACCGGCCTGTTGTTGTACCTATTGCTGCTCTTCTTCGAGGGGGTTGGTATTTATCCAACACACCTGCACTTCCCTTTTGTTGCAGCTCCACCAGGGTTCATCTGTCCAGGGGCAAGGCTGTCCCTGAATTCTTGAGTGACACCCAATGCCATTGTAATGATGTCAATTCAGTCTTCTCGCTCCTCCAAGTAGTGTTTGGATGTGGTGACATCGAAGGGTACGATACTACTTGGAACATCCGGCTTCCCTTCATGTTCCACATTAGCTGGGCATCTATTGTTGGGTCGGAGGTGCTTCTCTTCATGCCGATGGAAATTCTCTGGCTCAGAGCAGGTGTGGCACCTCAACTGGTGTCCGGTGACTATCTCCTCATTAAAGGCTCACTGGTAGTTCCCACCATTTGTTGCTTGTTGGTAGAAGACATTCTTCTGCTGCCCCTCTATTATCCTCTACCAGACATGTTGTTGGAGTTCTTGTATAGTGTCACACTGATGGGATGGAAAACTTCTTGATGATAACAAAGAACGGTGCCTGATCACTCTGCTATTAAAGAGGGGCAGAAGGTCTGGAGGTGCAGATGCACACGTCTGAAGAGGCAGGCGTACAAGGCTGAGGACACAAACACAAAAAGTCTGATGATGTCAACAAACGTTTGAAAATCCAGATGAAAACTCAAGCACGTGGAGATACAAATTGAAGTCAGACTTGATGATGAAGTGACAAGTGTTCTTGAGTGAAGAAACAAATGAAATGGTGATTGACCACATTTTGGTTTCATATTTTTATATATTTTTTTGGAATAATTTAGAAAAGAAGAGGGCTGGCCTCTGCAATACAACACCTTGTTTTAACTGGTTTATGTGCTCTGGTTGATTGTGTGTGGGAGTTATTTTTCACTTTCTTTTGTTTGTTTAAAAAGAACTAGGGAAGAAGGGCATTATTTTTCTCGCACCAAGGTGTTCCAATTTTTTTGATTTAATTGCTAGGGTGTCAAATTCTCAAAAAAAACATATCTTTAGTTTTTTTGTGTTCTTGTCTTTTTGAAGTGTATTGTAATCCTTGATTATCTGGCCCGCAGTCATAATGTCCTCTTTGAAATTTTTCTTCTGTTGATTGTCACGGTCATTGACGTCCATCCATAGCAAGGGAACATGATGTTTTTCTTTATTATTATTGTGTTGTTCTATATGCACCACGTGGTTGCATGTTGCTTTGAAGCCACATGCTCTTGGTGAAGTTATTGAAGTTGTTGCCAATATGCAAGTGTTGGCTGCCATGTAGGAAAAATTAAAGTTGTGGAGTTTTGTAGTTTTTGTTAAGCTTTGGTGATATTTGAGTGTTTTAGAGGAGTTGTTGATATTGTGGGTTGCTTATTTCATTGGGGTTTTTTATTCCCTCCCCACCTCTTTACAACTGTCCTCAGTTGTTCCTATCAAATTCATCTGTCATTTTTCTATTGTTTTTGTTTTGGTGATTTAAAGTGTTTATGTCTATGGTGGCAATATATTAAAAAACTAATGGATTATTGTTTATTTTGTAACATTTGGGTTCTCACTAGTATTGGTGGCCAACTGCAGATTGTCGATGTCACTTCTGGAGCAGAAATCTTAGATTCCCCCAAGGCACTGGAAGATATACCAGGGGCCTTTGGTGAAGTATCTCCCAGAGCCCATTCAAAGTGTGCTTTGATGCATTTCTGTTGGAATGTGGACTTGAAGAGGTCGTCCTCCAAGTATACTTTGTTTGTCACAAAGGAGATGGCCAGGTGCAGAGCTCGTCCCAATTTTGGCCTAAGCCACACTGTGTGGGTGCCTAATTGAAATGTTGTGGTGAGACATCCCGCTACAGTGATCTTCAGGCCTCCCACACTCTGAATGTCAGGTGGGATCAGCACAGGCTCGATCTCAAACTTGTGTTCTTGTGCAAGTGCAACTGTGATGATGCTGCCCATAGCTCCAGTGTCCACAAGCATTCGTATGAGTTTTCTGTTAATTGTGATGGTGATCTGATGGTCCCTGTCGCTAGCATCATAATCGCCGATTTTCTGAGGTGAACAGCTGTCTACCAGCTGGTAGTACACCGCCTTTATGAGTTTCCGGCAGCAGGAGTGGCCCTTCATCAGTGGTTGGGTGCTCGGAGCCATGATGGCTATCGTTTTTTTCTCCCAAAGCACTCTTCCATTTCCAAGGCTGTCGAGCATGTCTTGCCAGGTGATTAGATCGTCCGACATTCACATGTGTTCGGGAGCTTGGTTGATCACATGAATCGGTACTGTCTAAGAATTGTTGGAACTGTCATTGTCAGGCTTTTCAGAAGGTGGTGCTGTGGTGGTCGTAGCTGCTGGTAGGGGGATCTGACAACTCTTTTTCCTAAACGGATAAGTGCGAACTCAGTTCCACTCTCCGTGATGAGTGATGTCGTCTGCCTTAGGGACCTTCTTTTTGGTGTCATATCCGGTCATTGGTTCTCCAAACTGCTTTATACGGACCTTCTTCTTTGGTTGTCGACACTCAGAAAAAATGCCCCAACATCAAACGTGCGTGTGGTGTCTTGTTGGGTGTCAGTCATAGAGTGTTGTTCCAGATTGGTCGGTGCAGTTTGGCTAGGCCGCTTGTCATGCCTAGAAGGATGTGTAGTGTGTTTAGAGCTGGCATTGCTGTCCGTTGCTCTTTATCGGTCTTCAATGCTCCTTTACTAGCATCCGAATCAGCTGTCGCCTTTGGTTTCATCGGCCATTTATTCAGGGTGTGCAAAACCACCTCCATATTAAGGATGTCGTTTGCAAAGTCAAAAAAGGCCTTTGAACATTGTACTGCAGCATTACAAATTTAAAGAACCATTTTGTGCAACATTGAGCCCAATCAAAAATAGAACCTGTCTCAAACAGCCCATTGGGTGTACTAGTTAGACCAATTGTTTTCAGTACCAGTCCATTCACTTAATTAAATTTTGTATATTTACTAGTGAATACTCTAAAGACCATTTGGGCCATAAGGAATTGAGCCCAATCAAAAAGTCATCTAGCTCAAACAGCACATTGGGTGTACTACCTAGCCCAATTGTTTTTAGCCCCAACTCAATTGTTTGTACTGCTGCAGTACAAAGTTCAAGCATAGTTTTGGGCCCTAATGAACTGAGCCCAATCAAGAAATTATCTAGCTAAAACAACCCATTGGGTGTACTAGCTAGCCCAATTGTTTTAGCACAAGCTGCAAATAGCAAAACAATACTGCTGCAGTACAAAGTTCAAGGGCCATTTTGGGCCATAAGTAATTGAGCCCAATCAAAAAAGTTACCTGGCTCAAACAGCCCATTGGGTGTACTAGCTAGCCCAATTGTTTTCAGTCCTAGTCCATTTATTCGTACTGCTGCCTGTGAAGTTGGCAGTACATTTTTCAAGGGCCATTTTAAAGTGTTAGGAATGTGGCCCATTTGCTAAATGATACTGGCTCAATCAGCCCATTCAGTTTTTTTCTAGCCCAATTGCATCTGCCTCTGGCTTATTCATTTGTACTGCCAATTTCACAGGAGCCCTTTTCTTTGCTTTCGTTGCTTCCCCTTCGGCTCTCAGCATGTCTTCTTTTTTTTTCTTTCGGGCATTTTGGGCAAGGTGGCATTCTATGCGGCATTGCAGAGGTTCCACTCATTTTTTTGGTGAGACATTCTCTTTGTGACCTTTCTTGAAGCTGCTGAGCAAAACTTGCGGTTACTGTTCATTATCACTTATTGTATTATTAAAATTGTTGTTTCTATATTGTGACACAATTGACATACAATACTGCTTTGTGTTTTTCAACACGATCTACAAAAGTAAATGGAGTAGCAAGTTTGTTCAACTACCCACATCTGCATCATATTTTGTGACTGACCCTTCTCAACTTGATAGAATCTGCTTAATTTGTGACACAAGATGAGTTCAAGCTCGTGTCGAAAGAGATTATGTAGGTTACTTATTCTATCTGGTCCGGGAGGACTAGCTCAATATAATACCCTTTTAACATTCTCACTAGTCCTAGAAAAAACTTCCACAATTTTGAGAATCTTTTGTCATTTGTATCCTAACATGCTTGCTCCTGGCAAATTACCCTTGAAGATTTGATTGACTGTTTTTTCTTGTAGAATAGAGGTTTACACCTGGTCATTGTTTTTTAGACAATGACTAGGTGAAATGCTGAAATGATGATGATGTTCACAACTGCACAAATAAATAAAGAAATTCACCACTTTTAAAATAAACATACATAAAAAATTAGAATCTAGACAAAATTAGTCATATTGAACATAGATTGCACAAATACCACTATATATACCCTGAAACTACACCAGAATATTAGATGGTAGATTCTCAGGGCACTCTTTTTAATGGCTAATTAAGGGTCTTAAGTCCAAATGAACCAATGAATGAATTGGTCCAGGTGGCCAAGATCCAGTACATAATTGTTTGCATTAAGGTGTGAGCTCTAAAAACAAAAACAAAATCACATTAAGAACTAACAAACACAAACAATTGGAAAACGAATACAATGTGCAAAAGGAATGATGCATCAAAAAGGTCAATATTAAAAGTGGGTCCCAAAGTAAAGTGTCCTAGCAGTACTGGGTGGCCCAAATGCATTAGATTACAGCACATAATAAATGTTAAAATAAAAAACGCACCCCAGGCTGGAATGTCTAAAAATAAAGATCCCATACCCCCAATATTTATTCCCCAAAACCAGATGAAGAACCCGTACCTTCAGTTATTGACCTATTCATCTAGTTTCTAAAAGTTTATAATGTAGTTTCTCTTAAAGGTTTCTCTTCAAGAGAAAGCATGCATTCTCACTCAATAATCGTCTCGTGAGTATCAAACATTCGCTCACTTGTGGATGGCAGTACATCAACGAAAATATGCATTTATGCTCATTTAGTGTGGACAGAAACTGTTGTGTTGTTGAAATGCCTGTGGTGCGGTGCGGATCAAGTGCTCACTGTAAATGCTGGATGAACTGCAACAAGAACATAATTGTTTCGGTATGACGTAACCTAACCTTCAAGGGAACACCCGGAACCCTAATATTGTTCCTAAATGACAGAAAATCACACTATGAAAATTAGTGGTATATAAAACATCTTAACATCGAGTTGCAACTTATTATTGTTGCTCATCAATCACCATCCCTTAAAAATAGCCAGCTTTAGAATCATTACAATTTTCATATGTTTAGTATATTTTTTATTATTATTGTATTATTTGCTTATAAAAGTTTTTGGGTCACGATAAAAAAATGAACACATGAATGGGATGAGTAGTATAGAATAAGTCATTTTTGCGACACTTCTTCCCATAGGTTAACATAGAGCCTCTTATTTCATCATGTTTTGTACCACATTCCATCGAGTGTATAGCCTAGCATGAAGACATTTCTCCACCACCTCATTGCGTACATAAGATATCATGTTTCAGATGTTGTATGAGGAAGTAGCAGTATAAATTTTTTTTATCAACACTTAATGTATTTGAATGTCCAGACTACATTGACAATGAGATTCATTATTTTCAGATGTTGGCATTGAAGAAAACCAATGTCAATGTTAACTTCTTCTAACTAATAGCATAAGTCATTATGAAGTTAATACATTATAAAAAGTATATTTATTCCCAACTTTTTTATGATAGTAGTCTACCATTAAAAATGACTATAAAAATATATTAAATAAACACACAACTCTGATTAAAATTTTCTTTTAGCATTAAAAAACACTGACAAGCTTAATTCATTATAAAATGGTGGCCATGAAATATATATATTTTTTTCTTATTTTATGTCAGTAAAATACAGCATGATTTCAGTAGGAAGTGACAATATAATTTTTTTATAAGCACTTGGATTTAATGGATTTTAATGTAGATTAAAATATAGCAGCAGACTAAGCTATGTGATTTATTATTTCCAGATGTTGGCAAGAAAAACCAATGTCAATGTTAATTTCTTTACAAGTGAAGACTTCTTTTTCTAATTTTTTTTTGTAAATTCTGGTATTCTACCTTTAGAATACATCTGTAAATATACAATATCGAGACATACTATCGGGAATAAAATTTATTTTTCTTCTAGTTACTATCATTTAAGAAAACATGGTCAAGGTTATTTTTATGACTTATACAGTATACTTGCTAGTCATTATGAAATTATGATCATGAACAATTTTTTTTGGTTCTAGGTTATCTCAGCATACACTTAACACAGTAGTAAGTACAGTACTGTACACATTACAAGTAGTCAAATACAACACTTTTGTTGTTTTGTCTTTTCATCCATATTTACAGCTATATAGTTTACAACTCAGATCTTCATTTTATCAGCTGGCCATCATGCATTGCAGTTTGGTTTTTTGTAGACTTAAAATATTGAATATGAGCAACTGTTTTTTTTGGTCACTGAAACTTTTTTTTTTCTAATAAAATCTTGACTTGGCTAATTAATAAATGTGTATCTCACAGCTAACTAAACAGTAAACACAATCTACTACTCTACCTACATCTTTTAAACGTTTTTTTTTAAAACTTAGTCTAGAAATTTATGAAAATGACATCTTTAACAGCTGTTTTAAAAATAATTAATGGCTATGATCCTTGTTAACATGTTTATCTTGTGTTTTTTCAAAAATCTTGATCTAAATACCAATTAAATTAACATCAAACATTTGTTTTAAAATGTTCTATTACTCTAAGTTGTTTAAATGTTTGTTCTCACATTTCAAAAAAACCTTGACCTAAATAGTTATGAAAATAACATCTTTAACAGTTGTTCTAAAAATGTTGTATTGCTCTGAGTTGTTAAAATGTTAGTTTTCACATTTTTTAAAGCCTTGACCTAAATAGTCATGAAAATGGCATCTTTAACAGCTGTTTTAAAAATGTTGCATTACTCTAGGCCTTGTTAAAATGGTGGTTCTCAAATTTATTGAAACCTTGACCTAAGTGTTGTAATATATTTTGGTGCCTTGACCTAAAGTTTCATAGGCTAAAATTACTTTATGATTTAACTATTGGTTAGTGATAAATTCAAGGTTACAATTTTTGTATAAAAGTAGAGCACATTTTACATAAAACTCAGTATGCTCTGCATCTCCAACTATTCATCACTAACTTTAAAGTTGGTCAGTCTCACAGTTGTTCTTCAGTCATCTTTTGTACTCAAAGCAGTTTCTTGTTTGTGAAATTTGTTCAACTGAACAACTTCAACTGAAAAAAAAAACATATTTCTATTGAAAAAATTGTTTTTTAAGTTTATTCATCAAGTTTATTTTCTAACTCAACGTAAGTTTTAATATGCAGGACATCAGAGAAGTAATTGGTAAGCATTTTTAAACATTAAATAGTTTTTTTAAAAAAATGGAAAAGTCCTGGCATGATTGGTAGTGTTCATTTGTGATAAGTATAAATACTTCATAAAAAAATACTGAGAAACAAAAATCTTGATAGACTTGATGGTAGAAAGTGAAGTAAATGGCCTGAAAACTAAAAGGCAAGTCACTCTAAAAAACCAGGCTGCAAAATGTAAAGCAAACATTGATAAGGATGCAAGATCCTCAACCAATCTAAGCAAAAATGCAATCGCTGAATGGTTTGGACGTCATCTGAACAGAACTCAGGAGAAAAGCATAATACCAGATTTTACAGCTCACAAAACTCTCGAAATTGAGGACAATTGGAAGCTCCGACAATCAAACCCTGATCCAAATCCAAAATTACACTTGATATAAACAAGTTTTTAGACACAATTGATCTAGTTGAACAAGATAAAGCAGCCCAAATTTTTGGTACATGAATCATTAAGGCAATCTCTAATAGCTTTGTTTTAGGATTTAACAGATCAATCATATAACCATGTCTGAATGTTTTCCTTACTTTAAAATAACTACTCAAATAAGGTGTGCATTGACCCAATGCAATGAGTCTACCAAAATCTGCTATTTTAACCACCATTCTATGCCTAATAGATTGAAGTGATGAATTCCCCAAATGGGTAACATAACTGCACTTATTAGGATAATAAATCATAACTAAAAATTTTAATTGTAAAGATTCCAATTTATTAATAATATTTTGGCTATAAGCATATACAGTGCGTTTCATATATATAGACACACCCCAAAAATTGGTTATAACTCGAGTTATAGTCAATGGATTCACCTGAAATTTTTAGCATAAAGAGATTATCTTAGATTCTAAACTTTCTGCTAGGCAGAAATTTTTTTCTTTAAAAGGTAAAAATTAAAAAAATTAAAAACTGGAAAATGACCGTTTCATAATTATAGACGCACTAATGAACTTTTCACTTTTATTAATTATTGTGACAAAATAACATGCTGAATCATTAAAAATAGTAAGGTATACGACTGTTATGATGTTTCAAAACTTAAAACATTCTTTTTTACAGAATTAAACAATATTTATAAGCAAATTTACCGAAATTCTACTGAAAAGGAGCTAAAATGGCAATTTTCAGCTTTGATATTGTATTATCATGATGGCAATATGCTTAATCATTATGTACAATGATGTCCCAAACGTTTTCATCAGGATTTAAGTCCGGGAGACACGCCGGCCATTCGAGAGTGGTGATATTTTGGTTCCGTAACCATTCCTTCGTTAGGTTATTGGAGGAAACTGGGCCATTTTCTTGCTGGAATACTAAGCAAATGCTATAGAAGCGATGTAATATGGCAGTACATATCCTCGTAACATTGTCTGATAATCACTGATATTTATTTGGGTTGAAATAAATGCTAAGCTCGCGTTTCAAAAACTAAGCTGCTCGTTTGAAAGGCACTAAATGTTCCCCATGATATTAGGCTCCCCCACTGCCGAAATTTTGTTTAGGAAAATATTGTGCTTTTCTCGTAACATCCTTCCAACATGAAGAAAGAAAAAAAAACCGTCAGAATCATCGAGATTGAATTTTTTCACGCACTCAGATATGTCGGTGGTGGTGGCCTAACAATATGCGAAGTATTTAGCGCATTTGAACCAACCAAAAAATAATGTTTATTATCAGACAATATTATAATAGTGTTTACTGACCTGCCAAAGTCGATTTCCTAGCGTTAGCTTAGCATTCGAGCAAGAAAATGCACCAGTTCGCTCCAGTAATCTAAGGAATCAATGGTTACGAAACCAGAATATCACCACTCTCGAATGGCCAATGTGTCCCCGGACTTAAATCTTACAGAGAACTTTCGGGACAACATCATACAATAATGATTTACAGATTGCTATGATTATACTACAATAGCAGAGTTGAAAAGTCCCATTTTAGCTGTTTCGGGGTAGAATTTCTGCAAATTTGCTTATAAATATTGTTTAATTCTGTAAAAAAGAATGTTTTAAGTTTTGAAACATCATAACAGTTGTATACCTTACTATTTTTAATGATTCAGCATGTTATTTTGTCACAATAATTAATAAAAGTGAAAAGTTCATTAGTGCGTCTATAATTATGAAACGGTCATTTTCCAGTTTTTAATTTTTTTTAATTTTTACCTTTTAAAGAAAAAAATTTCTGCCTAGCAGAAAATTTAGAATATAAGATGATCTCTGTATGCTGAAAATTTCAGGTGAATCCATTGACTATAACTCGAGTTATAACCAATTTTTGGGGTGCGTCTATATATATGAAACGCACTGTATATTTAAAGCATATTCCATAATAAGGCGTATATAGTAGGAATAAAGATTTACTTTAACTGCTACTGATACATGCTTATTTCTCAACATCAGATATCCCAAGTACCAAATAACTTGCATTTAACAAAGGACAAATGGTAGTTAAAGTTTAATTTTGTATCAATGTACAATCCCAAATAATTAAATTCATCTACAACCACTATTTGAGACCCATTTATATTTATTAAAACATCAAAACTCGGTGCCTTACCAAAACATAGTATCCTAGACTTATCCAGATTAATTTTCAGTCTCAATGAGTGAAAATATCCAACTAGTGAGTCTATACCTTTTTGTAGATTAAATAAAACTTGTGGACTAGATACATTAGCCAATATACATACATCATCTGCATATAAGAAACAAGAGGAAAACTTTAAAAAGGACACTATCTTCCTTATATAAAATGTAAACAATGTGGGAGAAGACACAGTACCTTGGAGTACACCTTTGTTAACTATAATGGATTCCGAATAGGAACCCCTTATATTAACAATTTGAGTGTGATCACGAATAAAATCTAAATAGAAATCTACCAAATATTCTGTTATACCTTCTTGTCACATATCATTGATCAACATTTTGTGATCTACATTTTCAAAAGCAGAACTAAGATCTATAAAAATAGCAATAATTGTACCATGCCCTATAAAAGATAATCTCATAGCTATATTAAAATAAAAATCTTGTAATAAGGTCTCACAAGAAAGATTTCGACGAAACCCATATTGTTCTATCGGTAATAGATTATGTTCCTCAAGATATCGAATTAAATGTCTTAACATTAAACATTCTAATAATCGAATAATATTACTGGTTATAGAAATAGGTTGATAAGATGAAACCAGACTAACATCTTTATCCTTTTTTAACACCGGAACTACCTCAGCCATTTTCAACTTTTTTGGAATACCAAATAACAGAATTTTTTCAAATAAAGTAATTAAAACAATGGAGAATAGAGGGGCGTACTTTTTCAGTAAGCTATTAGGGATACTATTAGGGCCAGCCGCCTTGTTGACTTTAATTTTTGTCAATAAATTTAAAATATGTTACATTAAATAGATTGATATTATATATAGGATTCCTATCATATCCATTTAAAGAAATACCTAAAACGTCACTATTACCAAAGAATCTACCAAATGTTCCAGCAATAGCTACGTCATCTGTATGAATAGAACCCAATTCATCAATAACAGTATTTGGGAGATTAACTTTTCTATCAATTTTAATCTGTTTACTAAGGTCCTGTAACGACTGCTTTTTACACTTAGCAATCACCATACTATAAAACTCACTAGTAACTTGTTCATCTAACTTAATTTGTTTTAATTTATAATTAGCCATATCACCTAATGCATATATCTTCCTTAATTCCATCATTTCTTGTTTAACTTTTATACTTAAAAACGGATTAATAGACACCGGAATTCTTTTAACCTTTCTGCCAGCAATGTCCTGCCACGGTTTGAGCGTGATGCTAGGGGTTCTTTTTATCCAAACCCTGCAGTTCAGCAGATTTCACAAGAGTTATCTCTTCTCTGTCGTAGTGCTCGTGATTCATTTCCGGATGCTTCTTGGGAGCTTCTTAAAGCACCTGATAAGTATTATCTGCGTGATGGCCTTCACTTGACTGCAGCCGGTAAGGATGTAGTCGTCGTCGTCGTCGTCCTCCTCATCGTCCTCCTCGTCGTCGTCGTCGTTGCCGTCGTCCTCGTCGTCGTCGTCGTCGTCGTCGTCCTCGTCGTCGTCGTCGTCCTCGTCCTCGTCCTCGTCGTCGTCCTCGTCCTCGTCCTTGTCGTCGTCCTCGTCCTCGTCATCGTCCTCGTCGTCATCGTCGTCCTCGTCCTCGTCGTCATCGTCATCCTCGTCCTCGTCCTCGTCGTCGTCCTCGTCGTCATCGTCGTCCTCGTCCTCGTCTTCGACCTCGTCGTCCTCCTCGTCGTCGTCGTCGTCGTCCTCATCATCGTCGTCGTCATCGTCGTCGTCAT
Source organism: Brachycybe producta (assembly GCA_036925085.1). Lineage (NCBI taxonomy): Eukaryota > Metazoa > Arthropoda > Diplopoda > Playtdesmida > Andrognathidae > Brachycybe > Brachycybe producta. The sequence continues at coordinate 462,759 of JAUPFP010000026.1, read as the reverse complement.
CGTCGTCCTCCTCATCGTCCTAATCGTCGTCGTCATCGTCGTCGTCCTCCTCGTCGTCCTCCTCGTCGTCCTCCTCGTCGTCGTCGTTGTCGTCCTCCTCCTCATCGTCGTCGTCCTCCTCATCGTCCTCCTCGTCGTCGTCCTCCTCATCGTCCTCCTCGTCGTCGTCGTCGTTGTCGTCGTCCACCTCGTTGTCGTCGTCGTCGTCCTCCTCATCGTCCTCCTCGTCGTCGTCGTCGTCCTCCTCGTCGTCGTCGTCGTCCTCCTCGTCATCGTCGTCCTCCTCGTCGTCGTCGTCGTCTTCGTCGTCATCCTCGTCATCGTCCTCGTCCTCGTCGTCGTCGTCGTCGTCGTCGTTCGCGTCCTCGTCGTCGTCCTCGTCCTCGTCCTCGTCGTCGTTCGCGTCCTCGTCGTCGTCCTCGTCCTCGTCCTCGTCCTCGTCGTCGTCCTCGTCCTCGTCCTCGTCCTCGTCGTCCTCGTCGTCGTCGTCGTCGTCGTCGTCGTCCTCGTCCTCGTCCTCGTCCTCGTCCTCGTCCTCGTCCTCGTCCTCGTCGTCGTCCTCGTCCTCGTCGTCGTCCTCGTCCTCGTCGTCGTCCTCGTCCTCGTCCTCGTCCTCGTCATCGTCCTCGTCCTCGTCGTCGTCATCATCCTCCTCCTCATCATCCTCGTCCTCGTCCTCATCCTCATCCTCATCATTATTATTATTATTATTATTATTATTATTATTATTATTGCTTTGCACACTGCAAAACGAAATTTGAGAAAATACTAAACACATTGAAAATATAATATAACTAAAATTATTTTATATTTTCAGTCTAAATTACAAGTGTGAGGACCCTGTCCTCATTACTCAACAACACTGCCGTGACGTCATACATTTGACGTCATTGCACCTATTTCTCTCCCTTCTCCTTCGCCTCCCTTTTTCTTAGGAACAAGAAAGGAATGTTTCGTGCATGCTGTTGCTAAGCAACGAAGCAAGACAACTGCATGTGTGGTCAGAAGAGCCTGGGAAATGCAACCATCCTCAATAAGTTTGTCATCACTCTATCTACTTTCTATTTTCTTTTTAATAAATATTCCAAAGATGTATTATACTTTTGACAGCAAAAGTCTAATTTTACTCACACTTTCGATACTTGTAATGTTTTTCTAATGGTTATTGCATAGCCCAGCATTGGCACATTAATCCTGTGAAATGGCCCAATGTTGGACATAGCAATAAAGTGATTGTGACATGTTCCCCGGAGTGCCCATAGAGTTACATGGTGACCCGGGAGGTTGTGTTCATTTACATATTGTCAAATGATTGGTCAACAAGTATCACATGATCAGGATTGCATGTGTATATAAGTTGAGCATTCATGAATCTGAAGTTGTTCTTGTTCTTGTTTTCTAATGTGTGGCCGGTGGCTATGCCCAACCACCTGGCTAGAGTTTTGTTTTGATTATGTGTGGCCGGAGGCTATGCCCGATTAGCCACTAGAGGTCATAGGATGATAATGTTGAGAGAAGAGGCTGAGAGTCACGAGTCTACTACCTTTACAACAGCAACGAGTCGAAGACGAAACCGATGACGTAACTAATGATAGAAAGAAAGGAGCCAGACAAAAGAGGACAACACAGTAATCGATTCGAACGACCAATAATGCTCAGATCGATCGCTTATGTTAGTAACCATAACTGTATCGTTGAGAACATGCCGAACTATTAATAAATGGTAATAAACATCTGTGGGTTTATTCTCTTCATGCTGTCACATCCAATCAATAATAGAAACGAAACAGGAAGGGTAATTTGCAGTGGCTGTGCTGAAAGAAGAGTCGACAGCCGGTTCTCCGTCCCCTGTATGCGCAAATAGTGTCCGTAGTGTAAGGAACACTACCAGTAAGGGGCCCCCTTTGTGCTATTTAGAAGGAATAATCGTCTGCTAAAGCCGTCTGCTCAAACCATAGCAGACGAATCTCTGGCAACGTGACCGGCAACGAGAGGGGAAATCTTACACTTGGTGGAAGTGCGTTGGTATGCAAATTACCCAGAATTTGAGAGTTGTTTGATTGGTTCGTGTACATTTTTAACGCGAAATTTGAAAATTTTGCTAACGGTTAAAAGTCCGCGAAATTTGAATTCTGAATCAGTTTAAAGATGCAACGATGCATGAAAACGAGTCTTATGTTAATGTTCTGAGTTTGAAAAAGTTTTGATGACAGCTGTGTTTATCTTACCAACTGTTCGGTTTAAAATTTTTTTTTTTGTGTGAATTTTGTTCTGCTATTTTTGGGAAATCGAGTTATGTGCGGTTTATACGAAATTGAATTGAACTGAACTGAACGTGTGGAAGAATTTTGGAACTGTGTTTTGAACTGTGTTACGATGAATTCCGACTATGAAGATGCAAACGATGGGCCACAAGCTGGAACTGCAGAAAGAACTGATGAAACCACAGGACAACAACTGACAGAGATGACACAGATGGTTCAACCTGGTGTGGTGAGTCACGAAAATTTTAGTATGCATGGCGCTTTAAATATGGAACGAGAGGTCTCCGCTATGGGTCTCTTGATGCTGAAATACACGCCGGAACAGCGAGCCTTTTTATTCGAGAACCTGACAACTTATTTTGGGCCTGCACGCCACTTGTCACCTAGAGCTGGTACACCAATGGCAGCGGAAGCAAGCTTAGGACCTCCACATTTAGAACCAGAGCCCACTACTGCAACCCAAAGGCATGCACATAGAGTTAATGAACAAAACGTAGCTCCCTCACCCTTGAACGAACCTGAATGGACCCACGCTCCTCCCTGTGATCGACAATGGAGACAGACTGGTGCGTGGCACCCTCTTCAAGGCTTTAAAAGATTTAATGGGTTAGAAGACATTCACGAATATCTAGAGAATTTCGAAGCTAAAGCGCGTCTACACCGATGGTCTGACAATGAGCGATGTAGCTATTTCTCCTCATGTCTTGATGGTTACGCTTTGCGATTTTTGAGTTCGTTGATGGAAACACAGCCGATTACAACATGGGTTGAAATGAGAACACACATTGTCAAGAAATTCGGAAGAGCCAACCACGGAAGACAATGGATGAAGCAACTCCAGAGCTTGGTCCAACGTGATGATGAGCCCTTTTATCAATTTGCATATAAGTGTATGGAACTTTGCGATAGAATTACTCCAAATGGAGGAGATGAGTTACGGATATCTCAACTGAGTAGAGGTATGCGCAAGGAGATCTCTGCAAAACTTTGCGGATTACCCCCGATGACAGCTGAAGAGTACATGGAGCGAGCACATTGGATGGAGCAAGATTTGATTGCTATGGGTCAACTGTTTATAAAGAGCCGGAATATTCCCAAAGATCAACAGCCCAACCAATCGCAGCAACAGACTCCACAAACTCGAGAAACGCAACCTCAGACGAATACAAATCAGCAAACAGGAGGACAACAACCGCAAATGCAGCAGAGCTGGCAGAAGAAACATAAAAAGAATTATGGTCAAGCACCACAGCAGCAGACAGCCAACCCGCAAATGCAATCGCAACCGCAGCGACAGCCCCAGCAGCAGTGGCAGAACCAAGGAAACAGAGGAAGGAATTACGGGCAAGATAGGAATTTTCAAGGACCAGATATGTCACAGTGTTTCAACTGTCAAAAGACTGGACACCTGATCAAAAACTGCCCTGAGCGTCAGAACGGACCTCCTAATTCTGCAGTTAGGCATATTATGGAGACTTGGAAACAACAGCAGGAAGTCGAGAAGGCAGCCGCAATCGCCGCGACTAGTGCCATTACCGCCCCACCTACTGTCCGCCACCTGACCCAAAAAGAAATGAAGTATGCGAATCTACATGGAGTTAGGATCCTAGTCCCAACTCTTTCTATTGTCCCAAGTACTACTGAGAAGCACCTGTTAAACTAAAACAGGCGGAGGACGAACCGAGTGTCGGACCGCCTGTATCTGAACCCTTAACCTCGGAAAGAATGTTGGTAAGGAATGTCAAGCCCGGAAAAGCAACCGTGAGAGTACTGCAGGATGAGAGAATTGAGCACCTGCAGATGATGGAGTTAAGTAGAGGAAGGATGAAAGGAAGTGGCCAATGGAAGCGCCCTTCGTCATCGGATGTCCAGCAGATTAGCGGATCCACCTCGAACAACCCAAGAGGCACGAGAGATAGTGAATCGGCGACGGTAACCAGAATAGTTCGTCCCCGGCACAGCCCATGACCTCGACTTTGATTGATGCGGTCCAGAAGCTTACGGAGGTATTGAATTCATTCCCAGCGAGAGGAACGGTGACAGAACAGTGTGATCAGAGAGATACTGTTGGAGGACATGATGTAGATGCAATTGAGAAACAAGAAATTGTGATGACATTAACGGAACCAGCGGCAATTCAGTCAAGAATTCCTGAGTTTGGTCCTCCGAGAATTTTCGTTACAATGAATGGAGTAGCTGTAGAAATGATGGTTGATTCAGGAGCTGACATAAGCATACTAAGCGAAAAAGTTGCTAAAATGATTGGCCTAAAAATTGACCCGGCTCCAGCTGAAGAAGCAGTAAATGCAGTTGGTGGATCGAGAATCCGAATTGTTGGATCAGCAGAGGTCAATGTACGACTCTATAAGAAGCTGGCAACAACGCGGATTATGATTATCGATGGACAATTCGAGGCTTTGTTAGGAAACGACCTCGGAGCTGCATTTCGACTAATGATTGATATGGAAGAGCGAGCGATCTACTTCAAGGAGGATATGATGGAGGGAGGAACTTCTGGGATTGTTGAGAGTACCGACCCCATATATATCTATGTTCCGATTGAAGATGCAGTACCTGAAGCGCCAAGGATTTACAAGAGAGTAGAGGGAGATGGAAAGATCAACTCATCTAGGAGACAATCCGATTATGGTTCGATGATCATACCCACCACCCCGACTGTAGATGGAAACCCTCTGACGCTGCGCTTGATTAGAAGAATTTGTCTTGATCCCTGGGAGGAACAAATTGTTCAAGTTCAATGCGATGACTGCTTTAAGAAAGGAGAAATGGTCTTGATCGATGTAAACCCAGAGGTTTGGGAGAAAAAAGGAATCATGACTGCACCCGGAATAATGGAGATCGATGATCAACGGAAGCTGAGGGTATTGGTTCGAAATACCACCCCAAAAACTTTGACACTTGGTGCCCATCAAGGAGTTGGCACTGCAGAAGTAATTGACACTGCCCTTCACGTGACCAATGAAGAGACTTTGAATAGTAATCTACCTCAAGGATCGACGATCAAGGCAGAATCTACAACTCAAAGAGTACATGAAAATGATGGATGCCATGTAGAGACAGTTTATACCGAAATGGTAGACAGGAAAAAACACTCAGAGGGACCATTAGTAATTGGAGAGAAAGTGGCAAATGCAGTGGAGATCGTAACCCAGTCCATAAAGCAATGGTAGATGGAGGAAAGACTATCAGAGGCACCATCGGAAATAAAGACAGATTCGTGGATTGTCTAAATCTAGGACCTAACCTCAATACTGAACAGAGGAAGGCTATGAAAGATTTACTCCTTGAATTTAGAGAATCGTTTGCTTTTGATCTGAATGAGTTGGGAGAAACCAACTTGACAGAGCATGCAATTGATACTGGTGATGCACGTCCAGTAAGGCAGCCATTGCGACGCACAGCGCCCGAAGCACGCGAAATCATGAAAAACGAGATAAGAGAAATGTTAGATGCTGGAGTTATCAGACCTTCAAAGAGCCCTTATGCAAGTCCTGTCGTAATTGTGCGGAAGAAAGATAGAAGACACCGTTTTTGTGTTGATTATCGGAAATTGAATGCCAATACGAAAATGGATACGTATCCGCTACCTCGTATAGATGATGCGTTGGACTCACTTGTGAACAGCAGATATTTTGCTACATTGGATTTAGCGAGTGGCTATTGGCAAATTCGAGTTAAAGAAGAGGATATCGAGAAAACAGCGTTTATAAGTCCGTGTGGACTTTACGAATTCAAGAAGATGCCTTTTGGTCTTTGCAACGCACCCGCAACAATGCAACGCGCATTGGACGTTTTACTTGCTGACCAAAAGTGGGAAACTTGCCTCGTCTACTTGGACGACATCGTTATATTCGGACGAACTTTTGAAAGTTTTATGGAAAGGCTGCGAACAATTTTGGAACTGTTACGAAAGGCGAACTTGTCGTTACAACCGAAGAAATGTTTCTTCGGGTACAACAAGGTGTCATACCTGGGACACATCATTAGTGAAGATGGAGTCGCACCCGAGGAAGACAAAGTCATTGCCGTCAGAGATTTCCCACAGCTAAAGCATGTTACAGCTGTAAGAAGTTTTCTTGGATTGGCAGGATATTACCAGCGTTTTATAAAGGACTTCGCCCACGCCGCTAAACCTTTGACCAATCTAACCAAGAAGGAAAATGAGTTTAAATGGACTGACGAAACGGATCGAGCTTTTAAGCGAATTAAAGCCCTTCTGATCGAAGCGCCAGTTATGTACGACCCGACATCCGAAATATCGCTCCATACGGATGCAAGCGATCATGGATTGGGAGTTGTATTGTACCAGCAAAAGAAAGATGATGTTAAAAGAGTTTTGGCTTTCGCCAGTAGAACGTTACAAGATGCTGAAACACGGTATACGACGAAGGAAAAAGAGTGCCTCGCTGTCATCTTTGGGATCACAAAATTCAGGCCTTATCTGTTCAACCGCGATTTCACAGTTGTCACTGACCACAGTTCTCTATGCTACTTGAGAAAAGCACCACGCTTACAAGGAAGATTAGGAAGATGGCAGTTATTGTTGGAAGAGTATCGTTACAAAGTTGAGTACAAGAAAGGAATTACTCATGTGGATGCGGATAGTTTGTCACGAAATCCAGTGGACACGCCGCAAGATGAGAATTTACCTGTTACTATCGAACACGACATGGATGATGGAGTCATATATGCTGTCCTACCAGCCTGGAATTGGGCTGAGGAGCAACAGATAGACCCAGAAATTTCGGAGATTTGCCATGAATTAATGGAACAACCAAATTCCACCCTGAGCAAGAAGTATTCGATTTTTAGAGGATTATTGTACGCAAATGTCTTGGGTACTTCGCAACCGATCTTCTTAACAGTCGTGCCAAAGCAATTACGAAAGCAGATCTTGGAAATGGTGCATGATGAACCTGGTTCTGGTCATCTGGGATTTATGAAAACATATGGAAGATTATACAAGAGGTTTTTCTGGAAAAAAATGAAGAAGGACACTTTCGAATATATCAAGACTTGCGATATATGTCAACGGTCAAAGAAAACGCCTCTCAAACCTCAAGGATTTCTAGAACCCATTTGTGTGGAGAAACCTGTCGAGAAATGGGGAATGGATTTTGTCGGACCCATAACGTCTTCCACTGCAAAGGTTCAGCACATACTGGTTGCTGTGGACTATTCAACAAGATTCTTGATTGCAAAAGCTGTACGAAGAGCGACTGCTTCGTCGATCGTCACTTTTATTCGAAATAACTTCGAGAGAGGATTCGGAACACCTGCGGATATTATATCTGATCGTGGAACACAATTCGATAGCAAGAAGGTGGATACATGTCTAAAGAGGCTAGGAATCAAGCACCATTACACAACGGCTTATCATCCACAAGCTGATGGACTCGCCGAAAGATGTAACCGAACTCTGATAGAAATTTTTCGAAGGTATCTTGACCCTGAGAAGCTACAAATTGATTGGCATGGAGTTCTTGATGATGCTGTATGGGCTTACAATACAGCCATACAATCTTCAATGAAGTACACACCCTTCGAGCTAATGTTTGGAAGAAGAGCTCGAGAGCCGATTGACAACGTTGTGCCATCCGCTCCCGAGATTGCCTCACGAGAAGAGAGTAATCCTTTGAGTCATCCTGAGCTTGAAATCGCCCACGCTAACTTGAAAGCTGCGCAAGAGCTACAGAAAAAGAGCTACGATTCAAAGAGACGAAAACCCGAAGAGTTCAACGTAGGAGATGAAGTTTTGATTTACGATCATGCTCCGAAACTTGGTTTAACGCATAAATTGGCGCTACCATATAAAGGACCCGGAGTTATAACCAAGGAGTTGAGTGATTTGGTATACGAAGTCGAATTTACGGACGGAAGAGGGAAGTTATCCCAAGATACCTTCAACGTAGTCAACTTGAAGCGATATCATCGAAGCTGCGAAGTGAGAGAGCAAAAAAAAGGAATTTCGACGTTCCATAACTTGCCTCATGTCTATACTATCCAATACGTTGAGAGAAGAAATCGTTCTAAGGATGAAAAACTACTAAGAAATAGAGAAAAATTTGAATTTGATGCAAAAATGGCTACAGGAGGTTCAAATGAGTGTAAACGCCTCAGGCACCCAGCTGGTGATACGTCATTAACTCCTCCAGAGAAACGTCACAGTTGTAACGACGCGACTTGGTCGCTACGATACCTACGGCAAATTCGAACCAACTTACCGTCGCTTGACCTCCTTGGGACGGGTCGAAGCGCTGGCCAGCCCTCCTCTTGTACCCGTCCGTGCCACGGGTAGCGCCGGTTGGAGGTCCTGTCCCTCGCCGCAAGTCGACGGACGAAAGACCGCCGAATAAGACGAGGAACCCACGGTAGATCCCCGATGGATCCTACCGCGGAACCGCGCGCGAAGCACCGGCCGACACGATGGAAAACACGCCGGACACAGGACGGTGAAGTACCGGTGCACCCCACCGGCAAACCCCCACCCTCCTCGCGGTAACTTCCCCAGTACTTTAAGCAATAATAAAGGAGACACGGACACAGTGGTAGGAGTGAAAATAACAAAGGGATTTATTCACCAGAATAAACAAGTAAAAACACTCACTTATAAATAGGCAATATCTGCTGGTAAATTCTACCAGCAGAGAGCCAAAACAAGAGATGCAAATAGATGATAAAAGATGAAACTCCTGGCTAATCCCAGCCAGGAGAAGAGGTTAACAACCTCCACACTCCAAGGAAACAAAGAGATGAATGGCGGCCATCTTGGCCACCTGTTGAATGATGAGAGCTCACACACATCCACCAACATCAAGGGTTTCACTTCCACTGTCCAGTATACAATGGCCGCCGCCATTATATACACCCCCAGGCTGCTCCACCTGGGGGAGGACAGGGACCCTTGCTGGCCATTTTGTCGTCTGCTTGGCAATGAATTTAGCAAGTGCCTAGCAGACGACATGGGATTTAGTTCTGCACCAAAAAGGAGCAGAACTGGGTCGTCACAATCCTCTCAACTTCCCTGATCCGCCCCGGGATCAGGTCGGCTGAGCCAGCAAGGATTGCGCCCATGACCCCCACTCAGTTTAAGACTGATTTCTTCGGTGGGGGATTCATCGGAGCCACCATCCACTCCGACATCCACCGACGTATCCACCATGAACACATCCGGGTGTTTCTCCACCCGAGACCGACATCGAAATCAGTCCCCCTGAGTCTTAACACCTCTTGCTGTCGAAACGCTTCGACGGCAAGTGTGTCAAGTTGCGGACTCTGACGAAGAGTCCGACTTGTAAGAAGGTCTACGAGGGCGGCCGCGGGATCGGACACGCCACCTCGTAGAGGGTGGGTGACAAATTCTCCCACCATTCCTTCCAAGTCGCAGCCAAGGAGACGCTGGACGTATGGGGCCGCGAGCTGGGCTACATGTACAAGTCCAGCTCCTGTCCCCACCACGTCTAGAACAGCAAAGCATCTCCTTACCGGAGATTTACCCACGGCAAACATGATCGCCAAGCATTCCTGCTCGGTGACACTATACCGTGTTTCCGGTCCCTTCATGAGACGGCTAGCGTAGGCCAGAACCCGAGGAGCCTTGTCCTCAGGTAACTTCTGGTATACTACGACACCTAGACCGTACCCACTAGCATCGGTGTGAATTAACACCTCACCACGTGGATCATACATGGTGAGCACCGGTGCTTCGGTTAAAAATGCCTTTAACCGTTCGAAAGCTAGACCACACTGGTCCGACCAGTCAAAGGACGCATCCTTCCTGGTCAGATCATGCAGTGGTCTTGCGATCTTGGCAAAGTCCTTGATGAACCTACGGTAGTAGCCGGCCAGTCCAAGAAAACTTCGGACGGCGGTCACTGTTGTAGGGACATCAAACTCTTCGACTGCTCTTACGAGTCCCGGGTCCGGAGCAACTCCCTCGGCACTCACAATGTGACCGAGATATTTGACTTTGTCAAAACCGAAGAAACACTTCTTCGGCTGGAGTTTCAGCTCCGCCCCTCGTAACAGTCTCAGGACAGTACTCAAGCGTTCGAGAAACTGCTTAAAGGTGCTCCCAAAGACGATAATATCGTCCAGGTACACCAAGCAGCTCTCCCACTTGTGTCCCGCCAACAAGAGGTCTAACGCTCTTTGCATTGTGGCAGGAGCATTGCAGAGTCCGAAAGGCATTTTTCGAAACTCAAAAAGACCTTGAGAGCAAATGAATGCTGTCTTCTCAATGTCTTGCTCCGCCATCCTGACCTGCCAGTAACCACTAGCAAGGTCTAGGGTTGCGAAATACTTCGCTCCAGCAAGTGAATCGAGGGCATCATCGATGCGAGGTAACGGGTACTGATCCGCCTTAGTTTGGGCATTCAGTCGCCGATAGTCCACACAAAAACGAAAGCCACCATCCTTCTTGCGAACAAGCAAGATAGGGCTCGCGTAGGGACTATGCGAAGGTTGGATTACCCCTGCATCCAACATCTTCGCTACCTCTTCTCTCTCGATTGCACGAGCCGCCGGAGCGGTTCTTCGCAAACCTTCACGCACAGGAGGTAGCCCACCGTATCAATAGTGTGCTCGACGAGCGGGGTTTCCCCCAGCTCTGTATAATCGAACGCAAAATGATCACGGCGTTCCAGCAGGAACTCCCGAAGCTGTGCCGCGTCCTCAGGCTTCAGACTAGGTCCGATTTTAAGGCACTCTTCGAGAGTGGGCTTGGCTTCCGCATTGAGGATCCGGCGACCTTTCTTGGTTGCCCCTCTCAACTTAGGCGGAAGCCCCCCTGGTCGACCATCTCCATGAGTGGGGTCTCCCCCTCTCAACTTAGATGGAACGTCCAGTCCCACCACTAGGGTTGCCTCCACAGCTTGAGCTGTCGCCACACCCTCCCCTGTTTCCAGGGCAATGGGTACGTCGGCAATGTTCTCAAGCCAAATGTCGTAAGAGCCTTCTTCTGTGGCTTCGGCAATTCCTGCCACTGCCAACAGACCACGGCCTCCTAAGGCTTTACGATAGGGCTCAACGAGAAGCAGCTGTCCAGGGCCAGCATGCTCTATCAAGCTCACGGAAACTACCTTCCGCTCATCAGCTGATAACCATACGTTCTGCAACAGTCGCAGGGAACAAACTTCCCCGCTCCTAATTGGAGAACTGGTCTCGGCGAGCGTAGGTGACACAATGTCAACCCACCCATCCACCTTTTCAGGCTCTGCAGGCATACCTTCCGGGAACCCGAAAGGAGGAAGTAGCACCGGCTCCACAGAATCGTGAAGCCTCGCCAACGCCTCCAATACGGAACTCGGAAGTTGTACCGAAGTACCCTGCGCAGCCTGGACGGCCAGTGCGGCATGAAGAGCATCTGGATGTGTATTCCAGATGTCTTCCCGGAAATAAACTTTCCGGCTCACGACGTCCAACATTAACCCAAACCGGGAAGCCAGGTCAACACCTATTACGGCTTCCCCTTCACCCTCAATGAGAAGATGGGTATGTATGGACCGTCCGTGGATTGACATGTAAACGTACATGACTCCTTCTATCTGGATGGAGTACCCGCTCATGCCCGTCAGGAATGAGGGGAGGCTAACCTCCTGCACCAGTAACTCCATCTCCCGTGCCACCGACATGCTCATTACCGATACTTCGGCACCGGTGTCGACGATCGACTCAACCAGCCGACCATCCATCGACACCAGAACACGCGGTGCCCCACGCAAGTAGGCACGGCTCTAATTCAGGAATGGGCAACCGTCGTTGCCCGACATTACTTCTCTGAGCCTCATCCGTCCTTCCGTCCCCAGGGGACAGTCGTACCGGATACTCAGGGGCCTGGCTTCCAGTCTCCACACCAGGAGACCCACCAGGCCTGGGCGACAGCATGGACGCACCAACGCTCGAAGCCCTCGTAATGCCCGTATCATTCGGACCTTCCTCCCCCTCATCAGGGAAGAAAGGTGCCACCCAGCTCTCCAGCTGGGCAAGCGCAGCTTCCAGTGTGGGGCTTGGCTCCTGAAATACCCACTGGGTAATTTCCGGGTCCGCAGACCTAGCCAGAGGCACCCCTGCGTCATGCAGGATACCCACATATCTGGAGACTGCCCGAAGGTACGCTCCTTCTTTACTTCGCCGGCTTTGCCGGACACCTGAGTTTGCAAGCATTACCGGTCGACTGCAGCTCAGTTCTGCAGGGACCGGCGCCGGTTTAACGAGGGCGGGCCCTCGTTTCTGGCAACAGGTAGATAGAACATCTGTCCATCAATGACGGTGGACAGATACTCCCGGCCCTGCAGTACCACGGGTGCTAGACCCGGCAGGTACTGCACCACTGGGCTTTCGCCCGGTGGTACTCGAGCAACCTGTCCTTGGGCAACAGCCTTTGGACAGTCCTTCCTAAGGTGACCCATTTGGTTACACCGAAAGCATGGACCTGGTTGCCTACGAGTAGGACCTCCATCTCCAGCCGTTTGGCTGGAACTTGACGGGGCTGCTGTGGACTTATTTCCACCCTGGCTCTGCCGCTTCGTCTTTCTTCCCTTCTGCCCTCCGGTCTTGGCAGTAGCTCCGTCCGATTTGGACGGTGCCACTGCCTTCACACCCGAAGAGGTAGAAGTAGACGTAGCAGAGCCCTTGGGCTTTGCCACAGCACCAGAGACCTTAGCCGTAGCCTGGGTCCCTGGTACCGTCAAGGTACGGGCAGGTAACGCTCCCGCCGTAAGCATGTCGGCCTCGACCAACATTGCCTCGGTGGAAAAGTCCCTGACCGTCTCAGCTTTCGATCCCCAGAGAGGTCTGAGAATCTCCGGCTGCAGTTTCTTCTTATACCGGAGGAGTCGACAAGACTCGTCCTCACCAGGAGAAACTCGTTCTGCTAGCTCAACAAAGCGCCAGTAGAACGCCTGCAGTGATTCCGCAGGCCCTTGCTTCATGGCCTCGAAACGGTCAAAACAGGCCTGAGCCTGATTCTTCGTCCCAAAGCGGTGAAGCATAGCCTGCCTCAACTCCGGCCAGGTCAGGTTCGGCTTGAACTCCACCAAACAGGCGTAATGTTCCTCAGCCGGACCATCGAGCAGGTACGTAAAGAAACTGCACCTGGCCTCATCCGTCCAGCACTGAGCCCGAGCTTTGGCTTCGAACTGCCGGAGAAAAGGCGTAATGTCCTCTCGTCCATCATACCGTATGAACGAGTGAACTGGGTTAAAGAACCCAAACGCCTGGATCTCCGACGGGACAGCCGGTGCAGGCATCCACAGCGCGGTACTTACCCGCCGTGGTGCCCTGCTCCGGTTCCCCGAAGTCTCCGCATCGGGTTCAGCATCCTCGGGTTCCACCAAGTGGACCCGTGGTCGCTGAACGGGCAGAGGAACTCCCCGACCGCCTCCCGTAGGAGCGGTCCGAGTTCCTCCACCTGGAGGCACCCGCCTGGCCAGAGCCGGCGGCACCTCCCTTCCTGCACCTTCCCGGTGTACGGGCGACGGTGTGAACCGAGGTTGCGACCGATGGAGCCGCCCGATCCCTGGGGAAAGATGACCCTGCCATCGCAGTTCATCAATCCCCCTGGCAACCTCACGGAGCTCCTCCTCAGTCATCGATGCCAACCATGACGTCGTGTTCACTGAGGGTGGCCCCGGGGTCCCTACCACCTCTCCCGCTAAGGGATTACCTCCACGTCCAACCGGACGGGAGGCGGTGGAGGTTAACAGGCCGGCCATAGGTCGTACGCCTGTCCCAGTTGGGGTCGGTGACCTACCATCACCACCGTCTCCCGGTGCTCCACCGGAGGCAGTGTCCCGACGGTGCGTCCGCACCATCACAAAGCCTCCCGCCGGAGGTTGGTCTGTAGAGACAATTTCTATGACACCTTCCTCCGTGGAGTCACCGGGTACGTTCCCGCCAACAGCACCCTCAACAGGGTGCCGCCCCTCCGGCCGCCTACCACGGCCGAAGGTGCGGGAACGCAACTCCAACTCTTCCAACAAACTGCTTCCCCGACCTGACATCGGGAAAACAGGGTCTTGGCCGATTTCGTCCTTGCGAACACGGGCAAAACTGGCCACCACCTGTCGGAAGAAACTCTACCGTAAAATACGGTGAATTTACGGACCAAAGTCCGCAAAACACCGACAATTAACGGTAGAACCGTAAACTACCGCAGTTTCACGGACAAAAGTCCGTGTCCCACGGTTAGATTTACGGTGGAGTTCCTTCTTACCGTTTTCGACCGGTGATGTACGGACAACCGTCCGTTATTCACCGTCTATTCGCGGTAAAAAGCTCTTTCACCGTCCTAGAACGGAGATCCACGGACAATGGTCCGTAATCTACCGTCCACCAACGGTGAAACTGACTTCTTACCGTGTTCGAACGGTGATTCACGGACAAAAGTCCGTAATCCACCGTCTACTTATGGTACAACTTGACCGTAACCCGGTTTTACCACGGTATCACGGACAAATGTCCGTGACCCACGGTATCACCGGTAAACCTGGCCGTAGACGGGTTTCCGCCGTAGTTCCACGGACAAAAGTCCGTGCCCTATGGCGTACTACCTGTCTACCGGACAAGCTACGGTTAAGTTCTCCTTTTCACCGGGTTCTACTGGTTCCGCACGGTAAATCACCGTGCCACCGGTATACTGACGGTAAAAAGACCGTTATCCCGCGTTCGGACGGTCCTACACGGTCAACCACCGTGCCCACCGTCCTACTTACGGATAACCTAGGGCTTTCCCCGGTGACCACCGCGGTATCACGGACAACCGTCCGCGTCCCATGGTCCTTCACCGGACTACTACGCCCTAAGCCGCGATCGGCCGTAGTTCCGTGGACAAATGTCCACGCCCTACCGGCACCACACGACTCCGGTCTTACCGACCGCACAAGAGAGGCTGGTGGTAGCGCTACCCGGCGCCTCCACCAATTGTAACGACCCGACTTGGTCGCTACGATACCTACGGCAAATTCGAACCAACTTACCGTCGCTTGACCTCCTTGGGACGGGTCGAAGCGCTGGCCAGCCCTCCTCTTGTACCCGTCCGTGCCACGGGTAGCGCCGGTTGGAGGTCCTGTCCCTCGCTGCAAGTCGACGGACGAAAGACCGCCGAACAAGACGAGGAACCCACGGTAGATCCCCGATGGATCCTACCGCGGAACCGCGCGCGAAGCACCGGCCGACACGATGGAAAACACGCCGGACACAGGACGGTGAAGTACCGGTGCACCCCACCGGCAAACCCCCACCCTCCTCGCGGTAACTTCCCCAGTACTTTAAGCAATAATAAAGGAGACACGGACACAGTGGTAGGAGTGAAAATAACAAAGGGATTTATTCACCAGAATAAACAAGTAAAAACACTCACTTATAAATAGGCAATATCTGCTGGTAAATTCTACCAGCAGAGAGCCAAAACAAGAGATGCAAATAGATGATAAAAGATGAAACTCCTGGCTAATCCCAGCCAGGAGAAGAGGTTAACAACCTCCACACTCCAAGGAAACAAAGAGGTGAATGGCGGCCATCTTGGCCACCTGTTGAATGATGAGAGCTCACACACATCCACCAACATCAAGGGTTTCACTTCCACTGTCCAGTATACAATGGCCGCCGCCATTATATACACCCCCAGGCTGCTCCACCTGGGGGAGGACAGGGACCCTTGCTGGCCATTTTGTCGTCTGCTTGGCAATGAATTTAGCAAGTGCCTAGCAGACGACATGGGATTTAGTTCTGCACCAAAAAGGAGCAGAACTGGGTCGTCACACAGTGGAGAATATCAAGATGGAAACTTACCTACGTCATGGATTGAAGGAACGGAAGCGATGCCCTGTTTTGGTAGAGAGGATTCTGCGCAGCAAGTGTCCAAAAATGGCGGCTGGATTATAGAACCTTTATCTACCACGGAACGAAGCAGTGGCTGGACCATTTGTGGATCTAATAAATTGAATTTATTTATTACCGGAAAAAATGTTACGCTTACCCCTAAAATGAAATCTGACGAAAGAACTTCCACTTGTACGCCGCTGGATACAGCCGGAATTTGCGATAAGTACCTGAAAACCTGGAGAACGTGGAGAAGAAACGAACGGTACGACGATGCGCTGGAAACGGAAAATGACATCACGGACCTAAAAGAAAACCGGAAGTCAGAAGCACGTTACGCGGATGTTGATGAAACAGATGACGAGAAAGTGAAGCGGGAAAAATAAGGAAATAAAAGCAAAACAGGAAATTGAACCGAGTTTGGACAAAGTAACGTCACCAAAGAAAGCGACCAATAAGACACGATGTCGGCACTTTCAAAAGGAGACGCCGCTATTAACAAAAGTATTGTCTTTAAACTTATGGAGAGCTGCTTGGACATTCCATAATTTAATTCCTAACAAAGGAAGTAGACAGTTCTATAATTTGTCAACTCACCAATTGGTAAATGGAGTCCGAGAAGCTATAGTCGCAAAGGATGAAAAAGAGAGTAACGGGTTTTTTGTAACAAAATACGCGGAACCAAAAGTGGGTTTATTCTCCTTCAGTAACGAAAAACGTAATTCAAAAGTATCAATGGCCGAAGGAAATATGAACGTTTCATCAAATTCATTGGAAATGGACGCGATAAGTATCGCCTCCGGCGTTGACGCCATCCACCTCTCCAACGACAGAAATGGAACTACGGAGTTATATTGAACAGTTGAAAACGGCACTGAGATTAAAAGACTTAGACGTCCCCCGTGCATCTACACCATTGGAACTGGGAGTCCAGGGCTTCGGGGACTGGGCCCAGGAACAATCGGGAGGAAGCATGAGCCAACCTGTAACCCCTATGGTACGAATCCGGGGCACCACGAGCCAAATCATGTCAGTCACATCGATACACAAATTACGAGAAATATCCATAGAAGGCCTGCAAAGACGAATTATGTCGCTAGAACGAAAGCGACGATTTTTCGAAAGCGACCCACAGTTAGCCTCTTACTTTGAGTCCAAACCGAAGTGTCCCAGTCAGCAACCGTACCAAGGTAGTTCCGACGGAGACTGTATACTAAACAATTGCTTGGTACACCTTCAAAATGAACTGGCCTGCACTGGAGAGGCGTTCCAGTATCAAGGTAGTTATAATATACGGAATGTGGTACCACCCCGCTGGAGTACACAGCAGCCTGGGAGGAAGCATGCCTTCACCTTACGCTGTGGTGAAGAGATGGCGATAGTCTGGGTCGATACCAGTCTAAATATGTGCATAGTCTACATCAACCCCACTCCTACGCCGCAAGAACCCCTGACGCTGCCAATTGGAGCTTGGGTAGCGAATCTGGTTGACATGCCGATGTTGGAAACTTCGTTAATGCAATATGCCTATGGCAGAGGAAGAGGATGCTTAGAAGAACGCATCGCAGAGTCCTTTTGGATGTTCTACAAGGACATCAGTCGATCAGCCATCCCTATAACAGCGACTGGCGAAACATGGGCAACGATGACAGAAAGGATTCTGGATACGGATGAAGACATCAGGAGAAATCCCTGGGCCTTCCCTATTGATCTTGGGCGAAGCTAACCTAATGATGTTTTTGTTTCATTAAAGGGATTAAAAAATCATCTCGTTTCATTCAATCCGTTTCAGTTTAAATGCTTAATAATGTCTCTTTGTCGTTTCAGAGAAATTAATCTCGTTTCGTTTCGTTTTCGTTTCAGAACAATAACGTTTCTCTTATTTTGTTTTGCAAATAATGTTTTTTGATTTTCATGATGATCATTCGTCTCATTTCAGGAAACAATGTTTCTCTTGTTTGTTTTCTTTTTCTTTTTAGCCATAAGTTCTGGCTAGTAATTTCTTTTCGTTTCTTTCATTTTCGTTCAATTACGTTTTGAAATTGTATAACGTCAAGAGAAGAAAAATAATGCATTGTTTTTAAATTCGAATTGTTTGATCGATCTGAGGAGATTTCCGTTTTTCCATTTGTTTTTTTTTAATTCAGATTTTGAATGTTTAATATTTCGTTTTGATACGTTTTTAATATGGTGGATTATTATAATAAATTGATATTCTCCTTACTGGTACTTGGCTTTTAATGCATGTCACCTTAAGGGTTTGCACGATGTTTTTGAAATGGGAAAATTTAATTCTTTGCAGAAATTGCTTGAAGCATAAGGTTACACGCCGCTTGGTATGAAATAGCAAATAGAATATGAGTACCTGCGATAAAGATTAGTGATAAATTTCGATTATACTAATGGGTTAGTATGTAGAAATTACAATAGAAATTAATAGAAATAGGTTAATTGCAATTCACGCTGTAACATGGTTATTCGTTCTGCGTACGAAATAAGCTCTTAGTCCTATGAATTAATAAGTCAGTTAGATGCGTTTAATAGATGCGGTTCGTGAACTTGCGGACAGCATTAGTAACATGATTAATTCGTTCTACGTTGAGGGCATTAGTAGCTTGAATTAGCATAAGATTGCGATTAATACGGTTTAGTGCTAAAGGTAATTGGAATAGTACTCTATAGAATTACTGGATTTAATGGTGAGAATGAAAATGGTTTCGATTAGTAATTCGAAACTAAGATAGTTTTAAAAGAAGGTTAAAATGAATAGAAAGGGGTTATTGTGCGAGTGAAGAATTTATGATAGGGTGCGAATATAGGAGAGATGATAGTACGATCAAACATGAAAGCATGAGGGTGAATGTTGTTGTTTAAATAAATAAACATGACACGCTTGGGGGGTTGTTTCGTAACATGAATGAGTTTAAAGGAAAACAAACTGGAATATGAATGTAAACAAATCTCAAGGGTAGGCTTTCCTACTTTCCCCTTCTTTCATCTAGGCGCCGATATGTCTGTCAAAGCATGAGGACATGCTTCAATTTAAGCTGGAGGGTGTGTGAGGACCCTGTCCTCATTACTCAACAACACTGCCGTGACGTCATACATTTGACGTCATTGCACCTACTTCTCTCCCTTCTCCTTCGCCTCCCTTTTTCTTAGGAACAAGAAAGGAATGTTTCGTGCATGCTGTTGCTAAGCAACAAAGCAAGACAACTGCATGTGTGGTCAGAAGAGCCTGGGAAATGCAACCATCCTCAATAAGTCTGTCATCATCTGTCTACTTTCTATTTTCTTTTTAATAACTATTCCAAAGATGTATTATACTTTTGACAGCAAAAGTCTAATTTTACTCACACTTTGATACTTGTAATGTTTTTCTAATGGTTATTGCATAGCCCAGCATTAGCACATTAATCCTGTGAAATGGCCCAATGTTGGACATAGCAATAAAGTGATTGTGACATGTTCCCCGGAGTGCCCATAGAGTTACATGGTGACCCGGGAGGTTGTGTTCATTTACATATTGTCAAATGATTGGTCAACAAGTATCACATGATCAGGATTGCATGTGTATATAAGTTGAGCATTCATGAATCTGAAGTTGTTCTTGTTCTTGTTTTCTAATGTGTGGCCGGTGGCTATGCCCAACCACCTGGCTAGAGTTCTGTTTTGATTATGTGTGGCCGGAGGCTATGCCCGATTAGCCACTAGAGGTCATAGGATGATAATGTTGAGAGAAGAGGCTGATTCTGGAGCAAGGCTACGAATAGGACCTGCTGAGAGTCACGAGTCTACTACCTTTACAACAGCAACGAGTCGAAGACGAAACCGATGACGTAACTAATGATAAAAAGAAAGGAGCCAGACAAAAGAGGACAACACAATAATCGATTCGAACGACCAATAATGCTCAGATCGATAGCTTATGTTAGTAACCATAACTGTATCGTTGAGAACATGCCGAACTATTAATAAATGGTAATAAACATCTGTGGGTTTATTCTCTTCATGCTGTCACATCCAATCAATAATAGAAACGGAACAGGAAGGGTAATTTGCAGTGGCTGCACTGAAAGAAGAGTCGACAGCCGGTTCTCCGTCCCCTGTATGCGCAAGTAGTGTCCGTAGTGTAAGGAACACTACCAGTAGGGGCCCCCTTTGTGCTATTTAGAAGGAATAATCGTCTGCTAAAGCCGTCTGCTCAAACCATAGCAGACGAATCTCTGGCAACGTGACCGGCAACGAGAGGGGAAATCTTACACAATATTTTTTCTATTTTTCGTGATGAAAGACTTCTTATATTTGGAGGCAAGTAGTCAAGTTGTAGCCAAAATGTGTTTTTTTGTTTTATTTTGTTTCGTTTTGGCAGAATGCAAACATTTAAGTATAGTTAATTACCAAATAAATGAAATTTAAACTATTGTGTGTGCACAATATTATTGTGTGTGTGTGCGTAATATTATTGAGCGTGTGCACACAATATTATTGAGCGTGTGCACACTATTATCGAGCGCGCACACAATGTTATTGAACGAAAATTATTGTGCGAAATGTCCCAAACGGGCTTCCATAGGTAGTCGCCGCTGCCCGTATTTACCCTCGCCCGCCGCCGCCGCCGATCAACATGCTACAGTAACGGCGCACAGGTCCTATTCCTCTCTTTGGATAGAGCTCTGGACATATGGCAAGTGTAAAGTAACATCATCTGTAGACAGCTTCAGAATTTTTGTGACCCCACCCTTTTATGAGCATCATCAATTTCTAATTGGTTTGTTACAGGGTCTGATTTCACGTGTCCTGCCCGTTTGTTTCTAATTGGTTGAAAATTGGTCTGACACTCATTAACGGGCGGAGCCAAAGAAATTCTGAAGCTATCTACAAATGGTTGTTAAAGTAACCGGTTAAAAATAAGATTATTATGGCCGACTTTGTGTATTTTATATGTGCTCTTTTCTGTGTTTCTGTTCTCATTCATAATTACAATTTAAAACTATTCTGATTTATTTTTTCTCCACCATGGGAGATGACGTGGGAATAATTTACGGACTCGAACTTCAAGTAAGAATAAACGTGTACAAAAGTTTAAAGATATTAATAAAATAGTTTAATATATGGAACCATAAGGGTTCCATGGTACCTCAAGCTTTTTAGAATAACAGGTGTGATGAAAACCAAAGGACGACCTGGCCCCCAAAATAAACGCAACGGCATATTTTTCGTCATAGTACTTTGATATTTCTATATATTCAGGTTTTGCACTATTGAACAATACGGTTTTGGTGTTGACTTACGTTAATTTTTTTTTTTTTTTTCGGTCTAGATATTTTTTTTTGTTTTTACATATTTTTTATATGCTTTTAATGTGTTAGTTTATATCCGAATAAAGAGATGGTTTGATATATTTATATTGTTATTTAGTGCATTTCATTTACATGTATACAGTGTATAGGCGCACCTCAGAAATTGATTATAACTCGAGTTATAGTTTGTGGATTCATCGGAAATTTTCAACATAAACAGACCATCTTACTGTATAAGATTTTGTTTTAAAAAGGTAAAAATTAAAAAAAAAAAAATTAAAACTGGAAAATGACTGTTTTGTAATTATAGTCACAGCAGTAACATTAAAATTAATAAGTTACCAGGTATACGACTGTCCTGATTTTTTAGAACTTAAAACATTGTTTTCCATATACTTTAAACTAGATTTATAAACACATATACGTAAATTCTGCCTCGAAGCAGCTGAAATGGCACTTTTCAGCTTTGATATTATAGTATAATGATGGCAATCTGCGTAATCAGCATGTACAATGATGTCCCGAAAGTTTTCTATAGGATTTAAGACTGGGGCCCATGCTGGCCATTCGAGAGTGGTGATATTTCAGATCCATAACCATTCCTTCGTTAGGTTACTGGAGGGAACTGGAGCATTTTTTTTTGAAAGCAGCCATAAAGGCCTATGGCATAGGGACAAGAGTCCAAGTGCAGCATATAAAATGCATTGTCAAAACCAGAAAATATAAAACCACATTGATATAAACCCAACAACAATTTCAATATTTTTTAATGCTGCAAACATATGCATTGTCAAAACAAAACAAAATTATGACTACCATAAAATACGTTTTTCCTGCACAAAATCCCCAGCAAGCGAGTTCCATTGTTGAATCCCCTAGGGACAAATTACCAGTAATAAGAATCTGTTCGTGCAAAAATCTCCCCAACTTTGTTAGAGTGCTTACCCCTACCCAAATATAATGCCCTGCAAAGTTTACTTGAAGTAGGTTTAGGACAAGAGCCTTCTAGCATTCGATTAAAGATATTAAGACTAACCCTAGCATTTGCTTAGTATTCGAGCTAGAAAATGCACTAGTTCGCTCCAGGAATACTAAAGGGGCAAAAGCGTGACTCAACTCTTTATCAATCATAATATGAGTCAAATGGCACCAACAGTGCAGGATGACCCAGAAACTAAATAGTTGCAGGGCCCAACAAAAGTAAAATGAGAGTGTTACAAATAAATAAAAAAACGCCAAAGGCCTGAAATGTTGCAAAATCAAATGATTTTCTAAGCCTATCACCTGCATTATCCAGTCCCCTGCAACAAGGCTAATGTAAGCAAGCTAAACCTAATCCGCCACCATTCTTATAAGCATAACCACTTTTGAAATGCCCAGGACATTAAGGTAAATACTAACTTTTGAACAATTTTGCGCATTTATGGACTTTCTCCTAAAATCTATTCAGTTCATGATCAGTTTATAACTTTATACACTTTACATTTTGTATGTAATTAGGCAAGGACGTTGGCAGCTCAAACAGCTGATACGGACACAATCTGCTTTCTAGTTGGGACGCAGTCTTTGAAATCAGATAATCAGGTTCATCGCATTGAGTTTGATGAAGAAAACAACCAGATTACTAACAAAAGCGTTTTTCTGCATCGTCCTGGTGAAGTGTGGCACATCAGTTCATCACCTTTAAATGCAGACATGCTTTCAACTTGTTACAATGCAGGTTAGTTCCTATTTATAGGCCATAGCCCTCAAGCAAGGTATATAAGCCTGATAGAACATATCTGCATATTTTGAGTCTGACAGTTTTTCTGTCAGTGTGTTCTATGAAGAGAAGTTTGCTGTAACCCAGTGAGTCACAATCCCGCCATAATGTTATGCTTGGGGTGTCTGACTCATCCCTGTCCCTCCCTCTCTATATTTAGATTTTAATCAGTTTTCAAAGTACCTCTTAAGACCATGGTCACTTGGACCTGGTTACACCTTGTAGGTGTACACAGGTCCAAGGTATAAAAAGAGCATGCTCCTCTTTGTTCTTGGTCCACTCTTTTGCTAAACTCTTTGTACTGGGTCGATTATTTCATCCGTATCACATCATTGGCTAATGAACACACCTTTGACTAGTAATGAAATTCATTCTTGTAATGGGAACGTTTCTGTACAAGAATGAATATTGTTTTCAATATGAAACTGCGTTGTCTCTATGTTTGGTAACTTATCCTTTTCTGGACAGGCTGGAGACACCATAGGGCAAGAAAGCATATGGATCTCTTATTGAGCGATAAGTCTTCAATCAAGAAGATGAAACATCACGGCGACCAGAAGTGGATGGTAACCATCCTTCTGAGGAGATTACATCCCTACTCAGAGGGACGACTACAATCCATCACCATCCGCTTATTTTGGTAACTCGAATCTTCCTCTTGTGGTTACCACGCGATCAAGGGAAGAGACGAGCTACTGGAAAAAGGGTAAAGGAGTCGTCGATCGCTCACATTTGGTGGAGGTATGCCTTCATTTTGCCTTTTCCGATCGATTCACAGATGGCCTTTGTCTTAAGTCTCGTGACTCGTCTCTTCGTTCATTCTTTTTATGTTGGATTAACATGTTGAGAGACGGGAGATCACATCAATGGTCGACCGCATGGCATCTTTTTTAAGTTGGAACCATGTGTTGAGAGAGACTCTAGGCTGCTCCAAAAGTCGACCGCGTGGTTCCTATTGAGAATCTTCCACCAGAGGAATGGTAAGCTGACTTAGATTCTATTTGTCCCGTCCATGCCGAAGCAGAGGCCACTACTATGAAGGAATGGTCTGCTGTATAGGAACTTCTCTTCATTGTAAGAGGCACGTGTAGAAAGAACTTTAGTCTGCCATCCGCTTAGGACTTGGGGGGGGAAAAGCGGAGGCAACGGTTATGGACACGTGTTTCCGTCTTTGTTTTTGTGTTTTGTCTTTTCCATCATCATCAACTATACTCTTCACTTTTTCCATTTTGTGACGGGACTGGCCCTCCTCCTCTGGCTCCATTACCGACTACTCGTGAGGAACTTCGTTGTTGACGACGTTGCTCCCTCTGATGAATCGGTGGTGCCGGGGTCAACTCTGTTGTCGACTGCTGCGGGCCAGCCTCTACTGTTGTACCTCTGGGGGTTGGGTTCACCGGGCGCGACATTTACTTGCCTTGCCTGGTACGGCCCACAAAAAGACCGTCTTTCCTAGGGATCTTTGGATATAGGGCGTGACGATGCCGAAGTAACTCTAGTTTTTTTCGTTGGATTGCTGGAGGCT
The DNA here is from genome assembly GCA_036925085.1 of Brachycybe producta. Taxonomy (NCBI): domain Eukaryota; kingdom Metazoa; phylum Arthropoda; class Diplopoda; order Playtdesmida; family Andrognathidae; genus Brachycybe; species Brachycybe producta. The sequence goes on along the minus strand of JAUPFP010000026.1, from coordinate 438,063 downwards.
CCAGGCAGAGGGACTCAGGCTGTGTCTGAGTGCCTTCTGCTGGATACTCCTCTATTTTAGGAGTACAGAAACCCAATATAGTTCAAATACACAACACTTACACAGGTTTATGTATTATAATGTCTCTTTACTAGCTCTTTGTTATTACATTATTGATAACACTCTTTACGTTACTGTTTTACTCTAAGTCAGGTTTAACTCTACACTCTGTGTTTTGAGTTTACTCTTCTAATCCTCTTGGACTGACTTACTCAATGTCTAAACTCTGACTGTTTAAGTTCACTCTTTGAACTCTTAAGACTAACTGTCCTCACACTCAAGTCTCAGGTTCACTTGTACGGTCTCCTTGGAGTGGCAGCTGTCACCTCAGGGCTTAATGATTGACCAACTGGGCCAGTCATTGCCCTGGGCCGGGGACACTAAATCATAATCAGAAATATTTTTGGGACTTATTTCCAATTTTCTCACGGTCAGACTTGGTTCCACGAATTCTCTAGAATTCGGGCCACCCAAGTCCGAACATCTGTGCACCAAGGGGTGCCATGCTGTCAAGACTAAATTTTTGACTTGAGTGTTTCACCTTCTGTTTCTACAGGGTGTCACAATTTAGAGGTGTACCCTATTTATCAAGCTCCGTATCATTGTTTGATAAATATGCAAACTTCATCTACATCTATTTTATGTTTTTCAAGAGACGTGTGTCTCTCATTTTTTTCCTTCCATCAACACTTTATTTTGCCACATGGGACTTCATTGTTCCACTCTTCCTTTGTTTTTTATCTTTATTTTCTATTGGGACACCTGCATTCCAAGTCATCATCTTTAAACAACTCACCATCATCACCTCAGTGAACACTTTTATGAACTTTCTTTTCTCCATTGGACTTTCTCCATTCGACCGGAAGTTCTTCAAAAAGCACCAATGAAGTGGTTTTTCGCTCCTTGTAAGCAACATTGTTGCTCTTCTTTTCTCTTTTTGTTCTCTTCTCTCTTTCTCTTTTCCAGTAGACTTGAACTTGCGTGCCCCCTGGTGGAGTTTCTCTTTTTGAGAAATTTTCTCTTTCTCCTTAGATTTTTTCTTTTTTTGTTAATTTCCTCTTGGTGGCTACAAACGCCACCTGGCGGATTTTCTTCTTTGAAGATTGTCAATTTTCACCAATTGGAAGTGGCTGCACCTGCATGCCACCTACCCGATTTTCTCTTCATCACATCTGCTCTTGACTCTGTCTTTTCATCCAGATCCCATTCATCAGTGAGGACATTGAAATTCATCAATTTAAAAATGTCTTCTTGTTTATAAAGCATTGTGCTTCACTGAACAATCATCATTTTCATCCTTCTTGTCACTGAACTTACCTTATTTTCAATAAATAAAATTTTGAATTGTGTGGTTGCCACACTTAAGTGTTTGCTGCACTTTTAGGCAAATTCGGTGTTCTTCATTTGCACTTTTATAGGAGTTCCAGCCATATTGGGCTCCTATCTGTTTGTGTGTCCTTTACACACACACACTCTTGCTTCTTGTTCGAAGTGAATCTATAAGCATGTGGTTACCGCATTTCTTGTTTTCACTTTTCCACTCTGCTATCCAATCTCATTCAGTGCAATCTTTGATTGTGCATCTTCAGTACTCTTCATTGAGGACTGAAGCTCTCATTTCCACCACATGGTTGCCATTTACCATGTGTTAAGTGAGATCTCTCAAGAGTCTCAAGATCTCTCAAGAGATTTCTCTACACCAGTTGGGAATCACCAGCAGACGCACACCCAACTGAGGAACAACATCACAACCAATACACCAATCCAACATGCTTGGACTGAAAAACAATGCCATCACACTCATTAAGCATAGGTAAACCGTCATCACTCAGTTTATAAAAGTAAGAACGACAAATCACGATCTACATCGAAGTTCTGCAATTAACTGGTGCACACCGACCTACACCTACACTACGCCTATGGATTGAATCAGTCACGTCATACTGGACAACAATCCAGAACTGACTAGCATCGCTCAGAGCATACTCGAGAACCCACGCAGCTGCACACACCGACTTGGACTTCGCAGAACTTGTTCATCAGTCCATATTCACACGACCATACATGCCACATCACCAATCATGGCTGTCTCACACGAATCCACTGCTGACCTGAATGATTACCAGGGCTCTAGGCAGGATTCGCAGGATGCTTCCGTCATTGTTGATATGCCACCGCAGCCATAATACGGTGGTCACAGCCTCTGAGGTTTTTCAACTTTGCACGCTAACAACGCAAGTGTCCAGCCTCAGGCCCTGGCCGACCAGAATACACCGACTACATTACAATGAACAACACGTGCTCACCTAGACAGTAGCAGTTCTGACAGCTCTTTGCCATTTTATTTCGGTAACCGATAGCCACACTATGATTGACACTACATACAGTACACACCACACCCACATCATCTATCACTCCCCACACATCATCTATTACGCCACACTGACTGGCCACATAACCTACGAGCCACTGAGCCATTGCAATGAGAGCTGTCAAATAGTCAGCGTCATAGAGACGAGCGTGTGGAACGAACGATTACGACACAAGCTGAAACAACACTTGTCTGTTCTGCACATAGTGGTTGAAACTCGGTACCCTCGGACCGAAACCAATATCAAGACCAAGCCAGCCCTTCATTATATACACCATGATACCCACCACAGGGGGCAGCACTGATTCCAATTGGGATGCCACCATCCAAGGAGGCATTTATTAGCCTGCTCCCAGGGAGCGATATAAGAAATATAGTGTACGTCATCCAGCCGACTCAATCCAAAAATTCAATGGATTCAGAGTTTTCCATCTCTTCCTGGAAGAGTTCGAGGCAGTGGCCAACCTGTACGAATTGACTGACCAACACAAGGAGGAATTCCTGACCGGATGCTTCACCGGTTCCACCTGCACGTGGTTGAGCAATGATACGAACACCATAGTATCCCGTGGACCGAGCTGAGTGCAGATGATGGCTACGTTTGAGAAGCCCACACATCGCTTTAGGCATGACAAATGGCCTAGCCAAACCACCAACCAACCTGGGACGACACTACGGCAGACACCCAACAAGACACACCGCACATGATTGGCAAGAGCAAGTCGATGTGCTATAATCGCGGAAAGTTGTGAAGTGAGTGTTGGCAACCGATGAAGCTCACAATAAAGAAGTTAGGCTAGCAGATAACCGACTATGACACTAAGAAGGAGGTCTCTGATATGGACATCATCACGGAGGACGGAATTGGGTATGCATTCATACGTTTAGGGGACGTCTGCCAAGTTCCCCTCACAACACCAGCTCCAACTGTATCGATGCCACCTCCTGCAGACACCCACAGTGACAGTTCCGATGACCCTGAGAACATACCAATTCATGTGATCAACCAGGGTCCCGTATGTGTGGACCTCGGCTGATCTGATCACCTGGCAGGACACGATGTCCTAACAACATTAGTAGGAGTGGTGGGGTGCCGTAAAGACAAAAGGTAGTCATGGCCCTCGGCACCCGACCACCAACAAAAGGCCACTCCTGCCGTTTGGAGACTCATGAAAATGGTGTACTAGCAGCTAGTAGATAGCTGTTCACATCAGGAAATCGGCAAGCACGATGCTAGTGACAGGAACCCCCCGATTGCTGTACCCATCAACGGACAATTAATTCGAATGCTAGCAGACACCGGAGCTATGAGCAGTGTCATCACAGCCGCGCTTGCACAGAAGCCCCAGTTTGAAGTCGGACCTGTGCTTATCTCACCTAACATTCAGGCTGTGGGAGGCCTCAAGATAACTGTGGTGGGACGACTTGCCACAAGAGATCAACTAGGCATGCACACTGTGTGAGGGCATCTACCGGTGATCACTGGACTGCCCAACACTTGAGTCAAGATCTAGGCCGAGCTCTGCACCTAGCTGTGTCCATAGCGACAAAGTATACTTGGAGGACAATCTCTTTGAGTCTACACTCCTACAGAAGTGCATCAAAGCACACATTAGATTGGTTCTATGCGAGACTTCACCAGAGGCTCCTGGTATATCTTTCAATGCCTTTGGGGAAATCAAAGACCTCTGCTCCAGAGTTGGTTGCCAATGCTAGTAAGAAACCGAACATGACAAATAAACAATAATTCGTTAGTGTTTAGTGGGAGCCACCAGTTTGCCACCGAGGACAGAATCACCCAACACCACATCTCAATGCCAAAGCAACTCCGAGCCGGACTTTAACCGGCGTGGAAGGGGTTGGGGTAAGTGGTTGCCAAGTCTTAGTTTCGTGGCTAAATGGGCAAAGCTAGTGACAACATCTGGTTCCTTTTCACCCCTTTCCCCACCAGACGGTGGTGCCAAATGTGGCAAATTTCAATTTCATCGTCATCTGGTGTCACTTTTGGAGTTTCTGGGTGGAATTTGGCCATTTTAATGCCAAGTTGCTCCCATCTAGGTGATAAATTAGCTTGCACATATTTTTTTTTATTTTACACGTGTTTGCACACGGGAATCCAATTGAACTGCTTCTTTAGGAGTAGTTTTCTTGGGCCTACTGCGTTTTTTTTTAGGTTACTCAAGTGGTATCTCGTGAGTTTCTTCTTTCTTTTCAGATTCATTTTGATGAGGTTCTTGGCGTGCATCAGGAGTGGCTTCTTCTTCACGATGGACTTCCGGATCATCTTCTTCACGATGGACTTCTGGATCATCTTCTTCAAGTAAGTTGTCATCTGCTTCATCAGCTTTGGATTCTTCTTCGGCGCTGTTATCTTTTTTCACATCGGCAGGTAAGTTTGGTCGAGGATTCCTCAGGTCATTGGCCTTGTAGCAGAGTCGCATCTGTTGAACATTAACAGTGTATCGGTTAGCTTCTTTGTGACAAGATAGGGTTCTTTATATGTATAAGTTTCTGAGCTATTCCTGGCTTGGGCCCACGATCTCTGATTAACACTTTTGGGCCCGGCTTGAATTCCAAAATTGTACGATGTTTCTGATCGTAGTTTCTCTTTTGCTCTTTTTGTGCAGCTTCAATGTTTTTTACAGCGTCCAAAGCTGTATTGGTCTGCTCTGCTTCGTCTGTTATGGGAGGTGGCACGATAGGAGCACATTACATCATGTTGTCAAGCGTTGTCCTGGGCTCGTGCCCAAACAACAGTCGATAAGGCGAAAACTTGGTCGAGTTATGCTCTTCCAAATTGTAGACCATAACAGCGTCGCCTAATTTCTTCCAATCAGCCTGCTGCTGAAGGACATCCAGGTGTCTTCTCATAGCCTCCATTGCGGTGTGATTAGTTCTGTCAGCCAGACCATCAACTTGTTTATAGGCTGTAGTTACTGCATGTTGGATTGCATAAGACTTGAAAAATGCTTGAGTTTCGTTACTCAAGAATTGGGGCCAACGATCGGTAATGATCTTCTGTGGAACTCCAAAGTTCATTAACAATTTTGTTCTTGACGAAGGCAATTGCTGCCTCGCTAATTTCTGGAAATTTCTCGGCAAGGTACTGAAATGCAGCACCGTTTCTATCCAAATTCTTTACAAACATTTTCATTAGGCCTAACTTAATGTGTAATGTAGGTAACAAAACCTTTTGGGCATCGACAAACGGCACTGCTTTCACGCTGTGTCTTCCTGGCGTAAATTGATCTCGTGTAGGCCACTCTTTTCTGACGTAATGTTCCGATTCTGCTCGACTGTCTCACAAACAAAGGAAGCAGGAGAACTTTGAATATCCGCTTTGGAGACCAAGCATATCGCAATGACTTTCAGATCTCCACAGATCAGCCATTTATGTTCATCATACTTAACAGATGTTAACAGTGTTTTTAACGTCTCATAAGTTTCTTTTAGAGTAACGGATGGAAGTGATGCAACTGTGTTACCGTTGTAGAGAAGCACAGCTTTTAAACTGCACTTTGACAAGTCGACAAACATTCTCCACTCAACGGCATTGTAATCCGTACCCATGTACAAACAAGTCCGTTTATGTCACAACAGTATACTAATCCACCTTCAGCTTTAAAGAATTTTTGAAATTCTTGATCACGATATCAATATCGCCATACAATAGTTCCAGGAACCAACAAATTTCTCTCCTGCAACCTTGAAGCAAGCAACTCAGCTGACACTTTGGGTAGGTCTAAATCTCTCACCAGATCGTCAAGATTGTCTTGCGAAAATAACTTTGGTTGTTCGTCTTCAGCGGGATTGAATACATCGTCACTGTCATCATCAGCCTCACTCTCGGACAGTTCAGCAAGTTGAAGAGGTCGGATAGGAATGGGCAGGTCATCTGAGTGTGGAGCTGGTCTTATGGCTGATGGAATGTCTGGATATTTTATCTTGTTTTTGTTTTTCTTATTCATTCCTTTAACGTTTGTCATGCAAAAGTAGCAGTCGGTAGCATGATTGGTGGGTTCTCGCCAGATCATCGGAACGGCAAACGGCATACTTTTTATTTTACGAGAAAACCATTTTCTCAGAGAGGTAGAACAAGTATTACAAATGATGTGAGGTGCCCGTTGCTTGTCTTGGTCTCCCAATTTTTCAACCGAAGTACGCATAATAAATTTTCTTAATTTCGCTAGTAATTCTTTTTTTCTGATCAACAGTCGTAAAGCATCCACACACGTAGCAGAAAGTATCAGGGTGACTTGTACACTTCTTTGGCATCGTGATCAATTACTGGAAGTATAAAAATTAAACTTAAACTTATTAAACTAATTGAGAAAAGTTCACCAGAAACTTGAACTTCTTCAATAAACCTTTACCTTTAACTAGCTTTATCACATAAGACAAACTAGAATGCCCGTATACAACACTACTGAATGCCCAATGCAACGCAAATGATTAACAACTGAATTAAGCACGCAGGTGAGTTATAATTTTATTTGGGCTGCAGCTGGGGAGGGGCACAGAAGCAGATCAGCATCTTTGCCAGACTGGACAGGTCAGGACGGGCACAATAAATTGTCATCACAGTGACAATACAATTTTGCAAATATCTCAAGAACCTGATGTGATACAGATGTGTCTAATATACCAATATTCATCATGTTTAGAGTACGTTCAGAAAAACATAACCATACGTCAGATGCAAAAACACTGTAGACCAGTGTTATTATTCAAATAAATAATTGACATGGACACAGTGGTATTGAGTGAAAATAAACAGAAGACAATTTATTCAGGATAAATTATTAAAACACTCACGTAGATTAGCTGCACAAATCTCCTGGCTAATCCAGCCAGGAGAGAAGGTTATAAAAAACCCAAACAAAGAGATTAATAAAGATGATGGTGGCCATCTTGGCCACCTGATGAAAAGCATGGGCACCAGCACACATGCACACAGCATAAAAGGGTTCAATCCACTGCCCCGTATATAATGGCTGCCACCATTATATACCCTCCAGGCTGCTCCACCTGGGGGTTGGCAGTGACCCTTGCTGGCCTTTACGTCATCTGCCGGGCAGCCAAATAGCTATCCTAGCAGACGACAAAAGGAGCAAAACTGGGTCATCACACTAGCAGGAACATTGCTTTCATACCATGAGACGCAATCAGCGTCCATGTGCATTTTTCTTTTTTTGTAAACTACCTCATAATTGTATGGCTGTAGTTTCATCTGCCATTTACTGAGTCTGCCATCAAGATTATGTGCTGTCTTTAAATAGCACAGAGCTTTATGTTGGTAAAAATCTTGAATTTTGTGTTGTAAACATACGGTCTGGCTTTCTCAATGCCATAAACGATTGTAAGGCATTTTTTTTCAGTCGTTCTGTAGTTTCGTTTTGCTCCTGTGGTTTTTGGCTATAATATCCTAGAACTCCAGGTTTCTTCTTGCTTTTCTTATACTGATAAATTATGACACCAATTTGGTAGTCACAAGCATCGGTATGCAAGGCAATTTCAGTCTCCGGATCATATAGTTAGAATCGGAGTATTGCAAAGAGCCTCTCAGTCTTTCGATGGTGACTTCACAGTCAGTCCATTTAAAGTCCAAGTCTTTCGTGATGAGTTCTTGAATTCGTCTGGCGATCTTGGAGAGGTTCTCGATGAAACGGTTGTAGTAGCCAGTAATCCAGAGGAAGCTTCTGACATTGTTACATTTTTTGGTGCAGGAAACCCTTGGATGGTCTGCACCTTCTCTTTATCTGGTCAAATAACATTGGCACTGAATTTGTGACCAAGGTAGTTGATTTCATCCTCCCCAAAGAAGTGTTTACTTGGTTGAAGACATACAGTAGCATTCCGGATAAACGTCAAGATATCTTTTAATCTTTTTAGGAATTCAGGGAAATTTTTCGCAAAAATGACATTGTCATCTAAATAAACCAGGTAGGTTTCCCACTTGTGTCCTGCCAGGAGAAAATCAAGAGAACGCTGCATTGTTGCAGGCACATTCATCAGACCGAATGGCATTCTACAAAAGCCGTTTTCTCTCAATCACTTTCTTCCACTGGAAATTGCCAAACCTGATATCAAATCCAAGGTTGCAAAAATGGTGGCTCCAGAAAGTGAATCGAAAGCATCGTTTATCCGTGGCAATGGGTATTATTCAGGTTTGGTCTGTGCATTGAGTTTGCGATAATCGATGCAAAATCGATGTTGACCATTTTTCTTCTTGACAATCACCACCGGACTTGCGTACGGACTTTTAGAGGTGCTTATGATGCCGGCATTTAACATATCACCAAGTGTGACCTTGATGATCTCTCTCTGAGCAGGTGAAATGCATCTGAGTGGTTTTTGAATCAGCGGGTTTTCACCCATGTCAATCACGTGTTTTGTTAAATTTGTCTTTTTCAAGTCGGAGGTCTTGAAGGCGAAAATATCTCTGAATTTTCTGAGCAACTTTCGAATCGCCATTATTTCTTTTCTTGGATGATTCGAATTGTTGCTCAGACTCTCTTGGAATTCAACAATCAACATAGTTCTTGGCAGTCATCTTATTGCTTTGAGCTTCTATCTTGTAAATCGAGGGGCCCACAGGTAAATCTAGAGTTGTGGAGTTTTATTTTGTTGCGTCTTTTCAGACATGGCTGTGTTCTTGTCATTCATGTTTGCTGCTGCTTCTGCTGCTGCTGCTGTTTCAGCTGTTGAGGCTTCTGCTGCTGTTTCAGCTGTTGAGGCTTCTGCTGCTGGGTCTGCTTGTTGTCAGCTGCTGTCTTGTAGACCAACATCTTTTCTTCTATCAGTTCTCTCTCAGTTTGGGCGGCAAACTTGACGATGTCATACAGGTTGTCCTTAGGTGCCCCAATTAGGTACTGCTTCAATGATGGTAGTAGACTTTTTCTCAGGTTCGAAAGCAGCAAAGAATCGTCATCTTGGGGATGTATCCTTTGATTCATCTCTGCCATACTCTTCTGTGTAGACCTTGAAAGTTTTATTATTTTTCTGGGTCTTTGCAGACAGCTTATTTTTCATTCTGAACTTCTGGTCAGGTAACAGGAATTCATTTATAATTCCGTTCCGCATTATAGGCCAGTTAATTTCGTCCATATTCTAATCAAAAACGAGCAAGCCATTTGATCGCTCGCTTTCGAAGGGGACCAGTAAAGTGACTGCATCGCTGCAGGGAGTTCCACTGATGCGCAATTGCAATGTCTTCAAATTCTTAAACATATAGAAGTATGTTCTCAGACCCAGTGTATTTCGGAAAACCCTGTAACGGATGGAGTGAATTCTTTTTAGAATACGGCGTCGGTCCAGGTTAGAAGTCCATTCAGGAGCTTGTGGCCCGACCTTGCACCCAGATTCTGTCAGTGACTTGCTTTGATTTCTTGAATGTGTTGTAGTCTATTCCCCACATAGCCTGCTTACCAATTATTCTCGGCTCTCGGGAGTAGCGTCCTTCATTAGTTTGGCCAACCGGTCGACCATCTTCTGTTTGTGGCTTCATTGGGAGGCTTCAGATGAAGTTGCTTCAGTCTTTAGTCGGAATTCGGCTTATTGTTCTTCATCAGCATGCTTCTCTTCCTCCTGGAGTTTTTTCTTTTCGGCAAGGGTCCTCAGATTCTCTTCTCTCTCCTTCTTACGGGTGTCTGGGGCAAGGCGGCGTTTTTCGCGATGGTCCCGAGCTCCTGCTCGTTTTTTGGTGAGATGTTCACGTTGATGTTTTTCTTGGAGTTGCTGAGAAAACGTTGCGGTTATTTCGTTGCTATTCGTCATTATTTATCATATATTGTGACAATATATTTTTTTTGAAAATTTTGTTTTGTTTCAAAATTGTTTGCACAATTTAAATACGATACTTCTTATTTTTCAACATGCTTTTCAAGGAAAAATTGAGGTGGCAAGTTTTGTAAACTACCTCGCACCTCCACCATATATTGTGACGGACCTTTTTTCCCTGATAGAATCTGCTTCAATTTGGTGATACAAGCGAGTTTTCACTCGTATCTATAGTGATTTGCTAGGTCACTAATTCTATCGGCCTGGGGGGACTAGACCAATATAATGTCTTTTCAATGTCCTCACTAGTTTCTTGAAAAGACTCACAGTCTTGAAGGTCTTTCATCTTCGTACTTTGGTGGATTTTCATCCATAAATTACCCTTGAAAATGGCATTGAACTTCTTGCTGAATCTCCATTGCAGGTTTGCACCTGTTTGATGACTTGAAGTATCCAATAGGTGTAGAGCTGCAAGAGGATGATGAATGGCACAGTCACGAAATAATTAAGTTTAAATAGATAAAAAATCACCACTGTTTAGTTTAAATATAAAATAGAAATTTATTTCATACATCAAATAATGAGTGAAAAATAACTTGGTTAGAACACAGCACTTAGAAATAATAACGTATACAAAATTGAAATGAGAAACCTAGCGAAAATTGGGCATATTTTCGTTCTTTAAGAATTAACTATATATCCTGAGAATCCCTAAGTCGGATTCTGATGACACTTTTCTCTGATTGGACAATTAAGAAGTTTGGGACCAACTGCTGACTCAGGGTCTCTTATCACACATAAGATCAGACGAAAAACGTAAACTTCGCATTAAAAACAAATAAAATTCACGCTATCCTTCGCTATTTTCACGCATTTTTCGATATTTAAATTTAGGTAATGACTTTAATTTGTACTAAGTGTACGTACCTTATGCTATCATTACCTAAAAATGTGCGAAAATAAAAAAATATCCCAACACGCCCTTTAAAAAAAATTTAAAAAAAACGCAGAAAATTTTTTTCGGGGTAGGTAATGACTTTAATTAATGTGTACTAAGTGTATGTACCTTAAAATAGCATTACCTACCTTTAAATGTACCAGGAACAGTGAAAAACAATGTGAAATTACCCTACAGGCTCGTCACGCCTTTAAGTATGACCCCCCTAATTACCGATATACAAGCAAGTATAGTGTTCAAACAATTATATATACATTCTATTTTGGGTTTTAGAGTTGCGTTACAAACTTAATCTGTTATAAGGAAGTTAGAATAAGATGATCCTCCCTGATCCGTTCCTCCTTACATCCGTACATCAAATCCATACAAGAGATAGATGTATCTCTTTATGCAGTCCGACTTAGCATCTCGCCCAGACGACAAAGTATCTCGTCTGTAGGACTTAGTATCTCCTCCTGATGATTTAGTAACTAGTTTGGATGAGATATAAAAAGTATTCCTCTTTTGGTGCCCATGTGTGTCATGTTGTGGTGGGCCAAAAAAGATTTTACGTATTTACTTGTGATTTACTGTTAGTTTCAAATGGAAAGTGTGAGATGAAGAGCGCAGTTTGGAGACTGCCTTGTGATTGTGGTGATTCAAGTGTTTCTTCAGAAGATAATTCGTCTGTTCCACCTTCATTGGAGCTTATAACTCATCTGAATCCACCCGAAAGTGGTTCTAATGTCAAATGGTGCGAAATGTTTCTCTCATTTAATTTTGTTGTTGCGTTTTTTATAATTTACTTTTATTTAGCACAAAATGGCAACCAGGTGATGGACAACGTGTTCTTTCACTCGTCGACAATCATATTTTACTTTGGGACCTTCAAGAGGGTGGAGCTTCTGCAAAGGTAACAATTTCGCATTGGAGCCGTTAATTTTTATACTTTCGTACATAAGTCTCGTCTGTTGAGCAGTTAGTTAGTTCTTGGAAAGTAGAAGGTAAATCTCATGCAAAACTGACGACTGGAACGTTTAATCCGCATCAAAATTGCATACAAATTGCGACAGCTAATGATACTTTCATTCGCATTTGGGACATAAGGAATCAACAGTAAGTATTAAGTTTTGCAGAAAAAAAGTTATTTATGACGTTATTTGTTGCAAAGGCAAGTATTAGCAATAGAGAATGCTCACTCAACACTTGTCAGAGATGTCGATTTCAACCCGAACAAACAATATTATCTTGCAAGTTGTGGTGACGATTGTAAGGTGAAATTTTGGGACGTTCGGTCATGTCACAAACCTCTCAAGGTCCTCGATGATCATTCTCACTGGTAATTACTTCTATACAGCGAAATTATTTGCTGCAAACAGGTTTAACATGAAATCGTTTTCTTAGGGTGTGGCGTGTCACCTATAATCATTTTCACGATCAATTGCTCTTAACTTCAAGCAGTGATTCTCGAGTGATACTACACAGCGTTGCTTCACTGTCTTCTGAACCATTTGGAAACATACATGAAGATGATGTTAATGTAGAGGACAGCGACGAAGTTGAGAAAAAAATGTAATAAAATTTTTATAAGTAACTATTGCATATAAAAAACGAAATAGAACAATGTTATAAAAGTGTTTTTTTCTGCACTTTAGAAGCAACCAGGCATGTACTAGCTAAAGAATCATAGGCCGAACAATTAGAAATCGGCACCCCCGTAGTTTAGTTTTCTGGCGTTGAATGAAGTGGGCCAAAAAATCACAATACCGTTCTTTATTTATCAAAAACATTTAAAGCTACACAATTTAAGTTTTAGTTCAATTTGTTAGCATCAAAATTTATTTGAACAAAATTAAAACATTAATCACAAACAACATTACATTATATACATTATATTTGAAACAACATTAAAATAATTGTTTCATGTGTCCTAAGTGAATTATTATTTTTGTGCTTTTATTACTTATAACATTTTTTGCCTGTTATTGTGGTGAGCATCTTAAAAATAATTTTATTCATGAGTAATTAGTTGTAGTTGGAAACTAAGCAGAATTTCTGTGTGCATTCACTCAATAGTGAATTCGTCCTTAGCCAGTGGGATGAAGATGAATTTGGAGAAGCTTGAGCTTTCCCTGTTTCTAAAAAGATCGGGCGAGCAATTTATTTTGGTAGTATATGTCTGCATTGTGTAGATGACGATTCATTCTACGTCGATAACTACCAACCTCTGTGTGACAGAAGAGGTGATAGAAGTGATTCTCGGGGTTGCTTCTTGCTGGCTATCAACGTGGTAATGCGAAATATTTTGTTTGGGAAGGTCTCTGGGTGGAACCCTGGAGATCTTTATGCATCAATGAACAGTAACTGCCTTCAGTCCTGGAGTGACAGTAAGTTTCACTTCGGCTCAAGTGGAAGCGTTGAAGCCATTGCATGATGTTTTAGTACCACCATGAAGAGTTCCTACTGACCTACTAACTGCCCTGGCAAGCACAGTAGAAAAAAGGGTCCAGGGACCGACTGTGGGTTGCCCGCTTTCCAAGAAGAGTTACCAGTTCACCGATTAGGTGTAATTACAGTTACAATTACAGAAATTACTCTGAAAGCAGCCGGTTGGCTTATGTGGCAGAAGGGTCCTAAGATCCAAATGCTGCAAGATGCTTCGTCAATATATAATTGCCTGCATTGCAAAAATAAAAAATATAAATGAAGTCATGAAAATGCCATATGACCCTCTGGGGAAAAAGACCAGTAATAGGAGTTAGTTTTGACAAAAACCCACAAGGCTTTAGAGATATCACTAAATTGTGTGTGGGACATTGACCACGTACACTTTTCTTAAACATATAGAAACTAATTTCTGATCTACGATGAGCTAAACTATCCCAATGAAGCCCCACCAGCATTTCCGTAACACTATCAGTAAACATATCTGCCACAGACAAATCTCGCTGCCCTATGCTGGACCATTTACACTGCTTGAGTCAATGCTATAGTATTGGGATTCCTCCCACTGCAGCAATACTCAACATGAGGACAAATCACTGCATTGCAAGCAACAATTTGTAACACCCAGTAACTCCCGTTCCCGCCAAAACCATAGCCTGGGGGTAAACAACTCCCGCTTGTCGCTCCCTCCTCTCCTTTAATTTCCCAAGCAAGTTTTTGTCCTAACTCCATATCATTGTTAGGGGCTTACAAGCTAAAACACTTTTATCTAGCCACGTGGGACTCTCTTGTCCGCCTTCTCTTTGTTCTTTTATTTCTACCATGTGCTTCCCTTGGGACCCTCTATGTCCCAAGTCATCATCTTCAAAACTTACCATCATCACCTCAATGTATCTTCACATGAACTATCTCCATTGGACACCATTGAAGCACCGGCTGCCATCTTGGTTTGACTGGACACTCTTCAAAAAGTGCCAACAAAGTGTTTTTTTGCTCCATGTGAACACTGTTGTATCTTCTCTTCTCTTTTTGTTCTCTTCTTTTTTCTTCTCATCCAAAGGGCCTGCACTTGCGTGCCCCTGGTGAAGTTTCTCTTTTCAGGAGAAAATTCAAAAAGAAAAGAGAATTATGTGTTTTACTTCCTGGTGGCTCCAAAAACGCCACCTGGAGGAATTCTTCATTTCATCATTTTGAACATTTCAGACATTACAATAAATTCTACAACCCAAAGTGGCCAACACAGCGCCACCTACGGACCTCTTCTCTTCGCTCAACATAGTTCCTCACTGCCACTGACTGCCCTTTTCATTCAGAGCCGTTCACCAGTGAGGATCACTAAATTCACTCATCTGAACATTTCTTCTTGTTTAGAAAGAACTTTCCTCACCACACCAGAATCCACTACACTTTGGAGCAATTCAGCTATCTTCCTTACTCTTTCTATAAAAGCCCAGCCATCTTGGACTTTTATCCTTTTTGTTCCTCTTCTGAAAGTTCAGCCATCTAGAACTTTAATTTCTTTGTGTGTACTCTATGCACATACTCTTAATTCTTATTTCAAGTAAACCTAAGTGTGCGGGCACTGCATTTTAGGTTCACTCTTCTCTTTCAATTTCTGATTTCTTGCAATACAATTTTTGATTGGGTGGTGTACCACGCTCAAAGATGTAATGTACATCTGCTGTTTCTTGTTGAGACTTATGGAACACGTGGTCACCATATGCCATGTGCAAAGGGGAGACACTTCCAAAATCTGACACTCAATAAAGAATTCACCACTACACCAGTTGGGAACCATCAGTCATCACACACCCAACTGAGGACATAACCAACACAACACGTCGTTGGACTGCAAGAACAACACCACTACACGTGCGAAGTTGTAACGACCCGACTTGGGCCCATTGCAAACCCCTGGCAAAACTTCCCCGTCTTACCAGATCCCAGGCTCCTTCGGGGACCGAGATCCTAATACGGGCTGCCCTCTTGACGCCGTGTCCGGGTGGCGCCGGCCAACCGGAGCCTGCCTCGCCGAATATCGACGGTCGGATGACCGCCGAGCCACGACGAGAACCTACGGTGACCGCCCGATGGGTCCACCGTAAACCGGCACGTGAAGTACCGGCCGACACTACGTAAAACAAGCTGGAATGGACGGTGATGATACGGTGACTCCCCAACCGTAAACCCCCACCCTCCTCGTGGTAACTTCCCCAAAGAATGACACGGACACAGTGGTTGAGAGTGAAAATAAAAAGTTATAATTTATTCAAAGAATAAATGCAAAAACACTCACTGCTGTTACAATAATCTGCTGGACTATTTATCCAGCAGAGAAGGAACAAAAGATGATCCCAGTTGAAGAATCTCCTGGCTAATTCAGCCAGGAGAGCAGGTGGTAAACACCCACACACAAAGATTGATGAAATGGTTAGCATGGCAAGCTGCAAACCCCTACGGAGGGTCCGACTCGTTAGAAGATCTACGAGGGTGGCTGCGGGATCAGACTCGCTCCCTTGTAGCGGTTGGACAACAAACTCCCCAACCATATCCTCCAAGTCGCATCCAAGGAGACTGGACGTATGGTGCCACGAGCTGGACTAGACGAACTAATTCAGCTCCTGTCCCCATCACATCCAAAAATGCAATACGTCTCCTAACCAGGTTGACGACCAACAACACCGGAAAGTCTCTACCACCAAAAGCAAGCACATATCGCATGCTAAATGACGGCAACGACAGCAACCATGGTACCGGGAGTGGCTCTCCCAAACGGTAATAACCAAGGTACTGGAACCCCTCCATTCCCGGCTGGTCCTGCCACAGACCAAGTCGGTTATTCAGAAAGACATGATCTGAATACGGAGGACTGGCTCCAAAGCGTCGACCCTAGCCCGCAGGCTGGGGAGACCTGGCTTCCTCTTCCGGTCCCTAGGGTCCCAAAGACCCCTTGTCAGGACTCGGAGAGAAGGGTGTCCTTCCAATGGAAGGCACGGGACCACGTTTGGTAGGAACATTAACTGTCCCCACCGGGCTGCCTCCGCCTCTAAGTAAAGGCGAGCTGACCCGGTGGAGAGTTCCCACCGACCGAACCCGCGGGTTCGGTACCATGACCACCTTCGGGGAGGATGGAGGTATACCGAGAACTACATCTCGCATTGACCTGCCATCCATCCATGCCGTCATTACCTGACGGTATGGTACGGCTGGTTCCCGGGCGACACGGTCGCACCATGTCGGGACTCCTCCTCATCCGTCCCCTGTGACTCCTGACCAGAAGGTCCTGGACCTCCCTTCTTCCCAAACCTGGACTTTTTCTTGTCCACCTTCTGTTTCTTCTTTTGGGAAAAAGGTTTACCGTGCTTTGAGCCGGACACACTTAAGCTCAAAGACTCACCGGACCAGTCAGACTTAGGAGGGTGGTTAGCCCCCTTCGAGTGACCGGACTTTCCAACCGAAGCCTTTCCAGCCGAAGCTGTACTCGCCTCCGAGTTGGCTCCCGTAGCCGACTTGACGATTGAGGGTGGTCATGCCGCCACGACCCGCCCTCGTTCATCCTGGGGAATATTCACTTTCCCCGGTGCAAGGTTCGGCTGACCATTGCCACCAACAGTTTTAGCTCTCACACCTTG
Organism: Brachycybe producta; assembly: GCA_036925085.1. Taxonomy (NCBI): domain Eukaryota; kingdom Metazoa; phylum Arthropoda; class Diplopoda; order Playtdesmida; family Andrognathidae; genus Brachycybe; species Brachycybe producta. The sequence continues at coordinate 420,860 of JAUPFP010000026.1, read as the reverse complement.
GGTAGGTGCCTTGGGAACCTGCATCGCCCCCCTCTGGGCAATGCGCTGTTGGCCAGCGGCGGTTGAGGCACTCGCAACAAGTGCGACACCATGTCCGACAGGAGTTTCCCCTGTAACGAGCAATTCTGGATTTCAGTTCCCCGCAGGGGTGGAAACAGAGGTCCGGGGCTCGAACTCCTGTCGGCGTTCAACCTGCTTAGCTCTCTTTATCCGAGCTTCGCACTTTGCCGCTTGAGCTATGTGGTACCACGCACGGTCCTCATAGCTCCACTTGCCTGCAGGGAAGCCGGCCAGACCTCCACGTGAGGTCTTAGCCTTTTTTCCCACCGGACGACTGGCTACTGGTGGGGTGAAAGGGCGGGAACATTTCTGTCCCTGACCACCCACACCACTCACTGGAGTGCTCTTCCTAGGAGTAGATACTGAAGGCTGGTCGGCCTTTTTCTCCACTCTTCGGTCCCTCTTGGGAGTCCCAGACTGCCTACCCGAAGAACCAGCCACTGCTGCGGGCGAACCCACGGCAGGAGGTTGGTCTTCAGGCCGGGCAGCCCCTGGGGCTCCCTAAGGATCAGCATGGGCCTCAGCCAGAGGGCCTACTGCCGGCATGAGCAATGCCATTGCAGCTTCCCTCCTCTTAACCTGAGCCTCTCAGTAAGAGCCCTCATCCGCACAGCGTACCTAGCAGCACCGGACTTCTTCTTGGCTTTCGATCCGTCCTTACGGCACTGCTTGTAGGGAACTCCCCCGACGTAGGATCGTTTCCCATCCACCATCAGAAAACCTTCCGACGGCGTCTGGTACTTCCGACTTTCGTCTAACCGATCAAGTCGGTCCTCTTCACTTTCCCCCAAAGGGTCAACGTCCAGAGGACTCCCTTGAATAGTGGGAGTACCTCCCCGGGGTCCGGTCATCGACTGTTTACCCGGGGAGGCCTTTCCTCTTCCTTCAGACTCCAAAGAGTCCTCTGAAGAGAGGATACACTGGCCTCTCCACTGCCTGGTGATGTGCACCACGGAAACCTCCGTAGTGTCCATGCCAGCCTCTGGGCTTTCCTCAGCCAGGCTAGCCAATTCTAACCGGCTTCGGCTTGCCGGAGCTACCAGTTTTCTTTTGGCAACCAGTGATCCTGCATCTTTCCGTTTCCTCCGGTAAAACAAACATTTCAGGAGCCAACTAGCGGCAAACGACCGTCCCTGTTTACTTTTCCAAACAGGATGACGCTTAGCCGCTAATATCGCCTGAGGAACGGCCAACATTGATGCAGGAGAGATCACTGTCGGAAACTTCATCTGCAGACTTACCATTAAGTCTGCAGCTGGGCATTACAGATCTCTCCACCCAGTTCTTCCCGGGTGACCGCCATCTGTCCATGACAGACAGGCAGTGTCCCGTCCAGGGGTCTCTGGGCGCCCAGTTTTTGTTTTTCCTCACCAGGCCATCATCCCACTCCAGGGATCGGCCTGCTCTCTCCCACCAGGGCAGGGACACATAAAGTCCCTGTAGACCCCTGGTGTCCACTGGAGCCTCAGAGGAAGCTTGCACTACCTCAAAAGCTTTCGGTTTCCTCGGTCGGAGGTTATACCGGGGCTGAGGTGCTTCCTCTGCCTCATAGTCGGTAGACTCACTAGCCAAGCCAGGCCGACTGGACGGTCCCGGAGGAACATTATCATCCTCCACCGTCCTATCAGCTTGGGACTCAGCATCACTGGTCTTACTGGAGTTCGATGAGGTGTCAGAGCCACCTAGGCCATCTTCCTCACGAACTCCACATGTGGGAACGTACGGCTTCAGGTTATCAATGTGAAACCGGTCCCGCACCTTCCGACCATACTCATCTACGAATTCTACCTCGTAGACTAGGTCGGAAATCTGCCGGACCACCGTACCCAGTTCAGCCTTGTAACCCAAGTTCCACTTCTTGGCTTGGCCGAGTTTCCCAGCCATACCCTTCATCCAAACCTTCATAACAGGTTGGTACAGGGGTGGCTGCACCCGGCTAGCATCATACCGGCTCTTCTGCTTTGCCTGGGCGGCCGCCAAATTTTGACGAGCACGCTCCTCCACGGATTGCTGGTCAGGCAAGTCGCGGACCGGACCGTCAGGATGGAGATTATCAATCCCCAACCTTGGTTCATGGCCAAACAACAATTGGTACGGAGACACTTCCGTGCACTCCTGCACCGCAGTGTTGTAGGCCCACATGGCGGGCCGTAACTTCTCGAATCAATCACGTTGGTCCTTGAGGGGATCAAGGTAACGCTTTATGGTTTCCATTACGGTTTTATTCGTACGCTTCATAAGCCCATTAGCTTGCGGATGGTATGCCGTCGTGTGGTGCTGCACTATATTATAGCACTCCCTGAACTTTCGCAAAAGTTTGCTACAGATCAACAAGATCAAACAAACAGATCTGATCTTTCAGGAACTTGACAACACAAGCGGCCGTAGCCGTTCGTACTGCCTTCGCCGCGCCGTACCGGGTGAAGTAGTCCACCATGATCAACTCATAGGTGACTCCACCCACGGACGCAGGAAACGGCCCCACGAAGTCCATTCCCCAGGCATGAACTGGGTACTCTGTAAATATCGGTTGCACGAATCCTTGAGCTCTTGCGAACTGTCGTACTCTCTGACACAACAAGCATGACAACATACTCCACCGTGTCACGTTTCATACCTAACAGTAGAAACGAGTACGTAACCGTTGGTATGTCTTGTACACTCCGAAGTGACTAGCTTCGGAGCTATCAAGCAACTGCCGCAAGCAGAAGGCTTAACACGACCTCGGCACAACCAACACAGATCTTGTGTGATCCTGGATGGATTTGAAGGCGTACAACAGCTTGTTTGCCACCACGAACTTGAACCTTAAGTTCGAGTCGGGGTCGTTGAAGAGCTCACGCTTCACCTTGGAGCACCGATTGTCATTGACCTGCTCCATAATCCAATCCGGACCGGACCCGGTAAATTACCTCACCCACGTCAGCCTCGACGTGTTCAGGCAAAGAAGGATCGTCAACTTCATTTACCGGATACCGACTCAGTCGGCATCCTCATGAAGTTTCCCCTTCTTGAACTGAATCTTATACCAGTACTCCTGCAACTGCATTTCCAACGCCCCAACCTGCCCTGCAGGTTTTTGGCAGTCTGCAAATGACAGAGCGCATGGTGATCAGTTACGATCACAAAGTCCCGGTTAAAGATGTAAGGTCGGAATTTACCCACGGCAAACATGATCGCCAAGCATTCCTGCTTGGTGACACTATACCGTGTTTCCGGTCCCTTCATGAGATGGCTAGCATAGGCCAGAACCCGAGGAGCCTTGTCCTCGGGGAGCTTCTGGTATACTACGACACCTAGACCGTACCCACTAGCATCGGTGTGAATTAACACCTCACCACGTGGATCATACATGGTGAGCACTGGCGCTTCGGTTAAAAATACCTTTAACCGCTCGAATGCTAGACCACACTGCCCCGACCAGTCAAAGGACGCATCCTTCCTGGTCAGATCATGCAGTGGTCTTGCGACTTTGGCGAAGTCCTTAATGAACCTACGGTAGTAGCCGGCCAGTCCGAGAAAACTTCGGACGGCTGTCACCGTTGTAGGGACACTGAATTCGACTGCTCTCACGAGTCCTGGGTCCAGAGCAACTCTCTCGGCACTCACAATGTGACCGAGATACTTCACTTTGTCAAAACCGAAGAAACATTTCTTTGGTGAGAGTTTCACCTCCGCCCCTTGTAGCAGCCTCAGGACAGTACTTAAGCTTGCGAGGAACTGCTCAAAGGTGCTCCCAAAGACGATAATATCGTCTAGGTACACCAAGCAGCTCTCCCACTTATGTCCCACCAACAAGAGGTCTAACGCTCTTTGCATCGTGGCAGGAGCATTGCAGAGTCCGAAAGGCATTTTTTGGAACTCAAACAGACCTTGAGAGGAAATGAATGCTGTCTTCTCAATGTCTTGCTCCGCCATCCTGACCTGCCAGTAACCACTAGTAAGGTCCAGGGTTGCAAAATACTTTGCTCCGGCTAGTGAATCGAGGGCATCGTCGATGCGAGTTAGTGGGTGTACTGATCCGCCTATGTCTGGTCGTTCATTCTCCGATAGTCCACACTAAAACGAAAGAAACCATCCTTCTTGCGTACGGACTTTGCAAAGGTTGGATTACCCCTGCTTCCAACATTTTCGCTCTTCTCGCTCGATTGCACGTGCCGCAGGAGCTGTTCTTCGCAACCCCTCACGCACCGGAGGTAACCCACCGGTATCAATTGTATGTTCAACAAGCGGGGTTTCCCCCAGCTCTGTATAATCGAATGCAAAATGATCTCGGCGTTCCAGCAGGAACGTCCGACCAGACCAGGTCCTATTTTAAGGCACTCTTTGAGGGTGGGTGTCACTTCCGCATTGAGGACCTGGCAACCTTTACAGGTCGCCCCTCTCAACTTAGGCGGAAGCCCCCATGGCCGGCCATCTCCATGAGTGGGGTCTCCTCTCTACTTAGATGGACCGTCCAGTCTCACCACCTGAACTGCCTCCACATATTGAGCTATCGCCACACCCTTCCCTGTTTCCAGGGCAATGGGTACATCGGCCATGTTCTCAAGCCAAATGTCATAAGAGCCTTCTTTTGTGGCTTCGGCAATTCCTGCCACTGCCAACAGACCACGGCCACCTAAGGCTTTATAATGGGGCTCTACGAGAAGCAGCTGTCCAGGCCAGCATGCTCTACCAAGCTCACGAAAAACCACCTTCCGCTCATGAGCTGGTAGTCAAACGTTTTCCAACAGTCGCCGTCGCCAGTCGCCAACACCTCCAACAACGAGTTTGGAAGGGAATATATTTTCCGGCTCATGACATCCAACATCAACCCAAACCGAGAAGCCAGGTCTACACCTATAATGGCTTCTCCTTCACCCTCAATGAGAAGATGGGTTTGTATGGACCTCCCGTGGATTGACATGTCCACGTACATGACTCTTTCTATCTGGATGGAGTACCTGCTCATGCCCGTCAGGCATGAGGGGAGGTTAACCTCCTGCACTGGTAACCCCATCTCATGTGCCACCGACATGCTCATAACCAAAACCTCGGCCCCGGTGTCGACGATCGACTCAACCAGCTGATCGTTCGACACCAGTACACGTGGTGCACCATGCAAGTAAGCACGGATTTGCAATTCCGGAATGGGCAACCATCGTTGCACGACATAGCTTCTCCAAGCCTCATCTGTCTTAACATCCACAAGGGACAGTCATACCGGATGCTCGGTGGTCTTGCTTCCAGTCTCCAATCCAGGAGACCCACCAGGCCTGGGCAACAGCATGGGTGCACCAACACCTGAAGCCTTGCAATGCCTGTACCATCGAACCTTCTTCCCTGCGAACAGGGAAGAAAGGTGCCACCCAACTCTCCTGTTTGGCCAGCACAGTTTCCAATGTGGAGCATTTTTTCGGAAACACCCAGCAGGTAATTTCCGGGTCCGCAGACCCCTGCTTCATGCAGGATTCCCACGTACTTGTACACTGCCCGAAGATATGTTCCTTCCTCACTTTGCCGGCTTTGCCGGGCACCTGAGTTTTTAAGCAATCCCGGTCGACTGCAGCGACCGGTGCTGGTTTGATGAGGGTGCACCCTTGTCTCTGGCAACAGATAGATAGAACATCTGTCCATCAATTACGGTGAACAGACACTCCCGGCCCTGCAATACCACGGGTGCTAAAGCACTCAAGCAACCTGTCCTTGGGCCTTTTTAAGGTGATTCATCTGGTTACACCGAAAGCATGGACCGGGGTGCCTACGAGTAGGACCTCCACTTCCAGCCGACTGGCCGCACCCTGACGGAGCTGCTGTGGACTTATTTCCTCCCTGGCTCTGCCGCTTCGTCTTTTTGCCCTTCTGCCCTCTGGTCTTGGCGGTAGCTTCGTCCGATTTGGACGGTGCCGCTGCCTTTGCACCCGAAGAGGTAGAAGCAGATGTAGCAGAGACCTAGGGCTGTGCCACAGCACCAGAGGCCTTGGTCCCTAGTACCGTCAAGGTACGGGCAGGTAACTCTCCCGCCGTTAGCATGTCATCCTCGACCAACATTGCCTCAGCGGTAGTCTCTCACCATCTTGGCCTTTGATCCCCAGAGAGGTCTGAGAATTGCCGGCTAAAGCTTCTTCTCGAATCGAAGAAGTCTACAAGACTCTTTCTCACGAGGAGAAACTCGTTCCGCCAGCTCAATAAAGCGCCAGTAGAACGCCTGGAGCGATTCTGCAGGCCCTTGCATCATCGCCTCGAAACGGTCAAAATGGGACTGAGCCTGATTCTTGGTCCCAAAGTAGTGAAACATGGCCTGCCTCAGCTCTGGCCAGGTCAGGTCCGGCTCGAACTCCACCAAACTGGCATAGTCTTCCTCGGCCGGACCATCCAGCAGGTACGTAAAGTAACTGCCTCGTCCGTCCAGCGCTGAGCCCGAGCTTTGGCTTCGAACTGCCGGAAAAAGAGTTATGTCCTCTCGTCCATCATACCATATGAACGAGTGAACTGGGTTAAAAAAAAAGCCTCGATCTCCGACGGGACCGCCGGTGCAGGCGTCCATGGCTCGGTACTTACCCGCCGTGGTGCCCTGCTCCAGTTCCCCGAAGTTTCAGCATTAGGCTCAGCATCTGTGGGATTCACCAAGTGGACCTGCGGTCGCTGAATGGGCAGAGGATCCCTCGGACTACCAACTGCAGGAGCTGTCCAGGTTCCTCCTGGAGGCATCTGCGTGGCCGGAGCCAGTGGTGCCTCCCTCCGTGCACTCCTCTAGTGCACAAGAGATGGTGAAAACTCCGGTTGCCCTTCCCTGGGAATTGCACCCTGCAACCGCAGGCGGTCAATCCCACAGGCAATCGACAGGAGTTGCTTTTTGGACATTGATGCCAACCATGACGAACTGTCCACCGAACTGGCTCCCGCCTGGGACCTCTCTGCCTCTTCATGTAAGAGACCACCTCCACGTCCAACTGGACGGGAGGCGGTAGAGGTTAGCAGACGGGTCATTGGCCATCTGCCTGTCCCAGCTGGGGTCTGAGCAACCCCTTCTTCACCGTGAAACGGTGCTCCACCAGTGACATTACTTCCACGGTGCGGTCGCACCGTCACAAAGTTTCCGGTTGGAGGTTGGTCCGCATGGACACCCCCTACGGCACCTTCCTCCGTGGAACCACCATGTCCGTTCCTGCCAACAGCACCCCCAAACGGGTGCTGTTCCACCGGCCGAAAACAACGGCCGACAGTGCGGTAACGCAACTCCAATCCTTCCAATAATCCGCTTCCCCGACCAGACATCGGGAAAACGGGGTCTTGGCCGATTTCTACCGTGCGAACACGGGCAGAAACAACCACTACTTATTGGGAGGGAACTCTACCGTGAAAACTGGTGAATTTATGGACAAAAGTTCGTAAAATACCGTCCAAACACGGTAGAACCGTAAATAACCACGGTTAGATTTACGGTAGTTTCTTATTACCGTTTTCGACCGGTGATATATGGACAAAAGTCCGTTATTCACCTACTTCCGGTACAAAGCCGTTTTACCATCCTCGAACGGAGATACACGGACAACGGTTCGTAATCTACCGTCCCCCAACGGTGAAACTCCCTTTTTACCGTGTTTGACCGTTGACACACGGACAAAAGTCCGTAACCACCGTCCACTTATGGTAAAAAAGTACCTTTTTACCGTGTTCTACCGGGTATTCACGGTAAACCATCGTGCTACCGGTATACTTACGGTAAAAAGAACCATTATCCCGCGTTCAGACAGTCCTACACGGTCAACCACCGTGTCCACTGTCCTACTTACGGATAACCTAGGGCTTTCCCCGGTAACCACCACGGTATCACGGACCTCCACCAATTCTAACGACCCGACTGATCGTTACAATGCCCCGGTAAATTTTCTCCAACTTACCGCCGCTCGATCTCCCCTTGGGACAGGTCAAAGCGCGGGCCAACCCTCCTCTTTTCCGTCCGTGTCCACGGGTGGCATTGGTCAGAAGATCTCCCCGCAAGTCGACGGTCGAATGGCCGCCGACGATGACGGAGAATCCACGGTGAACACCCGGTGGATCTCACCGTGGATCCCGACGCGAAGCACCGGCCGACATGACGGATGACATGGCGGAAACAGGACGGTGGTGTATGGTGAAAACCCACTCGAACCGCCACCCTTCCCGCAGTAACTTCCCCAGTTATTATACGATAATTGACACGGACTCAATGTTTTGGAGTGAAAATAAGAGATGATTTATTCACAGAATAAATATTAGATAAAAACACTCACTGACTATAATAATCTGCTGGATTAATTATCCAGCAGAGAAGAGACAAAAGATGATTCCAGTTGATGATTCATGATGAATGGTGGCAATCTTGGCCACCTGATGAATTTGGAGCACAAACACCACACATGCACCTTGCATCAAAGGGTTCTACACACTGTCCCGGCTATAATGGCCGCCGCCATTATATACCACCCCCCAGGCTGCTCCACCTGGGGGAGGACAGTGACCCTTTGCTGGCCATTTGTTATGGATCTGCAGACCTTGCCATTGGCACTCCAGCCTTCCAAAGACTAATCACATAAGACAGGTACCACCCAAAGGTAAGCCAAATCGGTACTTTTCACGGGTTGACAATACATCCTACCATCGATTGTAGTTTTCGGATATGGGGCATCCAGTGTAAGTGGCTGGAGCAACCTCCATGGTGTTCACCTCTGTGCTGTGGCATAGAGCCAATATTGCAGCTGCGAGTCCACCAGTCTTCACTATCTATGGACTGTCCTTAAAATTGCTGACCTGGCTACAATTAAAGTAGGCAATGGACTGTTTAGGCACCACTTTCTGTCCAGTGGCACTGGCACCGATTCCTCTCTGACCAGATGAAGGTGTACTCTGTTGCTTCTTCTCATCGGTACTCTTCTTCTTCATATGATTATGATCAATGGTTTTGTTCGTAGACCCATCGGCTCATCATTCGTGCTCACTGCCAACACCCCATGGGTCGAGAATGAGAGGCTGCATTGGATTCTGTTTAGCAGACCACCACCAGGATTTTGTCTGCTACTACCCCAGCATTTTCAAAGGGATGCCATCTTTTGGGTGGTGCAGATACAGTTGTGGCACATGTTATGTGTCCAATCTGCTTTTTTCAATTTGAATGCATACTTATCTTTAGCCAGTGTATTCACAAAGTGTGTGAATATGCGGATAGAAATCGCTATCTCTAACTACAGCTATAGACATAAAAGTGTAAAATGTTATTCCAGGAATTTTAGGAAAAATAGAAAAAAAATGACAGCTGGATTTTGGTATAGATGCTCATTTACACTGTATACTTGTAGTTTAACATACTAAAAGTCCTCATGGATTCTGCCATTGTGACATTGAAAAGACCTTAAAAATCAGTATATTGCATATATCGCGTGTATGGTGGCATCTAGAAATATATGTTTGAAACGAATAATGTTGGAAATGTAGTTTTTTTTTAAAAAAAGTCCTTATCAATTTTATCGTGAATTCACTTTCTCTGTCAACAACCCAGGAGAGGTAAATCCACTTTTGAGATAATTGCAAAAATAAGGCAACAATACAAATAAAGAGCACCAGCAAACAAGGTTTGAGATGTGTTGCCAAGTAGAAGAGAGAAAGTGACAATAAAACAGGCTGATGCACTCTTCCTTCACAACACCACATCTAGCTTTGACAGGACTGTTTTCTTTCCTCACTTCTATATGCTGGCACTTGTGAAGGTAAGCAAACTGCTTGTGTAGTCAGCTCTCACTATGCGATTGGAGTGAATTGAAGTCCAGGCATAATGCTTTGTTTGCCTTGTGGTATTACCATAATTCGTGCATTTACTTGACAATCAAAACACCAACTAAAGTGATGGGTATAATAACAGTGGTAACAGATTCAGTATCAACGTAACATTCTTACCGCATAATGAAATGGCAAGTGATGAAGCAATCAAAGTCAAAGAAGCTGATGAAGAGATTCATAGTGGCAAAAAGCCAGATCTGGATAAACTTTTTCATACATATTACATTGCATTATACTTATACTTATTCAAACTTATTGCATCTTATTATGTCTATTCGGAAGTTTAGGGTAGCCAAGGAGTTACACATGGTGTTTATATTATTCAAGAAAGCCTATGCTAGTGTGCCATGATATTTTAGAGGTTTTGCAGATGAGAGGGTTGGAGAAAAGATTTAGTGTTAGACATGTTTAAGGAAGCATATGCAAGTGGCAGGACTGACTGGTTTTAGCATTAGAATTGGCATGCATCAAGGTTCAGTATTTAATCTGTATCTATTCATTTTAGTACTGGATTAATTACTGGCTGGGGTAGGTCAGGATGAACCTTGGTGTATGCTATTTGCACATATACAGAGTACTAGTTACCACTTAGTTTACTTCTAGATTTAGAAGTAAAGGTAGAGATGACGAGGAAGACATTGGTATCAAGGGGGTTGAATATAAGTCGGGAAAAATAGAATGCATGAAATTTTGGTGGCATGGGAAAATGAGTTAAAAGTTTGGGCACTAATGCAAGAGGCAAGAGGGTAAACTGCCGGTGGCTGAAATGCAAACACTAAGGTTTATATGTGGGGGATAACAAGTAAAGATAGGGTCAGAAATAATCAGAAGGATTGTAGGAGGTGCAAACATAGTAGAAAAGATACAGGAAAATTGGTTGAGGTGGTTTGGGCATGTAATTAGGTATTGGAAGGAGCTGCTGAAACAAGTGATAAGTTTGGACTTGGGGATTAAAAAGAGCAGAGAAAGGCCCAAACATGCCTGGAACTTGGTGGTAAATTGGATTTGGGGTTTATAGGGATTTGCTGGACTTTTTGCACAAAATCGAAAATTGGCGAACTCGACCTTTAAAGCTGACCCTCCATATTGCTAGTAAAGGTGCAGAAGATAATGGTGATGTTCCTAATGATAATGATGATTATCTTATTATGTCTGATCACTCAAACCTTTTTAATATGTTCATGTTATGGGAGTGCAAACACTTTTGATGATACAATATGCATTTGTAGAACACTTTCATAACAGGTTCGCAATTTTCTTAAAAGTTGGTTTACCACTCCTTTATTCTGAATTTCCACCACGGTATCTGTGAGGACCTTTAGTATGTTAAGTTACGTGCCTAAATGAGCATACATACCAAAATTCAGCTGTCATTTTTCCACTATTTGCCAAAAAATCTCTTTTACAATATTTATAAAGTCTTGTTTCTCTTTCATAATGCAGAGCTTGTTTGGAATAACCACTCTTAGGTTAAATATTCCCATTTGAGTTTGAACAATAGACTAAACGAGCTTATTCTGTGCCACTATACCCATACTTGTTATCGGGTATACCAGAATATTTTCTAAGTTGTTTGCTACTACTTCAAACTATAAATTTTTGGCATTTTTATTTTTTTAAGTAATTATCCTTCAACAAAAAACACACTTTTATGTGAACCACCCAACGTTGCTCCAAAGTACTATAGGGAACCCCTGCGCCTAGAATTATTGGAGCAGGCGGTATTTCCCACTTTGCCACTGTAGCCAGTACATGCCTTGAAGCAATAGTATGGAAATATAGAACGTTTTAACAACTCGAGGAAGTTAATAGCATATGAATACTTAAAAATAAACCTTTTATGGCAATCTTATGATTTTCATTTTTCGTTTTTTCCCCTCAATTTAAAAATGCTTTGCTCTTTGAGTGTTTTAGAACTTTTTCAAGTTTCTTTAAAAGTTTTAGAAATGCAAAATATCCAGGGCTGTGTACTGACTTTTAAACTTTTAAGTTGGGTTTAGATTATCTAGCAAACGTTGTAATGCTTTGTACAACATGTGTGCAACTTAAGTATAGTAGTGTGCAACTTTAAAGCAGAACTGCTTATAAATCAGTGATGCTTCATAACTTATATTAGTAGCTAAAAGTACAACAAAATGGAAACTTTTTTCAACACTCGAACAGTATTTGCTATTCTGTTGTTAACTGTTGTACCAATATGCCTTGTTGTACAACTCATCACTACTTTTTCTTGAATAAAGTAAATTCACCACTATTTGAATATCTGTTAAACGTAGTTGATGAAATGCATGCTTATCTTTTTTTTTAAATGAAGGTCACTTTCATCGAATCAGGATTGTATCGTTTCGACTTATGAAGAGCATGAAGACAGTGTGTACGCAGTTGAATGGTCAAGTGCCGATCCGTGGCTTTTTGCTTCTTTGAGTTACGACGGTCGATTTATTATCAATAGAGTTCCTAAAGCCGTCAAATATGAAATATTGCTTTGATTGCAATAGACTCCAATCCATCCAGTAAGTAAAATTAACAGTAGACCCAGACTTCGGGCCTCACACATTATGAGACACGGGCTGTTGAGCCTACTGTACCCCATACAGAGCTCAATGCAGATAATGTTATTATGATGGACACTCTCTTGAACGCACATGTTAAAAGACTTGTATGGCAACATGCAAGATCTGTGAAAGTCCATTCTCGTCAGTTTTTATGCTGAAGAAAAGTAAATTTTCAAAGTGAAAAACCAAAACGAAAGAGTTATGTCTCACAGATAGTGCCTGCAACTCATGCACTCGTGCCACTTTGTCTGTATGCGATAGTCTCTGCAGACCGTGTCTCATAATGTAGGGCCAGGGGTTGCTTTAATTTTAAACCATGACAATTTTAAAGCATATGACCGTGCCGGGCGTAGCCATTCTGGAGAAAACTACATCTTATGAGCACTAGGCTACTATGAGTTAATGTCATCTATTGAATCTATAAAATGTTATCAAAATTTTATAACTGTAATTTGTTGTAGTTTATATCTATGTTTTGAAAGTAAAACAATTGTTTTATCACTAACCTGTAACTCAAGATTAAATGTAACTGTTTTGCATCATATGCATTTCTGTTCCTACTCTAGTTATTCCTATTTTACATGCTCATAGGTATTACAGCTACATCAGGAAATGGGCCAAACAAGCGCCCACTGCAGTCTAATTATTCTTTTTGATGTTGATAAAATACTATAACTATACTATAACACTATAACTTCACCCTGCATGCAATGTACGAGTTGTGGAAAAGTTTGTGCACTGATTTTTTTTTTCTGTCGGCATGACAGCTCTGCAAGCTTCTAAGGCCGGTCGCAAATTAGGGAACCAAATGGGCGAGCAACTAGCAACCAAATCATGATCACGTGATAAGAAAGTGGTTGCCTGGCATACAATAGTTTCTTGTTCCTTCTGCTCACCATGATGAGCAGAGGCAAAATCCATTTAACTGCTGTTGCCAACTACCAATTTGGTGCGTACAAATGCAGTGGTGGTGCTAGTTTTGTTGTCACCAGCAGCATTAAATTCTCTAATTGTTGGAACATCAAGATCTAGTTTACATAGGTTAAAGTAGAAGGGTTTGGAAATAATTGAATTCTTTTTCGTCATTTTAACTTTTTTCAATTGAAATAATTTGTGAATTCAAATTCAATGTTTATTTTACATATGTTTTGTATATATTTTCCTCAGATGACATTTATTAAAAAGAGGTTTCATTTTCAGTTTTTTCAGTTGTAGTTCAAATCTGATGCCAAATAACATCCAAATTCAGGAACTAAATAAGTTTAAAAAATAAGCAAAAATATGTTGTTTTTGTTAAATATATTTTACAATTATACAATACACAAAAATAAAACAAAAGAAAATAACCACACCATTCCGTATTAATGCAGATATTTGAAACATTGACATTTATTGTATATTCGTGTAACATCCCCGTTTCCGTAGGGTTAGTAGAGAGATCTCTGCTAACCATCTAGAAGTGTCGAATGGATGTTGATGATTAAGTCTTTCGGTCTATTGGCCCCTGTGTTACTTACTTAACCACCAAGGACACAAGGGTCGGTACCTCAGGAGACCAGTGGTAGAGAATAGTGTAGAGATGTCTTCTTACACGTGGCTGCTGGAGACTTCGTCGTCCGGTGGAAACATCGGCTAAGTGGCTGCTGAAATTCTGAGTCCCACTCCCATAAAATAACTGAGTCCACACATCGAGATGACAAGTTGAAATATTATATCTTTATTCACAAGAACAGCGACACGCTGTAGATTGAGAATCAGAGTAACAGTATCGCTTGGTAGTTGTAACCAATCTGTCTTCTCAATCTACACGGTCCTGTTTAAATACTCTTAATACAATAGAAACATCTGATTTGTTAAACAAAAGGTGCCAGGTGTGTCCAAGTCTCTTGGACACACTCGGACCTAAAAGTGATCTATTAATTCATAAAACGAAAACATCTATAAGATGCATAAAATATAACAATACAGAAGGATGCACGACGATCCTTCTATTAACAATTTGTAAAGATTCTCACGTCCAAAAGTTCTGCATCGTTGGTTCTTCTAGGATCTATCCTATTAACCATCGATGCAGTCCTTTTGGGCTATTCTTCTCATCTTGGAGGGCAGGGAGTCATCGTAGTGATGACCTCCCAGCCACCCCCAACCATGAGGTGAGAACCTTTCAATACATCCGTGATTTATTTACAGGGTGCTTACAAAAACGCTAAATCTCAAACGATAGATTCGTTACACCTTCCAACTAGTTTAGGAGTACGTCCCTGTACTCCCAAAAGTTGACTCTTTAAAAATACCCGTTGGTACGAAATGCTATAACGCAATAAATCAAAATCCCGTTTGGTTAATTGAATTTTAAAAATATGCGGAAGCCTATCAAATTACGACTAAGGGAAAATCCCCGAATATTAAAACTTACTATAAAACAAATAGACAACGGTCTATAGAAATAAAACAAATGCGAACGTGCAACAACAAAAAAAATTACAAAGTATAAAAATGCTATATCCATAAAAACAAGTATACTACATAATACTTTAAAACAATATTACAGTCCAGGCGCTTAATACTCTGCTTCAGCCCATCCGTGGGCCGGGCTCTCGGGGCTTCTTCGGAGGGCTCCTTCCAAAATGATGGCGGCATCTGCTGACCCTCTACACTGTCGGTAACTCCTGCGACCCTCTGCATAGCTTGTGGCTTCGTCGAACAGCAGGTGAGGTCGATCGTCATGGAAGTGTGGGCTGCATACTGGACGTCCGGTGATGTGGATGCTGCACTGATTACTCCACTGTAGGAAGGTGCGAGCCCATTTCTTGACCCCGTCTTCGATTTCCTGGACTCTGATGTCATCTTCGTTGTGGAAAATCATGATATCCCGATGTTCTGCAGTGACGACGAGCATGGTGGACCTCCTGCAGATAACCAGTCCGATGATGTAGGTTTTCGTACCTTTTGGAATATGGTTCCTCGGCGGCGTCTCGTCCCATTCGAAGAGTCCCAAGTAAAGTTGATGTCTCGGCGTCCTTTTTTTCTACCAGTGTACGCAGAGATTGTTTAAGGTGGTTTCATCCCCTCAGGTACTCCGGTGTGGATGCGCGATGTTCCTGGTGCCCGAAGTCTCCATGGAGTCCGTTGGAGTCTTTATTGCAGACCCCAGGCGCTCCTTCACTGGTCTCTTCGGTATGGCCCCTGTTGCTTTACTTGGTTCCACTTTGGACTCTTTGGTCGTTGTCACTTCGGTTTTGTTGGTTGACCTATCTTTGACGGGAGCGTGTCCAGGAGACGACACAGAAGCCCTAGGACTCCCAGGAGCTTCCTTGTCGCTCCTGGTTGTAGACTTCGGCTCGGTGACTTTCACATCCTCTTGGTACGTGTATACTGCTTCGCGAGGACGGATATCCTTGAGGATGACGGTGTTATCTGGAGCGTGATGGAAGAAGCTGCAGACTTCCGATCGCAACTGGTTCCTCAGGCCCCTGCTGGGCCGGTTTCGTTCGACGAGAGGCCTTGGCTGCCTCCAACGCCGAACTCCGCGGACCAACAGGTCTTCTGTGGATCCTGAGTTGCCGATTACAACAGGAAGGGTAGCCCCCTTAAACTCCATGATGCGGCCATCATACAGAATGATTTTCTCTTCATCAAAGGTCTCGTAAACCTGATCAATTAGCGCTAGTCCTCTGGAGTGGTATTCAATGGCGATATCGACCAGGAGTCTTAACTGTGCATTGTAGTCACTCCTAGGATCCTCCAGGATGGTACTTTCTGTCTGCTTCGAAGTTGTGAGTTTGGGCATTTATCTTGGGAGGAGGAGGTACAGCTTTTTCGACTCCTCTGGCTTCTTCTTCAGGCCTGGTTCCTGGGAGCTCCTCATCATCGGTGTCGATATATAGGACATCATTGTCCTCTTCATTGGTATTTCGGATTGTGATGATGGGTCCCATTGCTTGGTCCTCGACAATTCTTCGATTAGGGAGGTGGGCATCGCAGGACTCCGCGAGCCCTGCCTCTCGACGCTTCTTTGCCTCCCTGTGGCGCTTACTTGGTTTATTCTTCCTTCGTAGACTTGATTCAATACTGGTCGTGATGATAGCTGTTGCTGGACAGTCCATGGGTGCTGGTCTTTTGAGCGTATGGAGGTGGTCCTTCGTTTTTGCCGCAACTGGCTCCACTAACTGCGTATGCTTTTTCTGCGTCCTTCAGCTATTTGGTCTTGGGAATATATCGTCCCTGGCTGTCCCAGATCTCATCCATTCTTCGGTGAGGAACTGGTGGTCGATTCCTGCGTTTGTGGCACTCCCAATCGTTGGGTGTCCACTCTTCAGTTCCCCCAGGTTCTCTAGTTTTGCCCCAGTGGCGTGGCTCATCCCCTCCGGGAGCAAACTCTCCGGGCTTTATCGAACGGTAGAAATTGGGCTGGCCAGCACCAATAAATCCAGGCAATATCTTCTTGGTTTGTTTCTTCTTGGCGGCCTTGGAGATGGTGGGTATGATGGTATAACTCCATAATCCATCTGCAATCTCCTTCTCTAGACCAACCGCAGCCGTCTCGAATACCATTTTAGAGCCTCCCTCTATAGGGACAATAGAACATGGCTCTGTCCTGGCCCGTTTAAACCCTTTCTCTTCGTGACCACGACCGGACAAGGCGGGTCCATGGGCACCGTGACACCCACCCTGCCTGGTAGTTTCCATACTCTTATACAAATTCTCGAGAGGAGATGCCATCTTATCACTATTAATAAGAAAAAAGGTGTTAATTTTTCGGAGACCGAAATAATTTCGTTTTTCTCGTCTCCTTTTTACCTTTTCTTCTTCCGATTGCTGATTGATGGTCAATCCAATTGTCTTTCTTGGATGTAATCCTTTTTTTTTCTCTTCGGCACAATTATATCAAAACTTTCGATGCTTTTCGCGATAAAATTGATAAAACTTCCAGAATGTTTTGCGATGAAAATAGTTTTTCTCAAAATATGGCTGATAACGATAAAAACTGTCCTGATACCATAAAGATGCCAAAAAATAGTGCCGGTACATGTGTATAGCACATGGGCACAACTGTCAGTCGTGAAGAAGATAAACAATAGGACCCGGATCCAGAGTGGTGCGAGGCTAGTAGACATTTCACTTAATGTATCCCTCCGCCCACGTGTTCCTTCCATGCTTGGTAGCGTCATTGACCGCTCTCAGTTTACTTCCTCGTTTTTGACGTCATTTCTTCCTGTGGTGTCACTAGCATCGAAATTATCGTCCATTTTTGTTGTTCCATCGATAACTTCTGCGTTTTTCAGCTTCATTTGAAATTCCATCGGCAAATTTGCGTCTTTTTCGTTGATTTCCATTGTTTCTTCAGGAATTTCTTCAATGAATCCAATGGTCTCCATGGTAAAATTCGGCTTGTTACCATATTCTCTGGTGAATTTCATCGCATCTTCGCCAGCTAAGTATGAGAATTGCTGCTGGTTATCGTCTGCTGCCATTTTTCTTCTAATTTCGACGTTACGGTCAGAATGCGTTTGGATTGCTTTTGTAATTATCTCAATTTCTTCTTCATCCTCAGAGGATTCTATCCAAGCATTTTGGCATCTGCAGTGTCCACAACATCTCTTCTTACATGAAGGTAGGTTCTTTTTCTTGACAAATGCTGTCATATCTTTTTCTTTTACAGGTTCCGATTCGGATTCTTCTGGTGATGAGTTACCCATGGACTCCAGGGTGTCTCCAGGCGTTGGAACATTGGGGTCGTCCGGTTGGTAAGTCTCATATAGTGGTCTCAGATTTGCAACATTTACAGAGTCTTCCACTAATCTTCCAGCTTGATTCTCGTAGCTCAATCGGTATACGGTGTCCGATACCTTCTAGACAATCGTATATCCCTGTCTCCATTTCGTTAAGAACTTCTTGCTCTGTCCAGGCCTGATTCGCATGTCTCGTACAAGTACTTTTTGTCCAATTTTGTACTCATAAGGCTTCTTGTGCTCTTTGGTCGTAGTACTTCTTTCGACGATCATGTGCTGCTTTCAGGTTCGCTCTGGCTGTACTTAGTTCCGCTTCTTGGCGTTCTTCCGCCTGTTGTCGAACGTCCACGAGGTTTCCTGCCTCGTTATCCACAATAACTGGTCGTTCTGGAACTAAGGTGTCAACTTTGGTTCTAGGCTCCCTTCCAAACATGAGTATACGGCGTAAACTTCGTGGATGAATGTTCAGATGAGTTGTATGATTCCAAAACTTCATCCAGTTTCGTTGCCCAATCGGTTTGGTTCTTCGCAGGAGTCAGATACTTCTTCATAGTCCGAATAATGCTTTTATTCGTTCTTTCGGCGAGACCATTACTTTGAGGATGGTACGCTGTTGTTGTTTCATGCTCTATCTCGTTTTCTTCCAAGAATTCTTGAGTATTCTTAGCAACAAATGGTGTTCCTCGATCCGAAATCAATTTCTTGGGTCTCCCAAAAATCGCTCTTACATCTTTTTCTAGGAATTTGACGACGACTAGTGCGGTTGTGCTTTGAACAGCTTTAGCAACGCAGTATCGAGTGGCGTAATCGACTGCCAACAAGATGTGCTTGCTTCCTCCAACCGATGGTACTAATGGTCCAATAAAGTCCATTCCCCAGCATTCACAAGGTTGTCCAATAGGCATTTCTTGAAGGAACCCTTCTGGTTTCTCAGTGCCCAACTTGTGTAGCTGACAAATCTCACATGATCGGACATATTCGAAAATGTCGTGCTGCATGTTATTCCAATAAAATCTCTGCCTGGTTCGATCCCAGGTCTTGGTTTGTCCTTCATGACCAGCATCCAGATCATCATGGCATAATCTGATTACTTCAGGGATAAGGTGCTTTGGTACCACGTTCACGAATGTGGGCACGGAACTTCCGTGGAACACACAGGCGAACAAAATGTTGTCGTAATCGCAGAACAACTTATGAAGTGGTGACTCTGGCTGTGTTCTTAGCTCTTCACGAATCTTCATAATTTCTTGGTCCAACTTTTGCTCTTCTCTCCAATCCCATTGTAAGGTCACACTGAAGATTACGCTGTCATCTAAGTCCTCGGCTTCCGGAATTGCCTTCCAGTTAACAGGTACTCCTCCTGGATATCTTGACAGGCAATCAGCTTCGATATGGAGTTTCCTCTCCTTGTAGACGATTTTGTAGTCGTACTCCTGCATTAAGAGCTGCCAGCGACCAAGTCTTCCTTCCAGACATGCTGCAGTCTTCATGTAGCATAAAGTAGCATCCCCGTTTCCGTAGGGTTAGTAGAGAGATCTCTGCTAGCCATCTAGAAGTGTCGAATGGATGTTGATGATTAAGTCTTTCGGTCTATTGGCTCCTTTGTTGCTTACTTAACCACCAGGGACACAAGGGTCGGTACCTCAGGAGACCTGTGGTAGAGAATAGTGTAGAGGTGTCTTCTTACACGTGGCTGCTGGAGACTTCGTTGTCCGGTGGAAACATCGGCTAAGTGGCGGCTGCAATTCTAAGTCCCACTCCCATAAAATGACTGAGTCCACACATCGAGATGACAAGTTGAAATATTATATCTTTATTCACAAGAACAGCGACACGCTGTAGATTGAGAATCAGAGTAACAGTATCGCTTGGTGGTTGTAACCAATCTGCCTTCTCAATCTACACGGTCCTGTTTAAATACTCTTAATACAATAGAAACATCTGATTTGTTAAACAAAAGGTGCCAGGTGTGTCCAAGTCTCTTGGACACACTCGGACCTAAAAGTGATCTATTAATTAATAAAACGAAAACATCTATACGATGCATAAAATATAACAATACAGAAGGATGCACGACGATCCTTCTATTAACAATTTGTAAAGATTCTCCCGTCCAAAAGTTCTGCATCGTTGGTTCTTCTAGGATCTATCCTATTAACCATCAATGCAGTCCTTTTGGGCTATTCTTCTCATCTTGGAGGGCAGGGAGTCATTGTCGTGATGACCTCCCAGCCACCCCCAAGTATGAGGTGAGAACCTTTCAATACATCCGTGATTTATTTACAGGGTGCTTACAAAAACGCTAAATCTCAAATGATAGATTCGTTACATTGGATAGATGTTGTGTGATTTGTGTAGTTCGGACGTCTATTTCATTGATCCATGTAACCGTCCATAGGACGTGAACTATGCCAAATTCAAATTACAATGACTAATTTACTTCTAATCAATGTTTAATTCAAAAAGTGCTGAAAACTTTTATAACTTTTATAATTAAATTAAAGTTCCATCAGGTATGTAAATTTTATTTTTTGTCATAAACATACATTGAGCTATTCAAATGCCATATGTGTTTTACAAGCTTACCAGTGCCACAATGTCTTCAGTGTGAAAAACGTATCATTGATGTCTTATTTCATGGTGCTGGCAATCCTCCAAATGATACCTTAGAGAAGGACATGGCAGACGGGTGTGCAACCCCTCACATACTGATACCTCCACCCACTTGGACTTAGTCTGCCGATTCGAGTGAGACAAATGCCGCTCAGCCTTGGTACAACCTACTGCCACGGAGGCCCCAGATGTTTCAGGGGAAAAGTGCAACTACTCACTCCCTGGTTTCTCATAAGCCCCGGTCCTGTGGAGGGAGAGAGCTGGCTGCTTTCTAGAATGGAGAAATGGCCATAGAATCAGTCCTAATGTTAGATTAATTTTGGGGGGTGCCATCTCTAAATTAGAGAGGAGGCTCCCACCTGGTGATAAAATTACAGCTGAAAGAACTCCAGATAATGCAATATAGCTGGAAACGATATTTCTGTAGTATCCTCTGACTGTCAAAAGGAAGAGATGGTTGGATGGCAATGGTGGTTGGGTGAAAGTTAGTTACCGGGCTGCCGCCTGGTTATTTACACTTTGTTTTCAGAAAATGTCTTCAGAAAATTTTAGACAAAGACAGTCACATAGATTTGGTTTTTCTTGATCTCTGAAAGGCATTTGACACAGTTTCTCACTCAAAACTAATGACAAAAATTAGTGGGTATGGAATAAATGGGTGCATTCTTTTTTGAGTGATAGGAAACAAAGGGTTGTTGCAGGTGGGTCTGAATCTGACTGGATAGGGGTTACATCAGGAGTTCCTCAGGGTAGTGTGTTGGGTCTGCTTCTGTTTCTTTTATATATCAATGACCTCAGCAGTCAAGTTAGCAGCAATTGCTGGCTATTTGCAGATGATACAATAATTTAACGTGAGGTTACCTCTGACAATGATTGCCATATTATTGATAGTGACTTGAAAGCAATAGAGGCATGGTGTTCTAAATGGCAACTTCAACTTAATAAGGAAAAATGTTGTGTAATGAGGGTAGCTAGGGTAAGGAATTCAAGAAGTTTGTTTTTCCTTCCCCCTGCATAATCCCAGGAGCCACAAAAAACCCTTTCCAGGTTTTGAGCTTTTCGTCGGGAACTACTACGAAGATATCATTGGACGTGAGCTGGTTGGCAGCTTCTACTTCGACGTACCCAATCTGTTTCGGTGGTATAACTATGGCTGCAGTTGAGCATAACACCTGTGCATCCCTGAAGTTGAAGAGTCCTTTCACCTCAGTTTTTGGCTTGGATGCCTTTTTGGTCACTCCTGTAGTGGTGTCAGTGCTCTTTTTCCCCTCCTGGATGGTGCTTTTTTATATAGCTCTCCACACACTGCTTGTAGACTTAAATTTAGCATGGCTTCACTGAAGTACACCTTATTAGACTTCATTTTGATGATGAGATGTAGTGCCCCACCAAGATCTCGCCCCATGATGGCCTTTCTTTTTCCTCCGATGATGATGAAACAGGCCCTTACAGATTTCCCTCCTACTTCAACGGTGGCTATCACTTGGCCCTTCATGTCCAGTCAGCTGCCTCCCACATCTCCAACTGTGGGAGTGGTGGAGACTGGCGCCACCATCCAACCCATCTCTTTTACTAAGGATTCAGACAAGACACTGGAGAAGGCTCCAGAATCCACCAGCAGCCAAACTTTTTTTTGGTTGATGGTTACTGTGATCCTGGGCGATTCCTCCTCCTCATCGAAGTCTCCAATTTCCTTTGGTAGGCATTGCTTTTTGACGAATTCCCATCTTTCGCTCATTACTTTGTGGCAGCAGGCCCAGCTTTTTGTTGGATCTCATCCTGTCTTTCTAACAGCAAGACAGTTTGTACTGTCTGAAGATGTTCCCAAATAGATTTCACGACTTCTGTTTTGGTAGCAATTCTCCTTGTAGGCTTGCAACATATACCACACCAGTAGATTATCCGCTGTCCACTTTTCCATGACCTTTACAGTTTCGATGACAGCTATGTCAGTTGTAGTATCGCTCTCCTCCTCAGATTTCTTAGAACTTTCCATCCCCCTATTAGGTTGGCCAGAGGCACATAGCTGACTTGGTCTCCGAGGTAGATGACTGCTAATTCACCACCACTAGGTGCTATTACGATGTCGACTGAGTATATTTCCTCCAGTCCTTCATTCGTGAGCTCATTAACCGTATTGGGGTCTGGGCAGTTCTGAGAGAACTTCCCCATTCCATGGCAGCGGAAGCATTTTGCTTTTGTCTCATCTCATTTCTTTCGATCCGGGACGGGTCCTCTTTGAGTATTACCTGTGGCAACTCTTGCCCCATGGTCCGACTGAGCGGGTCCCGTCCGGTCGGTCTATGTGGTAGGAGCGCCGGAGGTGTTAGTTGCATTGTTCGATAGGTTATTGCTGGTTGAGCGTGTTTGTGTTCCAGAATGAGATCGGTTGGTATTACGTGCCATATTCGAGGATCTTTCCCCTTCTTCATCCTCCTCACATTTCAAATTCCATTTCCCGGCAAGGTATAATGTGCACTCGAAGTTTACAGCATTGTTTGACCCTGAAGCGGCCTCCACTGCTCTACTCATTGTTGGATGCAGTGCTTCTAGTAACTGTCCTATACTTAAGTCATCAGACATATCCAGGTATAGTTTCTCAGATACTTTAAGGAATTTCCGGATAAAGTTTAGTGTAGGTTCCCCGTCTTCCTGCTTAAGCTTCTTTTGATCTTTGCTTAATAGCAGATTTTCTCCTGACTGTCTGAACTCTTCCATCATTTTGTCCTTGAGACCCTACCCGTCTAACCCAGGATTACAATGCCTGGTGCATGATAGCCAATCCCATGAGTCATCCTTGATGCATGTAGTAACGTAAAAGTATTGATAGTTGGGAGTCCACTTATGTAAGGCAGCGATGACCTCAAATGTTTCCAGGAATGTGGTGACCTGGCCTCTCCCAGTGAATAGCTTGAGATGATCTAAAGGATTGCTATGCCTGTACCGCTTGTTGAGTTCTATTGAGAGCTCGTTAATATTTCGCATTGTTAATCCCCCCTCCGTCCCCTGCAGGTCTATCCTCTGATGGCTGGCGATAAATAGCCTCCTTTATAGTCCCTCTTGGCATGGGCCGAGGGTTGCTGGGATACAGGCTGAGTGTACAAAGGAGCTTGACTGTGGGGACCCGGCATTGGTGGATGCTGGGACTGCGCCTGCACAGGCTGGGTGTATGAGGGTGCTTGCATGTGGGGTCCTGGCATTGATGGATGCTGGGACTGCACATGAGTAGGCTGAGAATGTGGGAACCCAGCTGATGTATCATATGCATTGGGGCCCCCTCACTTGACCCCACACTCACCCATGGTCGATAACGGATACCACCATCAGCCATAGGCACATACCCAGTTGATATCAACTGACTATGTGGCTGGACGTCTGTCATGTGGTGTTGAGTGGAATTTAGATTTTCCCGCCAAATCCACTGAGCCTTAGAGTGTGGCAAGCACGTACGCTGGGGCACCATATAGTGGGATGGTTGTTTGATTTTCCCGCCAAATTTCTGGTTGCATGGGTCAAGTCATAGAGGTATTAGTCATTGCATTGAATGGTATCACGTTTTCCCCGCCAAAATTGCTCTCTTGGTTGTGATGCTATGTATTGAGACATAGTATTCATTGAATCCAAATTTTCCCGCCAAAATTGTTGCATTGGCTGCTGTTGAGTAGCCATAGAGCCAGGCAGAGTATTTGTCAAATTTAAATTTTCCTGCCAAAAATTTTGCATTGGCTGCTGTTGAGTGGTCATAGAGTAAGGCGAAGAATTTGATGAATTCGCATTTTACCGCCAAAAAGTTTGCATCGTTTGCATAGGGTGTTGGTGAGAATTTGGATTTTCCCGCCAAAAGTTTGATGTCATCTGTATAGGCGAGTCCTGAGAATTAGGATTCTCCCGCGAAAAATTTGATGCCGTTTGTATAGACAGATGGTGAGAATTTTGATTTTCCCATCCAATTGCATATGCTAATCTGATGTCGTGGATGCCGCAAGAGGGACATCGATCCCCCCATCTCCGCTGACTCAACAGGTGTTTGGATGTGTGTATCCTGTTGTAATGACTCCCCAGCCGCTCCTCCATTCAGGATTCCGGAAGAAGTGTGCAAACCGAGGGGCCCACAACTTGGTCGGATATGTTCAGATGTTAATGTTGATCAGCTGGTTGTGTAAATTAATTCAGTGGGCATTCTCACTTCTTCGGCAATTCCAAAAGAGGAGGAACCTCTCAACTGAATTCTTTGAGGTGTCAAAATAGGTGGTGTCAAAGATCGACATTCAAAGGTTTGTTTACTCACATTGTCTGCCAATGAAGGTGTGTCAAATCCGGTATCAAGTTCAAGATGCTGATGTTCATCCATCACTTGAGGTTGTCGATAAGAAATCAGAGGATTTTTTGTAGTCCGTGGGTTAAAAGTAACCCTCTCCCCAACAGAATCTCCGTCTGGGGGCGTGTGTTGTTGTTGTTTACATACGTGAATAAAACACTTTTTTTTTCAAATTATTTGAAAAATGCTGCTAAATTATGAGGTAGCCCACACCTCCACCAAATATGACAGTACGGGGTTTCAGTTTAGGGGCTCAGATAAATGTCACAACTGAGCATGAGAGGCAACTCAATAAAATGGCGATCGTTGTTGAAATAAATGGAAAAATGAAGAACTAAATGTGGAATAAATTAAATATTTATTCCACAAGCAAACGAGAATAAGTTTGTGTCTCTCCAAGGAAAGGGAACATAGGATGGATGATGATTATAAAACACTTTTAAATACGATAAAGAAGAGATCCTTTCGATATACTCAATTTCGGCAATTCCGAAAGTGAGTGAGAGAACAGACGGCTAATAGAGCTTCTGCACAAAGAGTCATATAAGCGAGAAAGAACCGCGAGATCCATTTTGGTAAAAAGGTAAATAAAATATCACCCCGTCACAAAAATATACAGGTGGGCTGGCCTGTTTGGCCAGCCAAAGAAACACGTTATATCAATGAAAAAAATAAACAAAACCAGAAACACATGGTAGACCTAGGGGCTGCCTGGTCTCCAGCAAATATGTTGTCCATATGTTTTCCTGTCACCAACTGCCCTGATTTGATGGCCAGCCTTGTTCCACCAGGTGGAATTGCCGGGAATTCCACCTGGAGGAACACAGTGGTCCCAACTGACTTCTCACCCATTGACCCCAGTTGTGAGAGGTCTGCTGGCATTAATATGGCATCTTCCTGGCTCCCTACTACAAGCTGGCTGGCAGACCACCATCAGTAATTCATCTGCTCCTTCAAAACAAAAAGGAGCTGGACTAGGTTGTCCTATGTCCAGCAAACAAAACTCCTGCCAAACCAGGTTGATGACCATCAACACTGAATGCAATAGTACTCATGGTATTATTACCCTTCTATTCCTTTCTGGTCCTGCCACAGACCAAGCCAAGGAAAACAGGAAACCCTCTGTACCAACATGCCTGCCCGCAGCCTGAGGCTGGAGAGAGCTGGATCAAACTTCTGATCTTAGGGCCTGAAAGACTCCACTGTCAGAACTTAGAAAGAAAATATTCCCACTGAGTCATGAGACCACGTTTGGCAGGAACACTAACTCAACCCACCAGGCAGTTTTCACCTTGAGGTACAGTCGAGCTCACCTGGTGGAGGGTTGCCACTGATGGAACCTACAGACTCCATAAAGCAACCACCTTTGGAGAGGATGGCAGTTTGCAACTAAACATTGTGCATCGACCATCCATCCATCTTTCTAAACCACCCCTACTTGGCGGGTATGATCCAACTGGGTCTCGGCAGGCACTCATTACTAATGTATCAATTCCTTCCTTGATTTGGCACTTCTGCTTCCAGTCTCCTTTAACTTTTTTTCCTGTGAGAGGAAGGTTTTCCATGCCTCGAGATGTATCCTTCTAAACTCAAAGGTTTACCAGGCCAGTCAGACTGGCAGGTTATTAGCCCCCTTAGCCTTTTTGGACTTGCCACCCAAAGGTTTACTGGCAACCACCGTTTTTACTTCAGGATCAGTCCCATAACCGAAGTGACATCCACTGCTGGTTTTGCAGCCACAAACCTACCGTGGGAAAGGTCACAGCTGTTTTTACAATTTAATGTAACTTTTGTCAAAACAAATCACAATGCTTTCACTCATAAGGCTGACCGATTGGATGATTGGATAATCTACCCAAGTTAAGCAATGAGAGACTAGAATTGACTAAAAATGACACAAAATGTGTCAGGCTATTGGGACCAGAATGTGAAAGACTTTCAAAGGGAGAGTGTGTTAGAGTTTCAAAGAGGAGTGTAGTCTGCCAGGGTGAAGGTTATTTGGAGACTTAGATTGTTTTCACTTAAGCATTGTAGATTTCAATGGGAATCTATATGGTTTATTTGATTCAAGAGGGAAAATGTGGGAACTTAGAATAAATTTGGGCATGCATGATTTTGTACTTTAAAGAATGTTGTTGGTAAATGCATTCAGAACTTCAAAATGGTTTGTACTAAATTGTGTGCAAACTTAATCACGTTCAGTGATCATCATTTAAGTCTGTGTTTAACTTAAGTGTGCGCAAAATCAGCAAATTTAATCCACAACCACAAACCAACAGGACATTAGCAACTGCAAAAAAAAAGGTAGAACACATTGTTTGTTATACAAGGCCAGCTAAATTAGCTACCCTGGGTCATCATCATCATTTCCTGTACCTTATCCCGCAAGCAGCAGGATCGGCCTTGCTGGTTCTAACTCTCCACTCGTTCCGATTTTGCACCAAGCCCCCAGTGACCCCACATGCCACCATATCCCGTTTTACTACCACATCCCAGGTTTGCTTGGGTCTTCCTCTACCCTGTTTTATTCTCAGGTCTAAGTTCATTGCTTGCCTCAGCAGCCCATCTTCTCCGCTCCTGTGGACATGCCCAAACCACTGCAGCCTATTTTCCTGCATCTTTTCTACTATATTTGTTACCTCTACACTACCCCTAATAAAATCATTTCTGTTGATATCCCTTCTGGTCACCCCACTCATAAACCTTAGCATTCTTATCTCAGCTACCTGCATTCTATCCTCATGCACCTTCTTGATTGCCCAACATTCTGACCCATACAACATAGCTGGTCTGACTACTGTCCTATAAAACTTTTCCTTCAAGTTTATAGGTAACTTCCTGTCACATAATACCCCACTAGCCGGCCCCCACCTATGCCAACCTGCTTTTATCCGGTTTGTGATGTCTAAGTCTAATCTCCCATCATCTTGCAGCACAGATCCTAAATATTTGAAGTCATGCACCTGCTGCATTAAACTGTCCCCAAGTCTAATCCTCTCATTCAACTGTTTTTTCCCATCCCACAGAAATTTCATGTACTCCATTTTTTGCCCTACTTATTTTCAACCCCTTTGGATTCTAAGGCATTCCTAGTCTCCTCTAACCTTATATCGAGTTCCATTTTGGATTCCCCAACTAAGACTATGTCATCTGCAAACAGCATACACCAGGGGACCTACTGCCTCACCCCTGCCAGTAACTCATCCAGGACCAAAACGAATAGATATGGACTAAGTGCTGAGCCCTGTTACACACCAATCCTAACACGAAACTATCAGAGAACCCCCAGTAAGTAAGTTCTGTAAGTTCTGTAGTTCTGTAAGACCTCCCACAATAACTTCCGTGATACTCTGTCATAGGCTTTCTCTAGATCTATGAATACCATGTGTAACTCTTTCTTGGCAGCCCGAAACTTCTCAATAACTTGCCTTGTGGCAAAAATAGGGTGCATTGTGGATTTTCCTCGCATAAACCCAAACTGACTTCTCCCAATTGCAGTTTTACCCCGTAGTCGAGCTTCAATTACTCTCTCCCAAAGCTTCATCATAGCTTCATTCTCTATAGTTCTCACATTTCTGAACATCACCCTTGCCTTTGAAAATAGGCACTAACCAGCTGTCCCGCCATGCTCCTGGCATTCTATCCCCCTTAGCCAATCTATTGAATAACTTTGTGAGCCAGGAAATGGCAACATTCCCCAAGACCTTCAACACCTCTACTGGTATCGCATCTGGCCCTAAAGCCTTCCCTCAGCCCATTTCCTCAGCCCTAAGCTGCTCCACTCCTTCTCCATCATTATTTTTCCAGTGAAATGTTCATGCTTTACCCCCTCATTCATAAGCTTGCTAAAATATTCCCCCACCTGTTCAATACTGGCTACCCCACAATACTTTGCCCCCATTATTCTTGACACTCAACACCTTTTCAATATCCCTGCCTTTCCTGTCCCGAGCCCTAGCTATTTTATATACTGCCATTTCTCCTGCTCTGGTACCTAACTCGTCATACATGTCTGCATATTTCTTATGCTTTGCTAAGGCTACCCGCTGTTTGGTCTCTATCTTGGCACGCTTGTATTCTATCTGGGCCTCCCTGTGCCACCAAGTCCTGAAACCATCTTTCTTCTTTTTAACTGCCATCTGTACCTCCTTATCCCACCACCAAGTTTCTCTGTCTAATCGAGACCCTCCTACTCGTACTGTCCCTAGTACCTCGTTTCCACAATCACGGATCTGTTGTGCTACCCTTGTCCACAGCTCTCCTGCAGTGCCATCTAAATCCCATGCTATCTTACCTGCCATTTTCTTAAACTCTTCCACCTTGTCTCGTAATGCCCACCGCCTAATTGCTGTCTCTCTTCTATGTCTGACCACCTGGGTAAATTAGAAAAAAACAGGAAGAGAAAAGTAACTTGTAATCCAAGGTATACAACCGTGATGTTAGTGGTTTGTAGCATAAAAATGTTGCCCCCTGGTTTTTGGGCTATTTTCTTAATTTAATCATTTCATTCAAGTTTAATCTTAAGTGATTTAAATAGAACTAAGTGTGCTGAACACGATGCAGCAATCAGTTTTAAAATTAGTCAAGCAGTTTTTAAGCTATACTGTTTTTACTAAAAACGCCATTTAGGCTTGAAAATTTTCTTTGTTTGCCGCCATCTTGGAAACCACGTTTTTTAAGATTTAAACGAATTTAGACAATGGTCTAAAGTAAACAGTCCATATGTAAATATTCGCACTATTGCAAAAAGTTAAAAATGAATACAAAATTCTCAAAGATTTAAAACTTGATCAATAGGCGAAAGCCTATCAAATTTCAAACAGGGGATTTCTCTAAAATCAATTGAAAAATTCTATAAAAATCAGACAACGGTCTGAATAAAATGAATATAAAAATAGACAACAGTTTATAAAACGAAAAAATGCAAAAAGTGCATATGGAAACGATAGAAAGTATAAATGATATAAAAATTTCAAACGAATGCAAACGTGCATAAAAATACAACAGTATAAAAATAATACTTAAAACAAATGCAAAGCATGCATAAAAAATGATACTATAGAAAAATACTTAATAACTGGCGGGGGCCCATCCCAGGGTTGGGCTCTCGGGACTGGTGAACAGACCAGCTTCTAGTTGTGTGACAGCCCCAGAAGTTTCTTTATAGTACTGTCTAATTTGGCAATCCTCTGCATCGCTGCTGGCATCGTCGAACAATACATAAGGTCAATCATCATGGAGAGTGGGCTGTCTAACGGCATGTCCGATAAGGCTCAGGATTCTCTGCCATTGGCGGTTATGTTGGTTGTTTCCCGGCTGTATAGCTTTATTGTTGAAAATAACCAACTGAAGTTAATTTTGACTTAAGGTTCGGGGTCAATGAAGGCCCATAAAAAATAAATCAAATTGACTCAAATTTTATTTAAGTTAAAGAATATTTTATTTTAATTCATATAAACATATAAATGGGGATTAACATGACCTTTACCAAAATATTATAAAAGGATTATTTTAGGAATTTTTTCATAGGGTTAATCAATTAAACAAAAATTGATATTACAATAAGATTAACTTAAAAATTGGGTTTGAGAAATTACATGTTTATAATATTTGAAAAAATGTGTAGAAAATGAAAAATAAGGCTATGAGTAATATGACCATTAAAATGAAATAAAAGTATAAAAAGCTAAATATTGTCAATAAAAAATAAAAATAATAGTAAAAGAAAATACATATAACACTTACATATAAAATGTAATCCACATATAGAAATCCATGATGATGTAGAATCCTCCACACTAGCCAAACTGATTTTTCTTTATAGTTCCTCACTGGGAACCCTTGGAGCTACAGTACTCCTAACTTGGA
The DNA here is from genome assembly GCA_036925085.1 of Brachycybe producta. Lineage (NCBI taxonomy): Eukaryota > Metazoa > Arthropoda > Diplopoda > Playtdesmida > Andrognathidae > Brachycybe > Brachycybe producta. The sequence continues at coordinate 389,919 of JAUPFP010000026.1, read as the reverse complement.
AACCAATAAGTCCTACAGTACTCCAAAGTATGGAAACCAATAGTCACTACAGTACTCCAAATAAATGGAAACCAATAGTTTCTATAGTACTCCAAATGGAAACTTTTAGGCCTAACAGTACTCCAAAGGAAAGGAAACTTTTAGCACCATAGTACCCCAATTGTAGACTGCAAAAAATCAGTTTAGCTATCCTTTCTCAAGGTAGTTAAGCAATATTTTGATTAGACACAGTCTGAACCACAGTACTCCAGTGATTTGGAAACCAGTGCTCAGATATGTGTCTCCTTCCAGTGTAGATGGCTGAAAAGCCAAAGTCCTAATAATTTTCTGAGCCAACTTTTGGCCATTTTATAGGAAATGGCCTTCATAGGCTTGCACTGGAGGCTTCCCATTGGTTAATGGTTAATTTACATAATTTGTAGACACATACATATTAAAATACATAAAGAACCATGCAAGATCTATGTTGGGGCATAGATTCTACATGTTTCTTCATCATACACATACAAAAAATTATTTTTTATTTTTTACTTCCTGTCTGGGTTTTTTGTGTGAACTTGGCTGTTTTGGTCTTGTTTGTTTGGGTTGCTAGATGGCCTAGGGCTGTGAGGGGGGAATTTTGTTTGTTTCCTCATTCTCCAGACAGTTCTCATGTCTGGGTATTTTCAAGAGAAGAGGAAGGGGGATAAAAGTCAACAGGGGTTATATAATGAAGTTAAGAAGCAGAATGAATTTTAAGGAGGGGTAATAAATGGGATTTTTTAAGTTTAAATAGGGGAGAATTTTGTTTCTTTAAAAATTTTTTGAGAGGGGAGCATTTTTGCTTTTAAAACTTTATGTTTAGCCTACAGTAAGGTTTTGGATAGGCCTATTTCTTTCAAGTGGCGGTTTTTTCTTTTGTGTGTTTGTTTGGGTAAAAACAAAAAAGGGGGGGAAAGAGGAGGAACTGGTTTATGTATTATATGTCTACACAAAAATAAAAAATAAAAAGTGTGAGATTTTGTTACCTGAATTCTACAGGTAACATTCCTATCCCCTAAACCACAACAACAAAATTACATTTCATGCAGTTTTACATGCATGCAATGTTTTCAAAATAAAGTTTTAAACAATTGGCGACATTTCTTATGTCTCATATTTCTTTTTTGAGACCTTGTTTTCTTTTTGTTGTCTTCTTTGTTGTTTCCTTGTATGGGGCTCAGCAGGGCTGGGACCAGTGGAATTTCTTTCAAAATGTCCTCTACATTTAAGTCAAGAGTTTCTTTTCTCACCCTTGTTGATGGTTTAGTTGTGGTGGATGGCTTTGGTGAATTCTTGGTTGAGTTTATCCTTTTGCTTGTAGGCTCATTTTTTCTTTTTTTCATTGTGGAGGTTCCTTGTTCCTCCAGTTTTCTTTTAGCACCTTGCACAGTTTCCAGGAAAATGATTTCATCCTTTTCCTGAAGAATTTCCTTTTGCAGACCATGTGTTGATGATGATGTTGTAGTTGTTGATAATTTTGTTGAGGTTGGTGTGGATGTTGGAGCCCTTGTTGATGTTTTGGTAGTTTCTTGGTTCTTGGCCTTTAGTTTATTTATTTGTCTAGAGGCCCTTTCAATCATTTGAGTGGTTTTAGAACTCATTATTATTTTTTTGAGTTCTATTGTTGTTTCACCTCTAGCTTCCCTCTTTTTTTTCAATAGTTCTCTCATGAACTTAGTGTGTATTCCCTTGGTTAGTCTATCCGGAGCACACAACTGCTGTTCAAAGGATGCCATTTCCACAGAATTTGTTTTGTTTGATTAATGCACACTTCAAATTCACACACTTCTACACTTTCACTTTTTTGGTTGCTGAACTGGATGCCGACTTTACACTTTTTGTGATTTCTCACACATAAACAAGTAACAATTTTTAAAAGTTTTTTCAAGGTATGTTGGTTATATAGCACATTTTTTTCTGTCATACTAGGCTCCCATTGGTCAAGCCATTTAGCCTTTTGATTGGGCCTTTTACTTGGCCCTTATAATACTCAATACACATGAGAACATGTATATGACCAATATTAAAGACAGAATTATTACAACAGATGTGTAGAGGGAGGTTCCTAAAGAGCCAAAAATGTCATGCATTACACTAGACATACTAAATGGAATCCCTGGGGCATAGCCTGCTATTGATGAGGAAGAAGATAAGTTATATTGATCAAGTTGTAAAGGAGGGTCTTCAAAACAACCCTGAAAAACTTCACAAGATGACCCTACTCTTGAAGTTAAACATATTTTATCATGAATACATTTGGTATCAAGTTTTAACTGGATCATATGTTTTTCTGGGGTGGTTTTTAAATTTATTGCCCTAGTGGTCATTAAGCTGTTTTCAAAGGTAACTTGAACCTCTCCTGGTAAACATGTACTATGGGCTTCTATATATATAGTAGCCAGCATAATACATGAATAGCATCCAGTATGAGAAAGTACTTTTTCAAATTTTGGACATATCTTTGTGGTATGCAATTTTATTTCCATATCTTTTATGTCAAGATGGACAGTGGCTGGACTGGATGTTAATTGAGTGGAATATAGTCTTCCATCTGTTACTAACATCCTATGGTTGGATACAGTCAAAGGGAGCAATGTTGGTCTTTCTTTTATAAACTGTTCTAAATAAGAGGGTTGTTTATCGCAAGTTAATCTCCTTTCATAAGATTTACATTGAACCATCATGTGGTCAAATGTAAATGAACTGGCAGTAGGATGCGCCGCCTGGACATCCCCAATATGTCCTCTTAAAGGCCTATGCATTTCTGCTGCAGTTTCTAGATAGGCTTCTAGTGGTCTATTCTGTCTGATCAATAGATGCCTAGATATAATGTCTGTGGCTTGGTCAAATGTGCCAAGTATTTCAATGGATATATCCCTAGGTAGGGTTCTGGATTTTTTAACAAAAAATGTTTCTTCTGTACCATTTAATTTGAGTACTACTTTGACTGTGGGAGCACATGACATTGAAACTATTCTTTTGACTTCATAGGTATATAAATAATCAGGTTTTAGATACCATCTAAAGTGGTGGCATGGTTGGTCCAACATTATTGGGCACATGCTTCCTGAATCTCCCCCAAAACAGTCTGTTATCCCAGGCCAATCTAAAGCTTCTTTTGTTAATGCTTCAAATTTATAGTCTTTATGACAGTGATCGCCCCAGCCACAGTAAGCATTTTGGGGACAAGCAACCTGATTTATGGTGTATAGTTTGGTGGGAAAAGTGTAGTACATTCTTTGAGTCATCCATTCACAATTTACAGAATTGAAGGTTATTTCCAGACTGCCCAAATTTTCTTCTTGGTTATCTAGTAACCACAAACACGATGTGTATTCTAAATTGGTGAGGGTGATTTGAGCTTGGGTGGATATAAAGCATTTCCTCCCAGTTGGTGTATCTTGGCACTCTAAATTTTGTGATTTAATAAGTTTATGTTCAGTACACTTGAGTTGTGCACCTGAGCATAAACTAAGAAGAACTCCAATAAAAAGAACAATATACATGAAATTTGGGTTTATTGGGTTTGGTATACCTTCTTCAAGCAGTCTTAGATTTTCAATTCTGTTTTTTGTTTGGATGGCTCGTCTTCGAATAGCATTTCCACTTGCTACTCCTAAGATCATACTTAATTTTAAGCATTTTTTAACAGCAAAATAAAACGAAAAATACACTTTAAATATAATTTTGATAATATCAATGACACTTTTTATGGCTACTCTAACATATAAAATAGACATACTTGTTAACAATATCAATAGTATAATAATGCCATAAGATAAATATGTAGGCATGCAAGACAGATTATATATAAATGTTAAACAAAATATACACTTTATTCGGTGACAGATGCTATTTCCGTCAATTGTAAACGTGCCTTCCAATGTTTTTCCATCAGAAGTCACAAATAAAATGTGGAGCATTCCCGAATCCATACTAAATTCACTAGGAATGATAACTTGTTTATCATCCTTTATTTGGCAGATTTGTTCAATGCCATCTTTTCTTAGTATTAGTGTGCCTTTGGTACTGACTGTAACCACAGGATCACTAAACTTTATAAAATGATCACCCATAGAGGTACTAATAGAATCAGTACCTAACAATTTTCGTTGGGTTGCCATACTGACTTCATGATTCGAGATATTGAAAAAACATTCTTTGAAGGATGCTATTTCAAAATTCGTTCGTTCATTTCCATTCACATCAATATGTGTGAATTGGGTTTTGGCCTTTACCACCTCACAGTGGCAATCTTGTAACTCACCATTGCATTTATTTGATATCATGCAATACTGGTTTGTTCCAGAACAGGATGTATTTTTACAAGAACATGGCAGTCCTCTATTTAGGCATTTAAATAGATCATCATTTCCTCCCACCTCTTCACTTTGTTCAATGATAAAAGATGATGCATTAAGAGTTTCATTTTTTGACGTTATGACCCTTGTGGTCCATTTAATTATGCACTTATAACAATAACCCCCATGACAGATGTTTTGTGCATACTTTGGTTTTTCAGTGGATGTCACCACTCGACATGATCTTCCAGTGTTACCCCATTTACATATTTCCACTTCATAGGTATCTTTCTTCTCTTCTTGACTGCATACCCCAAGTATTAGGAGGCTGTAAAAAAGTTTCATTAGACATCCTGCCTCTAACATCTATTTGGATTTCTTCCAATAGACCTTTTTATCAGGGAGTTTAAAGCTTTTGCCAGGGCATCTAACCAACGATCTGCTACATTTCCTTCATCTTCTTTTGAAGTACTCGCTTCAGTTTCTACATTTACATCATTGCTTGTTCCTGCTACTGGAAGAATTTCTGAGGTACCTACTGAGTTCCTATTATCAGGTATTGTACTTGAATTGGATGTCTCAGTCTCACTATCTGTTAACCCTGTTTTAGTAGCTATGTCCTTGTTCGGCTCTGTTTCCATTTCTGTGCTACAAGGTTCTTTGTCTTTTTCTAGCATTGTGCTAGTATTTGGACCATCGATATCAGCTTCTACTAACCTTGTGCTAGTTTGTCCTGGTTGATTTCCCATTTTGGGGCTAACTCGTTGTGAGTTTTCATCCATTGCTATCCTTAGTGCTTCTCTTAATCCTTCTAGATTAATTTCGGGCAGTGCTTCTTCATTTCCTATTCTCTGTTCTATTGAAACTTCCCCCTCTGATTCCGTCACACTTTCATTTTGAGTGGTTTGTGTACTACGCCTTGTGCGTTTTCTTGGGACTAGGGGAGGTAAAAGATTTTCAGGACCTTTGCTTCTTAGACCATATTTGTGGGATGGTTCCCCGGTATGTTTCCGTTTTTCAGTACGTGTAATTCCTGGTAGTTTTGGGCTCCCAGAGTCATCAAAATTTTCATTTGATTCTTCATCAGAACTTTGGTCTTTTGGTACACCCTTTTCAATTGATTTGCCTTTTGAATCATCATCTGGTGTTTCCTGGAGATCCCAGGGTCTGTTTTCTTTTGCTAGCTTTAACCGCTCAACATGCACAATTTGGATGTCCCTATTATGATATTTGTGTTGAACTTTATAGTTGACTGGAGATGTCTGTTCCAAAATTCTATATGGACCTCTACACAATTTTGCCAATTTTTTTGTTTTTCCTACTGGAACATGGGGAACATATAAATAAACCTTGTCCCCAGGTTGAAATTCTTTCATTTTCCTTCCCTTTGATTGATATTTTAGTTGCTTCTCAGCAGCAACTTCTAAGGCCTCTCTAGCTGTTTGATATGCAGACTGTAATCTTCGTGTGAGAACTTTGCCATAGTCTTCTATGTTGTAAATTGGTGCTGGTTTGCTGGTTAGGATGTCGTAAGGTAAACTCATATCTTGTCCAAACAGGAGATAGTAGGGTGTTTCTTTAGTGCTAGAATGTGTAGCACTTCGATAAGCCATTAACACTAAAGGCAATTCATCATCCCAATTCCTTTGATCGTTTTCGACAAAGTGGGAGAGCATTGTCATTAGCGTTCCATTGAAACGCTCGACTAGACCATCAGTTTGTGGATGGTATGCTGAGGTAAATATTTTCTTAATACCTAGCAATCGGCACATATTCAGAATTAATTCTGAAGTGAAATTGGCTCCTCTATCTGTTATGAGTTCCCTACAACAACCATACCTTGAAAAGATTTCCTTCACCAAAAGTGCTGCTATGGTTTCAGCTTTCTGGTCTGGGATGGCAAATGCCTCAGGATATTTTGAGAGGTAATCACAGATTACAGCTATGTATTACCTTTGTTGGATGTAGGTAATGGCCCTAAAATGTCAAGTCCTAGCCTTTCAAATGGTTTTGATGGAGGAGGAAATTTAATTAGAGACACCTTTCCCACTGGTTTTTTCTTTTCCTGGCAAGATTCACACGATTCACAGTATTTTCGGACATCTGGTTTAAGAGTTTTCCAAAAAAATTTCTTCTCAACCCTGTTCTGAGTTTTTTCAATACCCAGATGTCCAGAAAATGCTGCATCATGGCACATTGCCAAGACATGAGCCCTTTTTTGTTTGGGTACCACTAATTTGGCTGTGGATTCATCTGTCTTAATCAACCAACCATCTTCATTGATTGACAGTCTTGCTTTTTGTACTTCCTTTTGAACCTGTGGGGTGGAAGGGTATCCTGAAAGGTAGTCTATGAAAGGTTTTAATTCTGAGCATTTGTTTTGGTCAGCTACTATGTCTTTTTCTTCCCATATTGAAATGTTTTGTTGTAGCACATTTACTTCTTCTGGAGGGTTTCGGCTGAGGGCATCAGCATTTCCATTGTTTTTTCCTTCTCTGTATTTAATTTCAAAGTTGTATTGTTGTAACTGAAGGGCCCATCTAGTTAACATAGCCTTATCCTTCTTCATGGTCATAAGATACTGTAAGGGTTTATGGTCTGTTATTAAGGTAAATGGTCTACCCATTAAGTAGTACCTAAAATAATTCACACCATATACACAGGCTAGTGCTTCTTTCCAGGTGGTTGAATAATTTTGTTCAGCTGGGTTCAGTTTTCTGCTAGCATATGAAATTGGATGTAAGCATCCATTTACTTTTTGCTCCAAAATGGCACCAATTGCAAAGTTACTGGCATCTGTTGTTAGATAAAATGGCTGATTGAAATCAGGCATTACCAGAACAGGAGAGGAAGTTAAACTTTCTTTAAGGATACGAAAGCTTTGCTCACATTCATTAGTCCAATGAAAGAGAACATCTTTTCCCAGCAACCTTGTTAGAGGTGCTGCTACCTTGGCACAATCAGGAATGAATCTCCTGTAAAAATTTACCAGACCAAGAAAACTTTGTATTTTCTTCACATTGTGGGGCCTGGGAAATTTTTCTATAGCTTCTATCTTGTTTGGGCCTGGTTTCATGAATCCCTGTTTAAATGTGTGTCCCAAGTAATTTATTTCTGTTTTTAGAAAAATACACTTTGAGGGTTTTGCCTTCAAATTTGCTTCCCTTAGTCTTTGAAATATCTGTCTAAGTCTGTCAAAGTGTTCCTCAATGGTGTTGCTGTAAATTATTATGTCATCCATATATACAAAGCAGATTTTTCCCTTGAAATCTTTCAGAACATCATCCATTAGCCTTTGATACACATTTGGGGATGTTTTCAACCCCATTGGTGATCTAACAAACTCATAATGACCTGAAGTTGTACTGAACCCTAACTTATGTTGGTCATTTTTCTCTACTGGGATTTGGTGAAATCCACTGGCTAGATCTAGAGTAGAAAAGTATGTAGCTTTGCCTAATTGGTTGCTAACACTGATGAGTTCAGGTAGAGGATATTTATCCCCAATTACCTTTTTATTCAAGGCTCGAAAGTCAACCACTAAGCTGTGACTTCCATCAGGTTTTCCTACCAACATGCAAGGAGCACTGTAAGGGCTCACTGAGGGCTTTATAATGTTGGCCTCAAGCAACTCATCTATTTTCTCCTGCAAAATTGCCTCCTGTTTTTGAGGTACCTTGTACGGCCTAATGTAAACAGGAGCTAGATCTGTCAAATGGATTTCCTGTGTTACCCTGCTTGTTGGTTGTAGATCTTTTAGACTGCATGCAAAAATGTCTGAATAGCTAGTTAGGAGGAGTTGCAATTTATCGTGATGCCTCTCTTCTGTTTTATTTAAAACATCAGCAACCCATTGTAGGTTTCTTGGCCGTGTTTGAACAGAATTTAAGATTTTTATGGCTTCTCCTTTCCTATAAATTTGTATCTCCTTTCCTTTGTAGAAAATGCAATCATTTGTTGGATCGTATTTAAGACCCAAATGTTTAATTGCATTTATACCAAAATTATTTGGTATTTAGGAGAAAGATCCTTTTCGCTTACATACATAATGACTTTTTCGGTCTTCTGTTTATTCAGCTTTAGAGGAAACAGATACAAACCCATAGTAGGAAAGGGTTCACCATTAGCAGCAATAATTTCAACATTATCTCCTTTGTTTAGTTTTTCTAGTTGGGGGCCATATTTTTCATTTAACAACTTAAACATGGACCTAGAAATAACTGATATAGCAGCTCCAGTATCATACAATATGTTTAGGTTGTGGCCCAGAATGCATGCAGAGAATATGGGACATGCGTGAGTTTTTTCTCTAATGTTGTTCACCATTTTGCATGATTTAAAATGTCTTCTCCCTTTTTGACATGCAAGTTTACCTGAGGGAGTTTTTAGTTTCCCTGTCTTTGGTAGTTGGATGATCTCTGAAAGTTTCCATGCCCCTGATTATTTCCCTGTCTCTGAAAATTCGGCTGATGATTATAATGTCTTTGAAAATTTCCCTGCTGATTATTCCTATTGGTATTTTGACAATATTTACTGGTATGACCTAGCCTATTACATGTATAACATCGTGTTGGTGGTCTGCTGTGCTGTGGTAGATTTGTAGGCATTCTACATTCTTTTGCAAAATGACCTGGTTTCTGACATTTAATACATACATAGGTGTGTGGCTTTGGTGGTGCTTGATCTGCTGGAGATGTGAATCCTTTCATATCTGAGTTAGGTTTATCAAGAGCCATGATTTTCTTCTTATAGTCTTCTTATAGTCCTTTTATTCTTGTTTTGAGGTCTTCTATTTCTTTATCTTTCTCTACCTCAATTGTGTTTACTCCATATTTTGTCTGGGTAAGTTTATCATTTTCTTCCTCTGCCAACACTATTTGTATGGTTTCATCAAGATTTCTAGGGTTTCTAGACAGGACAAATCTCCGGACTTTAGGTAACAACCCTTTTATGATTTGGGCCTGTATCATACTATCTCTAGTAACAATTTGATCTCTGGTAGGAGTTCCTTCAATTACTGCCCTACCAAATGTGCGTACTTTGGAAATAAATTCTATGGCTGTTTCACCATGTCCCTGTTTAGCTTCAAAAAATTTCTGTAGGGTTATTTGCCTTGGCTCTGTTGGCTGAAATCTTTGTTTAATAAGAGATCTTAAATCCGATAGTGAGGTTATTTCTTTTACTTCTGGATGGTCTCTTAGAAAATCATCTGCCAAACCTCGACACTTGGACCTGAAAATAATTATTTGGAATGCCTCATTCCATTCTGCCAGATGGGCAACATCCTCTAGATGATGAAAAAAATCTTCCGCAGTAGGACCTTTTTCATCTCCCGAAAAGCTCGGAATTAGAGAGGTGAAATTTAGATGAGCGTTTGGCTGAGCCTGAGCCATGATGAAACAAGAGGTGTTTTATTTCCAAAGTATTATTGAGTTGGTCTTACTGGTCTATTACTAATTCTTGCAATATATTCTCTTTTTTGGGTTTTTGTCATGTAACTCAGTTCATTGGAATTTACAAATCTTCTGTACTTGGGAGCTGCTCGGGCCTCTTCTTCTAGTTTTCGGATATCTTCCTCAGTGTAGGTTTCATCCTCCCAGTTTTCAGAACAAGTAATGGCTTTTAGACTGAGTTCATCAATATAGGGTTCTACAACCTGAACTACCCCAAATTGTTCTTGAATTTCTTTATCCCAATCTTCTATAGGTGGTGGAAGGTTAAATACAGGCTGGCTTACCCAATTTTGAGAAGGTGAGGAGCTGGGGCAGACCGTTGGTAAATTTCGGGGGCTATACTGGCATCTCATATAATGACTGTTGTACTTGGTGGCTTTTATAAGACAATGATTTTTCTTAAAAGGACATGGAATTAGATAGGGATCATTCATTATATACTAGTAAAATAAAAGGGTCAGAGTCAATTTGATTTAATTTAGTTCTTCCAAAAAAAATTTAAGATCCTGTCGACTGCGCCATTTTGTTGGTTGTTTTGGTCTTGTTTGTTTGGGTTGCTAGATGGCCTAGGGCTGTGAGGGGGGAATTTTGTTTGTTTCCTCATTCTCCAGACAGTTCTCATGTCTGGGTATTTTCAAGAGAAGAGGAAGGGGGATAAAAGTCAACAGGGGTTATATAATGAAGTTAAGAAGCAGAATGAATTTTAAGGAGGGGTAATAAATGGGATTTTTTAAGTTTAAATAGGGGAGAATTTTGTTTCTTTAAAAGTTTTTTGAGAGGGGAGCATTTTTGCTTTTAAAACTTTATGTTTAGCCTACAGTAAGGTTTTGGATAGGCCTATTTCTTTCAAGTGGCGGTTTTTTCTTTTGTGTGTTTGTTTGGGTAAAAACAAAAAAGGGGGGGAAAGAGGAGGAACTGGTTTATGTATTATATGTCTACACAAAAATAAAAAATAAAAAGTGTGAGATTTTGTTACCTGAATTCTACAGGTAACAGTTATGTTGTCAGGAACTGGGAAGTTCTTTATGGTGACAACCTTATCTGGATCTGGCCGAATTCCGTCAGGTGAGATCAGGTGTTCTAAATACTTCTTCTTGAAAACCAAAGAAGCATTTCGTTGGATGCAACTTTAGGTTTGCTGTCCATAGCAAGTCCAAGTTTGTTCTCAATCTTTCCATAAATTATTCAAACGTTCTTCCAAAAACTACGATGTAGGTAGACTAGGCATGTTTCCCATTTGTGCCCTGCAAGTATTATATCAAATGCACGTTGCATAGTGGCAGGAGCATTTTGGAGTCCAAAAGGCATTCTTACGAACTCGAACAATCCTCGATGAGATGTAAAAGCAGTTTTCTCGATGTCGCTGTCTTCCTTCTCAAATTGCCAGATCCACTCTTCATGTCCAATGTCGCGAAGTAGCAAGCTTCTCTCATGGAGTCTAGTGCATCATAAATTCGGGGCAATGGATAAGTGTCTGCCTTTGTTATCGCATTCAATTTCTGATAATCAACGCAGAAACAATATGAACCATCCTTTTTCTTTACAAGGATGATGGGCAATGCATATGGTGACTTCGATGGCCTTACAACCCCAGATTTCTTCATTTCTTCTAGCGTCTCATCAATTACGATGTGTTTTCAAGGTCTGCATCTTTGTAATGTATCTCGACCTGGTGGATTATCTCCAGTTTCAATCTTGTGTTTCGTTAAATTCGTTGCTTCCAGGTCCTTAGAAGAGAATGCGAAAATCAACGGGTGCTTCACTGATGTCTCTAAAGTCTTCCTCCTCGGAAACTTTGCAGGCTGGCTGTTCTTCTGTTTCGTCCAGAAGTTTGCAGTGTCCAATAGTCTTGCAGTTTCCAATCCCCATGGACTCCAGTGTGGTATTCAGGAGTTGAACTTCTAGTTGTGATTTTCCAACCCCTTGTAGCACACTGCTGGCCACAACGACACCTTTTCAATTAAAGAGACTATCGTTCGTTTTAATCATCAGTACTTTGTTTTCCTCGATGATTCGCCCTGCAGACACTTAACACTTCGCCAGGATTCAACGTGATCCTGCCTTGAGCTCTGACACAGCTCTCCTCATTGGTTCTGATGGCGTATGAGCTTTCCGTATGGCTTCCCTCCTGTATGTCTGAAGAAATTCCAGGGAAGACTAGTCCGAGCACTTCCTTTCTTCATCAAATCGCTTGTTCTTTCATAGAATATCTTGTTAGCAAAGTAAATCTTGGAGGTCTTCATGGAAACGATCAAATCAAATGCAGCTCCTAGGTCTCGTCCCAGCAGTGCTTCTCGCTGTCCTTCGATGATGAGCATCTTTTCAGTTACTCGCTTTTTGTTTAATTCGAACTTGGGCCACATCTGACTAAGTACTTTAATTGGTACCCCTCCAACTGCACCGATTACAAGATGTGATAGAATGGATTCGTAATGGAATCTGTACTCTTGTGCCATTGTGCATGACAAGATAGTGTATCCAGTCCCACTATCCGCCAAAAATCGTACAGGTGTGTCATTAACCCAAATGGTTATCTTGGCCATGCTTTCATCAGGTCTGGTATCTCCAACCTCGATGAGTTCACATGAGGTGAGGACGTTGTCCTAAATGTTTTCGACACTTGTTGCAACACACTCTACTTCTCAATAAATTCCTCACTTCAAACAGATTCAATCATCTCGTTGTTTGCAGGAGTCATGCTGGTATCATCTCTCGCCCTCTTAGCTGCATTTACGATAGTTTTCTCGGATTTGACGGCATTAGACTTAGCCCTGTTGTTGGAATCGGCAGAATTATGTTGGACCGTATCCTCAATTCTGTCTTGATGAAATCCTGTTTCCATGGCTGTTACTATTCTTTGTGCTTCCTCCAAACTATTCCCGTAAACCTTCATAGTTTTTTGAGTCACCCAGATGATTTGATTCGGAAACATTTCTTCTATAGTTTCTCCCCTTCTACCAGTATTGTTTTTCAGCTTCTGCGCAGATTTTCTTGAATTTCGCTGTAGTTTATTATTCGTAATGGCGACTGACCCTTTCCATCACCATCAGGTAGGGCATGCCACTCATAGTCACCATTTTTTATTAAAATTAAATTGTGTGTAGAGATTACAAAATAATTAGACCCTTTTTTGTTTTACCATATGACCATTATTTCTTGAGAAAAAAATTCCCAAAGTTTGGGTATCGGATGCAAAAATGCATTTTTCTGTAAAATTTTAAAATTCAATATCTCATAAACTATAAGACAGATTTGTATGATATTTTCAGGGTATCATTCATCTACATTTTATATATTAAGACGGCATATATTCATTATTGTTCGTATTTATTTATAAATTGGAAAAATAAATTTCATAAAAAGTTGCGAATTTTGAAAAATGTCTTTTTTGATGCCCTGTATAATGGAAGCGAAAAGCGCCTTTTTCACATGAAACACACCATTAAATTCTGTATTCAAAGGCGAATTCAGAAATATTAATGAAGTTATTATAAATTAATAAACACAACAACTACACTGAAAACAAATAGCACATTTTGCCGAAAATTGTCATTTTCATTGGTTTTTGACCTTTGAAAAAAAGTGGTTCTGCAACACTTACAAGTCTGAATTTTTTTATAAACATGCACCAACTAACATACTAATATAGTCATTTCTCAAAAGTGGTGGTATTTTGTTTGTTTGGTTGTTAGAATTTTTAATGTTCGAAAATATATTGTAGATCGTGATATATTTATTTTTGAATACTAGTTATAATATAAGCAAAGTAGTGAACATATTTTAACAGTAAATGAATGCCACTGTTAAATGAGAAAAAAATATTTGGAAAAACATGTTTCAAATATGTGAATTTCAACAAAACCGAGGCAAAACTGAAATATACAAAAATGGATTTATTCAATAACAAGACATGAAAGGGGCCATGTGATGATTACCACCGTTTCAGGACGGAAAACCATCTTGAAACGGTGGTAGGCCCCTCTTTACAGCCACCCTTTTTAGTTTAAATCAGCTGTGCTATCTTCTCTGAGATACTTCTTCTGCCTTTCCTCACTGATAACAAAATATTGCTGACCATTCTTTCTGGTGGTCATTCCATGGTTTACAAGTGCTACGGTTCCATCCGCTACTTTCTTTAGGCAGTCGCTAGAATAATCACCTTTCTCATGACAGTTGTAGCATTCCACTGTGCTTAGGACTCTCGGAGGCCTGTTCCCAGGTTGATTATTCCTCGGCAATCACTGGGCATTAAAGTTTCTTTGTTGTAGATTTCGTTGGTTCTGGTACTGACTCTGATTCTGGTTCTGGTTCTGACTGGTTTTTGGTTGAGCATGGCTGTTTGGAGTTGATAGAGTCTGACTATCTGGTGAGTTTGCTTGACTTTATTGAGCAATGACAGCATACGTGCATCCTCCATCCAATGCGGCTTGTGTTGGTTTGGCGTTCTGATGTTGATTATACCTCTGGGGTGCTCTGGTGTTTTGGGCAATCACTGGTGAACCCATGATCCCATCAATAGTTCATACCCCTGAGGTTGTGTACTGCTTTAGGTACGAGCCTGGTGCAGTTTGGACAGCATTACGAATGATTGGATGAAGATGGTTTCGAAGTTCCGTAATTTGGTACTTATCCGCCGCACCCGGTAATACTTTCTTACTCAAGCCTATATAGTGTGGCAACCTGGTCTGCTCATTTCAAAAATTTTGATTGAGCAGACAAACTTTCTATGGTTGTCTGCCTGGCAGCTTGCAGTAGGCTGCTGGGACGGATGCCATATTGATCCCAGCAGACCTCTCACCATTGAGTTCAATGGGTGAGTGGTCACTTCTGACCACTGTCCCCTCCAGGCAGCTCTACCTGGAGGTCAGCCATTTAATCTGGGCAGTGTGTTTTGGGCTGGAGACTGGAAGGCATCAATGGAGGAGGCCAGGCCGGCCTCCTGTTCATCTCTTTGTTTCTGTTGCCTGTGTTGGCCATTACGCCTTTGTTTTGTATAAAGTTCTTGGCTGGTAGAAGTGACCAGCGAAGTTATGTACATATTCACTGCGTGTTTACCGTGAGTGTATTGAATATCTTTGTTTTATTTAATTACTGTGTCGTGTCGGTTTTTGAGGATTACTGCGGGGACGGTGGGTTCTCCGGCTGTTGGGGACAACCTACAGTCCTGTAACCATCTTGTTTCGGCCGGTATTCGTGTCAGCTTGTTTCATCGTGTCCGTCAAGGGAGGCTCCGAGGGAGCCAACACCACCCAGGGTTTAACCGTGAGAGGCTGCTACGGTTACGATCCCGTCCCCGTTTTAGGAGCCTGGTGCCCGGTAAGTAGTTTATTTTTATCAGGTGGTGTTGTTGATGACCAGACGAGTCATTGCAATTGGTGGAGGTGCCGGGTATCCATTCCCAGCCTCTCGCACGTTTAAAGACAGTGGATTTGACCATTTAGTCGGTCAAATCACCGTGCAATGGTAGTATGCTGCTGGGCAAGGACTTTGGTTCGTGGAACAGCGGCAGAAACTGTTGGAAACCTCTTCCACCACAATTACACTGTGGGGTGCGGACTTTGGTTCGTGGTACCGTGGTGGAAAGTGGTTCGAGAGGTTTTTACTGAAAGTACACCTTGGGGTGCATACTTTGGTTCGTGGTACCATGGTAAAAAATGGTAAAAAGGTCGTTTTACCGTAAGTACACTGTGGGGCACGGACATCTGTCCGTGGGACCATGGTAGAAACCTGTAAAGAAGAACTCTGACCATAAATTACCTTGGGACACAGACTTTGGTCTGTAATACCGCCAAATTGCATGGTTCCATCTGTCCAGTACGGTGTTTTACTGACTTTGGTTTGTGAATTTACCGTTTCCAACGATGAAAACCAGGTTTCTAGTGGTTTTGGCCATTTTTGACCGTGGTAGCGAGGTGGAATTTGGCTCGAACCCCGGCATACCCATGGTGACTTGGGAAACTAGTGTGGAAATGGGGTTGGAGTTGAGCAACTGTGTTGTCGACCGTCCTCTTGAGGCGGAAGGTGGAGTGCTACGAGAAACGGGTACGGCACAATAGTGTGGAAGAGGACTCTGGAGGAGGGAAGCATTGTGAACGGTGCTCCACGGGGCCAACCTTTGCTGGGAGAATTTGTCACGGTGCAGAGACATGCTGGTGACAGTTTCCCCAGAGATTCTCCATTGGAAGTCGGCAGGGAGGCCAAGGGTAATCTCATTGATCTTGGTGCTCGGCCTCAGCCGAGTGTCCATGTTTCCACCGCCACCCATCTGGTTGGACAGGGAGGACAACACGCACCAGACTGCTTGAAAGGCACGGACCTATTTGGCTATGCTTTCCATGCAGCAACTCGTGGAGATTGCGTACGGAATAGATATCCTTCGGTTGGAAGGACGGTTGTCCTGCTCGGTGATTGAACCACAGGTTGAACCACAGTTCTCACTGTCGCCCATGCATAAAGCCGCATGGAGGGAGGCACCGCTGGTGCAAGCCAGGCTGGCACCTTCATGGGAAGAAACCAGGCTGTTTCCTAGCGGATTTGGCCGTGGAATTCTTCCTGAACCCGGACACCCTTGGTGGCTGACTTCATGTCTGATACTTCGGGGAACCGGAGCAGGCAACCTCGCAGGGTTAGCACCTTTGCTTAAATGCCCACTCCAGCGGTTCCTGTGGAGGTTCAGGCATTTAGGTTATTCGTGCCTTTCGAAGCAAAGACTGGGGCTCAGCGCTGGTCGGATGAGTCTAGGGGCAGGGACTTCACATACATGCTTGATGGTCTGGCGGAAGAGTATTATGCCCAGTTGGTGGAAACTCTTCTGGACCTCACCTGGGTGGAACTGAAGGAGGCTATGAGCAGCCGATTCAGTTCCGGCAATCAGGCTCCTGTCTGGTCCCTGGAGTTTGAAACGATGAAGCAAGGTATGCATGAGTCTGTACAGGCGTTCTATTGGCGGTTATTTGAGCTGTCAGAACGTGTCTTCTGGTGAAAACGAGAGCTGTTGGCTCATTCGTTTCAAACGGAAACTCGTTACGACCATCACCAATCAATTGATTGGTTGTTAGGCCAAAATGGTAGAAGTGTCTGAAGGGCATGGCTTGTTGAAGCCAATTTGCTTATGGCAAGTAGATTACCTGCCCGTACTCGAGTGGTTCCGAAGGCTTCGGCCTCAGGTCCAATGGCTAGCTCTAGGAGCTCCGCCAAAGCTTCAACTTCAAACCCGCTGGGTGCAAATGCCGCTGCACCATCCAAGATGGACAAAGCAGTGGCCAAGACCGGGGGCAAGAAGGGGAAGAAGCAGGCAGGCTCTGGTGGAGGACATCTAGCGACAACACCTCAGAGGCAATTCACCTGCCGTCAGCATGTTGGCCTCGACCAACATTGCCTCAGCATGGGAAGTATCTGGGGAGAGTGGGGATACGCCGGTGGGAGTACACCAGCTCTTCACTGCCCGGTTTCTGTCTTTGCGGCCAGTACTTTACGTCGGGTGCTACGGTGAGATCCATCAGGGGTTCACCATGGGTTCTTTGTCGTGTCGGCGGGAAGTCACCGCCGACTTGCAGTGAGGAAGACTCCAGACCGTTACTACCCAGGGACCACCTGGGTGCAAGAGGGCAGCTAGCACTTCAATCACAGCCCCTAACGGAGTCAGGATCCGGTAAGACCGGGAAGTTTTGCCGGTATTGTAATGAGCCCAAAAAGACCATGAAACTGTTAAGACACTGCCAGGTGTGGACCTCGTCCACGGGACAGCGGTAGAGGACAGTTTTGACCGTGAGGTTGCCTGGTAGATCGGTAGTACCCCGTGGGGCACGGACAATTGTCCGTGGAACTACAGTGAAGACCAGTCGATGGCCAAGTTTACCGGTTGTATACCGTGTGGCACGGACCGTTGTCCATGGGACTATGATACAAACCGGTTTATTGTTGGGGTTTACCGTTAGTAAACCAGTGGCACGGTGGTTGACTGTGTGGGACCGGTTGAACCCGGTAAGAAACTAGTTTCACCATTAGTAGACGGTTGATTATGGACCATTGTCCGTTTATCTCTGTTCGAAGATGGTGAAGGTCACTAACCGTACAGTTACTGTGGGACATGGACTTTTATCTTTTGTACTGCGGTGGGTACAGTTCTACCATGCTTTGACGGTGTTTTATGGACTTTGGTCCATGAATTCACCAGATTTCACTGTAGGTACTTTCACCCTACAATTGGTGGCTGTTTCCGTCCATTTTTGCACGGTGGATATCGGCTTAGGCCCCATTTCCTCCGATGGCTAGTTGGGGTAACGGTGTAGGTGAGGGTTTAGAGTTGCGTTCTCACACCATCGGCCATGGTAATTGGCCAGAGGGGCAGCAACCGGTTGGGGTTGCTGTTGGCAGGAATGGACACGGTGGTTCCGAGGAGGAAGGTGCCATAGGGGGTGTCCCTGCAGACCGACTTCAGCTCGGAGGCATTGTCACTGACGGAACTCTGTTGGACAAGGTTGAAGGAGTTTTGGGGACCCCGGCAGAGACAGGCACACAGCCATTGGCCGGCATCCTGGCCTCCACCACCACTGGTCCGGTTGAATGCAGTGGGATACTTAAGTGAGTCGGTGGAGACCCTGTTGGGTAGTCTGCATGGCACGATGTCATTTTTGACATCGATGTCTGACAGTTATAGGGACATCTGCCCCAAGAGATCCAAAGGATCCATGAAAAGCAACCATGTTTCACACCATCACACATGCATCTGAGAGGTGTACGGAGGGAGGTGCTGCCAGTTTTGACCAGGTGTATACCTCCAGGAGGTACTCACACCATCCCTCTGGGGTATGGTCGCAGAGTACCCCCATCCATTCAGTGGTCGAGGGTCCACCTGGTAGAACCCACGGAAGCTGAGCTTGATGCTGAGATTTCGTGGATGAATAATATATTAATAATATTAAATTAAGGATATAATAGACACAATCGTTTAAGATGCATCAAACCAGAGAAGTTACAAGTGTGGTGTGCTTTCGCCACTGGACCATTGAATGAGTTGACTTACTTCATGTTTTCGATATCAGAGAATGGACCCAGAATGTATCGAAACATGGTCTTTTATATCTAGAGCCTGCGTACACCTTCACAGGTGTACCCACGCCCCAGGGACCATGCTTCGATGGGTATCCATCCACCGATACCGGAACCAGGATATACTTAGTAGCTTTGAGGTTTTCAAGAGAGAGGGAAGGGATGGAAGTATGTCTCTTGGATCCCAAGGGGCCCTCAGGCTAGGGGAAGAAAGCCGAAATACAGGGTGTTACAAATGGCTCAGTTAAATCGATTGGCATGCCAGTTTTTTGTGTGTGATCTGTTGGATATTGGCTCTGCAAAAGAAAAGTGTGATCGGTACAGCCTGAGTATGCACCTTTATACCCTAACTGGGTGATGTCAACCTTCTGACGCCACTTGGAGGGACAACTGTCGATCAAAATAACCTTTCATCTTCATAACATAAGAGGTTTTCAGGTGAGAGGTTCAGATTGGACACAACATAGCTCTCAGATGATTGCACTAAGTATGCCACTATTAATTCGTCAGCACCACCATTTTCCAGGTGCATGGCATTTGCCCTAAAGAGATATTTGATCTATCTACACTTGTCCTAAAATATTTTCCCTAAAACTATTTGTATTAAATGGACATTTGCCATAAAACAATTTGCCCTAAAACTATCTGCCCTAAAAGGACATTTACTCTAAAACCACTTGCCTATAATATGATGTTTGCATATTTCATTTAACAATATTTGTGCACCTGCTGCAGGCAGAACCTACTGTATTTAACTTACTCCACCAAATAACCCTAAACAGTGTGAAAATAGAAAAAAAAGTTGCTTTAGGGCAAATGTCTGTTTAGGGCAAATGTTCATTTATGGCAAATGGTTGTAGGTCAAACGTTCCCATAGGGCGAACATCACTAAGAAAATGGTTTTAGGGCGAATGCCCCTTTAGGGCAAATGCCATTAGGATATGTGTCTTTAGGACGAACGTCTATATCGCCTTCCAGGCGGTGCAGACCAGGTCGTTACACCCTATGTATTTAACTCAATGTGGGCGTAAGTTGTGACATTTTGCAAAACATAATTTTTTTTAAAAAAAGAAGTATTATACATATACCTAAAATAAAATGTGTGTACTCCAAGGTTGAATTCATCTTCAATAACAATATTTTTTGCTAGGTTGTATAAGAGAATGTATAAAAAATCAGAAGTAACTATTGCATCATAATAGTCCTTGCCTCCGCACATAAAGCGGCTTAGTACCTAATCAGGTACATAATCTACTTACATTGCTTAAGCTACTTAGCTTCATATAAGTAGTATGCTCGTAATTCTAATCAAATCAGATTTGGCATGTGTCAATTTTATGAAAATTAATTCACTAACCTTATATAAATTGTTCCTTTTTTCAACAAAGTAATTCGAAAAACAAGATCACATTGTTCGTTTTAAGTAATAGCTACGCGTATGATTCTAAAGCCATGCCTCTCTTATCTATTAATGGTACAATTGTGCAGCAACTCCCATTGGACATGCTGTTCATGATCAGTGATCACTGGTATGGTTATCCGCCCATAGAACAAATTTGGCATAGTGTGCTTGGAATTGTGATGGTTCTATTAGGACTCGTTTCTATGGCTGGGAACAGTGTTGTCATATACGTGTTTGGTTCAACAAAAACTTTACGAAGTCCCTCTAACATTTTAATTATGAATCTGGCTTTGAGTGACTTTCTGATGATGTTGACAATGACGCCAACAATGGCCACAAACTGTTTTGCAGAGACATGGATTCTGGGGCCATTTATGTGCGAACTATATGGTATGTGGGGCTCTCTCTTTGGCTGTGCCTCAATTTGGAGCATGGTCATGATAGGTTACGACAGATATAACGTCATTGTTAAAGGTTTTGCTGCTCGTCCACTAACTCACAAAAAAGCTTTACGAATTTGCCTTTGTGTTTGGTTGTGGTCACTAGCATGGACGATAGCTCCTATGTTCGGATGGAGTAGATATGTGCCAGAGGGCAATATGACAAGTTGCACAGTTGATTACTTGACTACAGAACTTTGGAATAGCAGCTACGTAATAGTATATGGCGTGGCTGTATACTTCGTTTCTCTTTTTAGTCTGATATACTATTATTTTTTTATCGTGAAAGCGGTTGCTGATCATGAATGTCAGTTAAGAGAGCAAGCAAAGCGTATGAATGTAGCAAGCATAAGAGCCAATGCCCATCTGCAGAAAACCACCGCTGAAATTAAGCTAGCAAAAATTGCCATGATGACGGTCAGCTTGTGGTTTTTTGCCTGGACACCTTATTTGATTATAGCTTGGACAGGCCTGTTTACTGACCGAAAACACCTAACACCTTTGTTAACGATCTGGGGAGCTGTTTTTGCTAAGGCCAATGCTGTTTATAATCCGATTGTCTATGGCATTAGGTAAGGTTATTAAAGTCCATTAATTGACACCAACTAAATAATTTTCTTTAAATTAAGAATACTGTATAATTAATTTTATATTTTATTTTTCTAGCATGTATTTCTTATTATTAGTACTGATATTGAAATTAAGGGGCAATAAATTATAGTGAAATAAATTATTCACATGCAAGAGACCCAACAAGATCAACTGCATGGATGGTTCAAGAGATTATTCGCATCACAAAACATAAACAAAACAAAACTATACAATATTATTCTAAATTTTATTTATCAACTCAAAATCATCTACACTGTACATACATAATACTTTTAAGATGCCATAAAATTGTGGATAGTATGTCGAGCCACTTTTTTATTCGTTTAACTGGATATACAAATTAAAATCGGGATACAGAATCGATTGAAGTAAACCAATTACGGAGGGTTGCACTATAGGAAGCCATGCTATAATTTACGCTATAGCCTCCCGTTATACAGGCCTGATTTTAGGCCAATTTTTGTGCTCGTCAGGTCAATTTTTGTGGCCATTAACACTTGTTTAAACATTCATTCATGCTTACTTTGAAAGCTTTATATTTTTATGACATCACTAAAGTAGAACGTAACCTTTGGGGTGTCTCCTAACATTATAAAAGTGCATTATGACTATAACACAAAGTCACTGTGAAACGATCAGTCCACGATACTGGCTCGTTGTTTGTGCAGTGGCTCAGAACTTTGTCATCTCTTTGTACAGTTGTACAGAAAGTTGACCCAATTCCACGCAGCCGATTTCTCCCTATAATGCCACAAGGTTACGAATATCCTTGTTTTGTTCACAACTGGAGTGGGCTGGGCCCTTTCCTCTGAGTTCTATCTATAATGATAAACAAATCTTCCTGATAAAAGGCAACACTAAGTCAATGGGGTTGCATTTCCCTTTTTTGTTTCGTTTTTTTTATAGAAGATGAGTCATATTTAATATTTTCGCTTACCACTGGTCAATCAACTTGATTGGTCTAATTTGTTTTGATTTTTGTAAGGGACCAATTGGAGGATTCTGAGACAGTCTTTTTATAATCCTCTTTTTGGGTATATAAGTCCGTGTTTTTATGTACTAAAGAGAGTTTAGGAAAGAAAGTTACTATGTGCAAAAAGTTGCTGAAATTTGTGAGAAAACGAAAGGAACCAGTTTGTTCCCTTCCTCCTGAACCAGAGTAGAATAAGTGGCCTAGCCAACCACTTTCAGTCCATCCAATAAGCGAACTGAAACCCCTGAGCTAATTCTGCTCCCTTTCCCCGAAAGTTTTTCGTTACAAACTAGGTGGAGGAGCTTGGTCCTGAAGAACTTGTTACTCCATAAGTTGTTAAGAAATTCGTGTTGAAATGCATGCAGTATAGAAGACCAGTGTATGAAAGCTACTGAAAGACCTGAGGGACCTCGAGAAACTGAGGGAGGAGGGAAGCCAAAAGATGAAAACTGCTGAATTGAAGAAAATCATGAAGAGCTCACAGGAAGGGCTCAACAGAAGGAGGTTGAAGAGAAAAGAGGAGTATCATGACCCCCTAAAGTTGCCATGAAACCAGAGGTGCAATCCAATGATGGAAGCAAGTCTCCAGAAGAAGCTGCAATTGCTGACATGATTGGAAAACTGTCAAAGCGAAAACCAGATGAATTGGCTCGTCAAATTTTGGGAGACGAATAAAGCAAGAAGAGAGCAGGCTAACCACAGACGAAGAAAATCGGTTGAAGCCAGGTGCAAGCCTGGTTTGGACGAAGCAACATAATGGGCACTAGACCTAAAACCTAAGCCATACTACAAAACACTTGCTACATCTGCTGCAGGGTTTCCCTCCTCTGCATAGAAAAGTTTGAAGACATCACCATGGCACATAAATGGAACTCCCTGCAGCAATTAAGGCACTTCACTGGGCTCTTAAAGATGCATGTAATCAAGTGGCTTGCACACTTCAGTGCTGCTTTCAATAAAGAATTCACATGGGCAGCCATGAAGGAGGAAATCATTGCTGAATTCTTCCTGGAAGATGAGAAATTTTGCATGGGTTGCGAATTAGTTGAGAGATGCCAGCAGGACCATGAAATATTCAAAGCCTATGCTGAGAAGTACGCAGAGATGTACCGGAGGATTCATCCACATGATGATGAGGCTTTCAAGCCCTGGTGAAAGCCAGAGTCAGCGAGGCGAAGAGTAGCTGCTCTTGTGAAGAAAATAAGAAGACACTGTAACTGGTACCAGGATTCACACCATCCAAGAAGGAAGACAACGAACCAAGAAACCACTGCAAAGTGGGGTTGCCAAAACATCCAAGTTGGATGTCAAGGTTAAACCTAAAAGACAGTTGGTGGTGAAGACAACAGTAACTACTCCTGAGGGACTCCACTAAAAGTCATAGGGCAAGTGATCTCCCCCTTCAGAGTTCCTAACAAACTTTTAAGAGACAATTGCCAAAAGTCCGAAAAGAGGCCTTGTTGAGAACTGAGATACTGAAAAAAAGCTGACACTCTGCATCAATCTGAATACAAAGAAAGCACATTTTGGAGAGGAACTCTTGTCAGAGGTTGTCTGCAGCTTTGAGTTGTTAATAAGTTTGTAGAAACTCTTCAAGAAGAGCAAGCTCATCAGGAAAAAGGGGCTGGAAGAATTACACCTGGCCTAGAATATGGGTTTGGAACCAAGGAGGGATACCAGCATTTAGGTCAGTGCATGGGAGGATCTACAAAGAGGTAGCCTACAGAGCATTGGCCTGTTTGGGAAGAGCATTCGATTTTCGTATATAACCCTATAAAACCCCAATAATAAGAGTTGTTCTTGGTAAAAATCTCTTTTTTTAGTGTTCACCCCTTCTTACATACAATGCTTTACATATATCACTAGACTGGTTTGGGACATTGACCACATACAATTTTCTTGAACTACGATGAGCTAAACTATTCCAAAAAAGCCCCACCAGAATTTCACTAACACTATCGGTAATATTATACCTGCCGCAGACAAACCTCGCTGCCTATGCTAGACAATGTTCACTGTATTAGTTAATGCTACAGATTCCACACACTGCAGCAATACTCAAGATGAGGCCGAATCAGTGCATTGTAAGCAACAAATTTAACTTGCTAATGGCAAATACCAATGATCGTTAACAAAAACGAAGCATTTGCATTGCCTTGCCTGTGGCATTATCAACATGCTGCTTCCAAGACAGAGTGCTCATCAATGTAATCCCCTAGTATTTATAATAATTAACGTTCTGAATTAGTTTGTTATTCAAAACATAAAGGAAAAGTCAATGGATGTCTTCATCATGTTACCCTCATCACACTGCATTCAACTTATTCAACTGAAGTTCCCATGAAACACACCAACTTTCAATTACCTTTAAGTCTGCCATTAGTGATTCATGGTAGAGGGTGTTTTGCACCTCCCTGTAAATTAACTTGTTTTCAGGAAAAAGCCTAGTTACTGCTAACGATATTGCTGAGGTCATTAATGGAAACCAGAAACAAAAGATGATATAATACACTACCCTGGGGAACCCCATATTTTACACCCATGCACCCATCAATAACAACCCTATGCTTTATGAGCAGTAGGCCAGGATTGAGGGTTGGGATTATTGCTCACCAGAGAGACCAATTATTAGCTGGTTGTCTACAGTTTGTAATTCAGTGGGGGTCAATGTAATGACTGGAGGGCATCAATGTTAGGTTTTAGGGATAGTTAGAGTCAGGATGGGTATCATTTCAACTGTAAAGTGGACCTAGTGGTGTTTAAGAAGATTGGAGAGTTTGTTAAGCATTTTTTTAGTCTTGGGCCAGGGGTACTGAGAGGACCTGCTAACTATGAAAATGAACTTGTATTTTTTGCTAACAACATAGCACAACAAGAAGTTGTGAGTGCGAATAATATTATTTCAGATGCTTCTTTGGAATGGATGTCGTCAGCCAGAGATATGTCATGGCACCATAATAATATTATGGTTGTAACTTAGACTATTACCTTACTGGGCTGTGAATTGCTGAAATTTTGTGTTTAGCTGATATGCAGCATTGCTTTAGAAATGGCACCTAGTCTAGCAGGACTGTGGTATATTAAATTTATAGAAGATGTCAAGTTTAGGACGAGTTCATTTTGTACTTATAGATTGTGCATTTCAAGGGGGCAGACATTGAAGAAAAAAATTATATACAGGTCTCACTGAGGGTGCTCTTGTGAGACTCAACTTATCCTGGTAGTGGATGGCCTCCAGAAAAGTTTAGACAATGATAAACAGGTTGACATGATGTTTCTTGACTTTTGTAAAGCATTTGACACTGTTTCACATTCAAAACATCTGGCAAATGTTGCAGCATATGGGTTGGGGCAGGTAACAAATAGGTAACTTATTTTTTAAGTGATAGGAAACAAAGGGTAGTTCTAAATGGGTCTGACTCAGAGTGGTTTGCTGTTAAATCTGGTGTACCCCAGGTTAGAATGTTGGGTCCTTTTTTGTTCCTGATATTTTTTAATGACCTCAGGGAACTCCTTCCCTCGGAACTGAAGTGACACCACGCCCGACAGGAAGTTCTCCTGTAACGAGCGGATTTCTGGCATCAGTTTCTCACAGGGGCGGAAACTTAGTGGCCTTTAGCTCGAACTCCCGTCAGCATGCATCGTTCTTGTCATGCTGGACAAGGGCCTCACATCTTGCCGCTTGAGCCTGGTGGTACCACAAACGGTCCTCGTGGCTCCGCTTTCCTTTGGGGAAGCCGACCAGACCTCCATGAGAGGTCTTGTCCTTCTTCCCCTACTAGCCACTGTTGGGGTGAAGGGGCGGGGACATTTCTGTCCCTGACCACCACCACCACCAGCATTAGTGATCTTCCTTAGAGTGGAAGGATGATATGGATTGGCCTTCTTTCTGCTCATCGGTCCCTCTTGGGGGTTCCTGACTGCCAACTCGAACAGCTAACCACTGCCACGGGCATACCCTAGTACAAGGCATACAAGAGATTTTGGAATCTCAGAAAGAAGACTCACTGCTGGCATAAACTTTGCCATGGCAGCTTCCTTTGCCTTTAACTGAGACTTTCTGCTAGAGCCTTCATCCTAGCAGTGTACCTAGCAGCACTGGACTTTTTCTTGGATTTTGATCCATCCTTATGGTACTGCTGGGTAGGGAACTCCACAACATAGTAACGTTTCCCATCTGCCATCAGGAAACCTCCTGACTGCGTTTGTTACTTGTTACTCTCGTCCAGCTGATCAAGCCTTTCCTCTTCAGTTTCCCCATAGGGTCAACATCTATAGGACTCCCTTGAGCGGTGGGAGTATCCTCCCGGGATCCAGTCATCGACCGTTTACTTAGGGAGGCCTTTCCTCTTCCTTCAGACTCTGAAGAGTCCTCTGAAGAGAGGATTCGCTGGCTTCTCCACTGCCGAGAAAAGGGCACCATGGAATCCTCCATGGTATCCATTCCCACCTCCATGTTAATGACAAGGGTACCTCCCAAGGAGGTATCCCTGCTTTCCTCAGCCAGGCTAGCCAATTCTAGCTGGCTTTGGTCCGCCGGAGTCAAAAGCTTTGTTGGTGAGGTGGCCACCAAACCGGTGGCCTCCTCTCTTACGGGTGTGCTTGTCCCCACCGGCTCAGCAACCGCCAGAATCTCCATGGCTCCCAACTTAATGGTCACCTTCGGTGATTCCACGGTGGGAGTCGGTGTCAACCATCCCCACACGGACCCAAAATACTGAGGTTTCCGGGGGACGCCTGATCCACCACAGCATCCCCAGCCAATAGCATACCCAAAGGTCCGCCATCGGCTGGGTCAGCTATGGCCTGCCCCACAGAGTTCGGGAGCATGCAGGATCTGACTCCAACAGCCCTGCATTACCAGGATGCAGGGAACTGAGGGAGGAGGAAAAACTGCTGCTCCCACTGCTGATATCCTCCTTCTCTGCCGTGGCTAAATGCAAAGCACCAAAAAGCACCGTCAGAAAACTTCTTACAATGGTAGGAAGTGATTTTCACGGACTTTTGCCGTAAGAAATCACTTTCCAGCTGGGTAAGCACCATGGTACACTGCCGTAGCCATCCCCAGCGGTGGTCACACAGTCAGAACCAGTCAAAAACGAATTTGACCAGTCCAAACCTTGCACAATTTGGTTGGGTACATTGGGCGGCAATTTCTGTGGGTTTTTACCGTGTAACATCTCGTTCCACCGTGCACAACCCGTGACCTATGGTAAAAGCCGTTCGTTTGGACCATCCAAATCCCATACTCTTTGTTCAGGTTGACTGGGGAGCAGTTTCCACAAATTCTCACCGTGCAAAACCGCTTTCTGACCGATAGAACAACGTGGTCTACGGTAAAAACCGTTCTCCACGGTGGTTTCACGGTCAAAAAACACCCATTGCCCATCCAAACTTTGTAGAATCTGGTCTTCACAAAGTTCCACAGTGTTCAGACGATCAAACACCGTGCAATTGACGGCCCCACCGACAGGTAGTGCCTCTACCTGCACCACGTGTGCAAGCCATCAATGACAGCTTGACACACCCAACAACAATAAAACAATACTGTCCACGGGCAAAAACGAAAGGTTCCTCCTTCGGGACTTACTTTAATCTTTTCCCTGGCATCCAGCAGCGAGTCTCTTTTTTAGCCGGTAAACAACACGTTTTTTCTTAAAATTAGTGGCAAACGACCGTCCTTGTTGAATACGAAAAACAAGATGGCACTTAGCAGCTAATTTTACTGGAAAAACCGGATAACAGTGTGGCTTGGTGGCTAAAACACCATTAGCCACCTCCACTATTGTTACCATAGAGATTCTACTATCGTCTGCCTTTTTAGGGGCAGACACATGGCGTGAATCTCTATGCAAAGACTGAGGAGAAAGATCATGGTTGGAAATATCTTCTGCAGACTTAACACAAACTCTGCAGCTGGGCATTATGAATTTCTCTACCCAGTTCTCCCTGGGCGACCACCATCTGTCCGTGACAGACAGGTGGAGTCCCGTCCGGGGTCTCTGGGTGCCCAATTTTTATTTCTTTGTATCAGGCTGTCATCCCACTTCAGGGATTGGCCTGCTTTTTCCCATCAGGGCAGGGACTCATAGAGTTCCTGTAGATTCCTAGTGTCTACTGATGCCTCATAGGAAGCGTGCACCACCCCGTAAGCTTTCGCTTTCTTTGGTCGGAGGTTATACCGGGGCTGAGGTTCTTTTTCTGCCTCAGAGTCGGTAGACTCTTTAGCCAAGCCAGGCCGACTGGATGGTACTGGAGGAACATTACTATCCTCCACCATCCTATCGGCCTGAGACTCAGAATCAATGGTCCGACTGGAGTTCGAAGAGCTGTCAGAGCCTACTAGGCCATCTTCCTCACGAACTCTACATGTGGGCTTGTACGGCTTCAGGTTATCAACATGAAACCAGTCCCGCACATTCCAACCATATTCATCTATGAATTCCACCTCATAGACTAGGTCGGAAACCTGCCGGACCACCGTAAACAGTTCAGCTTTGTAAGCGAAGTTCCACTTCTTGGCTCACCCGGCCAGCATCATACCGGCTCTTCTGTTTTAATGAGCGGCCACCAAATTTTGACGAGCATGCTCCTCCACGGCTCTCACATCCAAACATTCTGTGCTCTCCTGCACTGCAGTGTTGTAGGCCCACATGGTAGGCAATAAAGGGATCAAGGTAATGCTTGATGGTTTCCATCATGGTTTTATTCATATGCTCCGTAAGCCCATTAGCTTGCGAATGGAATGCCATCGTGAAGTGCTGCGCTATATTATAGTGCTCTCTGAACTTTTGCAAAACTGTGTTTCCAGGACCTTCATGAGACAGCTAAAGTAGGCCAGAACCCAAGAAGCCTTGTCCTCAGGTAACTTCTTGTATACTACGACACCTAGACTGTACCCACTCGCATCGGTGTGAATTAACACCTCACCACGTGGATCATACATGGTGAGCACCGGTGCTTCGGTTAAAAATGCCTTTAACAGCTCGAACACTAGACCATACTGCTCCGACCAGTCAAAGGACACATCCTTTCTAGGCAGATAATGCAGTGGCATTGCGACCTTGGCGAAGTCCTTGATGAACCTACGGTAGTAGCCGCCATTCTGAGAAAACTTTGGATGGCAGTCACTGTTGTAGGGACATTGAACTCTTCGACTGCTCTCACGAGTTCCGAGTCCGTAGCAACTTTCTTGGCACTCACAATGTGACGGAGATATTAGACCTTGTCAAACCCGAAAAAAACATTTCTTGTGGCTGGAGTTTCAGCTCAGCCCCTCGAGCAGTCCAAGGACAGTACCTAAGCGGTCGAGAAACTGCTCAAAGGTGTTCCCAAAGACGATACATTTGTGCAGGTACAACAAGCAGCTCTTCCACTTATGTCCTGCCAACAAGCAGTCTAACACTCTTTGCATTGTGTCCGGAGCATTATAGGGTCCAAAAGGCATTTTCCGAAACTCAAATAGACCTTGAGAGCAAATGAATGCTGTCTTCTCAAGGCTCGGCTCAGCCATCCTGACCTGCCAGTAACCACTAGCGAGGTCCAGGGTTGCAAAATACTTCGCTCCGGCAAGTGAATCAATGGCATCATCGATGCGAGGTAGCGGGTACTGATCCGCCTTTGTCAGAGCATTCAGTCTCCGATAGTCCACACAGAAATGAAAGCCACCATCCTTCTTGCAAACAAGTAGGAAAGGGCTTGCGTATGGACTATGCAAATTTTGGATTACGCCTGCATCCAAAATTTTTACTACCTCTTCTTTCTCGATTGCACGTGCCACTAGAGCAGTACTTCCTATTCCTCCCGCACTGGAGGTAACCCACCGGTATCAATTGTATGTTCAACAAGCGGGGTTCCCAGCTCTGCATAATCGAACAGGAAATGATCAATGCGTTTCAGCAGAAACTCTCGAACCTGTGCCACCTCTTCAGGCTTCAGACTAGGTCTGGTTTTAAAACACTCTTCGAGAGTAGGATCTACTTCCAAGTTAAGGACCCAGTGGATTTTACAGGCTGCCCCTCTCAACTTAACCTGAAGCTCCTCTGTCTGGCCATCTCCATGAGTGGGGTCTTCCCCTCTCAACTTAGATGGACCGTCCAGTCCCACCACTAGGGCTGCCTCCACAGCTTGAGCTGTCGCGACACTCTCCCCGGTTTACAGGGCAATGGGTATAACAGTGATGTTCTCAAGCCAGATTTTGTAAGTGCCTTCCTCTGTGGCTTCGACAATTCCTGCCACCGCCAACAGACCATGTCCACCTAAGGCTTTACAATGGGGCTCAATAAGAAGCAGCTGTCCAGGGCCAGCATGCTCTACTAAGCTCACAGAAACCACCTTCCGCTCATGAGCTGATAGCCATACGTTCTCCAACAGTCGCAGGGAACTAACATCCCCGCTCCCAATTGAAGAACTGGTCTCAGGAATGCCTTCTGGTATCCCAAATGGAGGGAGTAGCAGAGGCTCCACAGAATCGTGAAGCTTCGCTAATGCCTCCAGTATGAGTTCGGAAGGTGTACTTCTTGCAAAGTACCCTGCAAAGCCTGATCGGCCAGTGTGGCATGAAGGGCATCTGGATGTGTGGTCGAGATGTCTTCCCGGAAGTAAATCTTCCAGCTTATGATGTCCACCATCAGCCCAAACCAAGAAGCCAGGTCAACACCTATAATGGTTTCTCCTTCTCCCTCTATGAGGAGAAGATGGAAACTGATGGACTTCTCGTGGATTGACATGTCCACGTACATGACTCCTTCTATTTGGATGGAGTACCCACTCATGCCACAAAGGTATGAGAGGAAGTTAACCTCCTCCACCGGTAACCCCATCTCCTTTGCCACCAACATGCTTATGACCGATACCTCGGCCCCGGTGTCCATGATCGACTCAACCAGCCGATCGCATTAAACATCAGAACATGTGGTGCCCCTCGCAAGTACACACGGCTTTGCAATTCAGGTATGGGCAACCGTCGTTGCCGACATTGCTTTTCTGAGCCTCATCCGTCTTCCCACCTGTAATGGACGGTCGTACTGGATGCTCGGGGGTCTGGGTACCAGTCTTCAAACCAGAAGACCTACCAGGCCTGGGCAACAGCATGGGTGCAACAATGCCTGAAGTCCTCGCATTGCCCGTACTGTCCGGACATTCTCCCCTACAAATAGGGAAGAAAGGTGCCACCCAACTCTCCAGTTGGACTAGCACAGCTTCCAATGTGGGCATGGCTTCGGAAACACCCAATGAGTAATTTCCAGGTCTGCAGACTTTGCCAAAGGCACCCCTGCTTCAAGCAGGATACACATGTACTTGGACCCTTCCTCACTTTGCCAGCTTTGCCGGGCACCTGAGTTTTTAAGCTCTCCCGGTTGACTGCAGCTCAGTTCTGCAGTGACCAGTGCCAGTTTGACTAGGGTGCACCATCGTCCCTGTCCACAGGTAGATAGAACATCTGTCCATCAATCACGGTGGACAGATACTCATGGCCCTGCAGTACCACGGGTGCTAGACCCAGGATGTACTGTATCACCTGGCTTTTGTCTGGTGATACTTGGGCAACCTGTCTTTGGGCAACCACCTTTGGACAGACCTTCTTAAAGTGACCCATCTGGTTACACCGAAAGCATGGACCTGGTTGCCTATGAGTATGACCTCCACCAGCCGTTTGACCGAACCCGGACGGGCTGCTGTGGACTAATTTCCACCCTGGCTCTGCTGATTCATCTTTTTACTCTTCTTCCCTCCGGTCTTGGCAGTAGCTATGTCCACTTTGGATGGTGCTGCTGCATTCACACCCAAAGAGGTTGAAGAAGACGCAGTGGAGCCCTTGGGCTGTGCCACAGCACCAGAGGCCTTGACCATAGTCTTGGTCCCCAGTACCGTCAAGGTATGAGCATGTAACTTTCCCGCCGTTAGCATGTCGGCCTCGACTAACATTGCCTCAGCTTTAAAGTCCATTACCATCTCAGCCCGTGATCCCCAGAGACATCTGAGAATCACCGGCTAGAGTTTCTTCTTGAATTGGATTAGTCGACAAGACTCCTCTTCTCAAGGAGAAACCCGTTCTGCCACCTCAATGAAGCACCAGTAGAACACCTGGAGCGATTCCATAGGCCACTGAATCATTGCTTCGAAACGGTCGAAACAGGCCTGAGCCTGATTCTTGGTTCCGAAGCGCTGAAACATGGCCTGCCTCAGCTCCGGCCAGGTTAGGTCTGGCTGCAACTCCACCAAACTGGCGTAGTATTCTTTGGCCAGACCATCCAGCAGATAGGTTAAGTAACTACATCTGGCCTCATCCATCTAGTGCTGAGCCCTAGCTTTGGCTTTGAACTGCCGGAGAAAAGGTGCCATGTCTTCTCGTCCATCATACCGAATAAACGAGTGGACCAGGTTAAAAAACCCGAATGCCTGAATTTCCGAAGAGATGGCCAGCATCCATGGGCGTCCAGGGGGCGCCCAGGCATCCATGGCACAGTACTTACCAGCTGTGGTGCCCTGCTCTGGTTCCACGAAGTCTCAGCATAAGGCTCAGCATCCGTGGATTCCACCAAGTGGACCCTCGGTCGCTATACCACTTTCGAACAGTCCTGCAAGGTCAACCACCGTGCCTACTGTCCTACTAGCGGATAACCTTGGCCTTTTCCCGTTAACCACCGTGGTATTACGGACAACCCGTCCGTGTCCCATTGTCTTTTACCAGACTACTACGGCCTAAGCCGTTTTCCACCATAGTTCTGTGAACAACTGTCGATGCCCTACCGGTGTACTCATGACTCCGGTCTACCAACCACGCAAGAGGCTAGTGGTAGTGCTACCCGGCACCTCCACCAATTGTAACGAACCGACTTTGTCGCCACAACACCCAGGCAAAACTGCCCCGGCTCACCTGCTGCTGACTCCCTTTGTAAATGCTCAAAGTGCTGGCTAACCCTCCTCTTGTACCGTTCGTGGCCCAGGGTAATGCCGGTCGGAAGTTGAACTCCCTGTAGATTGATGGACAAATGGCAGACAAACACAATGGAGAATCCACGGTTAATGCCCGTTGGATCTTACCGTGGATCTGATGTGATGTACCAACCGATAATGCCGGAAACAGGATGGTGATGGGGCAGTGTATCCCCACCTGGCCGAACACCACCCTCTAAACAGATACTTCCCCATAAATCAACGTGTACGCGTACACGTGTGTATGATGCAAATAAAAAGATAATTTATTCAAACAAATAAATGAAACACTTACTCAATTAATAAGCACTCTTCTGTGGGACAAATGCTCCAGCAGAGACACACCAAAAACAGCCAACAAAGAACAATGAAAAATGATGATGGTGGCAATCTTGGCCAAAAACAAAATACAAGCACATCCTCTCTACTCAAGGGTTCAACATACTGCCCAGTATATAATGGCGCCACCCATTATATACTCCCCCAGGCTGCTCTACCTGGGGGTGGACAGTGACCCTTGCTGGCCTTTCTGTCGTCTGCTGGGCAGCCTACGCTAGCCAGCCTAGTAGATGGCAACAGGAGATTTAGCCTTGCTTTCAAAAGGAGCAAAACTGGGTCGTCACAGAGTGCATCTGAGGAAGGAGTTGTACCACCTGGGGGAAGCAAGAAGCTGGAGAGAAGCGAGACGACTGAGGGTGAAATAGATGTCATCCATGTCCTCGATCTGTGGAGCATGTGACCTTAAATCCTGGACAGACAAGACTGATTGAGGTGAAGGCAAATCGAATCTCGAAGGAAACAGTGCCAGTAGTGCCTGATAAGAAGTTACATTCCTGGAAAGCAGTATTTGTTGCTTCCACAATTATGCAGGGACAAGATGAGATGACTTTCAATATCGAAGTTATGAATACTACCCTCAGTACTGTCGGAATTGCTGCCGGAGAAATCGTTGCTCACATGCAGACCGAGTACTGCATGAAACAGGATGCGGAATTCGAGAAGGATGAGTATATCATTTCTTCAGAAATTGCAACCATCGTTAAAGTGGAGATGTCGGATCATCAAATTCTTGATCCGACATCTCCACTTTCCCGATGGTTGGCAATTGGGACCGACTAAGAGAGGAGCAGAAAGACATTTTAAAAGATTTGCTACAACGACACCGTACATCGTTCGCATTCACTCAAGATGAGCTGGGAAGTACAAATTTGACTCAACACCGGATTGACAACAATGGTTCGCCACCAGTCTGGGAGCCTTTACGTAGGCACAGTCCGGACCAGCGTGCTATATTAAAAACCAACGTGTAGGAAATGCTCGATGCTGGTGTCATCAAATCTTCAAAGTCACCTTACTCTTCTCCTGTGGTCTTAGTTAAAAAGAAAGATGGACAATATCGATTTTGTGTGGATTATCGACGACTAAATGCTCAAACGAAGGTGGACAACTATCCTCTGCCAAGGATCAATGATGCCTTTGATTCACCTCATGGAGCTTGGTACTATGCCATGCTTGATATGAAGTCTGGTTATTGGCATTCAACATGGCTGATGAGGAGAAGGAGAAGACCGCATTTATTACACCTGGAGGACTCTTTGAGTTTAATATAATGCCTTTCGGGTTATGCAATGCACCAGCGACTATGCAGATAGCCCTGGACATCTTACTTGCCGGAAATAAATGGGAGACTTGCCTCGTTTACCTAGATGATATTATCGTCTTTGGCAAAACATTTGAGCAATTCATCGAGTAATAATCGAGTAATTCATCGAATAACACTCAACCTCATCTTGAACCTATTGAATGAGACTGATCTAAAACTGAATCCTGGGAAATGCTTTTTCGGTTATGAGGTGGAAAGTGGAAGGTGGAAGCAATTTCCGAGCATCTGGCACTTACAAACCTGAAAAAAACAAGATGGTTTCTTGGAATGGCAGGGTTTTATTAAAAGCATATTACTAACTTCACTTATTTTGCTAAGGCACTTGCCAACCTTATGAAGAAGGAAACCAACTTTGAGTGGACAATTGAGTATGAAGCTGCATTCAGCTTACTCAAAAAAAAGCTGACTGAAGCACGTGTGTTAGTAGTTCATGATCCACAAGGAGAGCTGACCATGCACAGTGATGCATCATGGAAAGGAGTTGGGGCGATCTTGTATCAAAAGTCAGGAGATAGACCATTGCAAATCCTTAATGCATTCTCAAACTTTGAAGGCTGCAGAGGTTAATTACTCCACAACGGACAAGGAATGCTTTGCCATAATTTATGGAGTGACCAAGTTCAGACCATACCTGTTCAACAAACCTTTTGTGATCGTTACAGATCATCACTCACTCTGTTATATGAAGACTGCCCACTGACTGGAGGGTAGACTTGGAAGAGGGCAACGCCTGATGCAGGAATACAACTAGACCATCATCTATAAGGCTGGGATAACTCATGTTGATGCGGGCTATATTTCACGTGCCATCGAACTGGAGATTACAGCCTGAACCTGACAATCTTGACTATGGTGTGATTTTCGCTGTTATGGGAATCTGGGATTGGGCAAATGAGCAAAGATGTGATCCTGAGCTGAAGAAGGTCATCAAAACACTGCTGGATGATCCAGATGACGAGCTAAAGAAGAAGTATGTCATAGTGGATGATATACTGTGTGCAATAGTATACAGACGAAGCGAGGTTGCTACACTGCTGAACGTTGTACCGAGACATCTGACATCTGAGGTGTTGGAGATGCTTCATGATACACTGGAAGCTGGACACCTAGGACAAGACAAAACTTTAGAATGAGTAGCTCAGCGATTTTTCTGGGTGTCCTGGAAAGCTGACACAATTGATTATGTTCGCACATGTCACATTTGTCAGCTATGCAACAAACTCAAACTGCAACAGGAAATTCCTGGATTCCTGCATGAGATTCCAATCGGACAACCTAGGAAGTGTTGGAGTATTGATTACATCGGACCTTTTCCCAAGTTCCTGGTGGTGTGCAACGTATTATCCTGGCAGTAGATTATGCAACCAGATATTGTTTTGCACAAGCGGTGCAGCGACAGAGTGCAAAAATGACCAAGAATTTTGTTGAGGACGTCATCATTTATCAAGTTGGAACTGCAATCCAGATACTGACTGATAGACTTTTCACAGCTCAGCAGGCCCAAGAGCTGTTCGAGGAATTTGGAGTGAGACACAACAACAACAGCCTACTTTCCTCAGGGAGATGGTTTGGATGAAAAGACAAACAAGACTGTGATGCTGATTGTTAGGAAGGCTTTGACACCTGGGAGGAAGCAGAAGGACTGGTATTTCCATCTTCATCCAGCTGGATTCGCTTGCAACACAGCCAAACATGGTTCTGCCAAATTTTCACCTTACAGACTGATGTTCGGAAGGGAGGCCAGACTTCCGATCGATAATAGGGTTCCTAGCTGACCAAAAATAACGGATGTGAAGCTGAAGACTGGAGGTTTGCAGGAGGCAGAAGATCTGCCTCTGGTAGCCAAAGGTAACCCTTCATTCGAAGGGAGCCCGAAGAGTACTAATTCAGGTCTGAGAACTACGAGTGGTGCTGAATGAAGTAAAAAAATGGCAATATACCTACAAAGAAGGATACACTGTGACAAATAAAATCACAGACACAGTGTGAACTGGAACATGAGAACATTTATGGAAAAATGGTCTTGGACAACGTGAACATCATTCATATGCGTCCTTACAAGGAAAGGCAAAAAGATGTTCAGGACTTAGTTGTGGCAGATACATTGCCTACCCCTGGTCGCAGTCATGCAATTAACTTATTAAATGATCACAATTTTTTTCCATTGAGAAACTTCTTTTTGACAAAATAAAAACGAAAACTTATCTGACAATGCGAAGAACATGTGTGTACAATGAATTTAGCGGCAAAAATGGCAATAACCTGTTGACAATAGTAAAACTACTTTGGATTAAAACCGATGAATCCAAGTGACGTCATAGAAATTCAACAGAAAATTTGCACCCAGGCACGAAATTCAAGAGAAGCGTGGGAAAGAAGTATAGAAAATTTTGGTACCATTTCATGTAAACAACTGATGTCAGTGGCTCCTCCCACTTCTGGAAGAAGAAGGTCATGGGCTAATAACGATACGGAAGTGATAAAGTTACCAGCCAATACCATTTTTAGCTATATCCATGTGCAGGGATATGGTAACAATTCTTCGGAAGTAGTTTCGAATTGCGCTTCACTTTAGCTTTGGTTACCAGAAAAAGAGGCTGATAAAGTCGCAGTACTTTTATTATTATGTTCATTCATTTTTCGGAAGTTTTCTTTAACAAACAAAAACAAAAGCCTTTTTCGAGGTTAGAGAGGCTAAGTTTCTTTTTGCCAACAAAGAAGTTTTTCTTTGTAAAAGTTGTCAGTGACAACTTAAGTGACGGAATCTGTGACAGTGACAGTTGCCGGGAGGAGTTTCTTCCAAGTCTTCAGAAAGATCTGGGACAGCAGTGTGTGCCGTTTTGGTTGTTTTTTTGGACACTGGTTGTGAGTAACCTTAGCATTATTAACATGGCATCTTCTGGCATAGGTAGTTGGCAAAGGCATCTCCATGTTGGGTCTTCGCCACAAAAAACTGAGGATCGCCCTGGGCGTGAAACACGGTCTCCAATTGTCGATCTCGTCCAGAGCAGAATTTCCATCAGCCTAGGAACTTCCAACAAACTGGAGAGCAACATCAGCAAGTAAGGGAACATCAACCAGCCAATCTAGTACGTAAGGAAGTTGAACCTTACATGTCCTTGATCCGACCATTGCGACTGGAGAAGTCTGTTCATGAGCAGGAACAGCGTGAGTGCCGGATCGACATTGAGACTATGCCTTTGGGAGCCATGCGTAAGTTCCGGAAGTCTATTGCTCTAGGGCAATGCATGTCGGGAAGGGCAGCAAGAGAAAAGGCACAAGAAGATCTCCGGATAAAACTTAATGCCATCAACCAAAAGATTGAGGCCGAATAACGGCAGGCTCAGGTGGAGCTCCAGTAGATATACAAGCATTACGAAGAGGCAAATCTGCTCATGACTGTGAAGCTGCCTTCACTACTCAAATTGAAGTCGGATCGGAAAAGCGAATGGCCTGAGTTGTTTATGGAGAAGATACAAAAGTCCTGGGCTGAGCAGCAACAAGCTCTGAAAGATCAGGAAGAGTTTGATCGAGAATGGGCTCGCCATCCACCACCAACCGATCCACAAGAGATCCAGAATCCCTCCTGGGAGATTCGGTTTGCGGAATCTGCCGTCACCTCTTCCTCAAGCACCATTACAGCTCCGCAGAGATCGGAAAAGAGGGAGAAGTACAAACAAGAGGTCCAGGGACTCTGGGTTGAGTGTAAAAGAGTTCGAGTAACAGGAGGCTCCCTGCAGTGAGTTTTGGCAGAGTGACTATATTGCCAAGATGATGTGATAGTGGACATATCGAGCCTCAAGAAGGAAATTCTTCACCGGAACCTGGGTCGGACACAATTTGCATTCCGACCCTATTTACGATGGAGGATGTTGAGTTTGGCAAGACTGGAAAGAAAAAGAAGCGATGCAGGAGGACCAAACACATTTTCTGTCACCAAGGATCATAATGCCACTAGAGCGATCATGCACCATGCCTGGTGAGCTCGCCTGGTGGTCATTTATTGTAGTGGGCCATCAACAGCAGCCCACGAAGGAAGTTTCCGACCTGCATTACTGTGGGACCTTGCGTATCACCACTTGAGGCAGCTAACTGACTCTAGAGAAGCAGCGACCGATGCCACAATTCATGAGCTGTTTTAAAGGACCTGGATGGGTCGATGCCGATTATTAGTTGAATTTGCCAGGGACAGTCACATTCGTAGAATGGTTTATCTGATTTTGTTTCATGTGTCATTTCATTTTCTTGTTGTTGGGGTTAATTCTTATTTCTGAATCTGTGCATGAGTGCCAGTCAGCTGTTTTTGGCTAGTCTTTTATTCTGAGTTTTGTGCTTGAAACATTTATACATGAATTCATTATGTTGGATGTGCTCGTGCTGATGGTTCCGACTGGCCATGGGCATAGCTGAAATTTTATTGTTGAACCTCAAAGCTCAAATACTAGTTAGAAGCTTGATGTTCATATTCTGTGGTTTTAATTGAAGTGGGATGTCTTTTACAGCTAGTTGGGAGAATGTGACACCCCATGTTTTAGGTGTTTTATTCACAGGGATTATTTATATTGAAGCCATCTAATCTATATGTACAGATCGATAATCGTATCGATCTCCCTTTTTTCCTCTTTCTCTTTCCAACTGACAGCTGATTCTCACGAGTCATGGCTGGTAGATAAATTGGTCAATCAAACAATCAATATGTTACAAAAAGGACATAGACAATCGCTACCAAACTGAGAGGCAAATTCAAATACCAGCTGTTTTTCTCAACTAGTCTGTCTTGCTGATCCCAGAAAAGAACAGCCTGAAAGCCCCTTGAGGTCTCTCTTGTATTGTTAAAGTGTCTAATCTTGTTTACATTTATTGTTAGTAATAAAATTCGTTTTTATTCCTTCCATCGCCTTCGTTCCACTTTATTTCGGACATAAATCGAGTACGCAGGTTGAGGTGCCCCATAATGACCCAGAATCAGATTCTGGCATGTTACAATAGTTTACCAGAAGTTACCTTGAGATGCAACTTCAATGGTTGTAGCCAATGTAATCCATATTATGAAAAGTGCAGAAAC